>JAQJVK010000065.1:0-1200000 GCA_035578135.1 Flexamia atlantica | reverse complement strand
GACTAGGATGGAATTAAGTTTGCACAATGGTAGATCATATGCTTATCATTTCAATTAAGGATGCCATATTGACCTCTGATCTGCACCATTGAACTTCTCTTGACAACCCCTTTGAGGAATTACTCAATTGGGGTTTAGATTTGGTTACTGTAACCCATTTAAAAAGGAAGATGGGGTATCCATATTTAAACTAGTTTTCCCATCCCAAATATTGAAATGGCTGCCATTTTGGTTAGTAGTGTATCAAACTGGGGGTTGCGTTTAGAAAATAGAATACACACATAGGCTACCCTTCAAAATTAAGGGCTCAATAGGAGTGTACTTTTGAAAATTGGGGCCTGCCCCTAAAAAACACAATTTTGTCAATACTTTCCTCTTCTTATTTAGGCCTAACCACAAGCAGAAGTGCATTTAACTGAAGATTGCTTGCTGGTCGATATTAAAACACAGGTGCCTTGTTCCAGTACTGAGCATTTGACTAAAGCTTGAGATTGGTAATGACTTCCACAACATTGTTTGAATAAAATCCAATTATTATTATTATTTTTTTTTTTGCTTATATTCGCCTGACACAAATATTCAGAGATCTGCATCAACTGGAAATCGTGTCAAACACCCTGATAAATAATTTTTTAGACCCTAACGTTTTTTGCAGATTGGAAAAAAATTCTTGGATTATAATTAAACTCTAAAAATTTTTATGTTTTGCATATTGACCTGACATATTTAGAACTAAAAAATAGCTGTCGTAAAAGTGAGGAAATGTGTAAAAAAAAACGCTTGGAGTAATTCTGGACGAGGGCCTGACGCTACAGAGCGGGCTGGAAGGATTTGTATAGGTTAAGTCAAATGACATGGCCCTGTCCGCTCGAAAGACTAATGTTAATTTTAGAGTTGGGCTTATGGACGGCCTGGACCGCGTAATTTGGCTCGGGCTGTAGCAGCCTGCGCGGCAAAGAGACCGCTTTCAAGATTTGTTTATTATAGTGAGTGGGCAGTTACTGTTGTAGTGTACGTTCAGGGCAACCCGCGTGACTGCTCCCACACAAACAATTTTGGCTGAAGAAAATGACCCCGACATCGTAGGGCCTTAAAAACAAATATAGCCATCTAATTAATATTTGTTAAATGCCAAACACCTATAATTGCCCAGCCCAAACTATTTGACCTAGAACCTTGAAAAGTTTGCATGGACGTTCCTTTTAGAAAGTAGGCATCTGCTAAGAACGGATTTTTCAAAATTCAAAGCTTCAAGGTTTTTTTTGCGGAGACGAAGTTTTGTAATGTTTTCCTAATTAAATGTTATGGAAAATCTTTTGGTCATACATCCAACTTTATTCAATCAAGCAGAGGGTTATCAGCTGATTTATAATTTGATTCCATTTTTGAGATGTGATTGTGAAAAGAAAACCTACACTATCTACTGTTATATAACTGTTTTTTAAACCTACACAACGCCAAAACACAAACAGTCCTGTACATTACATTTTGCTTGATATAAACCTTTTTTATTCAGTCACTGCGAATTCGTCATATGTCAAGGTTATACTATAATTTTATTATTGTGGGCGAAGCCATGGGCAACTGCCAGTATACAGGGTTCGGTAAAAGTCTGGAATATACTAAATAACTTCTGTATTATTTACCATGATTAATGAAACTTTGCAGTTGTGTATCTGTCATAGATTGCAATAATTAGATGTATTTTACAATTTTTTGGCGTGGCCAGGGGACGGCCTACAATGGAAGTCTTGAAATTCTTAAATGTAAGCATACCTCAAGTTACACCTTATTTTAAGGTATTAATTAGTATATTATAACAGCGCAAACCGAGTCTTAAAAGAATAATCTAGTCATAATTTACAGCTCCTCAATGATTTTAATATTTTAAGACAAAAATGTGGGGAAAGTGATGGAATATCGGCAATAACTCCTAAATTACTGTTACTCAGAAAATTCTCGGAATTTAGTGGAAAAGAAAATTAGCCAAGATTTAGGAGCCATAAAGTGGTGGTTTGTTGTAAATAAATTAGTTTTAAATGCTGATAAAACGACATACATTAATTTCTCTTTGAGACAGACTGTCAGTTTTTCAGACGACTTGTTGTACAATTGTGATGATTGTTTACTGCAATCTTTGTTTTGTGGCAATCGTTCAAAAATTAAATCAAGTACCAATACGAAATATCTGGGAATTTTAGTTGATAATAAATTAAACTGGAAGCTTCACTTGGCAAAACTCAAAACTAGAATAATGGTTAGCATTCGTCTATTTTACTTTCTAAAAAATATTTGTCCTCTCAAAATTTTAAGAAGTTTATATTTTTCATTAGTTAATAGCAGTCTTGAATACGGGTTGGTATTTTGGGGAGGAACCTATATAACAAATTTAAAATCAATTATTATTTTACAGAAGCTTTTTGTAAAGGTTATTTGTAAGAAATCAAAATTTGATTCTTCATTTCCATGTTTTGTAAAACTAAATATATTTTCATTACGATCACTTTTTGTGTTTAAAGTTCTTAAGCTGTTCTGTAGTACAGCAGATTTGTATAGCGAAAGCAATAGTTATAAAACAAGATTAAGAAATGTAAGTTTACAACATGCCCCGAAGCCAAATTATAACGTTCTTTACACAAACTTATCAGTTCATTGCACCAAGAATATTTAATCAACTTCCAAACAATATTAAATCAATAAATAATCATAAAAAATTTCTAAAAGAACTGAGTAAATGGCTAAGGACAGTTAAGATTGCAGACAATTTGCTACGTATAGTGTCATAGATTTTATTCAAGTGTTATAGGCTAGAGTTAGCCTCTATTAATTAAAAAATATATTCATGTTTTGTATTTGTACTGTATATATAGGAAATTGAATGTTTGTCTCTTATTCTATTATATTTTATAATATGTCTGTTGATTAAGTAATTGTATTGTTGAGTGTTTGTTGTAGGTAACAGCTTTGAGATTGGTTTTTAAGTTTAGATAGAGTATTGATTTTTTTTCTAGATTACTTTATTAATTTTTATTGAAGTATTAGTGTAGGGAATGTATACTCTCATTAAAGCACAAGATTTTGTAGGTTAGCTATATTTTTTTACTATCGTTACATCAAATTTGTTGTTTACATTAAATGCTCCGAACTCTATTAAATAATTGTTATATTTTGTAAAGGAACCCCCAAACAGACTTGTTATGTCTTGGGGGCCCTATTTTTCATCTGTGCATACACAATCTTCTGAGGTAAGCCTGGTTTTAATTATTATTTTTAATTTTGTTATGTGTCTCTTTACCAATATATTGTAAATGTTTGTATGTACAGAGAAAATAAAGATATATTTATTTAATTATAGAGCATAATATCATAAAACTTTGAATTCGAGTATATTGTATGGATCTCACTAGATCTCAAATGAAGCACATTTGATTATGATAGCATGGTATCTTCAATCTTCTCTAAATAGTCCTGATTTCATCAAATACTATATTTTTATTCCATGCCCCAATAGAGCATGTGGCTTGAAATTGTTTGAAGATAATAATTTGTTCTTAACTCTGGTTGGTTTTTTTTACTGGACGAAAACTAACTCGTGTCATTAATGAATTCCTTACATTTGTTTATTGCTTTATAAAAATTTGTTATTGTTTTGGTTTTATATCTCTGATGAAAGAAAAACAGCGTAAATTGTTGCCCAAATTTCGCTCTCACATAATGTTTCTACATCTAATCTTTACTCGACGAAAAATAGCATGTGATAACAGCTACATAATATGATGACAAATTTACAGTTCTGTTTACATATATATTTATAGGACTACATATATCTCATCCATAACTCATAACGCCAATAAGGCCAACTCATAAGGCCACTCAGTTGGCAACTCATAAGGCCAATGTTATTTTTTTTATTTATAATTCACTTTTCTGCTTATCTAAAAGACTATTTTAAACTTTAATGGGATTGTGCAGATCTGCAGAATAATATAATTTTATCGGTGTTCTTAGATTTTTGCTACGTTACACACAGGCTGAGAAAAAAGGACAAAATTCTTATGGAAAAAATGCTTCTCTATTAATATAAAGATTATTATTTTATTATTTAGCAAGAGCTGTAGAAACAGTTAAATCTAAACACGTCCAAACTATCAGATTAAGATACTGTATTATTTTAATACTAAATAGTTGTAGTGTTGTGTTAAGTGGACCGACGGTGACAGCGCCATCTGTACGCGGTAAGGCAAACGCTTATCACTTGAGTTGTTTGTTTGGTTAGCAGTTTTATTGATGTTAGGGTCCTGGACCAATCGGTTTCATATCAAACAATTTTGAAAGTAACAAAGTAGGCTACCACTATAACAACGGGTTTTACACGAAAATTAAAACATCTTATATCCTACCACAATCAATGCAGTGCTTAATTTGTAAAGAAAAAAGTACCGGAGCTTTGGCACAACGAGTGGCCAACGGGAGGGAATGGAAAACCCCCCAGAAGAAGGGCGGATCCAGGGGCCCTCCCCCGGATTTTTTTAAAACTGCGATTAAATTTAATGCCTTTTTAACATTTATGACCACAGTTTAACAATTAGGCCGTGTTCACTTTCGCGTTAGCTAGGTTTGCCCTGCCGAGGCTAGAGTGTACTTGTGCCATAACCTAGTGGTCGTTAAGGTTGTGATCTCCAGCGCTACGTGTGTTTAGCGCCACTCACGACTCATGGTGGGAATTTACCACTGTCGAACAAGGGCGCGCTTGATTTGTCCAAACATTTGACGAACTATTTGCCGCAAGAGGCCTTATAAGATCGACGTAGAAATGAGTACGGTAATGCCGAACGCACCCAGTACACGCTCGTATTGGCCTGGATTGGATTTGCCCTTGATTGAAGATAGTAAACTTCCACCATCACTTGCTAAAGCCTATCTCAAGTTTATCAAGTGATCAGCATCCAGAATGGAGGTCGCATCTGTTACCTTGCGTGAAACTATGTAAAGAAAAATAGAGTTGTTAAAGAGGATTCCCAAATAAGAAAGCGTTGTACACTTTTATAAAATCGCTTTTTAAACAGTATTATTAAATTACGTGGCCAGAAAAAGGGTCCGGAGCCGTACCGGTGAGTTGAGAAAACGCGCTCCGGTGAGCTCCGGTTTCCTAAAAAGTACTGGAGCTGCGCTCCAGTGTGCTCCGGCTGAAATTAACCCCTGAATCAATGTATACAGAACCCTCTAAGTAGGGACATCCAATGTTTAGTTCCGCCGCGGAAAAGCAGAAGAGAAATTAGGGCTGATGCATGGTTCAAATGCATTAGTTCAAGCTAGCTCCGTCGTCCGTGCTTCAACTCACTACCCAAAATGTCATAATGAGAATGTTTGTAAACAAAAACAGACTAAACATTATGATAAAAGATATATAACAATACAAAACAATAACATGAAAACTGACAAAATATTACAACCAGCCGTCTGAAATTGGAAAGTCGGCTTGATTTGTAAACTGTTATAACTATTCCAATCGGACTGAAAAACAAAAGTGGCACCATTTCGTTTTCGGCGGCGGGAACTATACTCATTTTTCCATAAGGTGTCCCTACTTAGAGAGTTTTGTATACACTGACCACAATACTCGGTCATCTGGAAGAAGTTTACCCTTTTTTTAATTTCATTGACAAAATTCTAGAAGCAATGGATTGAGGAGACACATTTTCATTACAGATGGTTCTCAACGGGAATTGGCGGGCTTTATTATCTGGAGGTCGTTGTAGATAACATAGCACGCAGGGGACAAAGATTGGCATGGAACTCCATTTAGGAACTTCATTTAGTTTACAAGATCACTTTCAGTTGCGTAGCTGATTTACTAATTTACTTATGATGACCTGTAATCCAAAAATGAATTTAAGGATGATGTTAAGGAAACCTTTTCTATAATATACATTTTGATAATATTTGGTTGGTAGTACAAAAATAATGTAAGCAGACGGATTTCACTAAAAAAGACGATTCACAGAAGCTTTGGTAAATATTACTTTGAATTTGGTTCAAATTTCGGCCTTTTTGCATTCAAGCAACTTCCGTAAAATTATAATGTACCAGTTTTGTAGTTATAATATAATCCCTAGTTATAATATATCCCTAGTTATAATATAATCCCTGGTTATAATATACATTACCGGCACTGAATGGAATTTGGGCGCATCTTGTTTCGTTTCTTGAAATGATTCCGTAAATTTGGAAAAAAATCAATGACCACCATTTTTTGACGGTTCAATGATTAAAAACTTCTTAAACTTCGAATTGGTCAATTATCAGTGACATAACAGTGACATAAAAGTGTACATATATTTAATCGTGCAAATACATCGTTCAAGAGCGTTTCAGAATATGAGTGAAGGATGAGTGTGGGATTGTGGGATGATATGGAAGCCTTGTCACATTTTTTCTACCGTAAAAAACCAAGGCCATCTGATTCATTTTGTCAGGATAATTATTTATCAGCCCAATAATCAATGGAAGCTGAGTCCAGACTCGAAACTTCGCAAAAATCTCTCAGGATCTTCTGGGTTTGATCTAACCCAGATAGTAGCTATTTTTATCATTAATTACACTAACATTCGACAGCGGCAAATACAATATACAACCAATCTGTGTGTGGTGCATCCAGTACACAATTAAAACATTTGCTCAGTAAATAATAACAGCAAAATAAAAGGTGTTTAGCCTACTCTCCAAAAAGTCCTAGAACCTTCTAACCCTTTGATATTTTTAAATGTATATTATTGAAATTTAAGGGTTACAGATACAATAATCTTCATTTCATTACTTATGGAGCTTTTCTCTAATATATCTAGTTTATTAATTTTTCCGATTTTCAGTGTTAATAAAAGGGTTATTTTGGGAAGGAATATTTTATAAAAATACTGCGTATTAAGACTCTAAATTGAATAGCTAAGATAAACTTAACATGTTAATGAATTCGTAATCGTCTGACTAGGACTATTTCAATTTATTTGTTGCCAGCACTGGGAGCATCTATTGGGCTGTGGGTCAAAATATATCATCGGCCACACAAGATTCCAGCGCTCATTAGGTGCTCGCGGCCGCGAGCACTTATCGTGCTGTGGGAGACAGCTATATATCACGAGCACTTTATGGGTTCCCCGTGTATATATATATATATATCTATATATATATATCTATATATATATATATATATATATATATATATATCTATATATATATATATCTATATATATATATGTGTGTCTTTAAGCACGATAACTCGCGTAAAAATGGTCCAATCTTAATGAAATTTGGCATGGATGTGTAAAGTAGTAATTATTCGGACGAGTTCGTAATCCAGCCCAATCCGACTACCGGAAGGGGGGGTAAAGGGGGGTAAACCCCCCCAAAAATGGGTTTTTTGAGTTTTTTACATAGAAAAATAAAAATAATCCGATTTTTGTTGGCACCATTGAATTCAGCTCAAAAAAACAAACAATTTAGTATTTTGAATCACTGCTCTATGTCCATTGGTTACCGATATATTGAAAGTGGTAAACACAGTACGTTGTCCCTATGTTAACCTTATGGGAAATAAGTAAAATTCTATATCTCGCATATTTCTCAACACATCTTGATAAAACTTGGTAAGTGGCTTCTTCTAGTTCAGATCTACTAAGTATTGAATTAAAACCACCCACTTTTAATCTACCCGTAGCAGCAAACCTGCATACTCATTCCCCATGTTATTCTTATGGAGCTTTCAAAAACCTGTAAAATCTCGCTATGTTGGATTGAAATATGTTGTTTTGTACTGGAAATTCGCTGAGTATGCAGGTCTGCTGCAACGGGGGTATTTTCTATTTACCATGTGGTTAGGTGTGAGGGAATAGCGTATTACTTGATGCAGTTGTGATCTTCAGAAGAATTTTAATTGTCGAAGAATACGAATTTACAGCTTATAAAACCATAGGCTTTAATTAGAAACGGTTAGGCTTTAATTAGACTGGCTGGTTGGTATAGTGGTTATAGTGCCCGCCTACAAACTTGTTGGTAGCCAGATCGATCCCGATAAAAGTTAGTAGCTTTTTGAAGGGTTGTTTCTGGAGCCAGCTGCCATTGGTTGTTGAGCTATTAATTAACAATCCTGAATAAGGAACGTGCCAACCTTAGTCAGTAACAAGGCTACAAGATCGCGCCACTATCATCACGATCATCACACTCATCCTTCACTCATATTCAGGGTAACGTCCTCCATGAGGTACCTGTCTTATTAAGAATGATTAAATGATTAAATGATTTAACATGCCTAAATGTAAATGTAATCTTTTTAATTAAGGCAGAGAATGGGGTCACCGGAATGGGGGGTAAAGGGGATAAACCCCCAAAAATTGATTTTTAAGTTTTTTACATATAAAAAACAATTGTAAAATTCTTGTTTGGATCATTGAGTTCAGCTTAAAAAAAAAAACTTAGTATGTTGAAATGATGCTCTATTCCCATTTGTTACCGAGATATCGCTAGTGGTAAACACTGTTATGTTGTCACAATGTTACAATGTTACCTTATAGGAAATAAATAAAATTCTATATATCGTTAATTTCTCAACATATCTGTATAAAACTTGGTATATGGCTTTATCTAATTGATATCTACTGGAACATTGCAAAAAATTCTACATTTCACACCTCCATGGCAGCAAACGTGCACACTCATTTCCCATGTTAGGCTTATGGAGAAAGTTTTTGTATGTTCAATTCAGGATTTAAGTTGATTTAACTTGATTTGAGACCTTGTCTGAATGATTTATTTAAGCATTTAGGATTCGCTGAGTATGCAGGTCTGCTGCAACGGGGGGCATTTATTTATATCTGATGAAATTTTTCTAAGGAAGCCATGTAAAATTCTTCCGCTTCTTCAACAACTATGATTTTATTTTAAGCTAGGTACAATCAAGTTTATGTCCTTGTCGATTATTATTCTACATGATTTTACTTCCGGCTGTTATTTTTAGATTCCTTGTGTCACTATCTTCACTCTTGTGTTTTGTCTTTTTCAGGGTCCCACCATGACAACCTTCACGCCCCGTCTCACAATACGCCGAGGTTTTCCTTTGCCGACACAAATACCTTGGGTGAGTGTCAACATACCTTGGGTGTTAGGTAGACTGACTAGGATATTAGGTTGGTAGTCATAACTTAGAAGCTGAAATTAAATGAAACAGTGTTTTATTTACATTCAAATGTCATAACTATTACAATTAGTATAGCCTACTACTGTTACTTTGAGTGCAATATGTTTCAATGTCACAGATTTAACAGTGTTTATTTTCATTTTCATTTTTTCTAATCAGTCAAATGTCAAAACACAGCACTTAGGCACTGGCCACTAAGGCCGGCGTCGGTTCGGTTGGCACACACTGTTTTAAGTCTAGTTAATTCTAGCTAAACAGTTAAAAAAACTGTAAATATTTAAAAATTATTACAAGCAAAAAAACTATTTAAAACCATAAACTAAAAACAATAGCATGAAGGTGAATCCCTACAATATTGCGAGATATGCAGTAGTTTTCTTTCCTTTTCAAATTGGTAATTAAATTCCATTATCCAATTGTAACGGCGTTTCTAAGCCACCCCCATAAATTGTCCTAATATTTGCCTATTCTTCCCATTTAGGTATTCAAAAAATTCAATTTTATTAAATGGGCTTTTAATGAAAAATTGTGCTCTGATATCTGAAAATATAGGACAAATTGCTACACAATGAAAAATATCTTCCCTAACATTAAAATTACATAAGGAACAGTTGTAATTTATCCCCTCCTATAGACTAAATTGCTGGTAAGTAATTTCATTAAAGATGTGTTTGGAAACGTCAAAGAGTGGGTAAACAGAGCATACTTTGGAAGTTAGGTATATACATTTTTAATTATAAATCTTACTATGATTTTTTGGGGGACTACCCTTTGCTTTTATGCTGTCGTTTTGAGATGGTTCCGAATCTGAAATATATGGTCGCCATCGACAAACCTGACGGACGACTTTATAGGTTTGTAATTTTGTATTTTCTCTATCATTAACGGATGTTAGAGAAGGATTCGTTAAGGATATACGGCTAGTTTAGTTTAATACTACTTTAAAAGATGCACAGGGCATCGAGATGAACGCGGACAAAATTATCCTCTTATTGTTTAGATGGGTACTATTTGACTTGAAACTGGCCATATTTACTAAAGGTTTTAGGGATAATATTGAATTATAAAACGCCCCCAACTATTCAAATGTTGCAGAACCCAAAAACACCACTGAATTATGGTTTCTCCATAAGAAAAATCAAATTTGTCTGCAATATTTGCATATATTTCTGGCTATATTTCCAAATATAAAAACCAAGCCAGAAAAAGCATAAACAATAAAAGTGAGTACCGTGTAATAAGTGCGTTATCAGATATACCGGGTGTCTCACCTGAAGTGAACCAATAGCTAACTTTTTTATCATAAATCTGACAAAGAACTTCTTATGGGGCACTTCCATTAATTTTTAACGCTGCTTTTTGTAGTCACTTTGAAATTTAAAAATATGGCCGCCATTTTCCAATATGGCGGACAACTTTGATTTTTCTTATTGAACACCCTATATTTTAGGGCATTTTTGGATTTTACGCTTAATTTTAGGAACTTTTTATTCTTTCTAATTTTTTCCTAAACTCAATGGTTCAGGAGATATGAGAAGTTAAAGTATTATTTTTCCCCATTTAAAATGCATTGTGTCCGTTCAACTGTGCCATTCCATGTATTCCTTATGGAGTAAAATCATATTTAAACTAACACATTTCCACGATTAAATCTTCGACTTAAAAATTATTTTATGACTAAACCTCAACTAAACTAACATTTTAGGCACTTTTATTCTTTTTTATACTTTTTTTATTCCCAACCGTTTTCGATATGCAGACTACCAAAAATGTCCCAATGCATTTTAAATGGGGAAAAAATCTAACTTTAACTGTTCATACCTCCTTAACTATTGGGTTTAAAAAAAAATTATAAAGAATAAAAGGTTCTTAAAATTAAGCGTAAAATCCAAAAACGCCCTAAAATATAGGGTGTTCCATAAGAAAAATCAAAGTTGTCCGCCATATTGGAAAATGGCGGCAAAATTTTTTAATTTCGAAGTGATTCCAAAAAGAAGCGTTAAAAATTAAGGGAAGTGCCCCATAAGAAGTTCTTTGTCAGATTTATAATAAAAAAGTTAGTTATTGGTTCACTTTAGGTGAGACACCCGGTATAGTAAAAGTTTGTTAATTTTAGTTATATGTTCACCTTAGGCAAGCCTGGTATAGGTTCGGTTTATTTGTGTTTGTATAAAGCGTTTGTATGCCTAACTTTAAAGTAAATGTCCTACAAGCCTAGGTCCCTGTGTACCTATGGGTTCAAACATATGTATGTCATATGTTTGAACACAAACATATACGCCAAACATGCCAACATACCAAACATACCCTCCGCCTCCAAGTCATTGCAGGCTTCAATAAACTCCCTTATGGTGAAGTATACAATCGTTTAGTTTTCCGCTTTCTTACTTTTTTCTGCTCGATCTGGGAATCGAGACATAAAAAACAGAAGATATTTTTGTCTTTCAATAACGGCTTTCAGAATTATCGCTGGCATTAGACAAAGGGAGTCTTACACTCATAATGTTAAGGGCCAAATTTACAAAATATTTATCGTATTTTTAATATTGTTTTATTATTTTTTATCAAAGAAACCAAAGATCTTCCAGTCTCTTGTCCCTCAGTCTAAATATTGCCTCAGAAATGCCTCCAAACCAAATATTTCCCGCCTTAGTACTTTCTTTTTCTAGCACCATGCGTTTTATTAGTCATTTCACTCTTTAATACCTTCCCTAGGTGAAAGAATCTATTGTAAGTGTTTGTTAGCACGTGTTGTCAATAATGGTTTTTGGTGAATTATTTGTAGCAACGAATTGATTTCATTTGAAAGTTGTTTTTTTAACTTACGCCTTCAATCCAAAGTTGTATTGGTAAACGCGTTTCGGCACTAGGCCATCATCAAAACCAAACAGTTTTTCACATGTTTTCATGTTTTATGGCACTAAAGCCCTGAGACAGAGTGGCGTGGCGTGGTACTTATGGTACTGTATAGTTAATATGTGATTTCATAAAGTAGCAGGAAGCGGCGCATCTCCAAATCAGCTGATTTTTCATATTACATAATTATATATTTAAATAAGTTTCTGCCACGCCACACCACTCTGGTGTTTGTAGGGCATCCAACTTTGACTTCGACTTTGAACAAAACTGTAGCCAACTGTATAATCAACACCTGGGCGAATCTCTCAGTAAAAATGGAAGTGGCCAGCTGTTTGAATAATGCCGAAGCTGCTTATAAATAAATAAAACAAAATAAATCATTGTAAATCATTGCAAATAATTTCAAATCAAGATGCCAAGTGATTGCTAATTAATGATGCCAAGTGATTGCTAATCAACAATGTCAAGTGTATCTTAACGGTAAGGTTGAGAGGGATATATTCAAGATTAGAGGAAACATGTTCATGATCAGACGAACATATGCAAGATTAGAGAAACATATTCAAGATTAACGATACACCCCGGGGTAAACACGTTGTCATGATTAATACAGTAATCTCAGATGAAGCTAATTCACGTTGCGGAACGACCGTCATGTCCCCCCTACTGTAAGGGGCTGTTTCGGTTGGTTGTACTGCACTTACATTTTTAGTTGGCGTTGAGACTTTATTCTAAAATTAAGGTTTACATCATGGCACTATTAATGAGACTTGATAAGGATTTATTTAAGTTTTAGTTTGGTGATTGTAGGTTTGTTATTTGTGGTAGTTGTATTTAGCCGGGTGTTTTTTAGTTTCAGTTTGAAAAAATTATTATTACTATTATTATTATTAAAAATTAATAATAAACTATTGATAAAATACTCTTAATCACTCTGTACACGAAAATCGCCCGTTACCGTACAGCTGAGATCTACGAAAACTCTCAATTTCCTTACATCAAAACAAATAATGATCAGCTGCTTTTTCGGTACCCAAACATTTCATTTCCGTACCCAAACAAACCATTTCCGTACCAAAACAAATTTTTGCCGTACCCAAACAAACGGTTTTCCTATTTTGACAGTTCAACCAGCTGACTCTAAACTAAAATAGACAGTTCAGCCGTATTGTGTTTGGTTACAGAAAAATTACTGAATTTTGAAATGTTGTATGATTTTTTTACAAGTTTGGTCACTTATTTGCATCGTGATGAAAAGTATCGTTCACAACGCGTCACAAAAGTCCCATTTCGGGGCTCGATAGTGTTTTACTTGCGAGGCGAAAAAACTTAACTTAACCCGAAATAGGCTACTTTCGTGACTAGTAGTGAAATATACTATTATTAATAGTTTAATGAAATATATATATATATGAGTTTAATTTTCTAGGATTTTACCCTTTACATTTCGATGAATCTATTAAATTTTATTATTTTATTGTGTATTTCGAATACTGCAAATAAATTTTCCATATACACGATTTTTATCTTGATGACTCCTGTTAATCTGATCATTAATTTAAATTTTGTGCAGCCAAATACAATTGCACCTCCACACAAAGTTTTTGTGTCCCATGTGAATATTCTGTTTCACATTTCACATGTATACATTTTTCATTCGTTGAATATTCAGATGAATAATTTTTATTTCATTGGCCTTAAATAGTGGTATATTTTTCATTGGCTTAGACTGGCTTGGAAGAATGATATGAATATCTTAAGACTTTTGTTAGCCACTAGGGCAGTTAGGAAAGTGTTTAATATATCATCTTTCTAACAAATTCATAACAGTTGTATCATTTTTGGAAAATTCATCGCTTTTGACGTTTAAATTGCAAATGTCAAAGTAAACTTCTGAATTGTAACGAGTGCAGGACAAACTGAACATGCAATTAGACCAAGATGAGACTGTGATGAATGAATTGTGCCTCTGACTCATGTCAGAATACAGCCGTCTTACATTTAAGTGGCAAGAATAAACGTGACAGCCAAATATTCATAAAGTAACATGTTTGAATTTGGTATGGAATACGGCCAATGTTTCGGTAGGAATTCGGTTTGAGGGTGTTATTCATAAAAATAATACACTAAAAGCATAGTGAAACTAAAATTTAATAGAAATTGGAAAAAGTGGCGGATTCTTTAAAATAAACAATTATTTGTGAAAAGCAGGTACTTAAAATTGTAAAATTAACATGCAGTAGATCTTACGACTAACCTTAAGTATCCATCTTATGTAGACTTCTAGATTGCAGTTCTTAAAACCAAAATCTACAGCATATTGAACAAAAGAAGCTGTGGCTGCGATGAATGAAGTATGCTTCTGACATATGTCAGACTACTATTGTTCTTCTGTCATCAGAATGGCTGCAGACGTCATTGCTTTATCCTCCTCGCCGAATTGTTGTACTTAAGTCTCATTTCTATTTTACTTTAACAATCACACACAACCTCATCTCGTTGTTTCCTGAGGAATGTTTGCAAACATGAACTGAGATCTTTTATAAATTTTTATAACATGAGAAATTTTTAATTTTGTTTAAATCATCATGTTCTAGCTTATTGTTGCACTAGCTTACATGTTGTATCTTCTGGTTTCAACTGCAAAAGAACTTTAATAAACGTTTGATTCAATTCAGTAATAAGGTTTACCATTACAACTGCATAAGACTCCCAATGGTTTAACATTGAAATGGTTTAACATTGAGTAGCTTAGGGCATATGTAGTCCAATGGGAATTTTTCAAAACAGTGGCATCTTTCCATGTAATTGTCAAATTTTGGCTCTGTAGGTCAAATATTTTTAGAGATTCGTTGCCAGTTAGGAAATCACCTCTCCTTTATACAGGCTGTATCCAAAATACACCGACAAACCTTGGGATATTGTTTCTGAGGTCATAAAAATAAAAAATGTCATATAATTATATATCCTATCTCGCTCCGTTTTCCGTCTGTCGGGTTGAACGTATTTTTACATGATTAATCATAACTTTTGAACTACTAGAGGTACCAACTTCAAACTTGGTACACATATGCTGGCTAATAGGACCTATCTTTTTTTGAGTATCAAGTTTCTACTTCGTACCATTTCAAAATGGCGGCCGTTTTAATTTTCCAAAGCTTAGTAAATCAGAAACTATAAGCTTTTCAAAAAAATAAAAGGGACAAAAAAGGTGTGAAACTTCATTTCCTTTAATAAAATATACAATTTTAAGAGGGTCATAACACAAATAACGGAGAAAAATAAATTATTCTGACGTTTTAACCGTAAATTTGGGCTCATTTAATAATTTAGCAAGTTGTAACTTTATAAAAATTCAATTTTCTCCGTTGTTAGTGTTATGACCCTCGTTAAAGTTGTATATTTTCTTAAAGAAAATTAAATTTGGCACCTTTTTTGTCCCTTTTTTTATAAAAGTTTATCGTTTCTGATTTATTAAGCTTTGAAAAATTAAAATGGCCTCCATTTTGAAATGGTCCAAAGTAGAAATTTGATACTCAGCACAAAGATAGGTCCTATTAGCCAGCATATGTGTACCAGGTTTGAAGTTGGTAATTCAAAAGTTAAATTCAAAACTTATGATTAATCTCTAGTAATTCAAAAGTTATGATTAATCATGTAAAAAACACGTTCAGACCGACAGACGGAAAACGGAGCTAGATAGGATATATACTTATGCGACATTTTTATTTGTTTTCACCTCAGGAACAATATCCCAAAGTTTGTCGGCGTATTTCGGATACACCCTGTATATAGTATATTAATTATACGATTATTGTAAATTTTTACTATTCTTTTTTTACTTGTGGATGATATGAGGATAAATAAATGAAAATTATTAACAAGTTAATTTATTTCTTTAAAAACATTGTAAAATATATTTTCTTGAGTAAGGTATATAAGAAACTATTAATTGATTTATTTATTCTCAAATAAAATTTTCGTAAATAATAAAACACTACGCGGTCTATGAAAATTACTGGAACTTTGGTTCTGACAGAACTGGGGGAATGCAGGACAGGTAATGAAGCAACTAAAGAGCTTAACTAGTTACAAAGTGGAAACAGTCCGGTCAGTTAGGGCAAATTTGTATTGTTTGGGTGACGGTTTTTTCATTAAGCACGAAATTTGATAGTTTACAAAATACTAGCCTTAAATAATAAGGTTTCTTAAGTTCATTCCAGAATTTAAGATAAATTAACAATTAAAGTGGTTTTCTCCAAAAAAATATTTTTATTACAATTCCTCTTGACCTTTTAACGACGAATTAATAAGAATTTGGTATGGAATACGGCCAATGTTTTGGTAGGAAATGCCGTAAAGGTATATTGGCAATTCTTAAGTTGTAAGTTTGGATTTTACAGCACAATTTACCGATCGACGTATGTTACTTACAAGTCAAAAAATGTTAAAAAAATTGTCAACATTTTATTTCTCATATCACGATTAAAAATCTTTTCTTGAAGGGAATATGACGTAAGTTGAAATTGTTGTTTCTTCACTTAATTAGGAATGAATGAACCAGAAAACAATAATTCAATATTTTTAATTACCTATGCTTACGTAAAAACGCCACCTTATTTTCAGAAAAGACTGAAAGTGTATCTTTTTTTAATTAAAATCCAATTAATTTGATCAATTTAGTTTTTTTATTTGATCGTGATATGAAGTAATTTTCAAGTAAATGATTACGATGCCTCGCTGATAAAGCAGACAAGAAGAACAATATTGGTGAGAGTTAAGTTCCATTTATTTTTCTGGTACGCTTTACCAAATACAATCAAAGATCATATTTCACTTCGCTCACTTCTTTATCTTAATCCAATAAAAGATTTTCATCAAGTAAAACAAGTTGCCGACCAAACAAAAGGATAAAATTACAAATGAGCTTTCTTGGAAATGAGTAATAATAACTTTTCTTCTTTATTAGTTAGTTATAGACTAAACTTTAGAATCCGTCTCCACCGTTAAAATCGAAGATTAAAAATGATGATTTAGATTTTATATAGTTAATTGAATTCCTCAATAAACATAAATTTATGATTGTTATGACTGAATTATTTATTGTAGATAAACAATGTAGGTACTATCTTTAAAACGCCGATTCCAGTAATTTTCACTTTTCTATCCAAATTAGAGACACTAACAGCCCTATAGTATATTCAAGGAATGGAAAATTTTGATTTAGTAGCTGATTCAGTTGGATATGAGACATTGCGATGACTGTAGGAGTGGAAAGTGACGGTTGTGATGGATATATTTAGTGGTCACTGAGAAAAGGTTTGAAGATTCCAAAATGTTATTGAGTAAAATTATGTACAATTATTAAATGTGAAGCTATAATTATATTCGCAATTGCAATATAAAAAGATAAATTTAGATTTTTAATATTGCTAAATCATATACATTCGAAAAATCCATAAGGAATCAACCTTTTGAAAATAAGATACGTTACCTTAAATAATATTCGACGCAACTGTAATCATTAACTTAGATAAAGAATGATGTACATCGTAGTTATGTAAAATCGGATGGGGATAAATTGTCATTTATATAAACAAGGCATGAATGAAATAGTATAATATCAAATAATAAAGAAACTAACTAATTTTTAATCAATGTTGTGATGAATGATCTATCAAGAATACCCTAATATTGAATAAATTGGACTCTAGATTATTCCGTGCGAGTATTATTTGTAGGGATGAAAAAGAAAATCGATGTTTTGGAAGTATCGATATTTTATTTCCGATATTATCAGTGTATCGATATTTTCCCGATACATTTCGACTCAAGAAAACAGGGGTTTGATGACAAATTAAAAGAAGTTAGTATTTATTGAGGCGGTTTCCAGGACCGCATTTCAAAACGATATTCCAAAATTAGTATTCTGAAAAACTGGCAATCACTAATATTTTCCATAGTCAATGTATATGTAACAAAATGTTTAGTGTTTTGTTAATAGTAATTTGTAACCCTGTACTTGTAAACCCCGTTTTGTAATAAGGTACAGGCTATGAAAATTTTTAGAGCATAATATTTTCCGGTTTGATATCTCCCTTGGATAAAAAAAACTCTTCGTTCTGTGGTGCCAAACTCTGTTTCTGAAAATAGTTCAATACCTCTTTGAACTAGCAAAATTGTGACATTTATCTCCAGAAATATAGTATTTCGATAAATCGAAAATATCGATATTTTGTCTCCCGATATATCGTATGTATCGATATTAAAGGGTTCGATATTTTCTGATATTTCGAAAAAGCGATACTTCAATGATTGTCAATCCCTAATTATTGGTAGTTTTCATAAGGTGACGATTAAGAATACAATGTGTTTTCTAACGGTTGTCAGGGTAAACGGGTTGAGGTTTTGGGTAGTGGGGAATGGGATATGAAGGGATGGAGGAGATCTTAGATTGAGGGTTGGATGGGAGAAGAAGAAATCTATTTAGATTTGATCCCGATAATTTCTTAAATCTTTTATCCTCCGATAACCATTATATGATTAAAATATATCCAACCGTTAAAATTGGGAATTTTATCATTTTGCCTAAAATGTTAACTTGATATTACTTTTCGTATTATTGGTATGGACTAAAGTTGTTCACGTCAAAGGTTTGAGTTAGGGTATGATGAAGGGGGGGAAAGAGAGGGAGAGGTGTGGGAGCAAGGGAGATGGGGGAGGGAGAGAGAGAGAGAAAAAAAGAGAGAGGGGGGAATAGCTAATGATGGCCAGAACTAAACGCTTAGCTACGCCAATCGTAACCACTTTGATCTCTAAGCTCGTTTGAATAGTTCGGCTGATTCCAACGCTCTTTGGTTTGTTCTGATTCGACCTAAATCGACTTAACTGGATAAACAGCTTGAGTGCATTTATATGCATTTACATTTAATTATTACAGCAACTCGTATCTGTAAAAAGCAAAGCCTTGGCTTACTCACGGGTTAACTCATTACAATTCCCCAAGTTCCCATGCAGTTTGAAAGCTGACATTTTGTACACTGATTCTCTAGGTCTTCAAAAGACAAGTTGAGCAAACTACTCGAACTAAAGTTTTCACGCCTTAGTCTCCACCCCCCAGGCCTTCAAACGTACCTTATTCTGCTTCTGGTAAATAGTCCAGGCAACTTTTTCTCAAAAGGAGGAATAGATGGAAATGCATGGAATAAAATTGTTTTCGTTTACCTTTGTTTTTGACCATTTGTTATAATTTAGGTGACAAATTATTGAAAAGTTTTGTCAATATTTTCAGGATGTTGTTCATTTTCCTTTGGGTGAAAAAGGATGATGCCCCATTGGGCATGTATGTTACACACAAATTTAAATGTATTTATAATAGTAGGAATATTTGTTTGACTATTAATAAAATTAGTACCTTGTAAATGGTTGGACCAAAATAGACATATTTTATACTTCTCTTACGGGAAATTTAATTTTCCAATATAATAGTGAATACTAAAAGTTAATAGTTTTCAAGAAATTCAGGAAAAATAAAAAAATGTTACATTCAGACCCACTTCCCTCCCCCGCTCAAGGACTACGGACAGGTATTTACGTGCTAACTAGTCCAAACAAAGCTGCAACGTAAAAAATTGTGTTCCAAAACTTTCCCTCTATAATTTTCCGTTGCCTGAACTAAAAAGCTAAATGACATGTTCTCTTGAACAGGTGATCAGCTGTTACTTCATGTAAATACATGGCGAGCGACTTTTCTAATGATTACCAACAGAATGTACTACTTCCTGAGCAATTTTTAGGAAATTAATCTCCCGGGAAAAGCTGGGTTTATCAGGTGGTATTTGATATACTGCGAAATATGATGTAAATAGTCGTTCTCGTTTTTTGTAGCAAAGTTCTAGTAAAAGATTTGTTTAGCGTAATTTTTTATACGGAGATCTTTAGTAGAATGCCTATAAACTACAGACGCCTCTCACTAATAATTAGTCATAAGTTTCGAGTTATTGAAATTTGAATTGTACAATTTCGATAACTCGAAACCCTCACATTATTTTCAATCTGATGGGAAAATCCTGTCTAGGCGAAAGAAATAACTATCATAATTATAAATTATTGTTTGGTCAAATTTTATCTCTATAAGTCGAAGAGTCGCGAAAATGACATCTGTACCTTCAAGTTTGCTTATTCTTTAACTCGTACTGTGCTTAGGTTGATCTGTAGGTAACAAATAGATTTTTCGTGAAATTTCGTATCAGTGATAGTCGACTGTAGACATTAATAAATTGAACTGTCAAGAATTTTTTTTTTTGATTTTTTGTGTATTTCAACGCCCGTGGTATTTTTCAACGTTTGGATCGGGAACGGTCCAAACCCGGGTCTACTTATTATCTAACGGCGAGTCAGATAGCATCATTAATTAATAGCCCAACGACAAATGACAACTGGACCCAGTTTCGATCCAGTCAGGAATCGAACCGACGACCCTCAGTTACGAGGTGAGCGCTTTATCCACTCGGCTATCCAGTCAATTAATTAACTGATGGAACCAATACTTTCCTAACATAATTCTGTTGGACTTAAAAATTCTATATCTCGGTGCATCTTATCCAGTGATATAATTAACATGAACATCCGCCTAAACTTTAGAATCCATTTCCCCGTTTAAATCGAAGTAAAAAGGCGATATTTTTAAATTCGATATAAATAATTGATTTCCTTTGACAACATGTTTTATTGTTATTACAATGTGAAACTGTTTTAAAATAACAGTTGAGGTTACTGTTTTAACACTTTATAAAAAGACGGTTTTTGTTAGTTCTTTTACTATCCTACTAAATTGGAGAAAATGACAAACCTAGACTCAGTTACTCAGTCATGGATTGCAATTTTGTCAGAAATTTTGTCAACTAAAATTTTGTCAACTAATTTATTTTCATGTGGTATTAAGACAGTTCAAGGAATGAAAAAAGTGATTGATATTATTGGCAGTGTATCCTACGTGGATGTAGGTAAATGGTCAAAAAATTCCATTATATGGTCGAGTAACATTGAAGTTAACTTAAATGTGGAGCCATAAGTTTACTCAATCGCAGGTAAACTAAAAACTAAATCATGAACTTGGCATTTCATCAATAACACGAAGCGTTACCTTGTTCAACAATTCCGTTTTTAATTGTTTCTGCGATATAATAGACGAAAGGACGTGTTCGACTCGTACCTGGGCGATTTTATGCGTCGGTAGTTTTAGTGTCGTGCAAAATTTCTCAATGTTTAAAAGGTGCAGCTAAAGTTTATGTACTTGATACACAGAAATTGTAACCATGATGTTGAGATCTTTAACGTTTTATTTAAATTATTAAACCTGTTAGAATTACTGTATATTTACCGAACTATCATGCAGTTAAACATCTATGCTTTAAATTGTCGTTTCGACGATAATATCGAAATGTTTTTATAAACATAATCGCGATTGTAAATATTCAAAAATAACGATTTTTAACTTCGATTTCAACTGATGAGACGGATTCTTGAGTTTCGCCGAACATCCTGGCTTGACCGAGAAGCGCTTATTGATTAGGACTACATCCTGATAATGGAAGACCCAAGTGTGGGTCGACGATGTTGGCTTTGTCTGCATTATTTAGGGTGTCCGGAAATTATAGTAAAATATTTTAGTGTTTGATTGTAGAGGTGAAAATAAGAAAAAAAAGTTCATAAAACACAGGTCCTAAAGTGCTTCGTTTTCCGTCAGTGTCGTTCTGTTTTTTTTATAGTTTTTCAATCTGTCTGTTTGTAGTTTTTCAATATTTAATTATATCTCAGGAACTTCTTAAGGTACAAACTTCAAACATAAGTGGCCACTATTAAGTACTAACTTTGTAAGAAGTATAAAATTTCTACTTCGAACTATTTCCAAATGGCGACGGTTTTTATTTCCAATATTAAATATCTTAAAAACCGTAAATTTTAGAAAAAAACATTCAGGAGACATAAAAGATACGAAGTATAATCCAATTAAAGCTAATATCAAGATTATGATGATCAGGCAACTAATAACGGAGAAATTTTAACTTTTCTTACAAAAAAACATTGTTCTTAAGCATTTATTGTCTGAAATTTACATTTTTTATCAGAAATTGACTATTTCTCCGTTAATAGTTGTCCGATAATCATAATCTTCACACTCCCGTTATTAAGATTTAATTTTGCAGCTTTTATATCTTTTATATTTTTTTCCAAAATCTAAGTTTTTAAGATATTTTGCTTTGAAAATACCGTCGCCATTTTAAAATGGTACAATGTCGAATTTTTATACTTCCTACATAATTACTTCTTAATAGTGGTCACTTATGTACCAAGTTTGAAGTTTACACGTTAAGAGGTTCCTGAGATAAAATTAAATATTTAAAAATACAAACATACAGACGGAAAACGAAGCACTTACCAATGCTTGTATATAAACCTGTTTTTCTTACTTTCACCTCTACAATCATATACTAGAATAATTCACCATAATTTCAGGAAACCCTGTAGTTATCATGAACATCCTAGCTTGACCAGTAAGCCTTTATTGATTAGGACTTCATTCTGATAATGGAAGACCCATGTGTGGTTTGGAGATGTTTGCTCTGTCTGCATCATATATGAACCCATACTTCTGTCAGCTTAACCAGACCGTATTGTGGGAAGCATGTTTGTCCGTTCTTGTAAAGGTAGCATTGCGTTGATGTTTGGACAAATAACATTTGTGAATAATCAATTAGTGTTGATCAATGAATAGCACTGAAATATTCATGAATATTACACACTCGGGACGATTGGTTGGGTTGTGTTGGTTTGGAAGGGAGAATGAAAATGTAGATTTAGGTTCGAATGGTTTAATTTAAGAGGTTTGAAAAGATTGTGGTCAATTGAATTAGCGATGTTTAGACTTGATTTCCGGGATAATATGTCGGGCTAGAGTTAAATAATTAGTTTTTTTTAAGGTTGATATTCGTTTTTATTCGCTCTTAACTAAACGTAAATTAGTTTTTCACCACACTACGACGTAATCAGCTGTTTAACAAACGTCATTTGGTGGTCGAAACAGCTCTTTTCCGCCAGAGGGCCAATAACTTTCGACCCTAGGGCCGAAAGTCAGCTGATTGTTTATTTGCTTGAAAACAACACATAATTGCATGGCATTCAATAGGTTCCTAAGAGTGGATAGATGCAGTCGTATGATTTTAATAGCTGTATTTATTGAAACCATGACAAAGAAGTTGTAGCGGAGCTCATAACCTTAAAGTTTTGTTTTGAAGTGTGTCAAATACATAAACAGATTTTTAATGTTGTACAGGGCATAGGGTATATTCCATTATGTAGTGTGGTGAAAGATAGCGTTCGTACCTCGGCCGAAAAGGTTTTGCAACTCTCGATCGTTTCAAATTCTTGACTTCTTATGGAATTTTAAACACGATCTTCTCTTGGGCCTTTTTGCAAAAAAAACGTTAGTTGTAAAGTTATGCATTCCTTATTTATATATTTGATTAATTTAATTTAATTAATTAATTTTTATATTTCTCTATTTTTAATGGAACAATTCTCTTTCTATTGTTTTTTTCTCCGTGGTTTTGTATTAAAATTGACAAAATATTCCTTAAAATGTAATTAAACGTAACTATTTATATAATTGAATTCCCACTTGCCCCCCTCCCCCTCCACCAACAAGGCCTCGCTATGTCAAGATAACGTCGTCTGCTCATTCTAGTGACGTGTAATACAATTGCACCCAATCCTTTATCATTCCCACTCAGACACGTTAGCAATGCTCCAACGTCGGGGAGTTTAATGTCATTCGATTGTAGTTATCGATAAAGTCGTTTTAAAATATCGATTTGCCTTGGAATTTCGCTAATGGCTTACTTCGTACTATGTATAGAACGACAACTGATTTTTTTTTCAGTCTATCGGTGATTTTCTGCTGCCTTATTGACACAAAACATTAATTTTTCGTTTTATTAGCGATTTTAATCGCAATCTCGATATGGGGGAAAGGAGAGATTTTTCACATCATGGAAATACAATATTATGGTTCCAATGTATCATAATCACAATATTGGCATAGTTGATGGCAACAAAACAGGATATATTGATTGTACTTACATCGACCTAAAAATACATTGACCTACCCTCCGAGGTGGAAAATTTAGAGGGGATGGTAGTTAAGTTGAAAACATCACCATTATTTACCTATCCATTTGTAATAATATCCATATTATAATATCGATAGCGATATTTGGATGAGTACAAATAACAACGTACCTTCCCCAAATTTCTAAGGACAAAAATTCGTTTTGAAAATTAAATTAACCAATCGTTACATTTTTGGAGTCATAACAGAAATAAACCAATAACTTTTCAAAGTATTAGTCTAAAATTATTTTTACAGAAAAAATTATCAAATATCCATATTACTTGTTCAAGCACGTGTTATTGGATAAAATATTTTCACTTACGACTTTATCAAGCTCAGTCAGTCAAGTAAGTCTCGAACGTCAGTGCGGAATATCTACAATGTCAGTGTGTTGAACAGCATTCGACCGCAGAGTTCGGGGGTTATGACAGTGAAGTTTGCATGTAGGAGAAGTAGTTTATTTGTAATCCTCAAAGTTGCTTTCAACTGTTTCATAACTGACCAAATTCAAATTCTGGCTTATCGAAAGTATCTGTATTTTGTTGTTCTCGAAATACTCACAACCCAGAAGGAAAATTACTATTTACCTTTCAATATCCCATTCATTTTAGCATTCTGGTATATGTTTCGTGGCAACAGCCACATCCTCGGGCAGCGTCACAGAGACTTGTCATGAGTTTAAAATTGAAACTAACTATGACACTTAAACATATACGAAGTTTAAGTATTGGAAAGGTAAATGATAATTTCCAACATTCATTAATCACCAATATCCAGCAGTAGGAAAATGAATTCGTAGAAGGTACTACGGTACCATGGTTAACAATCAATTTTTATGGCAAATTATGGTAGGCCTATTATGGTTACATATAGTTATGGTATTAAACAGATACCGGTCCAGAAGATAAAGCCAAATTATTTTTTACAAAGCAAGTTAATCAATTCCGTTTTTAAGGCACGGCGACAATATATAAAGAGAATAAGAGTACATGAAGTAAAACTTTCATAAGAGGAACGTCATAAAACATATGTATATATTTTATACTGTTTTAGGAAATGGTGACCTACCCAGGTAGGATTTTCAAACCAAGTATAAACTAATGAAAGTTGACTGTAAGATGATTGAGGCGCGATCTCGTAGTCTTACTACTGAGGCCGACATGTTCCTTACTTAGGACTGTTAATAGCCCAACAGCCAATGGCAAAGTTAATTAGGAGTTTGAAGTCGGATTTCTCATTTAAAGACACAGTTTATTCCCTCAAACAATACAAATTAGCCGTAACTAACCGGGCTATTTCCACGTTGTTGCCTGTTAAATGCTTTAATGGCTTCATTACCCCCCCCCCTTTCCCTCCCCTCTCTCTCTCTCCTCTCTCTCCCCCTCCCCTTTTTGTAACACAAACTAAACCTTTTCGGCTTTGTTTGAACAAATTGAGACGCATTTGTTCCAAATCGAACACGTCAATAGTAAGTTGATTAACTAACGCTATTATGTTTAATCTACATTCAAATTAAGAATCAAGAATTAAGAACTTTATTTTCAATGATCACAATCAATTACATGACATAAGAAAACGTCAAAAATTAACCTAACTCAACCTAGGGCCCTAAAAACACAATCATATTTTGGAACAAAATCAAAACTCTATGTTAACGTTTGTAACTTTAAATTCTGAAATGGTATAAAAAGGGTTTTCAAAAAGCCATCTTAGCAGTTTATATTTAAAAATTCCTATTGAACAACTAGGTGCAGAGCATGGGGACCTTAGTGAAAAACTTAATACAATTAATCATGTGCGAGTTACCCTTCCTAGACAACCTGTGTCGAGGAAGATTTAATTTATAAATTGCCCTTGGTATTATGTGCAGGGATGTTATTGAGTGATGTTGAAAATTCACTTAAATTTATCTTAGTAAAAGTTAAAATCTGTAAAATGTATAAATTAATTACTGTTAAAATTTGAATTAATAACATTTAAAACAGATGAATATTTAAATATTTATAACATTCATTAAAATATAAGATAAAGTTTTATGGAATTAAGGCAAGTGAAGTATATCACTCAAATCAATGTTTTGACAATTATAACCAAACAATCATTAATTACGATAGTTATCGAACTAATAAACAATTATTTAGGGCGTTTCAGTAATTGAATTTCAGGGAAACACCTCCAACCCTTACAACACTCGTTTTATTTGTAATAGAGCTCCTTATTGATTACAAGTTCTGGGAACGTAGTTGGAGCCATCTCCCTCAGGCGGCTCCGTGATTGGCTGGCTGATTGGAGCACACCGTCACGTGTAAATAGCTGCATCATCGCAACCTGAGTGCAAGATTATTGCAGGATTATTGTGAGATTGTTGTTGCAGGATTATTGTAAGATTATCGTAGGATTATTGTAAGACTGATGCAGAATTATTATTAATACACCCGTCGCAGCAAAACTGCCTACTCAGTGAATTTCCAAATAAAAAATACAGTAATGAATCAATTATTTGAACAAAATTAATAAGTGAAGTAATTTTTTATAAAAGTAATATGACATTTTTCGTTTTAAGTAATCTCTGTAAAAAAAATTGTAAACAGGTTTTATAAATAAAGATTTCTTTTAAAGAAATAGGCTAGATTTTTTTATTATTGTAATCTCTTAATACGTTAAAAATCCGAAATCCTATTTTTTATATGCAAATATTCTTTTGATAAACTCATTTAATCCGGAATTCGTTGAAACTCAGTAGAAAGTAAATAAGAATGTCTGCATTCTGCTGCCCTGATACTTAAATACATGACAAAAAATGCGAAGGGGGAATATCTTGGAGACCAATGGACTTAGAGCAGTGATTGAAAATACTAAATTGTTTGTTTTTTCGAGCTAAATCGAACGGGGGAAACAATAATTGAATTACTTTGATTTGTTGATTTGAAAAACTCAAAAGAACCCCATTTTGGTTGGGGACTAACTCGTCGAAAGAGAACCTAATTTTACATGCCTGTGCTAAATTTTGTTTCGACCGGACGATTTTTACTAGAGTTGTCGTACTTAAAGACACTAAAAAAGATAATTCTATTTCCCGTATTAAATTTAGAAACAAAGCATGATTTGTGCAGGTAAAATGAGATACCGTAAAAAACTCACTTCATTTCCAGAAAATACACGTAAAAATCTATTAAATAATATAAATATTTATAATATGTTTGTCGAGGTTGCCCTGAACGGATATTTTTTGTCCATTCTGTTAAGACGACGGTACTAGCTTATTCCAGAGGAAATTCGTTAAGAGATTATTGGAGAACTACTGAAAGTTATTGCAGGATTATTGTAAGATTCATAGAGGATTATTGTAGGATTATTGCAGGTTTATTGCAGGATTATTGTAATATTATTGCTAGATAATCGATGTTGGAATGTAACTTGGTGGCCCTTGAAATTGGTTCTGAGATTTGCAGCACAACTAACTTTGGATGGAACTTCGTAGATTTATCACCTACATTGTTGCAGATTATCATAAGTGATATTATAGATGGTTATATTATAGATCCAACAATTAGATATGAAATAAGTAAGGAACAACCTTCAGAAGTCTAAATTTGAGAAGAAAAAGATTTACGAACCCACAATTCTTTTTTTTAGGGAAAAATACTAATTAAAAAACATTAAAGTAATTGGTTTATTTATTGTATTAAGAAGGGCCATCACAAATTTGATGAATACATTTTGGCGCAGATTTAATCTGGACAAAAACATTCTAAAGAAAATTTCTATAGTGACATTAAAAAACTCGATAGAAATATTAAGAAACCATTTATACAACTAATGAAGATCCAAAAAATCATAGTTTAAATTAAATTTAATGTTTTGTGGTATCCTTTGTATGTAGCAACTTACTCAATGGAGTAATAAGGTTATAATTTATTTCAATAAATTACCTTATATACAATATATAGCCTATAATATCTACTCTTATAATAATTCAGTTTAGTCCAACCTTCAGACAACTAAATTTCCAGTTCTATCAGGCCGATTTTATTAATTAATGGGTCATTGGAAAGCTCTCGCCCTGTAGATTGTCAAATAATTATGAAAGTTTGTTTTTGTTCAGATTTATGGTGAAAAAGTAAAAAACACATGTTTTCCATAAAAAATACATTGAAAACGGGTTTTTTCACATTTTTTATTTCGAGGCAAATTTTGGTTGGCTTTATTGAGTATTTTCAAGAAATGCATAATAGACTTTTGTAGGAAATTTAATTCTCTTTCAGAATATCACCTTCCACTTTAGCCGATTTCTGCACCATTTAAAAGTTATTTGCAAAAAACCTATGCAACCTCCGAATTTATAGTGGTGAGAAAATACTGAATTAGAGATATTTTTGTTAAACTTTGTACAACTAAATCTAGAGTTCTACCGGACAGATTTTAATACTTAACAGGTCGTTGGAAAGCTCCATCCATGTAGATTTGCAAATAATTATGAAAGTTAGATTTTTTTGAAGATTTATGGTGGAAACGTAACAACACAAATTTGCTATAAGAAATAGATTAAAAAAAACAGCTTTTTTAAGTTTCTTTTTGTAGCCGGGTTTTGGGTGTCCATTATCAGTATTTTCAAGAAATGCATAGTACCAAATTGTAGGAAATTTTATTCTCTTTCAGAATAATACCCTCCACTTTAGCCGATTTCTGCACCATTTAAAAGTTATTTGCAAAAAACCTATGCAACCTCCGAATTTATAGTGGTGAGAAAATACTGAATTAGAGATATTTTTGTTAAACTTTGTACAACTAAATCTAGAGTTCTACCAAACAGATTTTAATACTTAACAGGTCGTTGGAAAGCTCCATCCATGTAGATTTGCAAATAATTAGGAAAGTTAGATTTTTTTAAAGATTTATGGTGGAAACGTAACAACACAAATTTTCTATAAGGAATAGGTTTTTAAAAACAGCTTTTTCAAAGTTTCTTTTTGTAGCCAGGTTTTGGCTGCCTATTATCAGTATTTTCAAGAAATGCACAGTACCAAGTTGTAGGAAATTTTATTCTCATTCAGAATATTACCTTCCACTTTAGCCGATTTCTGCACCATTTAAAAGTTATTTGCAAAAAACCTATGCAACCTCCGAATTTATAGTGGTGAGAAAATACTGAATTAGAGATCTTTTTCCTAAACTTTGCACAGCTAAATCTAAAGTTCTACCGGACAGATTTTAATAATTAACAGGTCGTTGGAAAGCTCCATCCATGTAGATTTGCAAATAATTATGAAAGTTAGATTTTTTTTAAAGATTTATGGTGGAAACCTAACAACACAAATTTTCTATAAGAAATAGATTTTAAAAAACAGCTTTTTTAAAGTTTCTTTTTGTAGCCAGGTTTTGGCTGTCCATTATCAGTATTTAAAAAAAATGCATAGTACCAAATTGTAGGAAATTTTATTCTCTTTCAGAATATTACCTTCCACTTTAGCCGATTTCTTCACCGTTTAAAGGTTATTTGCAAAAAAGCTAAGCAACCTCAGAATTAATAGGTAGTGAGAAAATATTGAGTTAGAGATATTTTTTAACTATGTACAACTAAATCTACAGTTCTATACGAAACTTTCTCCTTCTAGATTTGCAAATAATAAAAAAACTTGATTTTTTTCAAGATTTATGGAGAAAATTTGTATATAGGCCTACCCACATGCTTCCTATAACAAAAATACCTAAAGACAGGGGTTTTAAGTTTCTTTGCAGCCAAGTTTTGGCTGCCAGTTATCAGTATTTTCAAGAAATTAATCTTGATGTCTTTTTGGGAAATTTTATTCTCTTTCAGAATATTACCTTCCACTTTGGTCGATTTCTTCAGCATTTTAAAGTTATTTGCAAAAATGCTAAACAACCTCCGAATTTATAGTGGTGAGAAAATACACTGAGCTAGAGATTTTTTGCAAAACTTTGCACAACTGAATCTACAGTTCTACCAGAGAGATTTTAATATGCGGTCGTTGGAAAGGTTTCTCCCAGTAGATTTACAAATAACTCTGATAATTTAACTTTTATAAGATTTGTGGTAAGATTTATGGTGGAAAAGTTAAAAAAAAACATGTTTTCTATAGGAAATACATTAACAGCTGATCATCTGATCATGTTTTTTCAAAACAATTTTATTTTAGAAAAAATCTAATTATCTTTCTGGCATTTCACAAGAAAACCCCATATACTATGTACTATTTTTCTAGATGCCGTTGTATTTAACCACAACGGGCTTTGAAGCTAGTTCTATCAATAATCAATTATAAATAGTTTGTTTTTGACAACTATCTCGAAAACGGTTCAAAAGATTTCTTTATTAATCTGGAAATAATAAATTTTTGACTCAAAAACGTGTTAAGCAGTTTTTTGGCATAAACTGAAATTTAGCGCTAATAATAATCAGAGCCTTATGAGCTGTCAAATGAGCAAAAAAAAATCAAAATCAAACACCAAAGATGTAAACAAATTAAGTAATTAATAAAAGCTGTTTTCAGACAGTTATTTAGGAAAACTACAGCGTGCGGGATGAAGGTTACATGGAGTGATAAAGCTAGCGCATAATATGAATACACCAAAACCTTCTATTTAAAGTATAGTTGGCCAGATATTAAGGTCCACACCGTCTATAAGCCCAATGCTAAAATTAACATTAGTCTTACAGACGGACTGGGCCTTAAGATTTGGCACCAGTTATAACTGGTTGAACTAGACACTAAACTGGTAAAAACTAAATAATACACTGAGCAAGGCTCGGTCCGCCAGGTACTCTGACAAACACTTCCGAAGCCGCACAGATTGTTATTCTTTTTCAAGACCCCCACTAACCTCCTTGCCTCCTCCCCACGTCTCAGCTTGCCTCGATAGCAGTCGATAAAATTCGATACAGTAGAACCCCTCATATCCGGCCTCGGTTTTACCGGTCCTCGGTTTATCCGGCCGCTTCTCAGAAGCCTACATCAAAACATATTTCTCACGCTTACAGACGCATATATTCCCTCAGATTACTCTTGGATATCCCCCTCTTTGTTTATATTTCATTATCTCTCTATTTATTTATCACTCCAGTTCACTACCAACAATCAGAATGATCTAGCCAAACAGACTAATGCTACCGTGTACTGGTACTCAGCAAGTCTCGTCTACATAACTGTCATAGGACCACACGCGGCGAATTGTTTGCCGAATGTTTTGGCAAGTAGGATCCACCCTAATTCGGTAATAGTGAACTTGAGACAATAATTTGTACTGCCATGTGTACACTGCTCAGTTGAGCTAGTAACTTCTAAAATGTTGTTTAATATGTATCAAGTGGGGCTTGATACATATTAAACAATTAAGTATTAATTGTTTAATTAATACTTAATTGTAATTAAACAATTAAACAATTAAGTATTAATTGTTTTGTTTTTGTCAATTCTCATTGTGGCCTACGGAAGGCACACAGATGAAAGCTAAGACGGTAGGAAATCCTATCGAATAGGGAAATGAATTCAAAACCATGTGTGAAACGAGATCAACCATTGATCCAAGTGATTTGTAGTTTCGGTTTTACTAACATGTGAATTTTTGAAATCATCCAAAAAGGCGACTTAAAAGCTCTTTTTTGGGCTTAATTCACTAGCTACGTATTATTACATATGTATAAATTATCGTTTTCATAGTAGGTTGGATTATCCGGCCAAATCGTAATCCGGCCTGGGCTTGGTCTCGTGGAGGCCGGATATGAGGGGTTCTACCGTAGCGTTCTAAAGAAATCCATGTAATTCACTATCATTCGATATCATTCAACAGCACACTCCAACAGCTGTATTATCGGTTGCAGACTCGCGCCAAGGCCACACTACACTACAGGCCGGAGTCTCCCCCCCTCCTCCCTGATGCCACGTCACAACACCGGCCGAACTCCTAGCGCTGTGTTGGAAATAGCAACTAAAATCATATGAAAAATCGTAAACATTTACCAAAATATTATGACATTAGAACATCAAAATGAAAACAATTAGAAGCAAAACTGTCAAATTTCCAGTAAATCACCTGATGAAAAGTAAACAAATTACTTGCCTGTAATGTTTACCGGTTTTTACGTTTATGAAATAAGGTCTTGTTTTCTTTAAAATTATTTTCGACCGTATTTAGTTATTCATTGATTAATGCAGATTCGAAAAAATAATGGTTTCTAAACGAAAACTTAAACGAATTACTTCGGGCACGATAGTTTTAAGAGTGCGACAGTGAATCGCCATAAGGGTACATTATAAAATCGTCTGCGATTCCGTCTGATAATGTGACGTCACCACAAAAGGACTCCGGCCTGTAGTGTAGTGTGGCCTTGCTCGCGCCGCCGTCATGATATCATTCGATTGCATACTGCAGCAATCGATATCATTTGATAGCATTCTATATCATTCGATAGCATTCTATAGCATCTTATAGCATACTACAGCACTCGATATCATTCGATAGCATTCGATATGATTCGATATGATTATATATCATTAGATATGATTAGATATCATGCGATACCATTCGATATCATTCGATATCAACTGATAACAATCGATATAATTCCAAACCACGCTCCGATAGTCGCACTCTCTGGTCTTTTTAGAAGAAGGCCGCCACTATTTAAAATTTCCTAGCTTGCTTATTTCTTAACATATCTTGATAAAACTTGATAGATAGATTCGTCTAGCTTAGATCTATAGAGTAAAATCCCCCATTTTCGCATTCCTGTGGCAGCAGACCTGCATACTCACTCCCCTTGTTATTGTAAAGGACATTTTGTGTATTCTTACTTCTATCATTTAAATGAGGAAAAATCGTTTAGGAGGGTTAGGCTGGGTTAGATTAGGTTAGGTTGGGTAGGGTTACGTTACCTACCTAACCTAACCTAACCTGCCTAACCTTACCTGAAATAAGTCCTGAAGTGAGTTGTGAGTCTAGAAGCTGTTTTACCTTGCAAAAGCCTAACTGCATTCTTAATTATTTATTTCACGTGCTAGTGATGATGACGACTTCATAATTTTACCGCAGAAATCAGCGTAACCTGAATGTCTACATAACGCCCGACGACTGAACCTGACTTTCAATATGGACAATGGGGATAGTTTACATTCATCTATGACTCTCTCAATACCAGGGACTCATTTGAAACAATTGAATCGTGTAGGGAAACTTTCAATAGGGGCGGCCCTCTTCTGAAAAACACCCACGCTCTCTTTTGCAGACCCGCGCCACCACCTCGCCCATTACCTTGATTACCTTGATTACCATGTCTTCATCTAATACCCCCTGGGGGAATGATGGCGTCAATACTTAATTGCATATACATGCACATCACATTACCTCATTGACATCATCCGTTAGCATTCGATATTCGATATCATCCGATAACACTGTCGACACTGTTGCAGACCCGCGCCGCCACCTGGCCCACCACCGCCTCAGCTCCCCGGAAGCCTCGGCGGCCTCGGAACTCCAGCTGCCCTCCCCCGCCCCCCGGCTGTCTACCGGCAGCGCCACCCTCGGCAGGCTGGCCAGGCTGCTCAACCAGCGAGCTGGCGGGGACAACACGCCCAGGCGACTCTCCTGGGAGACGTGAGTCCTGATTCATATAAATTATATGACCTAACTGTTGCGATTGTTACGATAATTGAATGTCAATACATCACAAAACATTTCGACCTATCGGTCCTGGTATTTAAAATTCGATATATCGCTTGAACATTTCGATATGTCGGAGGCATCGATATATCTTAAGTACGATATTTTGCTAGTATCGATACATCGGAAATACATAAGTTCGATGTATTGCTTAAAATGTTATTTCAACAGTATCGGTATATTAGTTTTAGTATAGGCCTATATCACAGAAAACAAATCGATATATCAGTAGATTTGATAATTTTGATTCGCTTTATCGCAAGAAAATTTCGAGTATAAGAAATATCGATACTGTATTTTAGTTCCCATTTTTTAACATAAATCATATCGAGGTTTTGGAAGCATTTATATTTATAGGCCTGTTACAGTGCTTAAACATAAATAGATCGGAACTACGAATATTTTAATTTCTATATATTTTTAAGTATATAAATATATCGAATTATTTATATTTTATTCATAAAACTATATATTGGAAGGATCGATATTTTATTAGCAATATTTCGACTGAAATAATTCGATATTTTGGAGTTATCGATAACGTTGATTTCGTTATATCGCTAAAGTATATAAAAAATTCGATTTCTTTTTGAAGGAGTGTAAAATTATATCGATATATCAATAGTTTTGATGTGCCGCAACATTATTACGATCTGTTGGAATCGCTTTTTATTTTGATTATTTATTGTCATTATATCGACATTCTTTAGCGTTGATTTATTTGTTATTATCGATGAAACATCAATATATTGAAAGTATCGATATTTTGGTTTTAAAATAACGCGGAAAACATACCGATATATCGGAAATATCAAAATTTAAGTTACGGTATATCGATTAAAAATATCGATATGTCGAAAGCTACGATACTCTAAGTTTCGATAAATCGCTTCGATACCATCGGAAGTACCATATCGCCATATCGGAAGTACCATCGACTGTCTAACGGCAGCGCCACCCTCGGCAGGCTGGCCAGGCTGCTCAGCCAGAGAGCTGGAGGGGACAACACGCCCATACCAGGCGAATCTCCTGGGAGACGTGAGTGGATTTTTTTTAATTGTTCACGTACTTAGGTGTGGAAATAATATCGATATTGCAGTTGTCCCGATGGTATAGTTTCGATTATCGAAAAAAAAACATCGAGATGTCGAAAGAATCGATAATAGTATTTTTCTGAGGCTTATCAATATTCGGAAGCATCGAAATTTTGGTTTTGTTATATCGCTAATGCGTATCGATATATCGGAATTATCGATATTTCAGTTTCGATATATTGATTAAACATTTGAATACATCGGATGTATCGATATTTTGGTTACGATATAGTGCTAAAACACATTGATAAAGCGGATTTATCGTTATTTTTTATTTATCGTTATCATTGATAAAACGATATTTTAGATTCGAGATATCGAAAACACGTATTGACATGTCGGAAGTATCGAAAATTTCTGTCCAATATAATATCAAAGAAATCATATTGATATAACAGAGGTATCGTTATTTCGTTTCGTTATATCGTTATTCTTTAGCGTTGAAATATCAATATGAAAGTATTGATATCTTGGTTTTGAAATATCGCAGAAAACATACCGACATATTGGATGTATCAGTATTTAATTTTGGATAATATATCGATTAAACATATCGATGTTTTGAAAGTCTATACTCTAAGTATCGTAGCTCTTCTGGGAGACGTGAGTGGTTTGGTGTTAAATAGTATCGATATATCACTTGCTTTGATAATTTCATCTCGATGAATTACAAAAATGTATTGATATATTTCAGCTTTCATACATCGCATAATATAAATCTATATATCAGAATTATCAATAATTTTGGTTTTGTTATATCGCTCAAATACATCAATACATACTCGATTTCTTATATAAGGATGACAAAATTATATTGATATATCTACAGGCTCGATGACTTAGTTTCGATATGCCGCCAAATTACTTTACTTTACTTTCTACTTTACTTCGTCGCTAAATTACTTTACTTTTTTTCGATATGCGACCATTGTTGCTTTTTAGTTTCTGTAAGTCACATAAATAATTAGACCTTATTAGAAGTATGGATGCTTAAGTATTTATTTGTCGCAGAAAAAATACCGTTACATGGGAAGAGTCGATAGAAAGATTTTTATTGGTAAAACATATTACAGTAATACATTGGAAGTATTTCTGTTTTAGTTGTATTTTTGTTTTAGTTTGTTTTTGTCATATGTCTTATAAAGAAAAACGATATATCGATAGATTTGTTTTGTAATTAATTTAAGAGGACTTCTGTTCTATTACGTTAGCATTTAGGTGTATGGGCCCGTTACTTATGTTATGTGGCTCGATAAATTCATTCGATTGTTTCAACTCGAAATACTGCAAACTATTCTTTCTTTTGTACCTTATGGCAAGTACGCTAGGCTTAATTTTTCCTGTTCAACCCCCTTTCATACAGAAAAAGCCTTAATTCTGAAATTTTACCATCTGTTTACTAAAATATGGAAAGGAAACGTCTAACATCTTAAATTTGAGCAAGTAAGCAAGAAAATTCACAGATATAAATCAGAATTCGCTTGAAATGACACGTTGCCAACCCGTTCGTACGGAAATAATGTTTGTTGGCGACGGTACCGATACACGCGAGAGGTTCTCCCTGCATTTTGTAACATGTTTTTATCATAATATGGCATCTTCTACTATATTTTTGTCAAACACCACTCACCTATCATCGCACAGCCCAAACTACAGGGTGTTTTTTTTTTAAACGCAACCCATTTTTAAAATTTAATAATGCACATATGAATGCGTAATGAGTATTGTTTTATTGATCTTTACATTTTATACAACCTATTATTTAAGTTTGATCACATTTAGTTCACATTATGTGCTCAAACAGTCCGCCATTGGCATTTGTATAAAGTTATGCTCTTTCAATCAAATCCCCGAATATGAATTTGCTGTGAAGCAAGGTGCCTCTTTAAGTTTCTTGCATTAAATTTGTTATGTTTGTTTTGAGGTGCTGAATAGCTTTTGAATTGGTTTCGTAGAATAATTACCTCTTTACATGTCTGTGGCAAATTTAATTCAGATCGGACCATTTTACGCGAGTTATCGTGCTTAAAGACACACACATTCAAAACGCAACCCAAAACTTGATTTTATCGGTGAAGGATTATTTCCCCACAAGATCCCTGGATTTGATCCCACTATATTATTATGTTCTTTGGGGATACATACAAAGTAAGGCCTAAAAAAGTCACATCATATTCAGTACCTCAAAACAAACAAAACAAATGTAATGCAAGAAATTCAAACAGGTACCTAGCAACACGTGTTCGGGAATTTGATGGAGAGAACATAACTTCAAACAAATGCCTCTGGCGGATTTTTTGAGCATATAAGGTGAACTAAATGTTATCAAACTTAAATAATAGATTGTATAAAACGCAAAGAACCATAAAACAATACTTATTTCATATTTATATATGAATTATTCAATCTTAAAAATGGGTTGCGTTTTAAAAAAAACACCCTGTACTTGACCTAGAACCTTGAAACTTTGCATGGACGTTCCTCTAAGGGAATAGGCATCTACTAAGAACGGATTTTTTAAAATTCCCTCAGGGCTACGCCCTACGATACATCAAGGTTTCAATGTTAAAATATAGGGAAGTTCATTTAGTTGTCATGGCAACCTTAACATTAAATCATGAATCCAAGGAAAATTTTCTGTTTTTCCACGGGTAAACCGTGTTGATCAGCTAGTTATACATAAGTAAAACTACTTGGCTTTATAACTAAAAGGATACTACTCATGCCTGTAGATGTTTTGAAGCCAGATATTGGCGTTCGCGAAATTAGTACAGCACACGTCATAAGAGATTGCGCCAGGAGTGTGATTTCACGCTAAATATTGATATCCCTCAAATAAAACATATGATTTTTATCCTCCAAATAGAGCATTTTTCATTCTACCGGGGTACAATATGGTTAGGGGTTAAAAGGTTATAAAAGGGATTTTAATTTTTAAACGCCAAAACTTGCAAAGGAGAGGATAAAAAGGGTATTTTTAATATCTTTAATAACAAAATTCTCTATCAGAATGTGCTAGTTTTTGTAACATAAAATATGATCACTCTTTTATTCTAAATTGAACATTGCTTGGAATATGTATTTTTTTCTTTACAATCAATGAAAAAACTCATTGGATCATCAGAAATGTTTAACTGTAAATTTGAACGGTTAACACGAGTTAGAAAAAACATATATAATAGTTTGTTTTATGTTAACTGTAATTTAGTTGGTTTTATTCCAACCAACGAGTCGTCATTTAAGTTATTTGTTGTTTACAAGGTCTACCAAATCAACACAATTACGTAATGGTGGAACATTTACTGTCCATTACCCATATCAAGACAGCTAATGTTTAGAATTAGCTTTTACTCAAATTAAACTAACGTTAATTCCGACGGAGCGTTTCCCCGGTCATTCATTTGTCAATATAATTAAAATGTATTTATATTTAATTGATTAATTCTTTTAAGACATATGTTCAGTAAAAGTCAAGATTTTTTAAATCACAGTTTTGCAGGAAACGTTTTTAAAGCAAGACCACTAGGTTAAGTACCATAAGAAAACCCGCGAAATACGAGTCCAAAAAACATGGGTTACTCTCGCGAATAAAATCAAATTTAAATATTGCTCAGAAAGGTTATACATTACATCCTAATGTAATAACAATATCCAACTGAAAACAGGCCTGTGTTCGTTTGTACAATTATTCGGCATATTTATAGTTTATAGTAGGCCCTAATTGAACGTAATCACGAGAAATTGTAACAGTGCTGATTATTTCATATTTAACAGGAGCCGTTGTGAAATGAAAGAATAAATAACGTATTTCGAGAAAAGCGCGTACAAATATAATCAATCGTAGTTTTAAAGTTCAGGCTTTCAATTTAATACTTCTTACAACTAGTTTAAACATATAACCAAAATTCTTAAATTTTTTAAAAACAATTCTGACTTTAATTTTAAAGGAAGGTTGGTTACAGGCTTTGGTAAACTAGGAAAAATAAATCTCCATATATGTAATAGCTTTTGATAAACAGGGCTTTTTAAGAATTTACTTAACTCAATAACATCAACAGTCGGATAGGGTCATCCGACCAGCCTTGATAAAGTTTTTAAGCAAAACTGCAAGTGCAAGTCTGAAAGTCACACAAACTGCATAAATTGTAACAACATATAGTTATATAATACACACACCATGTACCAAAAACCAAATCAAATCATCGCTTAGATCAATGACAAAGTATATAACTAAAACACAATGCATTGACATAAATACTAGACAGAGAGCTAGCAGATCATAAACATGTGTAATTCTGAACACTTGGCATATTTATGGCTTGTTTCGGGAAGTGTGGTTTTTACAGCAGATTATTGTGTTATGCCTTTGGTTACGACCCCATAACTTGTGTGGAATCGTTTCCCGGTACAGTTTCTCTGTTATGTTTTTCTTTAGCTTATTTTTATGTAATTGGTGTCTAGCAACGACGGATGAGTATATGGACAGCTTCTCTCTGTGGTTTTTATGTTATGTGTAAATTTTCTTTTGCTTGGGACTCTAGGGTAGTTATATACCATCAACGGCTATTATTAAAGGTTATTTATTGCAATAAGTGGCTAAACCAACTTTGAAATCCGTCTGCACCGTTAAAATCGAAGTTAAAAGTAGTTATTATTCAGTTTGATCTAAATAACCGATTTCCTTTAAAGTCATATAATTTGTTGTTATTAATGTGAAAATTATTTCAAATAACGAATTTTGGTTACTTTTTGGCCGTTTATAACGATGTCGATTTCAGTTATAGTTCTTTTACTATGCTATTACAATTAGAGAAACTAGCAAATTTAGAGACGGTCCGTCAGCCAGTCATGGATTGCAAAAACTTGCTTTATTAGCCAATTCAGTTTCACGTGATATTACGATGATTCTGAATGAAACGTGAGAGAAGTGATGGATATATTTAGCAGTGTAGGTAACCAACGTGGATGCGGGTAAATGGCTCGAAAATTCCAATATGTCTTCAAGTAACATTGTCTTCAAGTAACATATATGTGGAGCCGTATAACTTTACTCAATCACAGATAAATCACGAACCTACAGCGCTGCATCAGCAACACGCGTTACCTGGTTCAACAATTACAGTTTTTTTTTCTACGATATAATAGAAGGAAGAACATGTTCGTCTCATACCGAGACAATTTTATCCGTCGGTAGTACCGGAGTGTTGAGCAAAGTGTATTTTCTCAATGTTTAGAGATGCAGCTGAAGTTTATGTACTTACATAGCAATTACAACCACGTTTTTGTGATCGTAACATTTTATTTTGTTTAAATATGTTATAACTTTTGTTAATGTATTAAACACTGATGCTGATAAACGTCTACAAAATTATGATTTAAATTATTGTTTCGGTGATAATATTAAGATGTTTTGGTTTACTAAATCGCAATTGTAAATATAAAAAATATAATTTTAACTTCGATTTCATCGGCGGAGACAGAGGCTAAAGTTTCGCCCAATAAATCAAACATGATTGAGTTCCTTGGCTGATTTGTGTAGAGAGGTGATTTATAAGATATTCTATTTTGAACCAAAAACTTAATAAATTACCGGATTTAAAGCGGCATCGTGCAGTCTAGTCCATTAACATTGTTTAGCTTAAACTCATTTGCATATGATGAAGCTAGTGACCGGTGACATTTGACCTTGACATGTATTCTTCCAATTTTCCAGGCACTCCGAGACATTAAATATAGGACGTTATGAAAGTGCAAAAGCTGTTAGAAAGTTTGAAACAGCTTTAAAAGACCATCCGTCAATGTCACAGTAAAGAGAAAGTGGGAAAGTGAACAAGATTATTAAACCCATTATGGGTAAGGGGTGAAATTAATTTACTGCTTTATTTTCTGCTGCGAGAGAGTAATACAGATGTGTTTTTTGCTAATTCTAAAAGTTATAATTACACACGTCGCTATGAGATATTACTAATTCCTGCTATCAGAACATGTCTAAATTGTCCAAAGACAATTCGGTCTCTTATGTATCTCCCGTTTACAAAATGTTGAATCTAAAATATGTGTTTGAAAAATTGCATATTTTTATAGAAGCATAAAGTGTCATTGAAAATAAACTGGACAACCTAATGAATTCAAAAGTTTTGTGTACAAACTTTAAAAGTTAAGTTATAAAAAACATTTTGTCAAAAAGTTAATGTGAATTAATAAATCATAAATTCCTTACAAAAACAAAATTTAATATTATTAAGATAATACGACATCAAAACATACGACATAAAAATAGAAGAAAATCCTTCTTCCAGCCGTGTAAAACTATTATTTATTTATTTTATTTTAATTTATTTATTCATTTAAAAATGTTACACAACAGGCCAAGCCCAATTACAATGCAACATTATATATTTTGGCAAGCATTATAAATATAAATACATGAGTAGTGGAGATTCAAATTTCCAACAGTCTCTTTCATTTGCAGAATAAATAAACAATGCTTCATTTCAGCCTAAATATCTTTCACATGCACAATCATAATGAGAATCACTAATTACTCTACTGAATGCAAAACAGAACAATATATAATATCAGTACCATAATAGTAGTTTATGCAACGATTGTATAATGAATGCCTTTAAGCCACGAGTGAGATGTAAGTTAGAACACGAGCGAAGCGAGTGTTCTAAATATCTCACGAGTGACTTAAAGGCATAATACAATCGTTGCATACATTATTTTATCTACGACCAACAATATACGACAAAATTTCCCCCAAAGTTAAACAAAACTCATGACTTTTACTATAATGGAATAGGTCAACTCAAATTTGAGGTTAGGCAAATAAGCAGACTGGACCATGTTTCGTTGTGGAACAATCCGCTGATGGTATAAGTAAACTCAAACATGAATCGTAATGCAACAATCAGCAGATGTGCGAATTGCGTAATTGTTATTATGACACTACTTCCGTCAAATGCCGAGCTCTCATTGGTCTAGAACCTGTACTCTAAAGTGACTCCAGTACTCTAAAGTCGTCATTAGAGTACTGCTTGGTTTTTGGTGTCTTAATGTATATCATTATAATGTTTATTGTAATACCGTAATTGGTGCTTATTGCAATGGTCGTAGATAAATATTTAAATAATTCAACATAGACGTTTAAAAATAGTTTGAACAATGATAGTTTAGCGTAACACTGGAATTACAACATAAGCTAATTAATTACTGGATATTTATTGAAATAGTTGCAACTGAACGGACGAACGGAAAGAATTGGTGGGTGCACTAAAAATATCTACATCTGAATTTGATGAAATTTTATTAAGAATGAAAGAGTCAGTGAAGATGTTTCAAGTGAAGATTTGAATAAAAAGTCAATAAGATACGAGAAGTCTGAGTGCTAGGATTTGCCGAGCTCTCTACTGCTGCTCAGTGGTCGCTGGGTTTTTCTCAGTTTTAGAAATTCCCAGCGTGGTTACATCTTCGGCCATGCATTTTAATTAATGGTAATTGTACTGTAGAAAATAATAGGCGTGGATACGTAGTGAAAAAATTTCCAATAGAAAATGTAAAGTAGAAAATATTGAATATCGGTACAGAGTAAATAAAAACTCAAAGAGGATATTTAATTAAGGACAAAAATTATAAACGTTTAATCATTTGAAAATTTTAATCAATCAGTGGTTTTATTCTTAGAAACATAATTTATTGTTAAATTAATTTTTAATGGACTTAACATATTACAATGTCACGGTAGGTAATTACTATGGAAATCCGCAAAAGCTTTCGTTTTGTGTATGTTTTCAGTATTTGAGACTGTATGTAAGTATTTCATGTGTAATAATTCATACCTATGAAATCACTTGAGGGACCTACTTCGAAAATGGTACATGTACATAATTCTATTACCATTTTCAAGTCTCTTACAAGTACACTGTAACTTGCGTTATAAATACAAGGCCAAGTTGAATAATAAACAAATCACAATTTTTTCGTCATAAAACAGAGTTATTGTTGGAAATGAAAGTAAGAAAAAATTAAACACTGGATATGTTTACGATGGTTATCGTGATTCCAAAGCCTGTCTAAATCAAGAAGGAAAACAAACAAAATTGACTTTGTCGTAAAGAGAAAAACAAACATTTATCAGTCGCAGTGTCCCACCTACTACTTTAACTCTAAAAAAAGATTACTTCTACATCGTCGAAACTAAATTTGAAATGGTTTTTTTTATCAAACATCCTATGTATTCCACATTTAAATTAATAAATGCGCAACAAATAATAATAAATTAACATCAAAAGGTACAAAAATAGTGTTTATATGTCTACACGAAATTAAATAAGGTCTTATCGCAAGAAGGTGTCGTCACACATTAACTTCTTGTATGCTCTAGTCCAACTGCAGTTAGTAATTTTTTAAACTATTTTATTAATTTAGCAAAATTTGTTGCCTTTTTCAGGGGATCTGAGAGGTTGTAAAACATTTTATATCAGAAAAACACGTGCCTTGAGAAAAGTTAGGTTGATTGAGGGTGAAGTTGAGAATGAAGTAATCAATTTTTTAGGGAAAATTAAAAAAGAGACACATTAGAAAACGATAAAGTTGACCTAGATGCGAACAGAACTTACAGAAATCTGTTCCGGTTAAACTTCCGAGGACCAATATAGGATACATTGAAGGCCGCCATCTTGATCCTGTGGATGATCAAGAAGATGATCGGTGGAACCAATTCAAATCGGTCCTTAATTTTCCATCTTTCATGTATGCTTGCCGTCCCGTATGATAGTAGAGTATAAGAGTAAATGTATTACAAGTGTTGTAAGACTTTTTGTCAAATTATATCCAGTTCAAAAATGTATGAATGAAAATAATAAAAAGACCGCTGTTTAGGAGTTTCAACAATGATTCTGGAGAGTAAATTCGAATAAAACATACAGTAGGCCTATCAGAGTTGGTGGTTAAATTAGTGATTTGAATCGTAAATTAGATTAACTTTACGATTCGCACTTATCACAGATTTCTTCTCCTTGGATCGGATTTCCAAATCATTACTTTTGTCGCCTGACGTTTTTGTTATCAGCTGTCAAATTATATCGCTCCCAATAGGCTTAGATTACAAATAGAATAATTTAAATACTTCAAACATATTTATTCCAAATATAACTTTAAAATAATGCGCAACTATATCGAATCTTGATCTAAATTATTCATGTTTTCATCGATCAGTGAAACGTGTTAAATTGCCTATTAAATGAAAATAATTATTTTGAACAAATATTTTAAAATCATTAATTTTCCTCTTCTTTGTGCGGTAAGGATGAAAAGAATTAAGAGCTTGTCGTTCACAAGTAAAAGGGAAAGCGCCTTCATTTAGTCATGGTATGCAAAGTGAATGCAGCACTTGTTTTGCGGTCGTCTCTTTACAGGCGTCTAGCGATTCCAACTGTACAATCAAGCCGGAATGTTTAATTTATTGTTGAATTTGTCATCGAATGTTACCAGAATGTACTTCATTACTCGCATGGTAGATTTATTTAGTTAACTCTACAATTTATTTTAAATAAATAGCTCAATCAAAAATATTTTTAAGTCTTATTTCATTAGTATGGTGAATAAAATAATTTTCGTACCTTTTATCGTGCTTTTCACATTTATTTTCAAATATTGGTTTATGGTTTGGATACAGTATACTCCATCTTATCCGGACCCTTGGGACTGAGGCCTGTTCGGATAGCGGGTTTTCCGGTTAAACCGAAGTTTCTAAAAATTAAAATTTTTTACTTCACAATAATTTGTCCACTATATTTTCTCAAGGGAATCATTGATAACGTTCATCAATCACTCAAAAACTAACTTATTTTACTTAAATTGAAGAGAGCATACTATTTAGGTAAGTCATCACTGGTCTCAAATATTTTCCTACATGAATCGTCGATACAATATCGTCTGTTTCCTGCCGATAACGGCCGGTTAAACCGATGTTTTGGTACACATTGTCCGGTTAAGAAGATGTCCCTTCCTCCGAGAGTAGTCCGGTTAAACCGATGTCCGGTTAGAAGGTGTCTGGAAAAGAGAGACTCTACTGTATTCACTAAAATTGTATGGTTTTACCAAAGATATTCCAAGAAACAAACTCGAATGTTTTCCATCCCTCTGAATGGTAGACTCGGTAATTTCATACACCATTTGTTGAAATTTAATGCCATAAGTTTTCAATCATAGAAGAGGTTTTTAAAAGTGTTAAGAGAAAGCGATCCAAACCCCTTAAATTTGTTGTTAAGCTTTTTGACTTTCCTTTACTTTGCTATTTTCTATAGTAATGACGGTTACTGGTCTTTATTCCACCTTTAGGATAATGCAATAACTTGAAAAGAGAATAAAATAAAAGTTTTGGGAAACTTATGAACATTAATTTGATAGAGCGCTCTATAAGTCACTTAAACAGCGAGGCAATATCAGTAATCGCCTGGGGTACTTCATGCGCGAAGTAGTGGAGTGATAATCGAATGTAAAATAATCGTTTTTCTTCGATTAATCGATTGGATCTAAGAATCGATTAAAGGATCGAATTGAAGGACGAATTAAAGGTTCGAAGACTCGATTCCTTTAAATCGTCTGCTTTTCTACTACCGCTCAATATAGGGAGTAAGGTCCCGAAGGGGGAGCAAAGGGGGATAAACCCCCAAAAAATTATTTTTTGTTCTTAAATAGAAAAAAATCAATTTTTTGCATTATTGAGTTCAGCGAAAAAAATTTAGTATTTGAATCACCGCTCTATGTCCATTAGTTACCGAGATATTGAAAGCGGTTAACACAATACATTGTCCCTGTATTACCCTTACGGTAAAAAAGAAACATCCTATATCTCGCTTATTTCTCGACATATCTTGATAAAACTTGGTGCATGGCTTCTTATTGTTCAGATCCACTTGATATTGATTTAAAATCACCAAATTTGTTCAACCTATTGCATCAGACCTGCATACTCATTTCCCAGGTTATTCTAAGGAGGAAATAAAAAAAAAGGTACGGGTCGCTTACCTAGTGATGAATCATAATTCTAAGTATGAGAAATTCGCTGAGTATGCAGGTCTGCTGCAAAGGGGGTGTTTTAAAAACGGTGAATATTATTTAATTTTAGTGGTTTTTTTCAACCATTTACCAGGTTATGTTAGCCATTAAATAAAGGTTAGGGTAGACTGTTGTACCTTGAAACGCTTTTGATATTTTTTTTTGAAAATTAATTATAGCTGTTTTTACAATGTGAAAATTACACAGCCTTTCTTTCGGATAATGGCCATAATAATATTAAATTGTTTTTAAGAAATCATTGTTTTAGCATTAATTAAAAAATAAAATAAAATTTGTTCCAAGGTACACTATGCTCTTGTACCTTGAAACGTACCCTTTTTACCTGGGAAAAAAGAGGGATATTTTGAAAATAAAATGAAAACTAGTTGTTACGGTTAATTAAGTTTATTACAAATTACTTTTACTGGATTTGAATACATACTGATTCTCTGATTTTTACTAACATCCTGAAAATTTATTGATCCTGAAATTTTACTTTCTGGAGGGGCTAGAACAGCCTCTACGGTTTTTTCAGATTTTTTGCATTGACTGGAGGCTTCTTAACGCCAACTTTGTTTCAAGGCATGATATTTCTTAAAAACAAAAACACGAACAAACCAGCATAATGTACTTGGGAGGCGTTGTGTTCCTAGGAACAAGAGGATGCGTGTCTAATTAAAAATAACGGATAACGACACTAACACTAACACTAACGGCGGATAACGACACTAACCTAAACTTAGGCAATTCAGCTATTATACAAATTTATTCATCAACAAACACACTATCCCAGAATAACATAACAAACCACCACCGGAATGCCGAATCAATAATAAAAAACAAAATATAAAGTGAAAAAAATTTATTTTAGGGTGGTGAAATAAAGTTTTGTTAATAATCACATGCAAAACTGCTACCCCAGACTGACACTAGCGCATTCTTGATGGCTGCAACTATAACATATATTATTTTTATCCCGCTAGATGGTACCACTAATCGAGAGCAAACTATGTTCCAAGGTACACTATGCTCAAGGTACAAGAGCCTACCCTACACATCGAATCCTGAAGTATTCGATCCATTACTGGAGTATCGAATACTGGACGGCAAGAAATCGCTAAACCGACTTTCAAACCGATTGATTTAAACGGCTGTTTAGTATGTTCTCAAAATAAGAATCGATTATTTTTGTCTAGATCATCGCATCAACAGCTTTTCAGCTCCTCTCTTCTTCGATTTATGTTCTTAAATACCGATTTTAAGACTGACAAAACCATTATTTCCAGTCAATAGGAGAGTGTAATTGGTGAAAGTTCCCCAATCTTTCACAATTAATGAAATTTAAGAGGGGTTAATGTTGGTATAGAGTCACGTTTAAACAAAATGGAGCAATTGAAATCTGGTATAAAGCTTTGAACAGTTAACAGTCAAATGCTCTCGTTCGAGCGTAATTATTGGCCTATTGAACCTCGCATGTATAATTTATGGTCGACTGTTGCTGTGAACTGGAGCAATGCTGAATTAATTGTTGACCAATGAAACAATGAATAGTGTTAATGGTTAAGGTAATGCACGCTTAAGGATGACAAAATAAGATCAAAATATTGCTAGTGTTGATATTTTGTTTCTTCGCTATATCACAAAGTGCATATATGTATTTTGGTGATAAATCACACAAAAAATACAGATATTTCATTTCCGTTATCGCATGTGTTGGTATAAAAGTTTCCTATACATAGAAAAATCGATATGTCGATATATTAGAAAAAAGTATGTCGATAAAAAAAGTCGATAAATCAGCACAATAATATACGGATAGATAATATATGGATATTTTGTTTCTGACCACTTTATGTATCGATCATATGAATTATGAAAAATAAAAACTATCCATCAATATTTTCAAAAGATTTTCCATCCCTTCTAGGCAAGTTCTTAACACACCGTAATAGTCAAAAATACGTTTTTTTTATTTTTTGAATGGTAAAAGTACCATCAGAAACCATCAGATTTCGGTAGTGTTAAGAGGATTCTCTACCGAGGATTTTAGTTTTCTGCGATACTAGTGGCAACATTTGCAACTGCAGTTCCATAAAAGCCCTTTTTTAAATTTGGGAACTTGAGTGAGTGGATGTGTTAATTGCGACCCTAAAATCGTTCTTTTTAATAATTTAGAAGAACGTGGTGTTAAAGTTGACACTTCAGAATGCGTTGATATCATTTATTTTGGAATCCCAACAAATAAACACTGTACAACACTTGACAATAGCATAAAATCAAAATACCACGTGCGATAATTGATAAATTAATCAATTATTCAAGCCGAGAAGGCAACCCTCTTACCCTCTTACCAGCACAGATGTGTTCGTGAATATATAAGAAGCAGATCAGAGCAGGCTAGTGCTTCTAGCAAAGTAGAAAGTTAATCCTCTTCATTAGGCCTGCTTTGAGTTTTCGGTTAATCTCTACATTAACGTATTCAGATTAATGACCGCGAGTAAAGTAGTAATTAAAGATCAAATACATTAACTTGTTACCCACTCATATAAAACAGATTTCACAAGAAAAATCGTATCTGCCAATGTGGGTAACAGGAAATTCACTTTTGTCAAACCAAACATTCATATGAGATAACACTGGGATTCAACGGGATTTCACGGGAAATTGGTGGGAATTTCGTGCTGTAAATCCTTCAATTGGCAGGCCTGTCACGAACTGTGTCCTTTTCAATATTCAGATAGGTGAACGCATTGTTCTACAATTCCTGAATGTTTTCCTTTTGAAATTGGATTGTTGAGATAGAAATGTAATTGAATTTGGCCGGTTAACGTACACCGTAAAAAAATCATGACCATATAAATATAGTAGAAAAGCAAATAATTTGCTGTTAAGAAACAAACCCATTTTTATTTTTATCCATTCTCCACCACTGCCTCTTGTATTCATGTAATTTGAGACAACTCAGTTACATATCATTTTTCTCTCTACGTCGTGAAGGCGAAATACATGTAGATTAAAGTGCACGAGATGGGGTGGGCGGAAAAAACTGTAAACTCATGAAATTGTCTACTAAACCTCAGCTGAAATGAAAAAAGAAATGTTTTTGATGAAATGTCAAAACTTTGTTTACGTTTTTAGGGCCTTTCACGTGTAAATTTTTATTTAGTGTAACATATGACCGTGTGAGTTGATAAACTATACCCAAACAAATAATAAAAAATAATTTCGCAAGCAGCGTACTCACTTACCCGCCCTATTTGGTGCCCGCTACTCTTCTGAAACGTTGGTGTATTTCCCTAATTAACAACGATCCATTCAAATTGGTAAGGAGCGAAAAAGTAGCAACTAACTTAAAAAAACGACAAAAAACGCTGTTTGTGTGATTTTTTAGTTTGCCTAGTTAAAATAAGCTCAAGTTTCAAAGTAATGAAAGAAAGTTACGTCCATTCAGATTACTCAATATCGTTTATTTTCTGAGGAAATAAAAGAAGATTATGAATATTTTTGGTTCTTAAATTTAACTTTTTAAACATAATTGTAAAGGTAAGTGACAGCGAGGTAAGGCATCTTTCCTGATGCTCGGGTAATGGATTAGACACTAAAAGTAGATACACGTGTGTTTTTCTCTTTACTGTAAATCTAATACTGTTTGCTTTCCTCCCTGATTTAGATTGAGTAAAGAATCACGGCTACCACCATAGCTCTACCCAGAGTTTTAGTTCCCCTCTCTTCTATCGTTGTATGGCATTTTCTTGACTCATTTATTCACCTAGTGATACCCATTTACCTATATTTTTTATACAATTCGCTCAAATTTTTATTTATCAATTTCTCGACTCAATATATTTTAACCTTAACATAATTGTATCTTAAACCTTATGGATTATGTATTCTCATAGTTGTTCAGTTTATTTTCAATGACACATTATACAGTAGTTCTGCTGTCATCTAGGTTGACTTTACCGTTTATGAATGTGCCACTTTCCTAAAATTTCTCTTTAAAACAAATTATTGCGTTATTATTTTCAACCACACCGTCATTAAAAATTTGTTTTCTTAAAACACGAGTTTTGTTTGTTCTGTCATAAATGTTAATAAAAAAACAAAAAAAAACCCAGAGCTCCTAAAAAAGATACTACTCGTAACAAATTCAAAACAGAGTTTAAAAATCACTAATCGGTAAGTTGAACTGCAGCCTATAATATGCCCAAGTTTATGTAGATGAGCACTGTTTTTTTATAAATTTTGGCATAGCATGAGTATGTATTTACTTAAGTGCTGTATCAAGAACAAAATATTTAAAAATTTAAGTTACAACGTAATAAGGTATATTTATAGAGCTAAAGTAGTGGATCGAACACTGCAACTAGATAAATGTTTCTTTTTCTCATTACTACAGAGTCAATTCTGTTTGTTTTCCCTCCAGGAAGATAAACTGAGGAATCACGGCACTGTCGTGAACCTACCCAGAGTTTTATTTTTCTTACTTTCATTTCCAATAATAAGTCTGTTTTATGACTGATAACAAATTTTTGATTGGTTTTGTAATACAAATGAACCTTGTTTAATGCTTAATATTTTTCAAAGCACGCTGTTAAAGTTGTAAGAGACTTAAAGACTGTTGGAGGATTTTTAATAGGCACCATTTGTAAAGTACGTCCCTGAAGTGATTCCGAAAGTATGAATTATTACATATGATATACTTACATAAAGTCTCAAATGCAGAAAACATACACAAAACAAAAGTTTTATCAAATTTCCTCAGTAATTCTTTAGCTTTTACGTACAGTAACAGTTTTAATATTTTAAAACCCGTAAATTTCACTATTCCAATAAATCAAGTTTTTGAGAGTAAAACTACTGATTTATTACCACATTAACATTTTCAATTTATCAATTATTAATAATTTCCGTACTAAATTACATTTTCTCTGAGAGTAAATATTTATTTATTTATTTACTATGTACCGATAATTCATATTTTGTACTTTGTACTTTAGCTTTTCTATTCACTGTATAACCACGGTTATTATATTCTACAATACAATTACTATGCTGTCTCGTAGTAGACCGAAGGTGTAACCACACTAAGAGTTTCTAAAACTAAGAAAAACCCAGAGACCACTGAGCGCAGAGAGAGATCGGCAAATCCTGGCTTTCAAACCTCGTATCATATTGACTTTTTATTCAAATCTTCCTCTTGAATCATCTTCGCGGGCTCTCTCTTCATTGTAGTTTTACACAGCTGGAAATTTTATTGTCTTCTATTATTGTATCGTATTCTCTTGACTCGTTTATTCACTTAGCGGTACAAATTTAATTATAGTTTTTATGCAATTATAATGAATTTTGAGCTCAATTTTTGTAATAGATCGATCATGCTACTAAATATATTTTAAACCCGAACAAAATTACATCTTAAAAATAATATATTTTAAAGCTTAGTGTAAAAAAAATGTTTTATTCATTTAGTTTTTCAGTTTACTTTCAATAACACATTTTACAGTATTATGTAAAATTATAAAATAATTATTATAATTTGTTTTTAGAAGTTGAAATACAATAGCAAGGTTTCTATTTAAACACAAATTTTGAAAGCGGGAGATACATAAGATATTATATATCCATGAGAGGCTTTTTCATGTTCTTTGTAGTGGCTCAGTAATAACTCTTAACAACAAAATGTTTAAGTAGTAGCTTTTTGCGGTTTTCAATATAACAAAAACTTTTGTGTATTACTTTCTCTCAGAAGGAAAAGAGCTGAAATTAAGTTCATCCCATAGCCATGATGGGTTTAATCACGTTGTAGCTTCACCACTTTCTCTTTACTCTGACATCGAAGAATAGTCTGCTAAAGATGTTTCGAACTTTCTAACAGCTTTTGTACTTTCATAACGCTCATTATTTAATTTCTTTAAGTGCCTGATATCATGGCAAAATACTAAATGTTCAAGAGTACCTACGTTGACTACTTTATCTAACTCAAATTAGTTGAGGGCTAAACAAACTGAAATGACTAGACAATACAATGCTCCGCTCAATACCCGGTTATTATTTGTAACATTTATGATTGAAAAATATTCTCCTCGTCAAATTTCTACACTGGTCCAGCCAAAGAACTCAATCAGAATTTATTTTTTGTATATATCTTATCTTAAGTGTTTACAGTAGAAAAGATTATTTAAACTCAGCCGGAATAAAAAGATTCATGGAAAAGTATTCATTCTTCGTGGTTTGCGACCAACATAAAAAGGAAGCTCAGCAAAAACAAAACAGAGAAATTGTATCAGAAACCAATTCCATAAAAGTTATGGCATCGTAATGAAGGCAAAACAGAATAATCTGTTGTAAAAACCACACTTACAGAAGCGAGATATATATGCCAATTACACTTGTTTATGTTTCATTGGTCTCTCTGTATTGTATTTATGCCAGGATTGACTTTATTGATGAACCAATATGAGAGATGAAGAAATTTTATTTGGCTTTTGCTGGATATATCTTATATGTTTTTATTGGCTTGTAAAATACGACAGTTTGGATATTGGAATTTATTGTATTGTTTAAAAAGTGTATAAAGTACACTTTTTAAAGGTAGTCGGATGTACACATTCGAAAACATATCCTTCCATGTTTATCAAAATCTATTTCATTTTATTGTGAAGTTTCAAATTGAATAATAAAACTTCGTTTACCATTATGTTTGCCCAGTAGCTACTAGATTGAGACATAATTTTATATGAAAGCAAATGAATCAGCTGTTTAGCCCCTTTTTTAATGTATGCCCTTAGGTAAATTTTATAACCACTAGTGTTTTCCTGGGATTTACTCTCCGAGGCATTTTAATAAAGTACTATTGGCTTGAAGGGGCTAAAAGCCCCTAATGAGGGAAAATTCAAACAATCCTTATTTATTATAGTACAAAATACCTTAATAGAAAACTGAATCCACCTTTATTGATATCTAGCCTACCACAAGGTTTTCAATCAAGTGTCAGCATCACATGTTTTATGTAAACAAAGCAGGCGTTTTTAGATCCCAATGCTTTTTAAATGGCAGATATTTTACGTTACTTCTCATTTTCTGGTGAATTTCAAGCAATTTTATTATTTTTCCCGCCATCACGGAATAGAGACCTTTCATTTGAGCCCTCTCCCATCTTTCTATGACTTGTTAGACGCCCACAATTTTGACGCAAAGAATCGCCTTACGAAATTAAATATATGATGGGGTTGGTATGAGTCAGACTTGAGGTTTTCTCCAAAGTCACGGGTAGCCTGGGCGTGATATGTAAGTACACAGTTTAAATTCTATATAGCTCACTGAATATCTGGAGAATCTAAAAGTAACTAAGTACTAAAGAACGGAAATTCAATAGGATTATTTTTTCAACAGTCGATCAATGTTTTGGAAGTTATTAAAAATCTTGTAAAATTGTATAGATTGTTGTTTCCATTGGAATAAAAAGGGCTATTGTGAAATGTGTCAGTTTAGTCTCTCCTAGCTCTAAACCTATTAAAAAATCATTTAATCTGCCACTATCATACAAATATTTAGAAGATCATGTCCTTTTGTTGCTTAAATAAACATTGCAGGATAAGACGACAAATTTAGTAGCGGCCAAAGAAATCCTAGTTACTTCCGGAAAATCTTGGGTTACTCGATGTGGAAAAACAGTTCTTTTGAACCTCAGAAACTACAATCGTATGCAAAACCTTTCATTGAACAAATATTGTCATTGAAATTTATGAGCAATCGGTGGGAGAGGCTGATTTGAACTTTGACACCTTATTAAACTTACATTAAAAATATAAATGCATATTGAGCTAACATGTAATCCTTTATACCACGAAAACCCTACGAATTTTACTTTGTTAGTGCTGTTTACGGCTTCAATCTCTAACAACTTAAACTGCAATTCAAAATGAAAATTGTGTACTTACATATCGAACACCCAAGTAGAGTATGATTTATTTATATAGGGAAATGAACCATGGAAAATGTGCCCAGGCGTTCCCTTGAAGTATACATTTATTAGTGAGATTAAAAGCTAAGTGTGAACATAAACGATATCAACTGAATGAATTTTGTTATGGATGGTGTTGTTCATAATACTGATATCAATTACTCATTGATTGTAATTGATTAGTTATGTAGTTACATAATTTCATTACATCGATCAGCCTAGCGATACATGATAATTTACGTTGTAACACTTAGTTGCAATAAAATCTCATTAACTTCTTAATTCGCATGCAACACTTTTTCTATGTACTGGATATAAATAAAAGTCATCTTACAACATTTATAATATATTTACACTTATACTGCACTCACAAGATGTTATAGTTGGTTCCAAAACATAAGACCCACGCCGGCGCCGTCTATAAGCCCAATGCTAAAATTAACATTAGTCTTACGGACGGACTGGGCCTTAAGATTTGGAATGGGTTAACCTGAAAGGTGGAAAATGGCGATTGATTTCGATTGATCACCCAAATCATCAGGCCCAATGAGAGACTGGGAGGATCACTATGGCGGCCTACCTTGCATCCTATTGGTTGAACACCCTTCGACCAATAGGATTTAAGAAAGGTCGCCATCTTGGTCCTGAAAGTATTCTATTAGACCTGATGATTTGTTTGATCAATCGAAATTGATCACCATTTTCTATCTATTATCTATATTTACTGTATCGTATGTGAGTGCAAGATGTAAGACAAAGTGTATTTTATTTACAGGATAAAAAACTCGGTAGTCTTCTGCTATTGTAATTTTTGTCGGTAAATCATTCTAGATTTGTATAAAATCAAATTACTTCACAGATGGTACAGAAGAACTTTAATATTCCCTGATTTGCTCAGCCATTGAAGTCTTATGTAGTCATTATGTATTTTGTCAGTAACATCTTTGATATTTTATGTGAAAGAGCCACTTTTTTTCTAAAATACCGAAAGTTCTCAAGAATATTATACAAAAAATACTGATTAAAGCGAAAAATGCTTACCTGCTGGAGCTGAAGTATTGGATTAAGCACCACACATAGATAAATATTTGTTTTTCTCATCACTCCAAAGTCAGCAATGGTTTGTTTGATTTACCAGTTTGTACAAACTGAAGAATCAGGATAACACACATTACGCTTTCCAGCATGTTTAATCGCTTACTTTTCAATTTCGAGTGTTAGTTGAAAACACCCAATATATTAATTTAATTTTACTGATTTAAATTTTATAAAATACAATTTTTTTCAAAATAAAAATCTAGTTTATAAGTACTCAATAAAAAAATTAAATTACTTTTTATTTAAATTTTGTGCAGAGATTAATACTCGAATAACGATATTATATAAAGTGTCAGAAAACATTGTACCAGATTAACCGCACAAATATAAAGCCTTGCAAATAGTAAACGTTGAACGGATTTGATCTGATTTCCATTACGAAAGTTAATGTATGAACGACGAAAATTTCTAATTCTGAAAGAAACCGAAAACTTAATTAGAAAAAGAGATAGTTAAAATATAATTTTTTATTTTGTTTTATTTTGCAAATACAATAACAGTTTTTGTATTGTTCCTAATTTGGACTGACCATGGTAGGTTACAACAAGATATACAAATAAAATCTAAGAAAATTAAAATTCAAAAATCAAATTTGCACGATATTGGATTATATAACAATCTGTATGTTTGTGTTTACATTGACTTCAATTATTATTAATAAAGTTTAAAATTGAAATTAGGATAGTTATGTGTATTTGTAATCCTCAAACTATAATTGATAAAATGTTCCAGAATGCACTTAACTTATTTTCGAGTGTGTGGAAGATGAAACCTCACTAAGTGTTTCTTAAAGTAGAGCAAAGCCTAACAAAACGGTAAAGACTTAGCCCGACAAGCGTTGGCTCTCAGTCCTCTTGTATATTATTGACTTTTTATTCAAACCTTCCTCTTCAACAATCTTTGCGGACTCTCTCATAATAGTTTTGTACTTCTTGAAGGACTACCTTGTACGTATTGCATTCAAGTTTAATTTTTTCATAGCTGCTGATTAACTTTTAGTTGTATTGTAACGTTTTTGTATCAAGATTATGGTTTCTGCATAGCATTTTCTGCGATAGCCTAATCAAAAGCCTTCTAATAGGTAAAAATATTATTCGTTCTAGTAGATAATGTCAGTATTAAGTGGAAGGGGAATGTTAATTGTATACTTACCGTTCGCCAGTGATAGGACTGTCCTTAAAAGAGACTAGGACAGAAAAGTAATTCCGAAACACCGAAAAATGTGAAATATTAAAAGTCACTATCTAGCGGACAATTAACATGAGATAGATACATTTTTTTGAAATGGCGACCTACCCAGGTAGGTATTTTAAGCCAAGAATGAATGACAGGTGAGTGAAGGATGATTGTGACGCGATCTTGTAGTCTTGTTACTGACTAAGGCCGACATGTTCCTTAGACAGGATTGTTAATTAATAGCCCAACAGCCAATGGCAACTACGGGTCCTACATTTTAACGTGTAATCCGATCCACAACTTCCTCGGTTAACAGTTTTTATTATGAGGTCTTATTATGAGGACGTTTATATGAACGTAGTATTCAATAGTGCGGACGTTAACCCCCACTAAGGAACACCGTTTCCACAAGCTATCGCTCATAACTATCCAAAATTCGTGACCTCCAAGTAGCTCGATGACAGGATACGCCACAGTCCCAGTCCAAATTTGAAATTTATGTAATCTCCCAGTTTACATGTATTTATTTATTTATTTATTTATTGACGGATTAACCATTTACAATTGAAATGTCATAGTAAAATATAACTACAAGTGCATGCATGCAACAAAACAAGTTATAGAAAATATGGCTTCATATAAGCAAAAAGACATTTACAGTTGCAAAAGTAAAAATAAAGCACAATACACAGGCTCATTATGCAAGACACTGGTAGTAGAACAACAAGCTCAATAACTTACATTCACTAGATCTATGCTAGACTCAGACAACGAAAATTCGTGCAGGTATGTACTAGACTAATAAAGCAAAATAAAATAATTTACATCAAGATATACGATTGAGACACAACGAGAGCCGTAAAAGCTACATGCAAAACTACTTAACAATCTTTAAATATCTATCAAAAATAACAAAAATAAATAATTTACAAACTCAATAACAAGGTTAAGAGAACACAATATAGGGCCTTAGAACTACATGCAAAAAGCAAACAATCTAAAATATCCAATAGAAATATAATAAATAATGATTTTAAGTGAATGAGTAACTGCATAAATGAAAACTAACATGCAGAGAACGGTATACAGGCACACAAAAACTAGAGATATTAAATAATACATAAATTGGGATTGTCAAGGATTTGAAGAGAGTCATATTATTCAAATTGTTGAGTAATATGACACATCATATTTAAAATATGATAATAGTGGATAATTTTGGTTGATATCTATTGAGATATCAACCAAAATTATCCACTATTATCATATTTTAAATGTTTCTGGAAATCCATAAACAAATGACATTAAGAGACAAATGAGAAATAATTCATCTATAGAATAAAAAGGAGTTGTTATTAAGAATTCCTTTAACATTTTTTTTAATTTATGAAAATCGTTTTCTAGTCTTATAGATATTGGCAGATGTTGTAAGAACCTAAGTCCGGTGTACGAGGTTCTCTTTTCATAAAATTAAAGGTTGTGACGAGGAAGGTCCACTTTATATCTGGTATCATAATTTGGGCTGTTATTTAAAGTCAATGAAATCTGTAGTTGTTTGGCGAAAATAGTTGTTTCATGAACATTCCAATTTTACACCGTCAGTATTCCTAATTTATTAAAAATGTGCTCAAAGGAATTATATTACTCGTATTGCTATTTTTGGCTAAGGAAATATTTTAACTAGATCTATCTTTGCAAATTTTGGACATTTGTCGCAGAGAATAGATACCAGAAGACTCTTTTTTGACTACATAAATAATGTGATCATCCCAAGAAAGATTTTCATCAATAATTAGGCCAAGAAACTTTGTTTTTTTTGTACTTGGTTTATTTTATCTCTTTCTATCAATATGTTGGGTTCAAATTTTGTCTCGATACTTTAGCTGAAATGGAGATCAGTTGTGATTTAAATACATTAATAATATTTTCCATCCAAAGAGTGTTTAATAGATAAGAGATTATTAAATGCAGATCGTTCAACTTTTTTTGTGATTTTCCTTTAGATAAAATAATCCCGTAAGAAAGGTACCAAAAAAATTAAAAATGCTGCCACCAACAATATCTATGACATTCACTCACCTGGCTAATACTACACTCGTGGTTTTCGTTTGTCTCGATAAGAGGCAGATCTAAACTTTGACGAACGATAAACGTAATTCCCCATTATCTCCCGCTTTACAGTTCCGTTAATTCCTCTATTGCATAAATAGTTAATCCGTCAAGAAACAAGTGTATAAAAACAAATACAAACACAATGTGTGGCTTATAGGAAATTTACTTGTTACAAATCAAACAAGCATCTCGAGATAACAGATTGAACAAAGTTGACGGGAAATTGTAGGGAATTTTCCGCCTCAAGCCCTTGGTTGGCAATCCTATCACGGCGCAAGCTTTTCAATATGCAAATCGGTAAACCTGTTGTTTTACAATTTATTTAAGTTTCCTTTTTTTGGAATTGAGTTGTTGAGGTGGGAATGTGGTGAAATATTGTTGGGCTAATGTATAACTGTTTGCATTATCATCACACATTATTATTATTCAAAAGAGAGTAAATCGTATTATTTTTAATATTTTAAATAGTTTTTATTTATTTTACTTCTTTTACAAACGTGGACTCAATGCAACGCTATGTTGTTGATTGCATTAAAGGTCCATTACATAATTGTTCCATTCCATTTCACATAGCAATCAGATGCCTTCATGATACAACAATGGAGAGACAAATTAGGCTCTAATGGTTGAATAATCATTCCGCCAACTTCTGAATTGGTCCAAGTACTTTTGTATGTGGTATTTTCGGGTAATTATTTACATACTATATATAATGCACTATATGCATACATGGTGAAATAAAAAAGAAAAATACAAAAATCTATCTCCATTATATTGACTACACTGTGTCTTAAAAGGCAAACCATGTATATAAGATCAGTAACAGGTTATGTTTTCTCTCTCTAACCATGATTGAAAATTGCCCTATTCTAGGTATTAAAAGTAGTTGATGACAGCTCCAGTGGTAACTGAAAAATGAATCTGCAATCTGCAAAGTAAGTTTCTTCTGTCGCTCCATTATCAATATTAAATAGCTGATAACTTGCATGGACTCACTTCCGTTGTTGTCAAAAATGGGTTTCGCGCAAGAATTGTGGAGGGTTAACTTGTATTATTTAGAGAATAGCTACCAACGTTGAGTTCCAAACAATGGAAATAATTCAAAAATCTGCAAAGCTAACAGGCGAGCATACAAAGGACTGCCGAGGAAGTCTGTTCTTTAACGCTCTAACGGGTGTTTAAGAGTGTGTGACGACTTTATAAATGCTTGGACGGTAGGGATTTTGACACATCCTGTAAACAGAGTTCGTTTAGTTTCTGTATAAGTAATTTGTCTTCATTTGCCATTAATTAAATCATAGAGTGATTATTTTATCTATGATCGATTGTATTATATATATTCAATGAAATTTGACCCCTTCATATTTCGTACCAAGTAGTTGAAAACTACTTAAGATTTAGTAACCTTTCTGAGGAAACGATATAAAAGGTAGAACCTGGTGGACCGATTCTTGTTCGGTGTTATTTTATATTTACCAGTTCATCCAGGTATTATAAAAAATTTTGATAATATTGATATATAGGTACATTTTTTATTTCTCCATGCAATCTTAATCCCACAAGCCGGTATTTTTCCTATAAAAGTGTAGTTTTCAAATAGTTGATATGACTTTGTTTGTTGCCACTTTGCTTGAACATTTCGTTTCTATCATGGCAACTCATCAGGCCAATGTTACAATTTTACAACTTTAAAATTCATTTATAACGTTTTTAGATTTTTTCTGGCCAAATAATCTGCATAGAACAAATTTCTTATTCATAAATTACTTCTTTCCAGTCTTTGAATTAAATCCTCGGACCCGTTTTTGAGATAAGTATGCAAGCAAGCAAGCAAATATACAAGATAACACTGCTCGTTTAAGAGTATAGGATTTTGTAATTTAATCACTGAACTGCAAGTACTTCTCAGAAATTATATTATTTGTGAATCGAACCTAAACCAAAGCAAGAAATGCTCTCAGTTTTTCGTTCCTTAGCGTGTTCTACAATTACAGACCAAATGCAACGCTATGCTGGCGATTGCTTTAAAGACCCATCACATCATTGTTGCATCGCTCCAGTTCAGATCACAATCAGACGCCTGCATTATGCATCATGTAGAGTCAATAGTTACTAATTAGGCTTTAATGGCTGAATAATCATTCAGCCAACTACAGTGCGAGTTAAATAACGTGGCCTTGTTAATTTTACAGGCTAGCGATGGTTTCAGCTCCATATACTTAGACTGTCCTATTTGATTCGCCCACAACGGTTTTGGAACGTTTTGTGATTTTTTTGTATTTCTGGGAATTGATTTATATTGATATTCTCCTTTTATAAGTTTAAATAGTCGTTTAGCTTAGTGTCAACTCGATAGGAAACCCTAAGGAGATTCGGCACCACTCGTAGCTTTGGTGAAACCGTGATGATCGGACAATATAAACAGGTATTTTTACCTTGTATTTATCTTCGGGCCTCAAAAAATATAATATTTACTGATATTCAGAATTTTCACACACAAAAAATCGAAAAATCGGGAAAAACACTAATAAAATCGGAATCATTAATCGGAATAATTTGAAATCGGAATTTATCTTTGTTCTAATCAGTAAATTTACTGTCAGAGAAGTGGCTTTGCATTTGGGTTACTGAAGTAAAAATCTAAAAAGAACCCATTTACAGGAGTGTTAAATGACTGTCCGCAGGCCCAATAAGTAAACTTTCTGAGGAAATAAATTAAAAGTTATTTGAATTTTAATCAGTAGACTGCAATTACATCCCGGAAATTCAATTATTTTAAATCCTATTTAAATCAAAGTAAGAAACGTTAACTGGTGCTATTTCAAACTGCTTTCTTTCTTTTACTTCTTCTACAAACGCGGACTACGTGCAACGCTGTAGTGGTCATTGCATTAAAGGCCCATCACCCCATTGTTGCATCGTTCCAGTTCAGATCACAATCAGATGTTTTCATTATGCATCATTTACAGTCAATGGAAAACTAATTAGGCTCTAATGGCTGAATAAACATTCAGCCAACTACAGTTCGAGTCGAATGACGTGGCCTTGTTGATTTTACAGGGAAACGATCGATGGTTTCAGCTCCATATAGTTCGACCGTTCCATTTGATTCGTTCACATCGGTGTTGGAACGTTTTGTGATTTTTTGTATTTCTGGGAATTGATTTATATTGATATTCTCCTTAAATAAGTTTAAATAATCGTTTAGCTTAGTGTCAACTCGATAGGAAACCTTAAAGAGATTCGGCACCACTCGTAGCTTTGGTGAAACCGTGGTGATCGGACGATACAAACAGGTATTTTTACCCTGTATTTATCTTAGGGCCTCAAAAAATATAATATTTACTGATATTCAAAAATGTTCACACACAAAAAATCGAAAAATCGGGAAAAACACTAATAAAATCGGAATCATTAATCGGAATAATTTGAGATCGGAATTTATCTTTTTTCTAATCAGTTAATTTACTGTCAGAGAAGTGGCTTTGCATTTAGGTTACTGAAGTAAAAATCTAAAAAGAATCCATTTACAGGAGTGTTAGATCACTGTCCGCAGGCCCAATAAGTAAACTTTTTGAGGGAATAAATAAAAGGTTATTTGAATTTTAATCAGTAGACTGCAATTACATCCCGGAAATTCGATCATTTTAAATCCTATTTAAATCAAAGTAAGAAATGCTAACTGGTGCTAATTTCAAACTGCATTCTTTCTTTTACTTCTTCTACAAACGCGGACTACGTGCAACGCTGTACTGGTCATTGCATTAAAGGCCCATAACATCATTGTTGCATCGTCCCAGTTCAGATCACAATCAGACGCCTTCATCATGCATCAATGTAGAGTCAATATATTACTAATTAGGCTCTAATGGCTGAATAGGCCCATCACCCCATTGTTGCATCGTTCCAGTTCAGATCGCAATCAGACGCCTTCATCATGCATCAATGTAGAGTCAATGGATCACTAATTAGGCTCTAATGGCTGAATGAACATTCGGCCACCTATAGTTCGAGTCGAATGACGTGGCCTTGTTGATTTTACAGGCAAACGATCGATGGTTTCAGCTCCATGTAGTTCAACCGTCCCAGTTGATTCGCCCACATCGGTGTTGGAACGTTTTGTGATTTTTTGTATTTCCGGGAATTGATTTCTGCTGATAATAATCTTTTATAAGCTCGATATTGTCAACTCAATAGGAAACCTTGAAGAGATTCGGAACCTCTCGCAGGTGATTCACGGTTTTCGGTTGGTGATCGGACGATACAAACAGGTAGTTTTAAACCTTGTATTTAACTTTGGGCTTCAGAAATCCAATATTTACTTATAATTGGAATTAGCACACAAAAGAATTAAAATAAATCGGAAAAATCTAAATCGGAATTATTAATCGCAATCATTTAATTTATTTTTTCTGATTTGTTAATTTACTGTCAGAGAAGTGGCTTTGCATTTGGGTGACTGAAAGTTAAAATCGGAAAAGAATGCATTTACAGGAGGATTATATGACGTGGTCTAGACTATCCGTTAGCCCAATCATTAAATTAACGTTAGTCTTATAGTCAGACAGGGTCACGTCGCTTTAAACGGTCTGTAACCACCGTGTTATCACTGTTGACACGATGACGAATAAAATCATAGAGTAGTTTAATGAAGTAGAAGACCAGTGGGTATCTCTAGACTTGACATTAAAGAATACATCCTATTTATCAATTTTTCTCCTAAGACTTGTTTTACCTGAAGTGTTTAGGTAATCACCATCGTTTGATTGACTGGAAATAAATATTATTTACAGTGGTAAAGTATTGGATTTATTTTGCAGTAAAAATCAATATAACTTATTTTTATATATTGACAGAATATCCTCCGAGTTAGAATGTAAGGTTCAATACTACGACGGCAAGGTGTTCAAATGGGTTTGCACGCCTTTGACATTCTTTCGCCTCGTTTAACTTCGGTCGCCTTTGAAATCTCCACTTTCCGAAGGTCGAGCAGAATAATGATTTCCGCCATTCGCAATATAGGAATGGCGATTGAAAACATTGATATCAGCAGTTGATACAGTTGATACTCCCTATTATAAAGGGAAAGTCTAATGAAAAGCCACAATTCCGCATCTACATCTAATTAACACCGATATGTACAGAGTACAATGTTTTTAGTGATTTTTAAACTGTTTCTTTGGTATAGATAAAATACAAATCAAATAAAAAAGTATAAAAAATTAACCTATTGCAGCTTAAACAGTTTTTACACATCTGAATGCTGGTTGGTGTAGTGGTTATAGTGCCCGCCTACAAACTTGTAGGTAGCCGGATCGATCCCGAGAAAAGTTAGTAGCTTTTTGAAGGGTTGTTTCTGGAGCCAGCTGCCATTGGTTGTTGGGCTATTAATTAACAGTCCTGTCTGAGGAACGTGCCAACCTTAGTCAGTAACAAGGCTACAAGATCGCGCCACTATCATCACGATCATCACACTCATCCTTCACTCATATTCAGGGTAACGTCCTCCATGAGGTACCTGTCTTATTAAAGTGATTAAGTGATTAAGTGAATTACAATTTTTTTAAACAACCGGTAACAAAACCACTACAATAATAATTTCTAAGGCCAAAAAGAGTTTAAGATGGAGAATCAATCTCAGATCAGTTTTGAATTGTAAAAGAAAACTACTTTAAAATTCAAATCGATTCCCGCTTAAGCAACGACTATCCGATAAACAAATTAATTCAAATTCCTCTATTAAAAGCTTAATTCTAGTTTGACCTTACTATAGCATTTTATCTCTGAGAGAATATTTTCTATGAATTGTCATCTGGTTATTTTTTGTGTATTGCTGATATCTCATGGTCTTCTCACCTCTTTTAAAAGACTCCTGCAATTACGTCCTACTACCTACACCACTGCTACTAAGTAATAAGTAATAATTACTGCTCAATATTTGGCATTGCTACCTCCTGCTTCCTAATTATTTATCACATCCACGGTAATACAGTCCTTACTATAGTACCAATAATTCCAAACGTGTCGGGAATTATTGGTACAGTACTTATTATTGGTATGACTTTTATTTCTAACATCTTCTCAGCTTCCTACACTTTACAGCATTATCATTCCAAAAGTGTAATTTATATTAAAACTAAATCAACAAAATAAAAATATACATATATGATGAATATGCAAATTATTGTTATAGGTCCACGCAATTGAATACGCATCATTGAACCTTACAAATCATTCATTCAAACAATTATGCAGCAGTATAGAGACAGTAGGTTAACAATAATTTGGCTCTAGTGTTGACCATTCCCTCACTAACTGTTACTGTATTTGTGTTGGAAATTAAATGTGAGTGGTATTTTGAGATGGCATTTTGATGTTGATATTGTAGGTAATGTATTACGATTGTGTTCTTTTTAATTCACTAAAATAATATAATCCTTAGCATCCTAAACAGTTGTTTTTAAAACATTAATCAAACTGATAGCCAGATATTTACATTTGTTATCCCACTCGGAGATGTTTCAGCAAAAAGGAAATGTAATATTTACCCCTGACCCCAAGACATTTTGAGAAGCGTGCACTTCCTTTGTAGAGGTTTATTAAATCAAAGTCCGCCTTACGGAGAGCTGAAAAACGGCTGGGTTTTAAAGGGAATATATTTTTCTTGGAAACAAAGGTATTTACTTAACTTCAACCAATTTCTTCTGAAAACCTGGAAGAGTAAAAACATATTGTCAACTTTATTTAAGAGGTGATGTATTGAGAATAATGTCCTAATTAAAGAACTAAATGGGTTCCATGTTATTGGGAGCATTAAAATTACTTAAACATTTTTAATAATTCACCTCTACTACTTAGGTACGAGCAGATTGTTATAGTTCGAATCAAATAACAAGGCCCACACCGCCCATAAGCCCGATGCTAAAATTAACATTAGTCTTACGGACGGACTGGGGATTATTATTTTTGAATTTGCCTGTAATTTTGAAGCTTGCAATGATATGACGCCAAATTAAAATGTATAATTTTGCTTGGTTAGCTTTAAGCTATATATGAAAACAAAAAAGGTATTATATTACAACATATATCATTTAAATTCCAACAGTGCAAGCATAGAGATCGGCTGAAAAGTTTAAATCTGTTTCCTTCGAAGGTTGGCGCCTGCAGAGAAAAGACTGCAAACTGGTACTGCACTCATTTTGTAGAAAAGGCATTGAAGACATTGGAATTGAACGATAGTAAGGATTTTAAAACATCGGTTTTTTAAACATTATCACTCATATTCTAACTGTCTGAAGTTGGAAGTTAATATATTCATGCCGTTTACGGTAATATTTTTTGCAAAGTAGGCTTAACATTATGTTTTATACATCAATGAGAAGTAAGACATAGATTAGCTAACTGCTCTAGATGGGCCGTAATTTTCCGCTATATAGTTAAAACATGATAAGACATGGTGAAAAACACTGAAATTCCAACCAGAATCAATCATCAAACTTTACCAGCTTACAATCGTTGGATATATTTTATGGTTTGCTTTCTTGCTATAAAATATCTACTAACATACATATAGCCTAGGCAACGAAAAGGTATAGAGGGAAATGTTTGGAACATAATTTTTGACTTTGCAGCTTTGAACTAGTTAGGAAGTAAACATATCAAAAGTCCCCGTCCATAGCCCCTGAGCGGGTGGGGGGGGGGAGGGAGGGGGTCTGAAGGTACCATTTTTAGGTTTTTCCTCAAATATCTTGGGGATTATCAACTTGTTGTATACCCTTTTAAATTGGAAAATTAAAGAAAATTGAATTACCTGTAAGTAAAATATATGATGTGTTTATTTTGGACCAACCATTTATAAGTTAAGCACTATTTTAATATCCAAATAAATATTCTTTCCATAAGAAATATTTGTAAAATTTGAGTGTAATTTATAAGCCCCAACGCTCTTTCACCTATGAGAAAATAAACATCAATCAAGAAATAGTGATAAAATTCTCAGTAATTTGACACCTCACTCATAAAAATTGGTCCAAAGTAAAGGTCTTGGTGAGCTCATAAAAAATTTATGTTTCAAGGAATTATTACAAATATGTGGTTACTACAAATGTTTTGTGAGCTCGCCCACACCTTTATTTTTGACAAATTTTATGATTGAGGTGTCAATTTACTGGAAATTTCGTCAATATTTGCTGAATGTTGTTCATTTTCCTTCAGGTAAAATAGCGTTGCCCAATTGGGCATGTATGTTGCACATAAATTTCCATGTATTTTTTATGGAATGGATATTTTTTCAGATATTAATAAAATTAGTGCTTACCTTTTGAATGTTTGGACCAAAACAGACATATTATATACTTTTCTTACAGGAAATTTGACTTCCTTTAATTTTAAAATTTAATAGGATAGTTTTCAAGAAAATTAGGAAAAACCAAAAAATGTTACCTTCAGACCTCCCTCCCTCCCCCCGCTCAAGGGCTTCGGGCATGAACTTTTGATATGTTCACCTCCTAATAAGTAGTCCAAACAAAGCGGCAAAGTTAAAAATTGTGTTCCAAAAATTTCTCTCTACACCTTTTTGTTGTCTGGAGTACTGTGTCGGTAAAAGATTAAGACTACTCACGTGTTAAAAAGTGAACAAGTTAAACAACATGTGATGGAATATAATTCACCACGTCGCGCAGGCTGCAAAGGAAGCATTACAATGGAATTGTTCGTCTTTGACATGACGCGACGCGCCGTTTAACATCTGTCGTCTTGGTTCACATACATTATCTGACTTCCTTCCAATTTCAGCACGATCGGTTCAATAGTTTTAATATTGCGATAATCGAGTTTAAAACAATCGAGATTGTTCCTTAAATCGCTCCTTAAATTATTTTAAGGAGCGATTAAATTATCGTTTTAATTAATCGATCTTTAACTCATCGTTTCCCTCATCGATTCACACAATTATTTGCGGTCACCCTACCCTATGTAAGTGATTCATTGGATATCATAACTTGGTTAGTGATCGATGTACTACTAAAATCAAGTCTGATGATAGATTTCTATGATCTTGGGATGCAGGTTAGTGAGGCTTGGCCTAGTAGTTCACTGGTGTGCTGCTAGGGTCGATTGTGGGCTTTATGCGCCAATCGTTCTCCTGACGGAGAGTGGTGCCTTAGCTCTGCCGGTTAAGGCGCTGTAATGAAGAGTATAGCGTTAAAGCCGTTAAGCATGGGTTCAAATCCCGACCATGCGCAATCCATGTTAGGCTTGCAAATGTGTGGTAAAGTATGTGGGAGGGCCCACCTAAAATAAATGGTGACCGGCTTGGGTAGGTATTAGTTTTAATATTGCGATAATATATTTTAAAACAATCGATTATTTCCAATCGATTATTTTAAGGATCGGTTAAATGATTGTTTTAATGAATCAATCTTTAAAACGTTTCCCTTCACGATTCACACAATTATTTGCAGTACAGCACAATTGTATGTCAATGCTTCATTAAATCGATAACAGTACCTGGTGGACCGAGGCTTGCTTTGTATTGTTTACCAGTTCATCTAATTATTTTAAAATATTTCAGTGCCATAAAATCTTTTAATCAAAACCATTTTTTTCATTACTCCATCCAATCCTTATCCCATAAGATATATGTTTCCTATATGGCTGTAGTTTGCAAACAGTTATTTTGATTGTTTTATTTGTTTACAAATTCCTTGTTTATTTCGTTTGCTATCACGGCAACTCATCAGGATAATGTCAAAATTAAAAACAACTTTAAAATTCATTTTATTACGTCAAAATATTTTCTCTGGCCAATTAATCCTCATAGAAAACGTTTTTTAGTAGGCCTAGTAAATAACTTATTTCCAGACTTTGAACGAAATACAGTAGAGTCCCGCAAACCCGGACTTCGATAACCCGGAATTCTGGATAACTCGGAAAGCCTGCCAGAGCAATAAAGTGCATTGAGATTCAAGGCCAGAGCACCAGTGTGACACATATAAAACAGTTTTGGTTTTTCTTTAAGTTTTTATAGAACTGATAATGTAGTTCTTCTATTTTTCACTATGCAATAAATAAATGATTTTTTATAGAAATAACAGAAACTATTCTTATTTTTTCTTATTTTTACTCATTTCCCGATAACTCGGAATTTTCACAAACCCGGACACCGTTCGGTCCACATTAGTCCGGGTTTGTGGGACTCTACTGTACTCGGAGCAGTTTTTCATATATTTGTGCAAGCAAGCAATCACGCACCTCAATCTTCTTAGGTCTTAAAAACCTTTTAAAACAAAAACTACTTTGTTAACCGTGCAATAGTAGTAGTAAAACGTAAACTTCACAAAATACTTAAAACCACCCAAAAATCACGTCCACGAACAATGAATGGCTGTTTTTTTTTTGTTGTTGTATCAGTTCCTGATCTAAGGTTTGAACTGTTCCCTTTTGCTTGTATAGGTTGTCAAATATTGGACTAACAATACTAGAGCGGAGAAGTTGTAAAGTAACATGAAGTCAAATCCAAAGGTCAATCAACTTAAATTAATTTAAATATGTGATAAAATAACATATGGAAATTGATCAAAACAGAAGGACGAAGTTTCAGTTTAATGAATGAATTAGATATGTAAAGTTATACGTTACTGCCTGTTCATAATAAATTATTAATAAAATAATAGAAAGTATCAAAATCTCACGCATTATAGCCAAATGCAAGCAGAATCTATTTTGCTTCCAGCTGATTTCAGGCGTGTCTTCAATTTACAAAGATTGTAACTAAATCACTATCTGTGCCGTTTTAAGTATACTACAGGTCGCCTACTGATAAAAATTCAACCACAAAATATTTTGTTTTAGTTTCTATTCATTGTTCCAATAGTTTATGTGACTGCATTTGTTAATATTTTTTTATTCCTTAACCAACATGACAATTCATAATACCCCCGTTGCAGCAGACCTGCATACTCAGCGAATTTCAAATGCAAAACAACATATTTCAATACTACATAGCGAGATTTGACATGTTTTCGTAAGCTCCATAAGAATAACATGGGGAATGAGTATGCAGGTGTGCTGCTACAGGTATATTAAAACTGGGTGGTTTTAATTCAATATTTAGTAGATCTGAACTAGAAGAAGCTATTTACCAAGTTTTGTTGAGATATGTTGATAAATAAGCGAGATATAGAATTTTAGTTATTTCCCATAAGGTTAACATTGGGACAACGTACTGTGTTTACCACTTTCAATATCTCGGTAACCAATGGACATAGAGCAGTGTTTCAAAATACTAAATTGTTTGTTTTTTTTAGCTGAATTCAATGGTGCCCACAAAAATTAGATAAATTTTATTTTTCTATGTAAAAAACTCTAAAAACCCATTTTTGGGGGGGTTTATCCCCCTTTACCCCCCCCTTCCGGTGGTCCGATCGGGCTGGTTCACGAACTCGTCCAATTGATTACCACTTTACATGTCCGTACCAAATTTCATGAAGATCGGACCATTTTTGCGGCCGCTATCGTGCTAACAGACACATATATATATATATATATATATATATATATATATATATATATATATATATATATATATATATATATATAAATTCGAACGAATAGTGTTTTTTGCTTCCGGGGGCCTCAAAACGAAAAGTTATAGTGGTCCCGAGCTTAGGTCTTACCATGAGACCTACGGTAATAGCTTCTTCCCTATAGGGGAAATTCGCTAAAAATCATGTTTTTTTGCAATTTCAAATTATTTTTCTACAATTCTAAAAATTACGGGAAATTATGAGGGTTTTTCACTTCTACAGGCAAGTAGAAAAGAGATTTTCCCTACGTTGCCCACAGGCTGAGAAAAAAGGGTTACAAAAATCATGCTTTCCAATCAATATAAAGGTAATTAATCAATAAAATATTAAGAGTCTCTAAAAATAATTTTGTGACAGGGATCCTTATGTGACAAATGAATGTTGTCTGGTCACTGACAAAGGTCGGTCGATTCTATTTGTCAACGTTAACTAAAGGATAAGATAGGGTTTGACCCAGTTTTGAACTTTGCGTGATTGCAAAACTAACAGCATTCAACCATTGGGGTTTAAGTATCGATATATATATTCCAGCTGCTAACCGAATCACGTATAGCTAATCATAAGTGAATTCAAACTACCACAACTAAAATTTTGGAGCTTCATCTCACAACCGCAGCTAATTTGGTGAATATACTTTTATTCCAACAACAAAATCTTCAGTCAGAAGTCAGTTTTAATTATTTCTTAAGGGTGTCAAACCTTTACAGTTTAGTTGTGATTTCAATGTCAGCAAATTTAACTGTGGTTGACCAAAAATAAAGTATGTAACAGTTATTTGAATTTTTTACTCAACGAATTGCTTAATGAAGTGGGGAATATAACGTTCACTATGTGTGTCCTTTCAATAAACTTAAAGGAAGTGCTTTCTACAAATATTTGTGACTCAAAAATAACCAAGAGAGAGGTGGAAAGTGAAGTAATATGAAATAAGCGCCTCAAATCCGAAATACGATTTCTGGGTGGTCCACTTAAAGGTATGTCTGGGAAATTTCGTTCCGTCAAAATCACTTTATCGACATTTCCGTCACTCCGGGAATTTTCCTTCTTGGAAACGAAAGATTGGCAATCCTGTCACGTTAACTCGAGTGAGAGTTAAAAATAACATTTAGTTTGACGTTGTCTTGTGACAACTTAGGGGTGACTTGACTTTGAATTATGTGTTGTTTATTCCAAAGCTGTAAAAACAACACGAGAAACTAAAGTATATGCTCGGTAAAGCCAGTAAAATTATGCGGTAGGATTTAATTTATCTTTTGTTACTGTAATGTGATATCCCAACAAAAAATTACCTAGTGTTGAGAAAGTGACAATAAGAAACAGTGAATGGCTGGTGATCCTTTTTTTTAGTGGAAGATCGCCAGTTGTCCTGAGCAAAGTCTTTAGAATAATCAAAGAAGTTTTAGTCTTTAGGAGAAGGTTTGAGGTTAACAGAAGGCTTAATCGAAATGTCATTTTCAATGAGATGAAGAATTAGTGCTACTTGATTTTAACTGTTATAATCCTATGTAATATCAACAGAATAAATGTACAATACCTTTTTAAATGTTTCGAAATTCGAATTTCGGTGAGACCAATGACTTGGAAAGGATTTTAGTTCTACAAAAACAAGGTGTGAGAATTTACTACTTAATTAAGAGCTAAATATTTCGAGCCCTATAGACTTACTTTTGCTCAAACAAAACGTTTAACTGGCTGAATGTTTTTATTTAATTTAAGATGGTTCCCTGCGCCAAAAAATGCCTAAAACACGCTTCGCGCGGTGTCAATTTAGCGCCTATAGTTTCCAAAATAAAATTTAATCCAACCTACCATTTCAAATATAAAGAGTTTTAGCATGTTTACTACGAGTCCAAAATCGTTCATGTTTACGTAATCTGAACATACGATACGTTGAAGTTGACCAACTTTAATGCCACTTCTCTTTTCAAAGAGTTAGCATAAACGATTTTGGAGAAGCAATGAACACTCTACAACTCTTTGACCTTACAGTGGTATATCCAAATAAATTTTATTTCATGGATTGGAGGCATTAAATGACAAGTTTACCCATGCACCACCTTGCACTGCGAAAAGTGCACAAATTTTACATGGGTTCTTATGGAGCCGCAGCTCTGAAACTCGCCGCTAGAGTCGCAGAAAAACGAAAACTGCCGTAGGTAAAGAACCCTCTTAAGAAGAATCACGCTGAATCGCCTAAAAGAAATATGATACATAGTTATCATACTAGAAGGAAAAATCAACTTGAATTACCACGATGTAGGCTTTCGAAATCCATGAATTACCATAAGTAATTTGGCGCTAAGCTATTTGATGTGTTACCTACAACCTTATTTTAACCAAAAATAAATTTATAGAGATGCACTTTTTGACTGGCCGTTTGCAAACCCTTTTTATGAGGTTGATGAGGTTTTCAGATATAAAATTAGCATGTAATTTATCACTCAAATTTGTATTAAACTATTAGATTTGTACTTAATGCGGTACGATTCTCTCCGTATATTCTGATTACATCATAAATTATTATGATTTGTTATTGACAATGTTCCTTTAAAATATGTGTATATTGTTAAAGGAATAAATTATTGTCTATTGTCTCGCGGTTCATAACGCACCATTGTACTACTACCGCTGCAGGAAATCTCAACAATCACTTTGAAATTATAAGTCCTGAGATTTAAAACTACTTAGATTCAGGTGTTTGAGAAAATCAAAGCTAACTATCTCCTCTGAATAATAAAATAATTGTTTTTATTATTTAGAAACATACTCGTATTTCAGAAATGGTGATGAATATTTTGACAGCAGCTGTATTCGTTTTCCTTACCAAAATTGCTGTCGCCTATGAGGTAAGTGGTAAACGTACAAAATACCAGAAATTTCTACGATCAGAATCCGGACCGACCTTTATTTTATACATAGCATGTATATGTCGTAGCTACTTGCTGTGATTGGGCACTTCATGAAGTGCCCAACGCAGCCCGGGCACTTCTTGAAGTGCCCAGCGCGCTTGGGCACATAGTTTAACTCGATTATTCTAATTAAAATTACAGCATGTGCCCAACGAAACTGGACACTTCATGAAGTGGCCAACGCTCATTGGACACATGCTGTAACTATCGAGGCATGTTTGGCGGTCGATTTAAAATAATTGTTAAAGTGAATTCCAATGTTAACATTAAATCATAATGTCTGTGTTAAAATAGCCAATGTTACCGATTGCTTTTTAAACTTTAAAGAATTTTTCGATTCAAACAAATCTAAAAGTTTTGATATTGGTTTTAGTTACATACGCCTTTCAAAAATATGATTAGTCTAAATTGTATTTTTGGATAGTGAATTTTTCGTTTTATAAGATGAGTTCTGACAAAAACAAAACGGATAAAAATTTAGTTTTGACAATAAAATAGGAACCACTTTATCTAGAATAAATCATAAATAGTTATAGTTCGTTTAAGGTTAAAAAGATATTTAATTTTTCAAATAGTTGTAAAATTAAACAAAAGTACAAAATGATAGATGATGCACTATTAAAAAAATAATGATATTAAAAATCTAACGTTTTCTAGCAACCCCCTACTTTTCAATAACGTTTAACATTCATACGTTATCCCTTCCTATAAAGATTCAATAAGATTCAATAAGATTTATTGATGTCGTTAAACATTAATATAATGCAATAGACACAAGTCAGTTATTGATTACAAAATTGGGCCATCTTTAAAATCAAAGTTCATGTACTCGTCAACACTGTAGAATGTTCTTTTCTTCAGCCACTGTGACACAGTTTTCTTAAAACTAATGTTGTTCAACAACTTTACAGCAGAAGGTAATTTATTAAAAAGCTTAAGTTGCTGGTAACAATGACTTTTCAAGGTTTTTGTTAGCCTAACATGAGGTATTGAAAAAGTATCCTTTGTTCTTGTGTTATGATTATGTTTACTACATTGACTTTCAAAGTTATTGACATTTTCTTTGACAAAAATTAAATTACTTAAAATATATAATGATGGTAAAGTTAAAATGCCATGATTATAAAAACTAGGTTTGCAGGACTCCCTATAAGATACATTATCAATTATTCTCAGAGCTTTTTTTTGCTATAAAAATACTTTACTACTCTGGGTAGCATTTCCCCAGAGTCTGACACCATACATAATGATAGAGTGGAATAAACCATAATAAACTGTTATAAGAACTTCAATGCTCACACAAGTTTTAAGTTTTCTCAACAAAAATATAACTCTAGACAATCTTTTAATCACATATGAAATATGAGGTTCCCAGCTCAATTTCCTGTCCAAGAACATGCCTAAAAGCTTAACACTATTTACCACATCATCATCATCAAAGTTACAGTTATTATTTAATGAGAAATACATCATTTCGGTCTTAGAGTCATTAACTACTAATTCATTGGCTGCAAACCATTGTTTCGACTGTTCTATTGACTCTTTGAGCAGATTTTGAGTTCTTCATATGAACTCCTAAATATTTGACTTAATAATAGAAGCTTAGATTTTTAAGCTGCTGGTGTCAGCAGGAATATAAAAAAAGATTTAATGTATTTTGCTGAAAAGTTGTTAAGTTGGAGTTTTCCTGTATTTGGAGTGACGTGTTCAAAAATCAACCTTGATATCATGACCCCAGTAAGAAGAGACCTTCGATTCTGGTTCTGTAACCCCATTGAAATTCGACTTATCAAGGTTATATTACGGTTTAACTAAATGTCATAAATAGTTTCGCAATATAATTATTTATTTAAAATTTCTAGATAATACCTTGGAGTTACAAGGATATAAATGGCCTAAATCAAAGGATTGAAAATTCGGTAAGTTTTAGCTTTCACCTCAATATATAAAATATTAATTACTATTAAAAATTAAAATTAAATCTATAATAACATGGTGAGTTTTTATTTAACTGGGAACATCCATTCAAAACTCTGTAGTTCGAAAATTTGAATGGTTAGAGAGTGAGAGGGAGAGGGCGAGGGCAAAATGGGGGGAGAGAGGAAAGGGAGGGTGAAAGAGGGGAGGGGAGGGAGAAGGAGAGGTAGAGGGGAGAAGGGAGAGGGTAGAGAGGAGAGGGTAGAGGGAGGAGGGAGGGTAGAGTGAGAGGAAGGAAAGGTCGATGGAGAGGAGAGGGAGAAGGAGAGTGAGATGGAGAAGAAGAGGGGAGAGGGAGAGGGTAACATTGATAACTTTCTTTATGTAATCTGCCCTGGCTGGCCGTGACCCACTAGACCGAGCCTGAAGTAATGTGTAAAACGGTTCCGGGCTAGGTCTAGCGTCCTGGGATGTGAAGGGAGGACAAAAAACCTGCCCTGGCTTAGATCGAAGGTCCACTTTTCCTTCGATAACTTTTCTCTCGCCCTTCGGAAAGGGCGAGGGAGAGGGAGAGGGGAGAGAGAAGGAGAAGAAGAAGGAGAGGAAGAGGGGAAAGGAAGAGAAAGAGGGAGAGGAAGAGGGGAAAGGAAGAGGAAGAGGAAGAGACATTTGTTTATTTCTCCTACCCTGGTTTAGAATAAAATTCCTCTGTTCCACAAGGACAGGCCCAAAAATCATCACAAAATTTTTCAAAGAGTTGTGGTACACATTACAACTAAGATTACAGCATATTATTCTATATCAAATCAAAGTTTTTACACTTTTTAAATACTTAGATGCAGGTCAAAACACATTTCTACAATCCAATTGAAAACAAATTTATTAACAATTACATATAATTAATAGAATTACTAAATCATTATTCTAAAACTAAATTACAATACTGTAAATAAAGTTATGATGCAATCAATTTGGGTCTCAAACAGCCAACTTTAAGGGACGAAAAGTAACTTAAACACTGAGATTCTAGCTAACTTTCAATCGATGGGCCTGATAAGGATTGTCATTGAATAATTTATTATTCATGTCCAAATCAAACTATTAGAGACGACTAGAGAAAGACTTCTGTAAACTATTGTACATGTTTATGATGTGCTTCTGATATGCCTCTGATATTTGGGAGCGTTACACAATCGACTCTCGGTTGCTCGAACCTCGATAGCTCGATAGTTATACAGTCGGCTCTCGGTTGCTCGAACCTCGATAGCTCGATAGTCATACGGTCGACTCTCGATTACTTGAACCTCAAAATCTCGATAGTTATACAGTCGACTCTCAGTTACTCGAACCTCGATAGCTCAATAGTTATACAGTCGACTCTCGGTTACTCAAACTACGATAGCTCGATAGTTATATAGTCGAATCTCGGTTACTCGACGTCGATAGCTCGATAGTTATACAGTCGACTCGCGGTTACTCGACCTCGATAGCTCGATAGTTATACAGTCGACTCGCGGTTACTCGAACTTCGATAGCTCGATAGTTATACAGTCGACTCTCGGTTACTCGAACCTTGATAGCTCGATAGTTATACAGTCGACTCTCGGTTACTCGAACCTCGATAGCTCGATAGTCATACAGTCGACTCTCGGTTACTTGAACCTCGATAGATCGATAGTTAAACAGTCGACTCTCGGTTACTCGAACCTCGATAGCTCGATAGTTATACAGTCGACTATTGGTTACTCGAACCTCGATAACTCGATAATTATACAGTCGACTCTCGTTTATTCGACCTCGATAGCTCGATAGTTAAACAGTCGACTCTCGGTTACTCGAACCTCGATAGCTCGATAGCTATACAGTCGACTCTCGGTTACTCGAACCTCGATTGCTCGATAGTTATACAGTCGACTCTCGGTTACTCGACCCTCGATAGCTCGATAGTTATACAGTCGACTCTCGATTTCTCGAACCTCGATAGCTCGTTAGTTATACAGTCGACTCTCGGTTACTAGAACCTCGATAGCTCGATAGTTATACAGTCGACTCTCGGTTACTCAAACTACGATAGCTCGATAGTTACTCGGTTATAGTTATACAGTCGACTCTCGATTTCTCGAACCTCGATAGCTCGTTAGTTATACAGTCGACTCTCGGTTACTAGAACCTCGATAGCTCGATAGTTATACAGTCGACTCTCGGATACTTGAACCTCGATAGCTCGATAGTTATACAGTCGACTCTCGATTACTCGAACTTCGATAGCTCGATAGTTATACAGTCGACTCTCGGCTACTCGAACCTCGATAGCTCGATAGTTATACAGTCGACTCTCGATTTCTCGAACCTCGATAGCTCGTTAGTTATACAGTCGACTCTCGGTTACTAGAACCTCGATAGCTCGATAGTTATACAGTCGACTCTCGGTGACTCGACCTCGATAGCTCGATAGTTATACAGTCGACTCTCGGATACTTGAACCTCGATAGCTCGATAGTTATACAGTCGACTCTCGATTACTCGAACTTCGATAGCTCGATAGTTATACAGTCGACTCTCGGCTACTCGAACCTCGATAGCTCGATAGTTATACAGTCGACTCTCGATTTCTCGAACCTCGATAGCTCGTTAGTTATACAGTCGACTCTCGGATACTAGAACCTCGATAGCTCGATAGTTATACAGTCGACTCTCGGTTACTCAAACTACGATAGCTCGATAGTTACTCGGTTATAGTTACACAGTCGACTCTCGGTTACTCGACCTCGATAGCTCGATAGTTATACAGTCGACTCTCGGATACTTGAACCTCGATAGCTCGATAGTTATACAGTCGATTCTCGGCTACTCGAACCTCGATAGCTCGATAGTTATACAGTCGACTCTCGGTTACTCGAACCTCGATAGCTCGATAGTTATACAGTCGACTCTCGGTTACTTGAACCTCGATACCTCGATAGTTATACAGTCGAATCTCGGTTACTTGAACCTCGATAGCTCGATAGTTATACAGTCGACTCTCGGTTACTTGAACCTCGATAGCTCGATAGTTATACAGTCAACTCTCGGTTACTCGACCTCGATAGCTCGATAGTTAAACAGTCGACTCTCGGTTACTCGAACCTCGATTGCTCGATAGTTATACAGTCGACTCTCGGTTACTCGAACCTCGATAGCTCGATAGTTATACAGTCGATTCTCGGTTACTCGACCTCGATAGCTCGATAGTTAAACAGTCGACTCTCGGTTACTCAAACCTCGATAGCTCGATAGTTATACAGTCGACTCTCGGTTACTCGAACCTCGATTGCTCGATAGTTATACAGTCGACTCTCGGTTACTCGAACCTTGATAGCTCGATAGTTATACAGTCGACTCTCGATTTCTCGAACCTTGATAGCTCGTTAGTTATACAGTCGACTCTCGGTTACTAGAACCTCGATAGCTCGATAGTTATACAGTCGACTCTCGGTTACTCAAACCTCGATAGCTCGATAGTTATACAGTCGACTCTCGGTTACTCAAACTACGATAGCTCGATAGTTATATAGTCGACTCTCGGTTACTCGACCTCGATAGCTCGATAGTTATACAGTCGACTCTCGGTTACTCGAACCTCGATAGCTCGATAGTTATACAGTCGACTCTCGGTTACTCAAACTACGATAGCTCGATAGTTACTCGGTTATAGTTATACAGTCGACTCTCGGTTACTCGACCTCGATAGCTCGATAGTTATACAGTCGACTCTCGGTTACTCGAACCTCGATAGCTCGATAGTTATACAGTCGACTCTCGGTTACTCGAACCTCGATAGCTCGATAGTTATACAGTCGACTCTCGGTTACTTGAACCTCGATAGCTCAATAGTTATACAGTCGACTCTCGATTACTCGAACTTCGATAGCTCGATAGTTATACAGTCGACTCTCGGTTACTCAAACTACGATAGCTCGATAGTTACTCGGTTATAGTTATACAGTCGACTCTCGGTTACTCGACCTCGATAGCTCGATAGTTATACAGTCGACTCTCGGTTACTCGAACCTCGATAGCTCGATAGTTATACAGTCGACTCTCGGTTACTCGAACCTCGATAGCTCGATAGTTATACAGTCGACTCTCGGTTACTTGAACCTCGATAGCTCGATAGTTATACAGTCGACTCTCGGTTACTTGAACCTCGATAGCTCAATAGTTATACAGTCGACTCTCGATTACTCGAACTTTGATAGCTCGATAGTTATACAGTCGACTCTCGGTTACTTGAACCTCGATAGCTCGATAGTTATACAGTCGACTCTCGGTTACTTGAACCTCGATAGCTCGATAGTTATACAGTCGACTCTCGGTTACTTGAACCTCGATAGCTCAATAGTTATACAGTCGACTCTCGATTACTCGAACTTCGATAGCTCGATAGTTATACAGTCGACTCTCTGTTACTCGAACCTCGATAGCTCGATAGTTATACAGTCGACTCTCTATTACTCGAACTTCGATAGCTCGATAGTTATACAGTCGACTCTCGGTTACTCGAACCTCGATAGCTCGATAGTTATACAGTCGACTCTCGGTTACTTGAACCTCGATACCTCGATAGTTATACAGTCGAATCTCGGTTACTTGAACCTCGATAGCTCGATAGTTATACAGTCGACTCTCGGTTACTTGAACCTCGATAGCTCGATAGTTATTCAGTCGACTCTCGGTTACTCGAACCTCGATAGCTCGATAGTTATACAGTCGACTCTCGGTTACTCGAACCTCGATAACTCGATAATTATACAGTCGACTCTCGGTTACTCGACCTCGATAGCTCGATAGTTAAACAGTAGACTCTCGGTTACTCGAACCTCGATAGCTCGATAGCTATACAGTCGACTCTCGGTTACTCAAACTACGATAGCTCAATAGTTATATAGTCGACTCTCGGTTACTCGACCTCGATAGCTCGATAGTTATACAGTCGACCCTCGGTTACTCGAACTTAGATAGCTCGATAGTTATACAGTCGACTCTCGGTTACTCGAACTTCGATAGCTCGATAGTTATACAGTCGACTCTCGGTTACTCGAACCTTGATAGCTCGATAGTTATACAGTCGACTCTCGATTACTCGAACTTCGATAGCTCGATAGTTATACAGTCGACTCTCGGATACTTGAACCTCGATAGCTCGATAGTTATACAGTCGACTCTCGGTTACTCGAACCTCGATAGCTCGATAGCTACACAGTCGACTCCCGATTACTCGAACTTCGATAGCTCGATAGTTATAAAGTCGACTCTCGGTTACTTGAACCTCGATAGCTCGATAGTTATACAGTCGACTCTCGGTTACTCGAACCTCGATAGCTGGATAGTTATACAGTCGACTCTCGGTTACTTGAACCTCGATAGCTCGATAGTTATACAGTCGACTCTCGGTTACTCGTACCTCGATTGCTCGATAGTTATACAGTCGACTCTCGGTTACTCGAACCTCGATAGCTCGATAGTTATACAGTCGACTCTCGGTTACTCGAACCTCGATAGCTCGTTAGTTATACAGTCGACTCTCGATTACTCGAACCTCGGTAGCTCGATAGCTATACAGTCGACTCTCGGTTGCTCGAACGTCGATTGCTCGAAACACTCGATAACTTGAATTTTCTTCGATTCCCTTAAGAAAGAACTGTCTAGTCAAAATAGTGCTATAAAGTAGTCATTGGAGATCATAAATTACAATTAGCGACCTTAAGATGGCGTACAACTCGTGGGCTTGTGTGGAAGCCCCTGAAATGATTATATATGGGCGGATAGTGTTCTTGAACTGAGGCTTTTTTTTCTGGAATTCTAACTCCATCCGACACCAAACTGGCGCACATACAACATACAATAAACATTTATTTTTCTGTTAACATTAATTAATTAAGGATCACATATTTTCTGAAACCATGTAGATGGATTTCTTCAAATTTTTTTTATAATTTCACAGTTCTTTGATAACTGATAAAAATTATGTATTGTGTGTGTGTTTTGTATTTTTAACGAAATATTTAAGTTTTTCAAACATAAATAATTTTTAATAAATCATTATCTACTTCTAGATCAGAGATGAAAATATCAGAAATGCAAAGTCATCTCTTAAATCCGGGATCCTCACGGAATTGAGAAGACTAGGAAACAATGAGGCGAAGTTCCGGGAAGATGAAATCGAAGACAAACTCGCAGACATTGTAGAGGCTGAAGTAGCGAAAATTGAAGGGCTGTTGAAGAATGTCACTTCGTCGGACAGGGAGGAGGAGGCGGTGGAAATTGGAAATAATATAGCAGACAGTATTTTAGCGAGTTCCGATATCAAGGCCGCATTGATAAAAATAATGGAAGTAGATCCAAACTCACAAAATAAAACAACAAACTCAGCAAACACAAAAACCACAACCGAGTCACACATTATGCGCATTCCTCCAAAAAAGCGTGTGGAATTGGCAGGGAGAAGAATTGGAGGATCGGAGAACAGGGCGGAAACTGGGGGAGAGGGGGGACCTGGGGGCGAAGGGGGAAGCGCCGAGAAAATAAAAGAAGATACAGACATTACTTCAAGAAAGGGTGGGAGATTTAGATTGGGTGGACTGGGCTCTGGGAGTAGGGGAGCTAAGGTACCTGGTGGCACGGGTGGAAAGGTGGGAACTGGGGGACCGGGTGGAAAAGTGGGAACTGGTGGACCGGGTGGAAAGGGGGGACATGTGGGTAAGGGGGGGACGGGGGGACCAGGGGGTAAGGGGGGGTAGCGGCAAGACAAGAGGTTTTACATACAAACTCAATAGAACATACAATAAATTACCACCGACTATCAAGTACATCGGGAAACACATAGTGGAGGCAATAGTCGATCGTCTGACTGAGTATGCGGTCCACAAACTCGTCGCCAGTGCTGCAGCCACCCCGGAGGCCTAGAGAGGAACGCCGACGCCGACGTCCCTTGTGTCAACCGACTGAATCTGAATAATTTATTACATGGGCTATAAAATGTTGTTGGGTCGAATAAACTTTAATTTAAAGATTGTAAAAAACGAGTGAAATTATATATTATTTTAAATGTTTGGATATATCGTCTCGCCACCAAGCGAAAGTTTGACCAGAATCGGTTAACCGTCGATCTAAACAAAACTTAATATATGACCATATCCTTGAGATTGGACTGTGATCCTCCTGCTACGCAGCTGAGATTGCATACTTGTGGTGGCATGGTTGAATGTGTGGCGTGCGAATGCATTGAGAGTGTGAATGAGTATAAATATTTAGGGATTGTATTCGATCACTGCTTGAAGTGGACTGGACAAGTTCAACAGATTAGAGGAAAATAAAGAAAGTCTGACTTCATTTTTGCTAATTTGTCAAAGATATTACCCCCACCTTTGCTAAAAAAGTTTATTACGCTTGTGTTCAATCCATTTCGCAGTACGGAATCTTGGCGTGGGGTGGTGAAAATAAGAGTATTCTTAATCCTATAGAAATCATTCAGAAAAAAACTATCAAAGTTGCACTTCAAAAACATTATCGATATTCAACTGATTTGTTATTTGAAGAATTTAAGGTTTTTAATTTATCACAATTATATTTAAGAACATTTAAGAACTTTAATCTGTTACATCCTCTAAAATGAAATAGCTATTTGTGTATTAAGTACGTCATTGCCGCTCGAGAATTGTAGAAGGCCGCACGAAGCTTTCGCTGAGTGCGGCCAAACATTTCGAGAGCGGCAACGACTATTTGTGCTCGTAATATACACAACATTTTTCCTACCACCATTATTTAAACAGTTTAACTTATTTACTAACCTGTACGTAGAGGTACATTGAGGTTATGTTTGCTTATTCTATTGGAACGAACCGGAAGTTAGTGTGTAGAAACGCCGATAGTGAAATCAGCTGATTTAGAGCAAGGCAACTAGAATTTAGAATACGGTGAGTGACATGGGAATTCTGACCAATAGAAACTGTTATTTTGTGTTTGACGTCATAGTTATCTCTCTTGTGTGCCACCTTAACCTAATAAGTAACCCTGATTTAGCGAGCGAGAATGAAATGAAAGCGGAAATGAACAGTTTTGCGTACAGTTGACAGGTGTGGCAATGTGATTATTTCCATGCAGTGGTAGGAAAACAATATTTTTAAACTACACAATTACCAGATAGGATCCGCCATAAACACAGGAGTTAATTTTGCCAGGGTCTATAAAACTATTAATAAAACGCCATCTTCTTACATCGCCATCGCCATTAGTTTATTAAAAATTACCACCCTCAGGCCTTGTAAAATTTCTAAGTACAATAAATTAGTAAATAAATGGCTGTTAGAGATCGGCCGAGGACAAGTTGAGGCTAATCTTTCGTCTGTTTATTCTTAACAATGTGTAATGAATTCCAATTGCTGTGCGCGATAATGGGGAACGGAATGTGCATGTGTGTGTCTGTCTGTGTGTGTGCGCGCGCGCGCGTGTGCGTGCGTGTCCAAAGGCACGATAACCCTCGTAAAAAAAGTCCGAAACAGCATGAATGGTACACCCTAACGGTACGTCCTGAGTGCACGCCGGTTCCGATTCCGATTCAGTTTCAGATTATCGGTGCCTGTTTGAGCTGAATCAGATTTTTTGCAGGTGGCCATAGTGGAGGCATGAAAGGTTTCGCCGACTCGGCGAGCAGGCAATAGAGTTGCCAATGTTGTGTACATTATTTCACCATTGATTGTACAGCTAATGTAATAAATACCTAATATAATAAATGTCATTAATTACTTAACACGACATATTGGTAATTTAGAAGGCCTCTGAGAAAAAAAATGTCGGGGAGAGGTGAAAAAACACTAAGCAATAATTAATTGTTTTGTAATGGTAAACGGCAGCAAAGCAAGCTTAACAACAAAGATCATTTATGCTCGCAACTTTGTCATAGTCAGGATTTAATTTGTGTACTTTATCTCAAGTCTTTCTAGTTCGTGGAAATCAACAAAAAATATATTGAGATAGTGCGACGAGCAGATAAGGAAACAACAATGGATTTACAAAAAATTGGAGGCGCGTATAAGGGATATTTTAACTCTACAAACCATTTTAGTTGGCTGATATAATAACCTATCATTTCAAATTTGACATATAGTTCCTGTGTCTTGAATTAGACCATTATTTTTTAAATTTGAATAAGCTGTTTTATTTGTAAGAAAATCCTTATTTTGTCTTATCCACTAGGCCTACAGTCATTGAACATAAAAGAAGTATTGTATAAATGATCTTGCACAAGGTTGTTTCACTAACCTTAAACGCCGAGCTCCAATGCAATTTCTTTCCAACATATCTCAGTTTAAATATTCTATGAGCATTTAATCCCAGATTGGTGGATTTTTTGCAATATGAGAGATTAAAGCTGGTAAATCCATTAAACTACTGAAAAAGGTTTCAAAATTAAATGTTGCTATTAAAAATGGCGGCTGGAGCAATCGGAAAGTGGAATCCGCATCCGGAATGAATAATACATTCCGGTGAGCAGGCACCTGCGCGCAAGCTCTGCTTCCGGCTGCCACAATGGCCACTTCCGTTAAAATACAAGTGTCATTCCTGTCGCCGAAAATGTGAATCTGGGTCGGAATCGGAACCAGCGTGCACTCAGGACGTACCGTAAGACGGTTTATTGACAAAATAAAATTTCTTTTCAGGATTTGACATATTTTTATTAATTTTATGCTCATTTGATGGTCAGAATTCAATTCAGCTTGAAAAAATAAGCAATATATTATTTTGGATTATTACTCTACTACTAGGACAATAATTATCGTTCAGACACATGATCTAACTTTCTACGAAATTTCTGTTCGTTGGTAACGTAGTTTATTACGTTTACCAGTCACTTTATATTTTGTATGTGCACAAAACGCACAGAAGAACGCGTTCTACATTTCAATAGGATAATTACTCTATGATATCTCGATTTCAAAGTATACAAAAATTTGAGTCTGGGTCAAATTCCGTTATTTTCTCACAACTTTATGTTTCCAATACTGATTAATATAACAAATAAATATGATATGTAGAGGTAATAAAAGATGTAAAAGACAAATTATAGACACAAATTTCATCCATACGGCCTGATTTCACACCCGAATGATATGAGCCGTTACCTCGTGTTGCAGTTTCCTGTCGTAGCGGCAACACGAGAGGTTAGGTAAGGTTAGTTTTAGTTTAGGTTAGGTAAAAATCAGATTTAATATAATTTTAATAATGTATTTTATGGAATAAATTAACCTAAACCTAGCCAAACCCCACCTGCGGCCGGCGCCGGCGGTGCGTTGTTGGCGTTACCTTTACCTGCATGTCCGACACATCAGGTACAAGAGCGGTACCAATACCAACCGAACAATCCAAAAATGATTCTGTAATGTTTAGCAAACTATCCAGTAACCACAAACGTAAGCATACCATTTATAAAGCCTGTAGAAACAAGTTTTTCAGGTGTGGGCTGATAAAGGAATTTGACGTTTATTTTAATTTAATCAGTTTGATTTAATTTTTTTTTCAATTTTAATGCCACAACACAGAATTAATCCAATAACATTGTAGCATAATACAAATACAATAATAAATAACAGCACTACATGCAAGTGACAAAATATGAGTTAATAAACATTAAATAGTCACACACTGATGAGGCCGTCCATATTATCACGCAGTTGGTATCACATACACAGCACATCAAAATATACCACTAACTAGGCTACTTATCTTTCTTTAACAAACGCAAGCATTTCAGTATCAAACACTAGCAAATCACTATCATGGCATAAAAATCATTACAATAACATAACTATAATACAATTCAAGCAAAGTAAATTTAAGCATGCTAAGTTAGGTATTGACAATATCAACAATGAACAGTTACGAGACAATGACAACCATAGCATATCCAGAGGATTACAGTGGGCAAACAGGCAAGTTCAAAAGTACAGTAGTAAATAATAATAATTTATAGTAATGAAAACAATTATTTTTTTTGTTATATATACGGTTTTTACGCAATAAAAACGCTTATACAATAAACGATTCGCGTTCAACGGCTTTAACAAAAGCTGTAGCCGACAAAGGAATGATTAAAAAGTCGAATAACGACTTAACGAAGGTTTAATCTCTGATCGGATAAACCGCTTTGCAAAATCTCGGGGACTAGGACAATTACTTTATGACATAAATCTCGATTTCTAAGTATAAATATCATTTTATATACTTAGTTGAATTTAAGTTTGCTTTAATTTATACGGCTTTTACGAAACTTACAATAAACGATTCGCGTTCAACAGTTTTAACAAAAGCTGAGGTCGGCAAAGGAACGATTGAGAAGTCAAATAACTGCTTGAGACGGAGTTTTAATCTTTGATCTGATAAACCGCTTTGTAATTCAAATCTCTGGATAAACCTCGGCCTCTGATTTGCTCTTCTGTTGTTCCCTACTTAATCATTTATTTCTATCGCAATTTGTTTAGTTCCCACCGCCAACATTCCTTATCGATTATTTGCATTTTTTTATTGTGGTTTTTAGAATATTTAATAATTTTTTATATAAGCGAATATGTATGAGAGGTGAATTGAAAATATGTGATTTTTTCATCACACGCGTTTCTGTTTTCACCCAAATTTAAATTTGAACGAGAATCTTATTGGGTCAGGAGCAATTATATAGTATTATAATTGTTAATGATCAGCACTAATTCTTGGCCTAACCTCGTGGAAAATTATCACGCTAAAATCGAAAGAGTGAATACTCACTCTTTGTGAGTGACTCATTCACTCTTGGGGTAGAGAAAATTGAGCCACTCTGAAAGAGTGAAGGTTCACTCTTTGAAAAAGTTAACCGTTTTCACTCATGAAAAAGTGGAATATCCCCACTCAATGAAGAAGTGGGTCTTGTTCTTTTCAGAGTGGAATTTTAGTCTTTAAAAGAGTGAAGTTCAACTTTAAAAGAGTGAAATCACCTTACCTCACTAACATAACCTCTCATTGGCATTTATGAACTACAATTCTGACTCTTTGCCGACACTTGTTGTGGACAACTGGTACCTAAACTTGGTGATTGAAACTAAAACCCCTAAAATGTAACGGCGCAGGCATATTCAACGAGTGACACAGAACCTTTGCTGAGACTAAATTGAATTTCCCCTCCACCCTAACCTTGATTCTACAGACTATTAATAATCTTTAAATTACGTTAGCTACCTTAACACTAACCAAGTAAGTGGTTAAAGCAAAGTTTTCTGCTTACCTGTATGTAAACCGGGATATCCATGTGCATGTAAATCAATGACCAAAATGGCGACTCAGTAGCGTCGTCGCGTCGCCGGAAGCGATCCCTCTTTTCGCTCTTTCTCCCCACCACTTTCAAAAACTCACTCAATTGAGAGTGAATTCTCATTCTTTCCTTAAATGGTTTCAAAACCATATAATCAATAAGTGAAAATTTCACTTTTTTATGAGAGAAATCATCACTCAACCAAAAGATTGGATACTTTTCACTAATTTAGAGTGAATATTAACTCTTTCGGAATGAAAACCTATCCACTCCAACAGAAAAATGACTTTTCCACTCTTTCGATTTTAGCGTGTATATTTCTGTTGAACATCCATTAATTAATGTCAAGACTTTTTTTATTATCGAACTACCGATCTTTCACTAAGAAAAGATGCACTGGTCATCCACTAATTCTTAATGTCACAATCTCCCTATTAAGAATTTTTTTTTTATGATATTACATTATACAGTACCTAAGGATGTATCAAATCCTACCGAATAATTTTACTGGCCTTATCAAGCATAAACTTTTGTCCCTCGTGTTGTTTTCACAGTTTCGAAATAAACAATATATAATTCAAAGTCAAGTCACCCCTAAGTCGTCACAAGACAACTCCAAGTGTTATCTTTAACGCTCACTCGAGTTAACGTGACAGGATTGCCAATCTTTCTTTCCAAAGAAGAAAATTTCCCGGAGTGACAGAAATGTCGATAAAGTGATTTTGACGGAACGAAATTTCCCAGACATACCCTTAAGTGGACCGCCCGGAAATCGTATTTCGACCATTTCGGATTTGAGACGCTTATTTCATATGACTTCACTTTCTTCCTCTCACTTTTTTATTTTTGTGTCACAAATTTTTTTAAGAAGCATTTCCTTAAGTTTATTGAAAGGACACACATAGTGAACGTTATATTCCCTACCAAGCTATATAAGCAATCGTTGAGTGTAAAATACAAATAACTGTTTTAATTTATTTTTTGGTCTATCGCAGTTATATTTGCTTATATTGAAAATACAACTAAACTTAACTGGCTCGAAACCCAAGAAATAGTTACAACTAATAGTCTCGATTTTGAGATTTCGACATTTTGTCTGTGGTAGTTTACATTCCCTTATAATTAGCGACACGGTGATTCAGTCAGCAATTGGAGCATATATATATATTCATACTGAAACCACAATGGCTGAATGCTGTTAATTTTGCAGCCATGTAAAGTTCAAAACTGGGCCAAGCCGTAACTTATTGTTGGGCCATTAATTAACGATGACAAACAGAATCAAACGGTCTTAGTCAGTGACTAGACAAAATCCATTTGTCACAAAAGGATCCCTGTGACACAATTCTTTTTACAGACTCTTAATTTTTTTTATAAATTACCTTTATACTAGTTGGTAAGTATAATTTTTGTAACCTGTTTTTCTCAGCCTGTGTGTAACGTAGGAAAAATATTTATTATACTTTCTTGTAGATGTGCACAAACCCCTCATAATTTACCATATTTTTTAAGAATTGTGGAAAAGTGAATTTGAAATAAAAACTAGTGGTTTGAATGGGATGAAAGTCCCCACGGGTAAGTTCAAAGAAAATTTCTTATTATTTATTATAGTACAAAACACCTTAGCAAACTGGCTTTTAGATCCACCATACGTAAATACCTAGCAAATGGTTTTCAATCAAGTATCAGCATCACATATTTTATGTAAACAAAGCAGATGTTATGATTAGCTCCCAATGCTTTTTAAATGGCAGATATTTTAGATTATTCCTTATTTTCTGGTGAATTTCAAACAATATCAGTTTTTTTCCCGCCATCAAGGACCTTTAATTTGAGGCCTCTCCTGTCTTTCTACGACTTGCCAGACGCCCACAATTTTGACGCAAAGAATCGCCTTACGAAATTAAATATATGATTACATGATCTTCATGAATTGCTATGTTGATTACGGAATAAAAAAATATTAACATAATGCAGTCACATGAACTATTGGAACAATGAGTAAAAACTAAACCGAAATATTATGTGGTTGAATTTCTACCAGCAGGGGGTCTCTAGTGTATACTTGAAACTGTACAGATAGCGATTTGGTGACAATCTTTGTAAACTAGGAGTACGCTATGTCGCGTATAGGTCGAACGAAGTGCGGTAAAATTAAAGGAAGGCTTTTAACTAAAAAATAAATATTTAAACGTAGCCTATAATTAACGACTCATTTATAGATTATAACAATCTTCGGGGTAAAAATATGTTGTAGTTCAAATTTCACGAATTTTCATCAAATAATAAAAGAGGAGTTAGTTCACAACGAGTGATTTTTAAGTCGAGTATAAAACTCACTTCGTTCGAATTAAATAAACGCCTGCAATCAGCTGGAAGTAAAACAGATACTGCGTGCATTTTGCTTTAACTTCTGCTATGAAGGCGCTTTGGTATTGTTTGTTCCCTGTGTGAAAAAAAAACTATAAAAGCAAAAGAGAAGAGGTCAAACCGCAGATCAATAACCAACTAATGTAGAAAAAATAACCAGCCATTAATGTTTCGTTGGACGCGATTTTTAGGCGGTTTTAAGTTTGTTGTGCTGTTTTACTACTCATATCACACTGTTAACAAAGTATCTTTCAGTTTAACAGGTTTTTATGACCTAAGGAGACAAACCCCGCTAGTGACGATGTTTTAAAACTTTATCTTCAATTTTGCTTGCAGCTTTAATTGCAACTTTACTTGCAACTTTAGGCAACTTCACTTGCAAAACTTAACTTGCAGCTTTAGTCGCAACTTAAGCCATAACTTAACTCGCTTAGTCATAACTTTACTCGCAGCTTTACTTGCAACTTTACTCGAAAGTTTACTTGCAACATTGCTCGCAATTTACCTGCAACTTTATTTTAATGGTTTCGCATCTGTAGCCTCAATATTAATTCAACTTTAATAGCAATTATTCTCGCAAAATAGCTATTAAAGTTTAAAATTATTTGCTATTAAACTAAAATTTAAGAAAGTTTTTCCTATCTTATTCGTAACTTTATTAAAAAGGTTTTTCGTCTTTATTCGCAGTTTCACTCACTCTTCAGTCGCAATGTTACTCGCAACTGTTCTTGCTGTTTTACTTGCCATCTAGTTTGCAGCCCTTCAATAGAAAACCCCTTAAAAAGATTTATCAGACCCCTTCAAATCGGAGAAAACTTTATCCGCAATATCTATCGCAATTTCACTTGCACCTTCCCATGACTAATTTGTATTTTTCAGGGATGGAGAGGGAATCAACTTCCTACACTTGTGTAATTTCACCTGCAGCGTTATGTACAATTTTCCTTGCAACTTTACGCGCAATTTCACCTTCAACCTTTGTACACTCACACATTTTCTTGCAGGGACGCAGAAGACGACACGATGTGCTTCATCCCCCGATCTTCCTCCATAGACTCTATGGTGTCCATAGACTCCAAACGCTGCAACCCGCTCTCTAGACGGACGCCTTCACCCATCACCATACCCAAGGCGGTAGACAAGCCCCCGCCACTGTCACCTAGCGTTGCGAGAAAGTTCAAGGGACAACGGGCCGTCTCCGGTGAGTACAAGCAATATTGCGCGCAATTTTATAGAGGTTACTTGGTTACTGGACTTGCAATTTCATGTATGATACTTGCAATTTTAAACTTGAAACTTGCAATGATATACTGAATATTTGTTATGTTTTACTGAATAATTTTATTTAACCTTATGTTTGTAATTGTATAACTAATACTTGCTACTTTACCCTTTAATATTTTTTTGTTATAAAGTACTTAGGCCCTGTACTTGAATTAATACAACTATGAAGTGCGAGAAAGAAGAAAATGTATTTACTTATGATTCGCCAGCGACAGGACAACCCCTCGAAGGCAGACGAAAACACACGAGGAGTTCTGAAATATCCGAGAATTCTAAAGTCTATGGGGTACTATCTAGCGGACAATCAATAAACTTTTAGAGCAAGATATAAATAAAAACAAAGCAAATGATTCATCCAATAGGAAACGAAGTCGTGAAAAAAAACCCAAAATGCTCCAGCCAATGATATACTTAGCAGGATCTTGCGAATAATACTCACTGGTTTTCGTTTGTATTCTAAGTAACATGCCTGGCACTGGCGAACGATAAGTGAAATTTTCCTCCCTCTCGCTCATAGTTGTATTAATTCTACTATAATACCTGGAAATTCATACCTAATAATTGAAATTTTAGTGATAGTTTTTCTCGCGACAATACATTACTCACAAAGTTTTGAGAAATTTATTCGTACTTTCTTTTCCTTCAACATCTTTGCTGGTTATTAACAGAACTATTTTAACAATACCATACAAAATTTTACTCTCAAATATTTCGAGACTCACAACTTGATTTTTAATTTTTTTTTTATTAATTGAAACTTTTATTCTTGATGTTCACAAAATACGTTGCCAACTAGTGGTAGAAACACTGTAGAACGTTATTTGGAACTTACTAGAACCTTAATTATTTAGTTTTATTCCAAGATTCTCTACGAATTCTCCTAGACCAGAATTTTCTGCGGGGTAGTGTAGCCATCTAGTAAGGGAAGTTTATTTAAACATTATTGTCTGCTTATTTGTATCTTTCCCTCAACTATAGTGGCGAAATGATAAAGAATGTCGCAATTTTATCTTGTATTTACTTAGCTGAACAAACAAATTTCTACACCTCGCTACATATCAATGACTGTGTTAACAGAAACAGATATAAGGTTTTATCCAAGGAGCCCACGCCATCTTTAAACCGACTTTAACGTGTACAAATACACTTCATAAATTCTTACAAAATGTAATTAAAGCTGTTTTTACCATCCGCTACTTAGTTTTATCGCAACCAAACCCTAATCGGAACTATATAAAAACTCCTCTTATTCTTAACTACCCTTTTCTTTCATGAGAATACAGATGTTCAACACTCAACTGGCTAATGTATACCCATAACCTGAAGGGCGTTAAAGAAAGAGCAACCATCAGGCTCCAAACTTTAAGTAGGGAAAAACTATTCCGCATCCACTCGAATGGTTTTCTACACTTCTGACAACTATTTTGCTACATGTTAGTTTTATTCTAGGTCATGATTTCTGTGTACTGTTAAAATTTATTAAACTTGTATTAGAAGACAATAATAAATTAAAATAGTAAAAATATCAGGAAAATTATAAATTTAAAGTGATTTACGACGTAGGCCTAAAATATATTGTTAGTAACAAGGTTTTTTATTGTGACATTTTTAGCCAGGGAATCTATAAGTACACTATGGAGGCCACTTAAAAGATATAATATTAATAAAACTCTTGTATCCTTTTAAACTGCTACAAGGATAAACCTAACAAAAACTTTCACAATTACAAAAATGGAGCTGCTTGTTATAGTACTAATTTAAGACTCCAACAAGAACTCTTCAATCTCTTATATTTAATAAAACGAATTCACTTGGTTTAAATATAATTTCTTTAATGTTTGAAGTTAAACTTCTCTCCGTTTCTTTATTCTTTACCCCACGTATTTCTTCGAGGAGTTGACTTTAGTATTAGATTAAAAATTAATTTTGTATATACCAAAAATACACAGATACCCTCTGAATTAAATCGTTCTGATTAAATTATTGAGTAATCTAATTTATTCCACAATTATAGAAATGCAAAACGAAGATTATAATTGTTTGTTTGTGTTTAGAGACTAAATCCGAACACTTTGAAGCGGCTGTCTGTTCTTAAGTCATCGTTAAATTATCTGTGACATTTGAAGATATATAAACTTAACTTCGTTTTCGCTGCTAAGGTTACGAAACGATAAAAACAAAAATTTATTTACATGTTTACTGTTCGAAGAAAAATAACTCTCCTCTTCATCATTTACAGATTTTCCGAATACGTTGGGGGTTTACTCACACTTTTAGCTGTTTTGACCAACGAAATACTAAATATTGTCTTAATTAAATTTCCTCATATTCTTAATTTTTTTACAACGCGTTCATAATAATAAATCAGTCCCTAGTAAGGACCATAGTTTTTTCGCAGGATTCTATTTCACCTGAGGATGCATTAGCTTAGTATTTAAAAAATTTAAATTCATCAATGTCTACAAGTATTAGTGTTTTATCGTTTATCCAGTGCAAACTCGGAAAGTATTAACCTTTCATTTGATTAATTCAAAACCATTATTACTCTCGAAAAACTTTCAATGTAATTGGCGTGGGAATAAAAAAATAACCCCACATAACCCCACAAGGAAATCCGCGGCGATAACAACCTCAGTTCCGAACCTGCTCCCAAACGCGTGCGTACGTACGTTTTTAATGTTTTGTATTAGATGTTTCGTGTGTATATGTAGAAAATCGAAGATTTTAAATAAATTGACGCAGCTTAAAAATGACAAGGAAACCAAGAAAATAGGGAACTATGCGAACCTGCAAGTGTTAGATAAGTACTGAGGATGGCCTAGCGCCGAAACGCGTCTAACAAAACTACTAAGGATTGAAGACGTAAGTAAAATTACAGAAAAAATAACGTCAAGCAGTTATGCTGTTATGCATGTATTTTTTTATATAACGTTGTTTATGAAAATATAATACAAAATCATTTTGAATCCCAGTTTAAGAGGAATCCACGCATAACGAAAGTTGACAGTACCACACCTCCACCAATTTCTAAGTTATCTAAAATTCCAGCAAACCTAAGACTTCACAAAGTGAGGATCCTTTCATCACAAGTAACAGCCCACTCTTTTGATTACATCCACTTTTGTAAACTTGAGATAAGTTAGATGAAAGTTGATATCCCGGTTCCTACGGGTTATAAGGAAAAGGTGGCAAAAAGATAGAGAGGAAAGAGAGGGAGTATGGAGGACAGGGAGAGAGAAAAATGGGGGTTAAGTGATAGTTTAAAACCTGCTTCAGTTTGAAAATTTATAAGACCGGGTGGATTTTCTACTTCACCTTATGAACCAGAGTTTGCACTGGCTCTGAGCTTAGTCTGGAGTAAGTTACACTTTGCCAACGAAACCTCACGAAGTACAAAGTCCACCTAAAATAGTTCTCAACAATATAGATATTTACTACTTTTAATAAACGGTACAATGGTTTCTTACTGTTTACAATTGGTATTTACGAAAATAAGAGTACTTTCATTACACCGCTGCGAAAAAGGCAGTTTTCATTACATTTTTGTGGACCTAAAGAAGCTCTTTTTCCCCCTAGGGAGGAAAAATCAGCTGATGTCTAGGACGTCAGCCGTTCGTATGTAATTTACTAAAACTGCAAAACATGTGTACGTCAGCGTCGATGGAGAGCTATCGTTTGGATCGATAGTGGTTACCAGTTATTATTATGATTGAATAAATGAATGAATAAATAAATGAATTTATTTCCTCTAAATAAAACACAAATAAAATTATTAAATGGCTTAGAAAATTACTGACCACTTTTGCCAGTAAGTGTGGCCAGTGTACACTTATGAAAATAAATAAAATTGTTGATGAGTCCAGTCTTATCAGTTTTGCACTTTAAAGTCCTGATGACTGCTTCCTGTGGCGATCTAAAGTAATATAATTCGTAATTGTTGCATTTTTGTAAGTTTAATCGATTAGTGAAACGCGCTCATTTCACCAGTCGATAGTTCAATGCGTTCGATTCATCGATAGTTGTTCATTGTTGTCAGTCTAACCTAAAACAAATTAAACAATTAGCTGATTGTTTTAATAGCAAGAACAAGATCAAAGCCTCTTTGGGAGATATCTTTAAAGTTAACCCTTTTAGTGCCAGGATCTCGTAGCGAGACGCGCACACTAACTACCGCTAGTGCCGGAATCTCTTAGCGAGATCCTGTCTCTAACTACATAGAATGCCAGGATCTCGTAGCGAGACGTTCACATTTTTATACATATAAAATATATTTTTTCGTTTTTACTGGCTGAAATTCGTGCCAAATGCCTTTCTATAGTCAAATCTTTCGTTTCATGTGACGTTTTTCCTGAACTGCCTTTATGGTTAGCTGAAATGACGTACTGAAATGCAAACAGCTGTTGGCAGACAAATAACCATGCATTTCATATGGCGATGATGCAACTTCGTTTGTGTAATTTTTAGGCTATGTTTTTGTTTTACCTATTGGGTTATAATTGAAATATAGTTTGTATTTTGTTATTGTGGATCTTTTTAAATGTTAAATGATGTTCCTAGTGTAAATATGGAATACGAATACTGTTTTAAGTAGGTTGCTTAGTGACGTTGTTCAACTCTGCATTGTTGCAAGATTATCGTTTTATGTTGTTAATTCATAACCTATTACAGTAAATTGATGATTTATACATGGTTTTTACTTGTTTTTTTACGTAGTTTCACATAAAACTAATAAAAATTGCATCAGAGTAAAACCTAAATATGTTTTTAGTGTAAACATAAAAAATGAGTATGATGCGAAATTTTTTAAAAATGTATTAACATTTATTTTTACCAGAAACTTAAAATTTGTCTTTCTTCTTGTCATTTATAAATAATAGAAGTATTTAGAAACAAATAAAAAAAAGATTTGTTAAAAATGTTAATAAATAAATTTTTGGTGATTTTTTTCCCAAACCCTTACACTTTTGCTAAAAAGGGCCTGGCACTTCTTGCAGGTAACAATGAAAAAATGTCCGGCACTTCTTGCACCTACATTACAATTTTTTCCGGCACTAAAAGGGTTTTAAACTAGCTGTGACATTTCGGTTTTCTTAAGTAGTTAGCGAGTTTTATTGAGCGGTAAAACGAAAAATATAATTATCACACGGGCCTAAAGCTGCTTGAGTAGTCGGCTATTTTTTCGCCCGCAGGTCATTAAACCGGCTTACAGCCTCGGTTTTAAAAAACTTGACGTCGTACGTAAAGCGTAATTTTCCTCCTAATAATTAAATATATTATTTTATATTTTTGAAAGAAATAATAAGTAGTAGCAATTCTAAATAATAATTTCCGAGTTACCTAAAACTCCAGAAAACCGATAAGATATTTCAGCACGTCAGAATCTTCTCATCAAAAGTCCCCCCTCCCCCAAGTGCCCGCCCTTTTGATTAAATCTACTTTTGTAAACTTGAGACAAGTTAGATGAAAGCTGATATCCCTGAACCTAGGGGTTATGAGGAAAAGGTAGCAAAAAGAGGGAAAGGTGAGAGGGTGAAGGTAGGTAGGGAGAAAAGGGGGGTTAAGTAATAGTTTAAACCCAGCTTCAGTTTGAAAATTTATAAGTCTGCTGGATTTTCTACTTTACCTTTATGAGTTTGCACTGGCTCTGGCTGAGTTTGTAATAAATTACGCTTTACCGACTTTACCTCCTGAGGTTACAACTATAGTAGTTGTCAACAATATAGAAAGTTACTACTTACAATAAACGGTACAATGGTTTCTTATTGTTTTAAGTCGGCAGTTGGGGAAATTGTTAGTTACAAAAGTAATAGTATTTTTATGTTCTTGAAAGAAAGAATAAATAGTAGTTGTTACAACTTAATCGCAATAAAGTATTCTAAATAGTTGATTCTTGATTCTGAACAGATCGAATAATAGGTTATTTTTAGAAACAGTTATTGTTAGAACAGTTATCAAATAATAACGGTTAAGCTCATTACTCATCTATAGGCGGGCGTTATACCCACTCAACCACACAATACATTAATGAGATCTTTGTTCTTGTTAAGTCAAAGCATCAAGTGGCCCAAACGCCCCTATATTGTAGTGTGATAACTCGCTGATATGTACTATCTGAGCTGAAAATATCCCACTTGTGAAGTGCGGGCTGATGTTTTTCCCACGGGTGGTACTGTGGAAGTGACAGACTTTCACCCCAGTACGTTTTTTTGAACTTACGTTTTCAAAATGGAGTACGAATTTCTGCATCCTACATTCGGCTGTAGGGGAGGATGCGTGGCAAGTACACTTGAAAAACGTAAATACTATTAATTTCGATCAACTTTTGTTCCGTAAACTGAATAGTTTTCATCATAATAAATATTCTATAAACGTGTGATCTAGTTATACAGAAAACATCAAGATTCAAATAATATTTATGGTGATATGAAGAGTGAAGGCTCCCACGGTCGTCTTCACAAGACGGTTAACTCGAAGTCTTCTGGGATGGACCGTGTGCAATGGTCGAATTTCAATGCCGACGTTTCGAAGACGTTGCAGTTCTCCATCATCAGGGCAAAACACTTTTCGCGCAAAACACCAAGTTAATTGGGTGTTGTGTGCGACGATTGTTTTGCCCTGATAACGGAGAACTGCAACGTATCCGAAACGTCGGCATTGAAATTCGACTACTGCACACGGTCCATCCCAGAAGACTTCGAGTTACCATCTAATGGTACCTAATATCTTCTTTATTGTTGGTGGAAGCCTTTATTTTACGTTTTGTAAAGTTCTTTCCAAGTTGTTATTGGAGTTTTAGCTTGATTATGATTTGAGTTAAAGCTAGGTTGAGTAATTGAAAACCACATTTTCAACAAAATTTACGAAGCAATTATGATTTCCCCCTCCTGGTATGTTTAATCACCTTTTACTCCTTGTAATGCGTGGGTAAAATAACAATTAATTTGTCTCCCAGAGGGAGTAAAGTGATCACTTTATCTTCCGGGGATAGACATAGTAATCCTAAAAGAATAACATTGAAATCAATAATTCAAAAATTGGAGCGCCTCCAAATTTCTACGCACACATGCAAATATTTTGCAGCTGAACGAATGCAGGAGCTAACAGCTGATTTAGTGGCAGGAATAATCAAATAAGTGTAGCATTACCAACAACCGGGTGTGAGAACTTCTAAGAATTAAACATGTAAGAACGTTGCAACACTTAGCTAATCGTTGGTGCATGCATGGTTGCAGCTACCCAAATGCAGGCGTTTAAAGCAGAACGAAACAAAATTGTAATTTTTTATTACTTAATAGGTTAATAAAATAAATGTTTATGGTCAGGATATCAGATAACAAGATGGCGCCACAATCATCCTTCACTCATACAGTATTCGCCTTAAAATACCCATTACTGATAGTCAGCGTCTGATATGGCAGTAATGTAATATTTATGATTGCAGGTGAAGGGAAATGTTGTCTATATTTTGAGAGCAAAGCACATTGTCTCCCTCGTGAAAATTCGCCCTCGACAAGCTCGGGCGCCAGCATTTTCACTTGTGAGGCAATTATGTACTTTACTCAATCAACACACAAATAATTATCACCACAAGATTATCAGGGAACTATTTAAGCCGCGTTTGTTTTCAATAATTTGCTAGTAATAAAATTTCAAAAAAAACATTCAGTATATAAAAAATAAAAATTATTGTTGTGCTAGTAATTTATCATTCTAGTTGTAAAATAGTAAAATAACATGAGCTCTTTTTTCTTCTAGTATTGTTAACTGCACATAAAAGCTCCCTGGCAGGGAATTTTTTCTGAGCCATAATTAGTTGGCAGCCTGATTAAGAGGGGATTTCCGTGTCCTGTTTGCGAGCAGCGCTCTCGCCCAGGGGCTGATGGGAAATCATGGTTTAATCAACTCATTATCGCATCATGTCACATAGGGGGGAGTTCATGTAATAAACGGCAACAATTTTTTTCAAGGAACTTTTTGTTTTATATTTTGTTCTACATTAAATTCCGAATATAACAATACAAAATATAAGAGTGAACGATTTTTGTGTGTAACGTATGGACCAAGGCAGATTAAAAAGTGAGAAGTCATGAACTGCTCGCTTCATAGTTTTTTGACGATTCCATAAAAACATTGTTTCAAAAGAGTTGTTGTTATGTATTTTTGTTCTACATTCAATTCCGAATATAAAAATATAAAATATAAAACCGAAAAAATTTTTGTGTAACATATGGACCAGGGCAGTTTGAAAAGTGAGTAGTCTTGAAGTTATATCGAATATTTTATTTTCGATTCCCGAAAATTGTATTCTTTTACCTTAGAAATTACACACCTCAGCTTCTAGAAGAGATAAACTGATGATTTTCTAAAATATTTTGTTCAGCTTGTTTAATTCTGTGATTGGTAGGATGGATTTGAAGGAAACCCAACAGAACATATTTTTAATAATTAATTTATTTAAATTTTCTACTTAAAACTAATTTCAAATATTTAAAAATTCATGTGACCACTGATTATTGTAATGAAACCAAACTCATCCTACGGATCATAGAGCATACCTTAAGAAACAATTAGAGACAAATAGTATATTTCGCAACAATGGCCGAAAACCCTTTCGGCCGAGGTGCGAACGCTATTTTTCACCACACTACACAATGAAATATACCCTAAATAATTAAAAAAAATCGGATTATTATTTGACTCACTTGTAAACAAAACACAGCTATGACAATCATATGCTCGCAACTATCCTGTCTTGAATGCCGTATAATTTTGTGATGTTCTGAAGTTGTTTCAAGCAAATAAACTATCAGCTGACTTTCGGCCCTAGGGCCCCCAACGTTTTCGGTCCTGGGGCGACAAAAGGTGTGTTTCGGTCCGCGTTTGACGTTTGTAAAACAGGTAATTTCGTCGTAGTGTGGTGAAAAAGTAGTTAATTATCATTTATGGGTTTTAATCTGTACACGATCTAGGAAACCCTTGTAAAACGTGAAAAATCATCTCCCCCCTTCTCCCCCGCAGGAGGTAAAAAATCCAACTTTTTTGTTCCAATGGTTACATGTATTATCCAGAAATAGTTTCAACATTTTAGGTTAATAATTAAAGATTTTTAATTTTTTCATAGACTCCCCCCTTATAGGGAAATGTTTTCTGAGCCATAATTAGTTGGCAGCCTTGATTAAGAGGGGATTTCCGTGTCCTGTTTGCGAGCAGCGCTCTCGCCTAGGGGCTAATGGGAAATCATGGTTTAATCAACTCATTATCGTACCACGTCACTCTTCTTGTATTTTAGGTATTTGCGCAGTGACGTGGTTTTCTTTTAATTTCTACACAACGTATGGACTTACTTTTATTTTAATAATTTTTCATGAAATTAAGTCATTGAAAAGGTTCAAGAATGATCATGAAAGATTCTTGGTGAAATATACAGGTGTTCATTTTTTTGCACACCATTGGGATCTCGTAAACTATTATATGAAAAGCTTTAAATGGGAGATTTAACCTGCTTTTTTAAGACAAAAATATGAATTTCTTTTTCCTATAAATGGCCGCTATTTTCTTATATGGTGGACAACTGTGATTTTTTAAATAAAAACCCTCATTTTATTGCGCTCTTAGATTTTTTGCTAAAATTTTTAGACTTTTTCTCTTATGAAATTTTTTCCTAAATTAAATGGTTATTTTCCACATTGCCGGATTTTAAAGACGGCTTCAGAACCCACACACCGAAAACAATTTTTTAGTGGAATTGAATAAAATAATGAATAATTATTAAATTTAATTAATTAAATTTAAGTAATGAAATGTTTAAGTTCGAATAAAAAACCAGTTAATGGAATTAAATAAACACGTTTTTATAAATTGAATAAAAAATAAAATATGTATAAAATATGAATTGCCTTCTGTGGTAGCAATCGTTTTGTAACACCATTTTTGTGGCGTGGTGATGGTTTTACAAGAAAGAATAAAGCACCCCTTGAAAACGGAAATTTGGTGAATCCTCATTTCTCATTGGCTGAGACAATTCAATTACGTAAAAAAGGCGACGGATATATCTAACAGAAATAAGTACGAATATAACCTCAATTGAGGTGTTACACAGAAAAAATAGGTTTTATGGAAAAACAAAAAAATTGGCAGGTTGTATATCTGCAAATGCTTTTTGCTCGGTTTACCAATGTGTTTGTTGTAAAAAAACAAAATATGTTTGTTAGAACAACAAAACATTGGTAAACCTGGCAAAAAGCATTTGCAGATATACAGGATGTTCAAAAAATGCAGGGCAATAATCTACATAGTGATTCCTTGGGTCAAAATAAGCAAAAAAGTTCGTGCAAATATAGGTCCTAAAGTGCTTCGTTTTCCGTCTGTGTGTCTGTGTATGATTTTTACATATTTAAGCATATCCCAAGAACCCCTTAACGTATAAACTTCAAACGTAGTATATGGATAACGACTCTTAAGAACTATCTTCGTAAGACGTATCAAATTTCTACTTTGTACTATTTCAAAATGACGACCATTTTTTGTTTTCAAAGCTAATTATCTTAAAAACCGTAAATTTTAGAAAAATTATTTAAGGAACAAAAAGTTGCAAAATTTAATTCAATTAATGCTGATATTAATATTATGATAATCGGACTATTAATAATGGAGAAATTTAAACATTTCTGCATAAAAACATGGTTCTTTAGAACATTCTGTCTGAAAATTGCATGTTTTTATTCGGAAAATTTAAAATTTCTCCATTATTAGTTGTCCTATTAGTTGTCCTATCATCTTAATATCATCGTTAATAAGATTAAATTTCTCTACTTTTTTGTCTCCTGTATAATTTACCTAAAGTTTACTGTTTTTAAGATATTTAGCTTTGAAAACAAAAAACAGTGGCCATTTTGAAATGGTACAAAGTAGAAATTTGGTACTTCTTACGAAAATATTTTTTAATAGTCGTTATCCATATACCAAGTTTGAAGTTTATACGTTAAGTAGTTCGTGAGATATGATTAAATATGTAAAAATCATAAACAGACACACAGATGGAAAACGAAGCACTTTAGGACCTTGTTTAAATAGACTTTTTTGCTTATTTTGACCCAAGGAATCACTACGTAAATCATTGCCTCTGTACAACTTGCAGATGTTTTTGTTCTTCCAACAAATCTATTTTATTCTTTGTAGCAATATACTTCCTCCGATTGGTCAAAATTGATATTTTTTCCAGCTGATATAGGTTTCCGGTCTATGGAAGGCGATTTTTTTACACCTTTGACCAAAATAACCACACTATTATTCTTCTCCTCTCTTCTTATCTACAGACCTTGCAATCATGTGTCCTTTCCCAAAAATATTTACGTAAACAAATTCAAAAACAAGAACAATTTTCGGTCTCGGATCGAGTGGTAAACGTTAACCATGGGCAACATTTTATTCCGCAAGTCCCGAAAGTCCAAGGCCGAACGACGAAGGAGGATCGAAGAACAGCTGGTTATTCTCAACAACAGATCCACCGCCAGGTTCCGAGCCAAGTTCTATCCGGACGGGTTTGAGGGTTCCTCTGCGGAAGTGACGGAAGAATGGAGAGACCGCTCGACACTCGCCTCCCCCGACATCTCCTCCGCCGCCGGGAAGAAGAAGAGGACACGCAGAGAAGAAGAAGGATCTGAAGAAGAATTTGAGGAAGAAAGCGAGGAAGAGCCGGTGGAAAAGAAGACGAGATTGGACGATGTGGAAATGTGTAAAATATCATAAGTGTATCGGTTTGAAGATGAAAAGTCGTCAGCTTGCGATAAATTTGGTGATCTAGTATTAGTGATTAAATCTCTTTATCTGAAATTAATTTTTGGTGAGGTTGAATTTGTATTCTGTTTTCTTTTGACGTTTCCTATCACTGGTTAGGGAAAAGTTGTAACGGTATGCGTATATTATGTTATGTTAATTACTTTGACAGCGACGCAATTATTGAAATTAAGGCAAGTATTTTCACTTCTAGTGAAAAATGCGTGAAACATAAAGAGCTGCGAGTCAAGCCGCGCTGTATTAGATGATGCACATAATCCAATATATATAAAAGCCAAAACCCATTGATTGACTGACTGACTGATCACAGTTTCTCAAAAACTATAAGGCTTAGAGCCATGAAACTCGGCACAAATATTCTTTACAGGCTCTAGATGCGTACTAAGAAAGGGTTTTGCAATATTTTGTATCTAGAGGCCTAAATATGTTTTATTATAAAATACAATATGGCGGCCACTTTTAGCATTCAAAACTTATTATCTCAAAAACCACAAGACTTTGGGCCGTGAAACTTGGCACAATTATTCTTTATAGGCTTTAGATGTGAAAAAAGAAAGGTTTTAAAAATATTTTTTCTCAGACGGCTAAAATAGATTATTTGAAAAAATTCAAAATGGCGGCCATTTTAGTTTTTTCTAACTATGGATGGGAGTTCTGAAGAATATTTTTAGGGAACAGAAAAGGTACGAGAACTAATCTACTGAAAGAATCAAATTTAAAAGTTTAACGAGAAACCTTTTGGGGAAATAGGTTTTTGGCCAAGATATTTACCTCCTACTTTTTCTTACAGGTTTCGGTTTATTTTCAAAAACGTGCTAAATTCAGATTGATGTCAAGTCGAAAATCCATCCTTAGTGTCTTCTTTGTTTTATATTCCGGGCTATCCTCATTCTCTGTATTGGGTAATTGGAGGAAGTTAATTTATACCATTTGCAAATCATGAGGGGAACATGTTTAATGAAATTGTTACACTTTCTCATTTTCATCTAGAGTGGAACTATCAGCTGTATCTTAAGGGTTTAATTGCACGCACATGACCCAAATAAATCAGTCCATTTGTTAATTATTCCTAAAAATTGCACAAGGCATAATATAATCGAATTAAAATGAGCTATCCTTCAGCGGGTGAAGCTGCGGGTATATCTTTTTTTTCATTTTTTTTTCATTTAATCTCTTAGCCTTCCCCAAGTACCCATCTTTCGACACACCTTGGTTCAGATTTTTCTTTATCTTGTCTTTATCTTTCCTTTCTCCTTTCTCTTGGGTGGCTCTATCTTTCTTATTTTTGTTTTTCTTATTTCTACCGTCTCTTTGCCCTTCCTACTCTTTCCCTTCTTCCTCCCTCTTTCCCAATCTTCTTAAAACTTATTCTTAAAACTAATTCTCCGTTTCTTTTCCGTTTCCAGCTTGCGCCGGGGGACTCACGGCAGCGAAGTCCACTGGGGTTGCAAAAATTTGGTCTGGTTCGGGGTATTCAGAAGTCATTGCCGGGGTTGTGATTTTTTTTTGTTGTTGTTTAGTTTTTTGTTCTTAGCTCTCTTTCAGGTGTCTGCAGACAGGATCTCAGACGTGTTTCAGCAGGTCTTTGAGGTAAGTTTCTCAGGTAAGTTTTTTTTTCTCTTTCAGGTTTTTCTTCCTATTCAGGTTTCTGCAGGCTGGATGTGTTTCTTCAGGTAAGGGTCTTCGCAGCAGGTCTTCGCACTGGTAGGTTTCTGAGGTGAGGTTTTTTTTCCAAGTCTTCTTTTTAGTTCTATCTTGTTCCTTTTCAGGTTTTCTCAGGTTGCTGCTGGTTTTCTCAGTAGGGTCAACTCAACAGGTTTCCGCAGGTTAGTTTTCAGGTATAGGTTCTAAATTCTTCTTTCCAGGGGTCTTCTAGCTTCTTCTTCTGGCTCAAACGTTTCGCCTTCGGTGGATCTCCTTCCATACTGCCATCACTCTTCTAAAGGAGTCGGGATGTCGTATGGTTGATGCAAAAGTCCAGGGTTGTTCCAACTGGAGGAGAATTAGGTCTTCATACAACTGCCCTCGGAGATCATCATGCTGCGGGCATTCCATCAGTGCGTGTGTCGGGTGGTCCATTTCCCCGCAGTCTGCGCAGTCTGACGTAGGGGTCTTGTCATGCTTGAAGAGGTAACTTCCGAACGCTCCATGTCCCGTCAGGATCTGAAGATGGAAGTGATCGATTTCTCCAAGGTGGATGAGAAGGTTCCTTTCCTCTAGGTCCGGAAGGATGTCGAAAGTGTATCTCCCTGTGGTAGCCGTCTCCCACTCTCGCTGCCAGATTTCCCTGAATCTCAATCTGATGTCAGCCTTTGTTTCTTCAGTTTGCCCATTTTTGGCTCGCCATATCTCGAGATCCTGATTGAGCTTGTGATAGATCGGCATGTTATTAGTAATGGCGCACAACGCTTGAAGAGAAGTCGTTCTATAGGCACCCGTAAGGCATATCAAAGTTTGTCTCTGGGCTTCTCTCACTTTGGGCAGGATGTGAGTGTGGCTTAGTCGGTGGCTCCATGTTCTGAAGGCGTATCCAATGATCGGTAGGAAAACAGTCTTATATAGGAAAAGGAGGCGACTCATTTTCACTCCATATCTAGGCTGTATCAGCCTCGCTATCTTTCCCATTGTAGCTTTTGCTTTCTTTGTCACGGCCTTGACGTGCGGGATAAAAGTAATTCCCTTATCTAAGATAACCCCAAGATAAGGTGATTCTGCAACGAACCTGATTGTAGAGTCGTTTATCCTGATTGTTGGAGATCTGTTCAGTTGTCCTCGAAGGATTATGCCTTTGGTTTTATTAACTGCGATGCTCATCTTCGCCTCTGCAGCCCACTCGGATATTATCTGACACAAGGCACCTCCTTTATTTTCTAACTCGCGTCGGGAGTTTCCGCAGATCACAAATGCTACGTCATCAGCGAATGCTATTTGCGTGACGTCTTCAGGCATGTTTCTTCTCAGCAAGTTGTCAAAAGTAAGGTTCCACAAAACCGGCCCGAGCACGGATCCCTGGGGACAGCCCTTGCTCATGTCACGCCGAACCTCCTCTCCGTCGTGCTCCAACATGACCGTTCTGTCTTCCAGGTAAGAGCTTAGAATCCGTCTTATATTCCTAGAGACATTTATTTGTCCAAGTTTCTCGAGGACCGTGGGCCACCAGAGGGCGTCAAAAGCTCCTTTAATGTCGAACAAAAGGACGATTGAATATTTCTTGTTTGTGCCGGCAGCAGTGTCTCTCACTTTCGTGATTGCATCAACCGTGCTACGCCCCTCTCTGAAACCGTATTGGTGATCGCTCATGACGCTGTTTGCTTTGAGATGGTCTTTGAGTCGGGCGCCTACCAACCTTTCCAGCAATTTCCCACCTGTAGGGAGGAGGCTGATGGGCCTGTATGAGCTCGGGTCTGACCAGTCTCTGTTCCCGGCTTTCCTGATCACCTTTAATCTGGCATCCTGGAAAATGCCCTCTGAGCCAACAAACGTTGAGGATTCTTAGGAACGACTCCTGGTTTTCTTTATCAAAATTTTTGAAAATCTCGGCTGGGAGATTGTCTGGTCCAGCAGCCCTATTGTTCTTTGTTTTCTTCAGGGCGCTTTGAAGCTCACTGAGAGTAAAGGGAGGTTCTATATTTTCATTCCCTTGGATGTTGACCGCATTCCTTATCTCTCGGTGTCGTTCATTTTCGCCCTGAATGTTGTCCATAGGTACAAGGGACTCCATGAGGACTGTGATAGTTTCCATATTGGTCTCAGTGCGGGTATATCTGCTAGTAACTTATATCCAGCGACCACATAGTAATAAGACGGATCTTGCCTATATTGCTAGTGCTACGGCAAGTTACGCAAAAACCGCCATCTTTTGTAGGTAAAGAAACATAAGAACATGTTTAATATCTTTAGAAACATTAAACGCGGTCCTAAAGTGACAGACGTGGGTGTTTAGAACCGCGCAATCTGACAGTGCCCACGTTTCAAATAACTCGTAGTTTAAACCATTTAGTCCAAACGTGGAAAATTTGCTTAGGTGATGAGTCTTTTAGGTTTGAGCGGTAATAGTATCAATTATATTTCAAATATATATCTGTTTCTATATTCGAAAGTGAAAAAGTCAAATGTTTTTAAACTTTAAAATTTAACATAAAAAAGTGTTCAGCTGCTACTTTTTTATTTTTGGTCAGGTAAAAAAAATGCTGGAGACTGTTGCAAAGAGTTATATCTTTTATCATATATTTTTTTAAATCCTGCCGTAGTCTGGTTGATAACATAGATTTTGTGAAAGAGTTTATCCGTGCGGCGCCTGCTTAAAAACAAAGTCAATTCTAAACCGCTCTCTATAAAAATATAGTCGACAACAAAAATAAAAATGCGGTAACAAATTAAATGAGTGGCAGCTTCTCTAAAAAAAATGTCAGAACATTGTCAGAAAGGATATTATAGGGAGACAATATGCTTTCTTCTCAAAATACACACACAAAATTTTCCCCCCACCTGCAATAATAAATACCCAATCTTTAAACGTCTATTTCATTAACTTATTAATTAACAAGCAATATCAATTTTGTTTCAATCTGCAATTAGTACCTGCATAAGATTAAATGCAACCATCCATACACTAGCGATCAGCTGACTGTTGCAATATTCCTACAAGCTTAATTCGTTTACGTTCTCACAACTGATTGTTGTCAATGATATTCTCATTTGATTATTCCTGCCATTAAATCAGCTGTTATCCCCTGCAATCTGTTGAACCTCAACATATTTACATGTCTGCGTAGAAATCTGAAGGCGCTAGATTTTTGAACTATATATATTAATCGATACTTATATGTTTACTTTGTATCCCGACGGGAGACAAATCAATGACTTACTCCCACTGGGAGGCAAAATATTATTTTACTCACTCATTTCAGGGAATAAAAAGCGTCTTAAAATAGCGGGTGGAGGAAAACATTTTTAATACTGAAAAATATACAATTAAGAATATAAACAGAAATCGCAAATTCACCAATTAGAACTGGAGCACGTTTTAGCAGTCTTTGCTCAGCTCTGATTGGTTGACGACGTGTCCCTGTTACGATTGGTGAATTTGTGATTTGTATATTAATATTGTATTGTTTTCTGAACTTAAAATTTCGACTGATTTTACACTCGTCTGTTTTTGCTATTTTTTCATCCAGGTCCTCCTGGTTGCGTGATACTATGATTTTATGTTTCGCAAAAATTATTTAATTTTCTTTCGCATTCTTTTTAATGGTTTTGCTTTATTAAAACACGTAAACTTTCCGGTACTGGACTTAAGACGGAACTCAAATTATTCAAAACCGATCTCAATATTCAAAGTAAACTGTTTGGTTCCAATATGATACCAAATTGCCATGCATGGTTCGGTTTTATAACCTCTACAATAAGTGTCAATTCTACGTACCTAATTTTTTATATGAATTGAATTGAGCTTTTTATCACGTTAATATTTTATCTTGTAAAGCAGAAACTATTTCTAAAGACAAAAGAGCAATAAAGAGATCATACAAATCTGAACTAATAATTAAAACCATATCCATCTGAAAGAAAATGCATCTAGAAATTTGTATTTATCCATACAGTAAAGTTTTTGTTAAAAAATTCCACCCTCCTGTCAGTACAGTCAGTGTCCGTTACATATTACGTCCACTGACGTCACAAACTAGCTGCACGTGATGGGACGGTAAATAAGCTGGAAATTGAGATCATTATGATCTGCTGACCCAAGTCATATCTTGAGGGGGGGGGAAGGGGTCTAAATTGGTATATCGCTCACTTCCTACTTGTATAACATCATAGACGTGCTTAACATTGTAAGATTTATTATGCTTCAAGCTGTAAACGTACCAGTTGCCTGAACTCGAGGAAAACGGTTGTTATGAGGGTTTGAGTTCTAAATAGGTTTTAAGAAGTCGTTATTTTTCAAACCCCCGCTTCAAATTAAACTTAAAACCCATTAGACTACATTTTTCTCTGGCCATAATGGTTGATATAAAAAAAATTTCAGGAATTTGTGGTGTATATGGACTTAAATACTCGTTAATGTAAATTTTGTCCTATGATTGTGTAATAGGTTTTTAATAATTTTTCTTCCACTAAATTTATTTAATTGGGATTTACTCTTGAATAAAGTAGGTTAAAGACTTCATTTAAAAAATTCGTCAAGTAGTTAAAATAAAAAAAAAATAAAAACACTAAAGCTGTAAAAAACTACATTTATAGTTAAGATTGAACATTCGAGAGATTAAAAACCAAAGCGCTTTGGAAATACAATTTCTTACTCAGGGAAATAATTGTAGCAGTGGGGATATTTTACTCTGCCAGCAGCGTTGGTTGGCAGCCCTGCCCATTGTCCGGTTCCGGTTGATGACCGATGCTTTGTGGCATTGTAATTCTCAAAGCTTTGCTTAATGCAACGTCATGAATGTGTAATAAGGTTTCTGCATAGTTTGTGATTTAATTAGTTACAAATTACTGTTTAATCCTTTGAAGAACATCCCTTTTGTAACGTGATAAAACGAATAAAACAATTTATGATTTGGATGAATAGCAGCGCTTTTATTTTTCAAACACAGATGTTACAAAGTTAGTTCACTAAAGTTTTATCTGGTGTTAGCGGTTTCACCCATCTTTCGAATACGGCATTTTTTCCTTCGAAAAAAAGGCATTTAGTCACAGTCGATTGAATTTGTATTTTGATCAGTATAGTAAATTATCCGCAAACAGCTGATAATGCTTCTGCTCACAGCTTTTTCCGTTCCAGTTGTTCTGTTTGCATTCTTCTGTAAGGTTAACAATGTAATTTCGGAAGCCCAAGCAAGGCCCAAGGGTCGGGGCCCGGAGCAGAGCATATTTAAGGGATTTCCAATGGGCGGCAAGGGCGCCCCTGATGGATTTTGCTTTGAGGGGGCCGAAACAAACACGGGGTCTGGGGGGTATGGAGTATTATTATTTAATTTGTTGGACCTTTCCTTACGCTTCTAGTGTTTAAACTACACTACTTTTCGAGAGGAATTGAAACTCCTCTCGTTTTCAAGTGACCCTTACTTAAAGTTACAATAACCTACCTACTTATTTTTATTTAACCTACTTTTTGGGGTTTTTTGTTTTTTTTTTACATACAATTTACATTCATCCAACATTTAACAGAAATCTCACTCACACAACAAATCATACAAAACACATTAAACATACTTAATACAGAAAGAAAATTAATACTAAAACATACTAAACATGATACAGAACACAGATAGAAAATTAAAACAATAATTTCTTTTTGGTAAAAAATACAACCGACTTCAAACGCTCTAAAAAGTATGAAATAATTTTATTTTATAATTCAAATTTTGTAATATCCAAGCTCACGTATTTCAAGTCGGCGCGGCTCTATCAATACATGAAATGCTAAACTGTGATGAGTAGTGATTAAATATCTCAGTTTCATCTAAATTATAATTGCGGGATTAAATTTCAGTCGTCAACTCGAACATTTTGCTTTAAAATACAAATTTTAAAGTATAGTAGACCCACAAATAAGCTCTCTAGCCTGAATTTAAAACTCTCCTCTCTCTATTTATATGAAATTATCACACAATGTTTATTTCAATATTTCAATGTTACATTCATGTAAGCCATACAACAAATACATTCTTAAAATGTTATTAAAACTTGAGCTATTCTGCCAAGACGATACATAACTAAGATGCAATATAGAGCCGCGCCGACTTGAAATACGTGAGCTTGGATATTACAAAATTTGAATTATAAAATAAAATTATTTCATACTTTTTAGAGCGTTTGAAGTCGGTTGTATTTTTTACCAAAAAGAAATTATTTCATACTTTTTAGTGGAAAGTTTTGTCTTTTATGTTTGATTTCAATTGAATCAATAACAGTTGTAGAATATCATTAATACCCTACTCCAGTTTACTTTGCTGATGACTGAATCACTTAATAGATTACTAAGCTGTACTTCTGTTATTGGTTAACTAATTTTTCGGACAGGTCAGGCTATTGTACCACGAAGTCCCAGGAGATTTACAGTGTATATAGTACACATTATAATTGGTTTTAGTCTACACGTCTACAGGTATTACTCATACCCCCCCCCCCTCATAATCCCTTATAAAATGAGATTTTATAAGGGATTTTTGAAAGCAAATCTGGCCTATATGCGGGCCAGTCTGGCAAAGTCTCAGCTCAATCGGTTCGTAATTTTCACGTTTTACATATATTCAGATCCATTTTACCTTATAAAACAATAATATACACGGTATTTCACTATTGGGAGTGTACAAATCACTAAACAGTTGCTCTATAACATAGAAAAGTCACTAGATTTTTGAGAGTGTAATTGTTTGACACCGAATATATACCAGTTTTTCCACGTTAACCGTTTTAGAGCTGTTAATCTATAATAGTCAATGACATTTTTTGGTTAGCTTTAAACAGCTGACCTTGATCCAGCTCAATGAAAAACATCAGTTTGATACATACATCTGCTTTTAACTTATTTTTCGAACAGCTTTCATCTTAAAAGCACACGAGGTGTATTTGAAGAACTGGGATAGATTGCCTCTATGCTTAGCTCAATCTGTTTATTATTTGCGCGTTTCTATCCTAAAGGCTCGAACAGATATATCAGACAAAGTTTACAATTTCATGTATTTATGTTTTTTTTGTTTTTCGAATTGACGATCGTATTGTTACTTTGGGAAACTTAAAACAACTTTGAAATCGGATCAACCAATCAATAAAACCTTATCTCCTCAGCATAGCCATAAAACATTTCTAGAATTCTGCCACAGCGTTCATATTATGAATACATCGTGAGAAAAGTTATAATATTCTATTCTAAACCCTCGAGTTTGGCCTCAGATTTTCTCGGTCAGTTTATTGCAGAGATTTTCATCACAACATAACCATGAGCTCGGCACCTGAAATGGCAAATCGTTTTAATACAGTTTTAAATACATTTACAAAACTGTTCAGGGATTTACTCATAAGATAGATTCGGTTTCGAATTGCGATGCTTGCACGTTAGCACTAGGCCTATAAGTTGTCTAATAAGACGTATAAAAATCGTTTTTAGCATGTTTCAACCTGTGAAACACAAACTGGAAATCATAAACGTTCATGTTGAAATTTAAACTCAACTTACAAAAGCCTGTTGGGGATTTTTTTTCAGTGGAAACTGCAAGAATGCTCACACATCACATGTCACAAAAACACTTGATGCATGTGGCTTGTGCTTTCAAATGCATCACCTAGGCACACTAAAACATTAAGATTTAGACTACTCTTCTTCATTACCTGATCGTAATAAGTAAATTTTTCACTGACTATTGATAATCGACATTTATCATAGCCTGTTTTATTTAAACACGGTAGAGAATCCTACATATATTAGTTTTTCATAAATATTTCATGCTTTTTGGTTTACACTTTTTAAAATTATGTAGTAATCACAAGTCTTTTTATGGAATTAACTGTGTTTGAATCAACATATTAAATTGTAAACATGATGCAAAATGTTTTGACATTATAATATCATTGTGAAGCTGAAGCAGCTGTTCATATGTCATATAATTACATATTTATTTAAAAGTATGTGACAGTTGTAGTAAAATAAACTTTGTTTTGTTCACCTTTGTTTTGCCAACAAAAAGTTGTTCAAAATATTGAATTTTTTAAGGTTTTTAGCATTTTTCTCCTAAATAAATATTTCAATGAAACAAAATGTTATATATGGGACCTACGGGAAATCATCCCGGTTATTTTGGTGGTAGAATCACGTTGATTGGTAAAAGTATTGCAGAGAAATCGGTGAACATCCCTAGAAAAAAAAAAAAAAACATACCCCAAGACGAATTGAGAACCTCCTCCTTTTGTTGGTGGGGGAAGTCGGTTAAAAACATATACCTTACTGCCGGCAATGCCTCCAAGCTGGCAGTGGCACTACACGCACACACGTCCACCCACACTCACATACGCAACTCTAATGAAACGTAGTGTAGTTTAAACACTAGAAGCGAAAAGAAAAGTCCAACAAATTAAATAATAATCACAAATCCTTCGCTATTATGAATTTTAAAAATTTTATTATTTTATATTTTATATTTTATATTTTATGTTTAAACTATTCTATGCAAAACATAAAACTCAACTTCAATTGCCGCTTTTTATTATATAACAGGTAAAAAATTTTACTTTGTCGTAACTATTGTTACAGATAGTTACAGATTTTCTTATATCACCTACTTATCCTGAACATATGTTTCCTCGGGTTGTTTTTCCCTCTAAAATTCTGTACAAAAACGGGAAAAGCAATTAAAGTTTTAAGCTCTATAAGACTAGATTTTGAAGTAAATCAGATCCTGCTGGAAAGGACTTTAAAACCTTAAGAGTGCTAGTGTAAGATTTCCATTTCAGAGAGCATCCACCATTAGTTTCAAACCTAAAAAACATAATAAATCATTAAAATATTCTTTAAAAAATATTACGGTATTACCCATAGTCACCGAGCGATAAAATCTCAGCACTGGGCGACCCTTTGTGTCGTCTTGTTACCATAGTTAACATATTATTTTATGCCCTGGCCGGGAGGGATTTAAATTACAGAAGTAGAGCAGAAACCTTCCCAGGCGTGTTAAGAAAAACTTTCAAAACTTTCATGGTGATCAGATGAGGTTTGGTAACGCATATTGGACAAGCGGACAATTTAAGACAGACATACAAGGGATGTTATATATATATGTATATATATATAGATGAAAACGTTCCTCACTAGACAGTGTGTTTATTTTACCTATAGTGTATAAACCAAATGATTAAACGAGAATGGCCGGTTAACTTGTAACCAGCTCTTTTGTTTTTAAAAATATGAGGTTGCTCGAGAAAAGAATATCTGGTTGATTAAAGAAGGCATCACTTTTATGAAAATACTTACTAGCAGAACCCGTGGCTTCGCTCATGCACGATAACAATTCAACATACAGAATCACCACTCAGTACTTCAATACCTCGATACTTTAATAGCATAGTTTTTCTTTTCATTTATTCTTACAATAATTTAAGTGTTAAAAAAATTCATGTTTTTCAAATTTCACAAAATCTTTAAATTCTAAAGAAAATATATTTATTTAAAAACATATACAACCATAAAATTTGGCTTTAAGGAATTAATAATCCAGTATGTTGAATTATTAGCATTGTATACAGATTAATTATTAGTCTACGTCAACTGCATGGCTGTGGAGATAATTGATATTTTGGGTCGGCGGTAAACGCAGTACATTGTCCGATGTTATTCTTATGCCAAATATTTAAAACCCGATATCTCCGTAATTACTAACCGATTTTGATCAAATCTGTGTATGTATTTGTGAGATAATCTAAATATTATTAATTCTGTAAGCGATTTTTTAAAATCAAAATTGTGAGAGTTTGACAGCTCGCAGGATAATGGGAGATGGCTCAAATGAAAGGTCTTGGTCCCAGGGGGTCGGCAAAAATAGCAGATTATGTCCAAATATACCAGAAAATGAGAAATAACGAGAAATATCTTCCATTTAAAATGCATTGGGATTGAAAAACGTCTGCTTTGTTTACATTAAACATGTGCTAATGCTTGATTCAAAGCCATATGGTAGATGTTGACATGTGGGATTTTTTCAAAATGCAGCTAACTATGCACGTTCAACGTACTATAACAAAAAATATTTCAATGTAAGATTTTCTGATTTTATAATAATTAGGGTTTGAGTTTTTCATTATTTAAAATTATAAAAAGTTAAGTACGTTTGTTTAGTTTATGTTATAACGATGCAGATTTAATACCAAATAATCTATATATTGGGAGGGGGCTGAAATTGAAGGTCTCCATCCCAGGGAAAATACTGACATTGCTTTAAGCGTACTATAAAATGAGAAATAACGTAAAATAGCTTTAATTTAAAAACCATTGGGATGTAAAAAGGTCTGCTTTGTTTACATAAAACCAAATGCTAGATATAATCATAATTTTGTGGATCCAAAAGCCTATTTTCTAAGAAGGTACCTATTTTGGACTATAGTTATTATGCTTAGGGGCTAAAAGCCCCTTCAAGCCTCTAGTTAATTGTTAATTTGTTTAAACCTATTATACAAGTTTTCTGGTTTGATATTACTTATTTAAGAGTAAGTATGAGTCAGTGTCCTGACACCATTTATTTATTAAATGCGTAATTGAATGAATGAATGAATGAAAAACGTTGTTTATTCCATAAAGAACTTAAGCTACTTCACAGTACAATTAAATTAAATGTTACTTATTAACTAAAAATATTCTTATGCAGGCAGCTTTAACTGAAAACATTTCATTATGTAGCCTTTATTTATCTATTTGATGGCCTAAAAGGAACCAGCAGACATAGGCAGGTGCTGCCTGTGCGTCTGCTGTTGAGTTGCGTTAAGAAAAAGTTAAGACCGTAATTAATTTATTATGGAAAAAGTAGTTGAATGAACAAAATTTATTCAAGGGGGAAAAAAGTAACTTAATATTAAAGAGTTTTACTTTTCATTCATTAAGTTAATTATAATTCATCACCAATAAGGAAACAAAACTGTGAACAATTTTTAGCATACTTACGCCCTATATTTACAGCGAACAGTATTCTCGGCACTTTATTGTTGTGTAAGTGAGAATTCCCTAGTTGTATTAAAACCGTCGAGTCGAGCTATAAACTCAGGACTTTAAACAACACTTAACTTCCAACACCAGGGATACCAACCGAATAAGGCCGGGAATTTAATGACCTAGGAGGGAATTTTATGTTTCTAATAGTGTTTGCGTGCAATTTAACAGCTTCTGGGTGCCCGTTTTATACTGATCTATTTTAGTTTTTAGGTTTAATGTGAGTTTTACTAGAGTGAGTTTCAACAAAATAAAAAAATAAAACTTTATTGCTGTAACTTTAGTCTGCAAATTAAACCTGTGTGTTAACTTACTTTAGTGTTACCAAACATGAAGTACTGAATATTTTTTTTCTTTCATTCCATCTCTGCATATCCATTTCCCATGTTATTCTTATGGAGAAAATAGTTGTATGCTCATTTTGAGATTTAATTACATTTTACTCATTCGTGGCTCCGTCTAGACGATTTATTTAAGCATTTAAAATTCCCTGAGCGCGTAGTTTTACTGCAACGGGGGTGTTGTGCTTTGCATAACTTTTCCGAAAGGACAGTGTCTAAGAACTAGTGCAATGGTATTGAGTCCAAGCCACGATAGTGACTTGCAAGCGAGTCCATAGCCACGCTAGTAAGGATGGTAACGATACATTGATATATCGGGTCAATCGATATTTTGCTCCTGATATATCGATATACATATTGGCATCGATATTTTGGTCCCAATATAATCGGAAAAATCGATTTTTATCCTCCGATATATCGACATTTTTATAAGTAAAAAACTGATGAAAAGATCAAAATTATCAAGTTTTCTATTGAAATGCTAAGCTTACTACATTTTAATTTTAGTAATTCGCAAGTTTAAGTAAATATTGCGAACTTTTGGAACCTGATAATATGGAAATACCAAGTGCTGAGGATGTTCGCGTAAGACACATTTCCTCTAAATAAAATAAATGAAATAAACTCATCCCATCCCCATGTCTTATATTTTCCGCTGTTTTGAAAACATGATGGTTGGCATCACTGATTCTGCTCCCCCACTCCAACCCCAAACTTAGCCTATACAGTTTATCTATAATTATCTACGATGCCCCATGAATATATTTTCAACACAGATTGTTTAGATATTTTTATTTTTCAACTTCTCTGAAAACCATCGTAGAGTATAATGCACAGAATAGTTCTCTCCGTCATACTAAAATTAACCATAGTAAAACCACTGACAATTTAATTTTCATGATTTATAACAGCATAGTTACTGTTATTTCGATGTAATAAACTTACAAATGGTATCGTTTTTCTTGTAATAACACCTCAGTAAATCGGGTTTCGATATATCGATATTTTATGATCGATATTTAATTGATATCGATACTTGTTATTCGACACATCGAAAAATCTATATATCGATATGTTGGGGAATTTTGCCATCCTTACACGCTAGCGAGTCCACAGCCACGCTAGCGAGCGTCTAGCGACCGTCTGTTTCAATGACCTCTCGTAAATACCTCGTCATCCTGAGTCAAGACTGAGAGGAGGAGAGGAGGAGGCACATTGTTGTGGGTGAGGGGGGGAGAGGAGGAAGCAAGAGAGTGAGGGGGGCAGTGCTGGCGGCTGTACGACAGATACGATAAGATTATACGATATGAACTCTTGTTTGGATCTGATGTGACGATGTAATTTCAAGTGTAGAACTGAGATTGCATGGACTATAGGTTACCAGGGTGATTGAATTCGATTTGGTTTCCGTCAGTGTTCAATATGAGATCAGGTCAAGTTGTGAATATTTCAATGAATAGATTAGAGAGACTCAGTTTTTCATCATTGGTCATTGGCCATTGGTCATTGGTCACGAGCCATTGGCCATTGTGAGTTGTTTTGTTTGCATGTAATTTTAATTCATGGTGGGAGCCTAGCTGCAGTATAGGTAAGGTGACCAGACGTCCCCTTTAGAACGGGACAGTCCCGTTTTTTAGCGACGTGTCCCGTTATCCCGACGAACTCCCTCAGTACGCCATTTGTCCCGTTTTGGCGTCATTGGTAAGATAAATACTTAGGGAAAACATTTTAATGTAAAAAAAGAATTTTTTTCTGTTCTTTTGTAGTTTCCGAGGAACTTAAAATTAATGGTTAAGATGAACCCGAGTCTAACACATATTTTCTATCTGGAAGTGTCTAAAAACCGAACGAAATGCTCCTAATTTATTTAAAAAATTACCGGGGAAATACCCCCGAACCCCCCTCTCTTAGGGTGGGGGTAGTAACTTAGAATTAATGGTAAAGATGAAAAGGACTCTAGCACATATTTTCTAACTGAAAGAGTCTAAAAATGCACCAAAATGCTCCTCATTTTTCAAAACTTGCCCCGGACCCCCCTTTCTTTTTGGGGGGTACGGGTACTACCCCCGGAGGTCGGCGTCCCGTTTTGGCTGCTACAAAATCTGGTCACCTTCAGTATAGGCGTAACGCTTACAGCTAACCACTTAGCTCAGCGATTCCCAACCAGTGTGCCATGAGGCTTTCGCAGGTGTGCCGCGACATTTTTGTAACACTTGGCTAATATTTTCACTTAGATTCTCTTAACATTATAATATATTCATTTATTTTGACAATATATTTATTCATACCAAAATGCAGTTTTCATTTGTATTTTTCCATTAAAATGAAACATTTATAACAATTTAAACAAATGCATGCTATATCATAATAAAATCATATAGCCAATTTAAATACCAGTAGGCCTACACGTACCTAGGTGTGCCGTCACTAAATGTGGATGTAAGTTAGTGTGCCACGACGTAAAAACTGTTGGGAATCGCTGGCTTAGCTGTTCACTTGTTTTCCTTCGAGTTCGTTGTATTTTTCATGGTCAGATCTGTAATTTCACGTTTCGTTCTAGCCAGTCTATAGTCATCATTACGTTGTTACAGCTTCCTTAAGTAGTTTAGATTGGTTACGGCCGATCTGTTTGCTCGTAAAAGTCTAGCGGTTTGTTTATAACAGACGAGACTGTTAAAAAGAAAATTATCTGAAATTTTGACTGATTTTGAGATTTGTCTCCGGGAAAAAATTAGAGGGTAGTTTATTTTGGAGGTTTCTTGTTCTGTGTTAATTCTCTATCATGATTTTTAAACTTTGAGTATAGAAATGTCTTTATTTTCCGTTTATTTTTTTTGATTATTTATGAATAGTAAAGTACTGTTTGGAAAGAAAGTTCAGTCATTTAGAACTTGAAACGTTGTTTATGTCGTGTAGGTCGTAGGTGATGAATCGGATCCTTTGGGGACTCAGGTTTTGTAATATCAAAATTTAGAAATAACTGTGTTATCGTATAAAGCTAATGTCATTGAAGCTAATAGTTCTTTTACGTCAGAATACTAAAAATACAATATTCTACAATAAAATACTTCTTTTCTTATTCTTTCTTCTTTTCTTAAAATACAATTTAGCCCAAACTTTGTCAAAGACAAGATACCACCTTTGACTATAAATAATAACTAGACCCTCCATTCTTATGATCCAGCTGTAGCTAATTTTGGGTGACCATAATTTAAATTTGATTGACATAATTTGACTAATTACTAACAAAGGGTGCTTCTTAGCTATTTGCTTTAAAATTTTGTACTTTCCAATTCAAAAATCATTAATTAATTGACAATTATTTGTTTTCTGTGTAAAATAATTATATACCTCTCCTACGCACAGAGAGGTATATAATTATTATGTTATTATTATCGTGTCATAGTTGCTTATGTTTTCAGATCACGCACAGGTCATGTGACCCATGTGATTTTTTTTTAATTTTTATATGTATTGCTGCAATTAATTTTGTGAAAATAAAGAATTTTTGATTGATTGATTGATTGATTCCTAATACCAAAATTAATAGGTAACATTAGTGCACTCTGTTGGTGATTCACTATAACTAAGAGCTCTTTGAATCCTGGGTCACTCAAAACCTGGTACACATTTTTTAATGCGATGGAAGGTCTGCTTCAGATTCAAAGTCAGTTATACCACTTTTCACCGGTGGTATACAATGATTCCTCCAAAGCACCATAATTTCCCCCACGCACGATAATTCCCTCCTCGGTTGGCAGCCCTGCGCGCGGGTGGCAGGGGGGAGGGGGGGAAGGGGGACAAAGACGAAAGAACCAGTTTCGCCGTCCGTCGTCCGTTCTTCGTTCTGATTTTGCTCCTGGGGTCCTTTTGTTTCCGCGTTACACGTTCGTCTGCGTTCGCGTCCTGCCTTTTCATTGAAGTGCCAAGTGAAGTGCAGGTGAAGTGATTTTCCCCTCCGAGTGAAGTGCAACTAGTGAACCCTTAGAAACTTTCCCCAGTGTTGTATGGTTTAAGCCTTTTGAGGTTATGCTGCAGTGTCGAGTGTTGTGTTTTTGTTTTGGTTGTGGAATCTTCGCGATGGTCTGGTTGTCTGGGAGGCTGAGCTTTACTCGATGAAGGTAAAAGGTGGGTTTGGGTTAAGTGTTTTGTTGATTTTGGGTAGGGAAACCGTGCCAAAGGTCAGGGTCAGTCTTGATTGTCAACAGGTTTTTGAGGAAGCGCTACTGTTTTGCGAGGAGCTTTAGGATGGTAATTGGTTTTAGAGGACTAAGAAGAATATATTTTTCGGTTTTTATTATATGCTGATTGCTGAAGTTGCATGTCTTTATTTTCGATAGCAGGTTATTTTATACCGTATATCCTTTTCGATATCTTAGGAATATTAGATTAGAATGTCCTACTTTGGCTTTTGTAGGAGATTTTGTAGAGTTGTATTTTTGTTCCTAGGAAGTCTTATATAAAGTTGAAGCACCGAAATTTCAATGTTGCTTACTTGCTTATGAGACTTTCCGCTAAAAATAGCAGCAAAGGTTTTAAGGTTAGTTTATGGTACATACCAACAAAATATATATTTAATTTAAACTAATGTTTTATTACTTATTTACACTAAATATTTGTTATTTCCTTTCCAGTCTACTGGCGGTAACTAATTGAATGTATTCTTTTACTGAGGTTTTCCTTGAAATAGTTGATTATGGTCTTCGAAGGTCCCTGCCTTTTAAGTATTGGCTATTAACAAGGCCATCGTTGCACCAGCTTTCTTCATTATTACTCATTGATTTAGTGTTGTTATTGCCTTTTGAAAGTGACTTTAATTGTTAAGTTTTTTTTCACTTTTTTCGCTTATGTTTATCATCATGGGTTTTTAATTGCAGTTGGCACGATTTGTTTGTTTTTAATACAGAGTTTAATATTTTATGATAAGTTTGAACACGAGTACCACAGTTAAAAATCTTTTTTAGCGAATTTAATGGATTTTCTGATTTTGTATTTAACACGTGGGATGTTAAATGAGGTCCTATCTAAGATGCACCGGGACATCTAAATAAAACATTGAATTAAGCCTAAACTAACATCTTAGGCTACTTATTATATTTAAAAGGCTAGTATTGCTGGTTTAAATTAGAATTAGCTGAATATTTTTCGGGAAAGTGACAAAGTTTTTAAACTGAAACCTTGCCAGTAATGAAACAGAAAAGAAAACAAAGCTACCGCCTCTTGTGCTGTTTCGTGTTTGTTGTCTTGTCAAACTTGTCAATAAAAAATACATCTACTTCGACTGCTCCAAGCTCCTGGTTCCGAAATTTGCCGTTTATTTTACACCTGGAGACAACGATTTATGAAAAAAACTTCTGAACATGTTATTTAATTAATTATTTAATTAAATAACAGGCCTATTATTTAATTTTTTGAACTTTTCCTTTCGCTTTCAGTGTTTTTACTACACTACGTTTCGAGAGGAAAGCTCCTTTCGTTTTCAAGTGACCCTATCTAAAATTACATTAACCTGCAAAACCGTCTGCTAAGTCTGTTTTATTTACATAAAACATGTGATGATACTGAGACGTTTTTGCATCCCAAAGCTTTTTAAATGGCAGATATTATACGTTATTTCTCGTTTTCTGGTAGGGCCTAATTTTCTAGCATTCAGTATTTTTCCCGCCATTAACGAAGGGAGATCTTTAATTTGAGCCCACTCCCATCTTTCTACGACTTGCCAGACGTCCACAATTTTGACTAAAGAATAGCCTTGCGGAATAAAACATGTGATGCTGATACTTGATTGGAATAAACCATGTGCTAGATATTAACAAATGGTAGATCTGAAAGCCAGTTTGCTATGAAGGTATTATGTACTATAATAAATAAGGATCGTTTGAATTTTCCTTTATTAGGGGCTTTTAGCTCCTTCAAGCCACTATTTAAAGGTGGTAGCACTACCGATTCCATGTAAATGTACAGCTATAGGCTTATACATAAATAAATGTAATGTGCACCCAAAAATAAATAGGCCTAAAATCTTTAAAAATCAAAAAATTGAAATAGTGAAAATTAGCACGGGTGGAAGAAAGTAAGAAGGATATCGAAGTTCTGAATTTATTTTTCCAATACATTGCAAAACGAAGGTTGTACCGTAATAATTGAAATTCCCAGGATACCGGTTTTAGAGTGTTCACTTTAAAAATGTTGAATCGGATTACACCCTGTTTTTATATTAGAGGATTCAGGGAGCGAGGTTGGTTCCACTAATCCCCCAGGAGGAGGGCATTTTATGAGGGATAAGAGCGCAGAGTCGGGGCTATTTACAAAGGCGATTTTGTTCTGCAACAAAATCATTTTTAGGACGTTTATTTATTCAACCGCTTTAGCGCTAGTTGAAAGTAAATTGTGTGACTACTCAGATCAGTTGAATATACACGCGGTTTACAGTATAAACTGTGAGTTTATGTAAAGTGTGGCGGATTCGAAGTCGGTTAGTCATTAATACGTTTTTTGAAAAAAACAAGTATGGATGATCGGTGGTATAAAATTAATTAAATTTAAAGAACAGTATAAAGTGTATTATTATATTGTAGGCCTAGCTAATTGCTGATACTGACCACTGAAACTTAGTCTTAAGTTTCAATATAGTATCAGGTGTTAGTTAGTTGACCAGAAGATAATAAGTATCAGTTAGTTATTCAATAGTCTGAGTGAAAGGACAGTTATACTTTATGTGATTTCTTGAGAGAAGTTTCTAACATAAAGACCATAAATGTGGATCCATACATAAAATAGTTTTTAAACGCACAATTATCCTACAGATTTGGATGTAGTACATTAATAATAGACTTAATACTGTTTTTAAATTCATTTTACCTCCGTTACAACAATATAAAAAATCAGTTTTCTCAAAAAATTTATCAGTTACTGAGCGCCTTCAGATATCAGTGCGCAAAACTGATGGTGTACCTATTTTGCGTCTTTATTCACCAAGGCGCTCGCCCTTTAAAGAGAAGCCTAATCACTATTTCTGTGCATCGCATTCGTTAATAACGATCAACATGAGATATATCGGAAGCAAAATACCGGTATGATTTTTGCGATATATCGGATCCAAAATAACGAAACTTACAATAAATCGATATTATTTTATTACTACTCCTTCCTCTTACAAGAACCATAGCGTTATATAGCTACATGATGGAACGGCAATAAATGAAAATAAAAAAGCAACTCAGATTCTATCATTCAAATTGCAAACTTTAAAGTTAATGTACTACAGTAATCACATGTCGAACGATCAGCTGACTCCCGATACCTAAAGCAAATAAATGTTGGACATAGGCTACTGATTTGCAATCCTGGTATAAAGAAAAAAGAAAGGTGTGCGCACAATCAGCTGATATGGCGTAGTTGGTATGGCTGGTATGGTAGGCTCACGAAACTCGGAATGACGGCAGAACTAAGACCTTAATACACATTAATATTTTAATTGAATTGGATTACTGGTTTGTACTGTAGTCGTCGTAAGCGTTAGTTGTGTGAGCCCAACTACATCATGACATCATGTCAGCTGACCCTGTACACCCCATTCTTGTTTCCTTACATCATGATTTGCAATCTGAGTGACGTCATGTAGAATCTATTTCAAGTAGCATACCTATTTCTTTTTTGTTTATTGTTGTTCCACCATGTGCTAGCTAGGCCTTTGCAATGAATACTATAGTTCTGGACAGCCCTACTGGCGGGTGAGTGAGTGCGCTTTATTCGGATTTCGCGTGAATCATCTGTGTTGTATTGGCAATCAATAATATGATCACATGTTTAAGTAAAGACGCACTTACAATATGAAATTTTAAGCTGCAAGCTCATATGCAATAAATATTAAATCCAAACAAGGTCTCGTTGAAATCTATTTAAACTTCCACGTAAAATGACGGTAAAAATTCTCGCAGAGCTTGCCGTAAGTCTAAGAAGAAGTGTTATTCTCATTTAGTTGTGGCAATACTTAAAATTACGTTTCGTATTGTGCAAGACAACTTTCGGTAAAGTATTGCAAGACAAATTTCGTAGTGTTTATGTGCCTTAAAAACATAACAGTGTTTTGACAGATCGACAAAATCATGAGTTTTAGCAGATGATTGGTATAGAGTTTCCACATTTTGCCACCCGCCAGTAAGGCTGTCCAGAACTATAACACTAGTGTTATGTATTCATTGGCCTTTGTCAAGTCTAACAATGAAGTGTAAGCCACAAACAAAAAACCGCCCTTCAGTCGGACAGGTGTACTTGGTACAGTCCCTTCCCGCCCCCGTGGTCCCGTACAGTCACAGGGCTGTAAAAACTGAAATGTTTCATTCAAAACATATAATTATAATTGCGAAATGAATTCTTCTTGCGTATTGAATGTTTTATTTAAAGTTCTACATCGATTTAAAACGAAGCTGAAATTTTCCAAAGGTTTGTTTATTTGCAACAATCAGTTTTTCCATTCTTTTTCAAGGCTAGTGGTTTGGCCTACCGATATAATTGTTACAAAAATGCCCTAATCGTACAAAAAGAAATTCTACAGTGTAATGTGACGGATATACTTCTCTATACATGTGTTTAGAAAATGCCAACAGACGATTTTTCTCTGTATACAGAGGTAAAGCGGTATTTAGTTTGGTTTTAAGTAATCTTTGCTTAGTTAATGAAAGAATGATAGGCCTAATAAATTTACCGTAAGAGAGGAATGTGTTTTTCAAAACTCTAGATAAAACGCGATTTGTAACTTGCCGAGAGGTTCTTCCCAACTTTCCTATTCAAGGAACTAAATATGCAAAACCAAATTTACATTTATTTTATTTATTTATTTATTTATTTATATTTATTTAAAGCAATAAATGTTTTAAAATTACTCAATAAGTTTGCAAACTTATCATCTAGGTACAATATAACGCAAGAAATATTTTACATATAACACTAATTTCTAAATGCTAATTATAAATAAAGAACAAAAAATCATTTAAAATATTTAATGTGGCATGAGATAGGCTTCAAAAGAATTTTCCTGGTATTATTAAATAAATATGTGTAAAATATATTACACAGCTTATCGTGTGGTTGACCTGCTCAACACTGCAGAAAACATTGAATCTTGAGAAAAATACACACAAGTCAAGAACAATAGAAAAAGAATGAAAAGTAAAATTTTTAGCCATTAACAAGGTATTAACCTCTTGAAATAAAATAATTATCAAACTACGAAAATAAATTATTCACACATTGTAACATTTTGTCTGGTAATGAACCGGTATTTTCAACCGTTCTAAACGGGGATTCTGAGATTTATTTTTGTAAAATCGTTTGGCTAAAGGGATTCGACCACAGTGTAACAATATAAGGCTAGGGCTGAGGTCCTAAGCCATGTTCAATCCTGTATTGATGGATTTTTGACTGACGCGTTCACACGAGCCAGATATATCGTCTTCCAGCAAACATTTTCGCTGATTCCTCAAACCAGTTTATTTTTTTTTCTGTTTTGCTGTGTTTGACTATTTCTTAGATAGCCGAATCCCTCTTTTTACGTTTAAATGCTAGGAAAAATTATAATTTCCAATGTAATACCATATTTTACTAAGGCAAATAAAATTTTCATTTCTAAATCAATATATCAACATATTTTATAACTTAATTATAATTATGATCAATATTTCAATATATAAAGACTTGTGAGTTGATATATATTTCAGGCTACAGCCAAAAATACAAGTCCTAGACACTTGATCTTGGTGTCAAATTAAAGCTAGGACTCTCATGATGTGCACTAAGGTGGTTTGGCTTTGATATCTTTATAAAGACTTAGGCACAGGATCCCCCGAAAAGGACCCTTGACCCTTTTCAAGAATTTTGGATTGCTTTGAGCAGTTGATATGGTTACCGTTAGAAATAGCTGCTATGGTCACTAAAAGAATGCAGCACTAAGAAGCGACAAGAACATGACAAGAAAAAGTAATCTCCCGGGCAAAGCTGGGGCTATCATCTAGTATCAACTAAAAATGCGGCTATTATACATACACACAGAGTTGTGTGTTGGTATATCTCGTGCTACAGCAAAAACTACACGTCGTAGACACTTGATTTTGGCGACAAATTAAAGCTAGGAATCTCATGATGTGCACTATCATGGTGGCTTGGCTTTGATTTATTTATAAATACTTAGGCATATGATCTTCCGAAAAGACCCATGGGCCTTTTCAAGGATTTCGGAAGTTCTCTGAAAGGTTACTATGGTTACCATTATAAATTACAGATTGTTTGTTTTGCACTTATTTGCAACTAATTGACGGTCTCACCCGTGGAAAAACAGAAAAACTTTAATGATTTTTCATGTTTAGGTTGCCATGACAACTTCATAAGCTTCCCTATAGGGTCGAAATAAAAATAGTTCGCTTTTTAGAAGCTTGCGGTTTGAATTCAAAACGACTTATGGTAGTTTTAATTCGTCTTAAACCTTCTCATTTGTGCACACAATACAGAAAATAAGTTTCAGCCATACCAGTACTCTAGTTTTTGCGTGAAAAGGGGTGTAATGTGTGATGTTGAGCGTTACCAACAGAGTGACAGAAATTGAGATAAGGCTTGATTCGGATTCTCTGAGCTTCAAAACGCAAAAATAAACAATAATTTTATAATTCTAAGCAAAGTACACGCAATTTACAAAACGCTAATTTTATTTATGTAGATTCGCTGAGTAACGGGGGTATTAATCGTAGTCGTAGTAATCGTAATCGAATAGTTTCGTAATCGTATCATAGTAATCACATCGTATCATTATCGTATCGTTGTAATGCCGTCGTTCCTAACCCAATGCCAATCCCACTCCGTATCGATGTATCGATGGATGTCTGACATGATATCCAAGGGAAATTGGATATTTCTGATCTTCCATCTCCGTTTGTGGGAATCCTTCACCGGACTTTGACACAATTTATTCCTTACGATCTTTTCATTTTGTATTTTTTCTTTGCTCGAAGGTTGAGATTTATCAATCGGTTTATGTTAGAGGTTTATGTTAGATATCCATCTTTCACCATAAAAGTGATTTTTTTGTAATTTAAAAGATTGATTAGTTTTTCGCACTGAGCTGAGAACTATTTTATCAGGTTACATTTCTTTGTCATAAAATATAACAGCTAAAAAACCTTAAAATATAATTGTTTTGATTGTAATTAATTACAGTTTCCAAATATTTCATTAAAAATATTTTGATTTTTTACTAAAAAAGCGTTAACACAAAAAATATTTCTCCTCTGAAAATTCATCTAAAAATAGTTTACATATTAACTATAATATACAGTTAATTACCGGTCTTAATTATCATATTATTTATCGCAGTTAAATAGCTTGAACATCCTCTTAAACGAAGCATAGTTGTTTCTCTTATACTGCAAATCAGGAATTGTTTAAAAGTTCCTTGAAGTATAAAGGATGAATATAGTTAAGTGGATTTTCTTAGAGATTTTTTCTTGGCGTTTTCATTTCCTACCAGTCCAACTTCTGCATTACCCTTTTAACTTCTGCATTGCCCTCTTAACTTCTTCATTATGCTCTTAACTTCTGCATCACCCTCTTAACTCCAGCATTATCCTCTTAACTTCTGCATCACCCTCTTAACTCCAGCATTATCCTCTTAACTTCTGCATCACCCTCTTAACTCCAGCATTATCCTCTTAACTTCTGCATCACCCTCTTAACTCCAGCATTATCCTCTTAACTTCTGCATCACCCTCTTAAGCTTGTCGCCGACGGGCCGTTGCTCCAACATGTTAGTAACGGATGGTATGATGCTCAATCTGTCTTTTACCACTTCGAAACTTCGGAAGTCGTCGTCGTTGAAATCAGAGCTGACTGTAGAATAAGACGATGCACAAGTTGTGACGCTGACCTTCGACTCCTCTCGGCTCAGTTCGGGCGTTTCCGCCAACTCGGATATCGGGCAAAGGATCCTCTTCTCGTAGGCCTTTCTGATCAAACGCCACCTTCTACCGCTTGCCTCGTTGGCACGGTTCATCACGACGTCCTCGTCTTTGGAACCAGATTTTTTTGAAAACTTTTTCTTAAATATTTTTGGAATATTGAAAAAGTTGGAAATTATTGGCATTTTCCAAGTGCTGCGGTGATGAAATTTTGAAATCGGCGCAAATTTAGGGAGATAAAATGTATTAAAATGTTCAGTTTGTTTCTATGAAAACTAAAAATCAATGTATTGTTTCCAAATTAGAGTGTAGTATAGCCAAGGAGAATTACTGGGGACTGGGGATCAACCAATCAGCTGATCAAAGAAACATAGAAATAATACTAGAATAATTAATACAAACACAGTATAAGAAAACATACAGTCCCGGCACTTGTCATATGTTGCAATACATTTTGTTGTCCGCAGGGCGACTCTAGCATTCCATGCGGCACGCAAGCAGAATCACTAACAAAATTAGATCCCATCTGACATTGTATTCAGAACATCTGATTGTTATTGTACTTATGTGCCAGCCACCAGGATCGCATATGGAGAGATCTGCCTCGCGGGAATGCGTCAGTTAAAAATCCTTCAGTACAGGATTCAATAGGGACTAGGACTTCGGCCTTAGCATTACATGGTAACAACATAATCCCGTCGAATTGACTTAATAAATCTCAGAATCACTGTTCAAAACTGTTAACCAAGCAAGATTTTAGAATGTGTGACTTATTTCTTTTCGTATTTTAATAATTTCTTTTCGTATATATATATATATATATATATATATATATATATATATATATATTTTGGACAATAAAGTAGGAAAGAATCCCTAGTCAAGTTATAGGTCTCATTCCACCTCAAAGTCTCGAAGTACATACTCTCTAAATGTACGCCATTTCAACTGTCATGGCACGCTCGCTGTCGCAATTGCGATCTCATAGGTGCTATTAACGTCGTAATGAAGTATAGGGGTAAATACATTAGCGTGTTTGGGGCAACTGTGAAAAAATCAACAATCGCTTTACGTGTTTTGTTGTAGAAAATATGTCAGCAGATATTAATTTAACACATTCATAGAAGTATACCCATCACAGTCCACATTTTTGTACTATAAGGGAATCTTTGTAACATTAGTAGCCATTAGCCTTCAACAGGAATGAGAAAATATGTCATGAATAAACAAACAGCAGCAAAATATTTTCTTCAGTTTATATCGCGGAAGAACTTAAAACAACCATACAATCCCCTCTAGAAAGACAAATTTCTTCCACTGTAAAATCTTTTGAAAACAGGGTCCATTTTCACACTCCTGTGACTGTACGGGACCGTGTGGGCGGGGCAGGGACTGTACCAGTCACACCTGTGTCTGTACTGTAGATTGAAGGGCGGTTTATGTTTTATGGACCATTGTTTGGGTGTTTGTCAAAGTCCTAGCCTCAGCCAAGCAGGGATAGCAGGTCAATATCGATATTTTATAAGTATCGAAATCTTCGATATATCGCAAAAGTCATCTCGATATTTAGGCTTCGACACTTACTTCGTACATAGCGATATTACAGTTTTCGATAGAAATGGTGAGATATCGATATATCGATTACTCTAAAGTGATTTCGATATGTCGAAAGTAGGCTATCGATTATTTGGCTTCAATATCTCGCGAAGAGATTATTATTATTTATTTTGTTCCTGACTAATCACATGTATCGATAATGTAGGTTTCGGTAATTCGAAAAAACGATATATCGATAGGCCTACTTTTTTTATAAAAGACCTGGAATCATACGCCGTATGGGAGGATAGCAGGCAGGCAGGTTTTGTATGTCACACCCTTCGACAATGCTACCACCCAGGGTTCCAGGAATGAGTACTTTGACACCGCCGGCGCCGCGGCGTTCGTGCCTTCTAGACGTTTTTGTTCCAGGAAGTTGTTAAATATTCATGCCTGAGCAGGCGGTACAGTTGGAGGAGTAATAGGGCGGCGTCTATGATTCTAGAGACTATGGCTATAGAGTCATTCTATATTCCCGATACGCGACTCGTTGGTAAAGGCAAAGCAGTGTAAAAGCTTGCAGAAAATGATTAAAACTGTTTATTGAAATCTGTAATAGTATTGTATAATGCAAAATTACTCATTCTTAGTTACATTAATAACAATTTTAGGATCAAAAACTGTTACGACGGCATAGAAACGCAAGTTTCGACTTCTTGAACAGTTAGTCACTTTTACTTAATTACATAGTGGTTTCAAAAGCTTTTCGTACGGGCCAGAAAGCATTAGTCATAATCAATGCAATTTGTTTTTGAATCCGTTAGAAATTATCAGCAAACAGCTGATATTGCTTATGCTTAGTTAATTAAAAGTTGTTGAATCCACAGGGCCCTATTTTTGAAATGGGTGAGTTGGCGGTTGAGTGAGTCACTCATCCCTCAAGTTACTTGTTTCTAAGCATAAAATTAATTCACATATAAAAATAAAAATATTCCTATCTAACTTTATGAATTCAGCCCCACAATATCTGTGAATATCATTTCAATAGGTACTTATTCTTTAAAATTTATAATTTTAATACAGACATAATATACATCGAGTATTTCACCAATCCAACCATTTTTACTCACCAAGCAATAGGCTGTTGAGTAAAAATGGGTGAGTTGACAGGAAAAAAGCTTCTTCTTCTTCTCTTTTGGAGGAAGTAATAATAGTAATCATGGAAAGCTTTTCCAATCAGGTTATGTTTACTTTTTGATACTAAATATTTAAAAGCGTTAGGATAGCCTTTGAACTATTTATAAAATGACTTACAACTAAATTTACCTATAAATATACCTAGATAGTCTAGTTAAAGCCATGAAAAATGAGGTAATTCCTTAAATTTGTCAATGTTTACATTTGGCTTTCTAGTTTGAGAGATGTATCGTTTGAAACATTGACATCCCACGTGGTGGTTTAAACAATGCTACGTTCAGCTGTTAGGTGACTTGACGAGTGACTCACTACTCAACTCTCAACCGTTTCAAAAATAGGGCCCCTGTTCTTGCCACTTCGTTTATTTTCCAAACATTGACTATAAGCGTAGACTTTGAATCTGAATTAAACATTCCATTCAAAAGATCAAATATTTACCAGGTTTTCAGTAACAAAGCTTTCAATCGTAAAACAACGAATACATCAATTTATTTACAATATATTTTCCCCGGAACATCTTACACTTCCGTCAAAACAGGCACATACTCTGTTTGAGGCTGTCCATCACCAACCAGTACCCTCTGGACGTCTCCCTGGCGGCCGCCATGCTGCTGGCCAGCCTGCTGGGGCCTCCCCCTCTCTTCTTCCTCATCCCCAGCGCCGCCTTCCGGCTCTTGTTCAGGAAGTCCGGCATGGCAGTTGTTGTCACCCAGTTCATCATGGAGCTCGGCACGTTAGCTCCGGGGTTGTCGAAGTACGTCAGGCTGAATTCGACTCCCGGCTTGTCGAAGGCGGTCTTCGGCTTGATCACCATGTACGACCAGTACTCGCTCACCTGCGGACAATAGAGTATCGGTAGTATTGTACTATCGGAACATACTGTCTATAGTAGTTTGACTCGATGTCAGTATCAATAGTTTGGTTCGATATAAACAACAACAGTTTAACGCGATTTCAATGACGATACTTTGACTCGAAATGAACACCGATAGTTCAATTCGATATATATAGATATCGATAGTATGACTCGATAGGACTATCGACATTTTGACTCAATAGGACTATCAATAATTTAGATTGATTCAGATGATTTAGAACATCGATGATGGAATCATCGATAGTTTAGATCGGTAAGACTATCGACAGTATGATTCGATAGGGCTACCGATAGTTTGACTCGATATCAATATCGAACATTTGACTCGTTATCAATATCGATAGGTTTACTCGTTATCGATATCGATAGGTTTACTCGATAGTATTATCGATAGTTTGGAGGAGTAGACCTATCGATATTGCGACTATCGAAATACTATTGATAGTTTTAATCGATCGATAGAACAATTGATATATTACAACTACCGAATCGACCAACGATTTTGATCGCTACATCGATAGTACGACTATTCACAGTACATGACGACCCGGTGACATCGTACTCACCCGCTGTTTCCCGTTGACCGGCGGCCTGGCAGGATGCGTTGTATTCTGATTCGCCAAGAACAGCAAGTTCCTCTTCTTGTCCACCCGGTACCTCCGCTTGAACACGTAGTCCCTGTTGCTGAACAGACTGGGCCACTTGGTCTCCCAGTAGACGATGTCGCTGTTGGTCGCAGGCTCGGACTCCAGCAGCTCCAGCTTGATGGCGTTGTTGTCCCACTGCAGGCGGTACTCCGTGTCCACCTGGGACTCGAGGAAGTCGTAGGCGCACACGTCGTCGTACCTGCGGGACGACCGAACGATACGGTTCTTACAACCGAATGGATTCTATGAATGACAATCACTAAATTAAATTTATCGATAGAACAATCGATACTGACTATCGATAGAAAAATCCATACTAACTATTGATATAACAATCGATACAATCGATAGAACAATCGATACCATCGATAGAACAATCGATACCATCGATAGAACAATCGATACCATCGATAGAACAATCGATATTGATTATCAATAGAAAAATCGAAAATCGACTCTGACTTTCGATAGCACAATGGCTACTGACTATCGATAGAGCAATCGATACTGAATATCGATAGAACAATCGATACTGACTATCGATATAACAATCGATACCATTGATAGAACAATCGATATTGTCTATCAATAGAAAAATCGACACTGACTATCGATAGAACAATGGCTACTGACTATCAATAGAGCAATCGATACTGACTATCGATAGAATAATGGGTATTGACTATCGATATAACAATCGATACCATCGATAGAACAATCGATACCATCGATAGAACAATCGATATTGACTATCAATAGAAAAATCGACATTGACTATCGATAGCACAATGGCTGCTGACTATCGATAGAACAATCGATACTGCCTATCGATGTAACAATCGATACTGACTATCGATATAACAATCGATACCATCGATAGAACACTCTGTATTGTCTATTAATAGAAAAATCGACACTGACTATCGATAGATCAATCGATACTGAATATCAATAGAGCAATCGATACTGACTATCTATAGAACCATCGATACTGACTATCGATAGAACAATCTATACTGATTATCGATAGGATAATGGATACTGACTATCGATATAACAATCGATACCATCGATAGAACAATTTTTATTGACTATCAGTAGAAAAATCGACATTGACTATCGATAGCACAATGGCTGCTGACTATCGATAGAACAATCGATACTGCCTATCGATATAACAATCGATACGGAATATCGATAGAACAATCGCTACAATATTGACTATCAATAGAAAAATCGACACTGACTATTGATAGCACAATGGCTACTGACTATCGATAGACCAGTCGATACTGACTATCGATAGGATACTTTCTATCGATATAACAATCGATACTGACTAGTGACTATCAAAATAACAATCGAGACTGGCTACCGAAAGAACAATCTTTACTGACTATCGATAGAACTATTGAGAGTGTTACTATCCATAGAAGTATCAAAAGTTATAACCATCAACACAGGAACTATCAATTGAACTCTCGATATTATGAATACAGAAAAAACTAGAGGCTTGAAGGGGCTAATAGCCCCTAAACATAATCCTTCTTTACTGTAGTACAAAATACCTTCTTAGGAAATAGGTTTTTGGATCCACAAAATTATGATTAAATCTAGCATTTGGTTTTAAGTAAACAAAGCAGACCTTTTTACATCCTAATGGTTTTTAAATGGCAGCTATTTTACGTTATTTCTAATTATATAGTAAGCTTAAAGCAATTTTAGTATTTTCCTCGAGTCCCTGGAATGGACCCCCCTCCCATCATCCTGTGACCTTCCAAACGCCCACAATTTCGGCGCAAGAATTTCCCTTTCGTAATTATATATATAGATCATTTTGGTATTAAATCTGCATCGTTATAACATAAACTAAACAAACGTACTTAGCTTTTATAATTTTAAATTATGGAAAAACTCAAACCCTTAATTATTATAAAATCCGAAAATCTTAAATTTAAAATATATTTTGTTATAGTATACATTGAACGTGCATACTAAACAAAGCAGACGTTTTTTAATCCCAAAGCATTTTAAATGGAAGATATTTTTCGGTATTTCTCATTTTCTGGTAGATTTTGATATAATCTGATATTTTTCCCGACCCCCTGGGACCGAGACCGTTAATTTGAGCCCTCTCCCATCATCCTGCGAGGTATCAAACTCTCACAATTTTGATTTTAAAAAATCGCATACAGAATTAGTAATATAGATATTTAAACCGTGATCATCTATAGAATTGTCGATACACTACTATTGATTGCAATATCTATACAGCAATATGACTATTAGCACTAGATTCTTCTTTATATAGAGAGAAATTTAGAGGGTAGTCCGTGGTCATCTGCTACTCGAGGCACGTCGTCGTACCTGCGGGAACACGATACTATTGTTACAACCGAATGGATATTTTCAATGATAGATTCGATGATGGTTGTAGTTGGAAATCGTAGGTTTTCTCATCGTCTCTTTGTACCAGTAGAAAGAAAAGTTAAGAATCAATGACGATTGTTTGACTAGCATTAAAACCATCGATATATTGACAGTTGAAAGAACTATCAATACCTTTGATATCGATATGTTTATCGATACTCTGAATATCGATATAACTCTCGATTATGTGAATTTGGTTACCTTGGCAACCTGCAAAACAATTAATAATCGTTACCTTGACTATCGATAGAATCATCGATAACTTCCTACAGATCTATCGTTCTGTGGCTAACGACAAAACAATTTGTCATACTTTGCATATATTTTGTAGCAGAACAGCCCCTTGCCCCGGTGGTTGACGTCCTCTCTCTTCCACACCGTCAGGTCTTCCTTCTCCACGAAGATGGTCCATTCGGAGTCGGTGGCAGTACAGACAGAACACTTGCACTCGCTGGGGGGTATTGTGCCTTTGAGGCAAGCCTCCTTCTTGTCTTTGAGGTATTCTATGAGACTCATCTCCGCGGCAAACCTGTGAGGACAAAACACAAATTAAAAACGTTTTATTTGTTATTTCTATGATTGTATTACGTAAAACTTTAAATTACAGTCCGCTTACACAATAAGATTAAGAGATTGGAAATTATTAACACTAATTACTATGGATAGATAAATTACCTAGGTTAATTACGTCATTATTTTGTGATAAGGTGACATCACAGGGTATTAAGGAAGATAATGCTACTATAATTTTACAAATTTATAACTTAAATTAAAAATGAGCAACACTGTTCCATTGGAATTTATTAGAGAGAAAGTAAAGATTAAGATCTTCAGTTCAACTTAAATTTGTCTTATCCTTCAATTAGTAAAAAAAGATTGGTAAATTATTATGAAGGTTTTTTTACCGCACCGTTTAGGGGGCGGGGGTCTACCTTGACAGAAAAATCTGCGTCACAGAGCGAAATAACATTGTAAAGATAGGGTTAAAGCGCGCTGAAGTAAGCTTGCAGACGTTTCGTATCTGGACGACAAAAGCTTTATTTTTTAAGATTTAATAAAAATGAGAGTGGGTTCACGTCCTTTAGAATATTTTATAGTTCTCTACATTTTTTATTTTTCTATAAAGCGTTTCTGTCGTTCGTTATAAGACTTTAAAATCTAACAAAAAACTACCTTATTTTGAAAGATTTACACAATTCCTAAATCTTGGGGATAAAATCAAAAATTCTAAAATTGTAGCTACCTACAAAAACATATCCTTTTTAAAATGACACCAAAATATTGGAAATCAAATGAAAATCTAGCGATCAATGAATAAGATACAAAACCCTGTTTTAGCGCTCGGAACTTGAGGTAGACAGCCCCCTTAAACTTAAATTTGTATCGGATAAGTCAGCTCCAACCTAAGTCAATACACTATCCCTCACTGTTCTAGATAGAAGGCAGAGTTCAGTATGTTCATTCATTGGTATGGTAGAGGTTATACCAATGACTGAACATCTGTCTTCTATTTACAACAGTGAGGGATTTAGTGTTGTGACAGGTTGGAGCTGACTTATCCGATACAAATTTAAGTTTAACGATGCGGTAAAAAAACCTTCATAATACTTTACCAATCTTATTTTACTATCTTCGGCTGTGTTATTGAGGTACTGGGGATGTATTTATTCAACACCCCTCAAATGGTCCTGTGTTGGCCTAAAAAATATCTGGTATAACTATATAGGACTGTAGTAGGGCCGGCCGCTATTCGCGGAGGCGCTGACGCGTCGAACGCTCGCGCTGCTTCTAGTCGGCGTCACCAATTTTGTCACAAGCATTTGTGACATCTATCTTTGTCACAAGCAATCTCAATAATCTGTCCTCCGTCGTTTTTTGTATATTATTTAAGGTCAAATGGGGGTTCAAACTCCTATACGCTGATTTGAAATAAATCATACTGTACGTACGAAACTCTACGTCGGGTGATGGGGACTCATACATTACAAACCTGAGTATATCCTGGTCCGGTATTCTCTCCTTATCCCAGTTGAATGAAGCCGCCAATACAGAGAACATCAAAGAACCTCTGCCCAGCTGGGTCCTCAGACAATGTTCCCGCCACAATTTTGCATACAAACACCATATTTGCTGCCCCCTCCTGATCCTTTGGGCCAGAACAAACTCACAATTCTCCACACAACTTTGGACAATCTTGGAAGAATTGTCTTTCAGTCGACTTTCCAAGAGTTTCAGTCTGTCTAAGATTTTTCTCTTGGTAAAAGATCCCGATTTTAAATCGAGACCTAATTTTCGAATCATTTTTGTTTGGATTTATTTTTGTGGACTGGGCGAAACTTTTCAAAACCTCGTACACATTGTCAACTAGTGAGCCCTCGTTGAAAAGTTCTTACACAATTGTCATCTCGTCGAACTAAAAACATCTCTTCTTTTCCGAACATTCATCTATCTTTTCACTCAGTCATTTTTTTTAACTCAACACTCCAAGACACGAAGTAGCTACTAAATTAATCAAAACTTCATAAAATGTAACAGAACACTGGAATTTTGTCTTGATTATAACCTGTACTTGATAAATTGGTTCAATATAAACATACACTCAACAGCTGATTTGCTTCTATTCCCCAGAAGAGGTGAGAATTAGAAAGCACAGACCACTTGAAATACAGGTGATATAAATTTTTCTCACTTTTTATAAGGCCGCACTAAAATTTCATCAGTGCAGCCTTGCTTTTTGGCAAATGAACAGTGACGTAATATACATATTATGCAGTGGCATATTAATTTGTGCAGTGTATTATGCAGTAACATAATATAATGACATCAATATGCATCAGTGTCATCAATGTTTGACACCCTGTCTATTTACATTCCATTATTTAAGTTGCTCATTACCTTCATTTTGCTATGTCGGTCGTTAACCGCGTTAAAAATGTTTTTGCTGGACAAATTCGCATTTGTAAATTGTCTCGAGTTTTAAACTTAATCCCCGTAAACTTGTAATTCTTTCCAGGGATTAACGCAAACTCTGCCCGCCCTCGTAACTATCTTTTACATGCAAGGTGTAATCGGTTCAACATTTTGTACTGGCCACTTTAAAACAGGTTATCGCAATTTTTTTTAGGAAAATATTTTTGTTGAATAGAGAAGATTAATAAAAGACCGACTTTTTTTTAATCCTCCACATTCTCTTTTAAATTAACGCATTTATATAACTGGTAGGACGAGTGGGAGCAATGCTCATTTTACATAATCTGTATTTCGCCGGGTTGAAAAACAACCATATATGAAACTAAGCCCAATATCAATTTATTATGAAATATTTAATAATGAATGCTATCATACAAAAAGTTGGTGATAGCCATTTTTTAAATCCATTCACATTCCGGTTTATTTATTCTTACCTGACACGTGCTTTATATATTTTTAGCTTGGAACTTAGTTTAATGCTCTTTATCTTAAACGTGATTGACGAGGTTTAGATGACCTTGTTCATTTAAAACATTTATTGTAGAAAAAAATAGTATATTTTGAAGTTTATGGTTTCAAGCAATTTAAGGTAGAGCGCCGTACAATTGAAAAATGCAATTTGAGTACACCATCAGTCTTGCCTACTAACATTTGAAGGCACTACGCTACCTACGCTACGCTAATATGGTTTTTCTTAAAAATAATAATACTGACAGCGAGAGTAAAGAAGTCCCCTGAGTCCTATGTCACTTGCGAAATTTGTCAAGTAATTTTTATAAATATGTTATTAAGTTTGGCAAAGCTTCGATAAATATATAATTTGGTCCATCTTAAATATTTTTAAGGATCAGCTACCAGATTTCTAACACTATTTTTGGTTTCTAACGCCACATGTTTCATTTAGTGATAAGAAGTTTTCCACACCGATTATTAGCTATGTAAAATCCCAAGGAACTTTAAACACGTCATCAATATTCCCTTATGTATCTGATTCCCGAGGGTTTATGATATACACTCGAGATAACCAACAAAATATTAGGGGGTATGTCTAGCAATGATATGGGTGAATTTAACTCAGACACTGTTACAAGTTCAAACGAAAGTTTTAATAATTTTTAGAATTTAATGAAATCCCTGGAAATTCGAGATCCTAATGTAAAAATCACTTTAAATCTGTAGATAAATAGGTAGTCATAAGAATAAATAAAACTCAAAACAATGATTAATATTCAGAAAAAACGTGATGATGAAATCCAATTTTTCCAAACTATATTACTTTAAAACAACTTTTAAACTTACATTTTTAACATCCCAACCCACGAAATGAAGCTAGGGTTATACAGAACACAGAACTAACAGAAACCGCCTAGCCATCATTATTCTGAATAAAAAATTTATTTTGGCTCTCAGTTTTTACAGTTTTATTCACGACCGATCGTCTGGTGCGGTTGATAAATTAACTCACTTAGACAACATTTTTAAAAAAGAGCACCCTTTGTAGATAGTTTCCTCAAATCCGACAGTTATTAATGTTTGAAAACACCATTTTTTCACTTTTTTCAAATGTTGTTTTAAAATTCACTAAGGGTGAATTCATTGGCCTGATATTGTTTACATCCTTTGTATCCCCTTAAGAAAAGTAATCAAAACTACATATTCTAGTGAATATGGGCAACACATAATACAACTCAAATGACATAATACATAAACAAAAAAAAAGGTTAACATAATTATTACGTTAACCTTCATAAACTAAGTAGCCTGAGGAGCTATGCTTAAATGATTTATTCCCCTCAGACCCTTTGTCAGTCAAGCGTGTTTGATTGAATTTGTAAGCCTTTCACTGTATTCTCGACGAAGCTGTATCTACTACGTATAGATTTCGTTGTTGCTTTACTTTTATACGGTTGTTCGACTTTTGAATTTAGCATTTTTTTCAAGTTATCGTTGTTTTGTGAAATTATCTTTTTTATTTTGAAATAATCCTTTTTATTGTGAAATTATCGTGCTTTACTCTTGAAATACGCATAACATTTCCCCCCACCTGCAGTAATAAATATACTGACCATAAAATTTAGTTAATAATAAAATATATCAATTTTACGTTCTGCTATTAGCGTCAGCATCTATGTAGATGCAACCCATGGATGTAACCACTCATGCACCAGCGATCGTTGCAACGTCCTTACATGCTTAGTTCTCAAACGTGCTCTCAGCTGAATGTCGTAATGTTATTCTTATTTGATTATTCCTGACACTGAATCAGCTGTTAGCACCTGCATTCATTAAGCTGCGGAGTATTTCCATTTGTATGTAAAAATTTGAAGGCGCTCTAATTTTTAAATTATTGATTTCAATGTTATTCTTATGGGTTTACTTTGTCTCCCTATTCTCGCTGGGAGACAAATTTTAATTTTACTCCCGCATTACAAGGAGTAAAAAGCGTCTGAAAATAACAAGTGTGGGAAAAGTTTAAATTCTGTTTGAATGGAAAAATGTTATTTAGTTTGGCAAACATTTAAATAACTCAATTATTTGGTCCATCTTAATTCATATATTTTAAGAAGCAGTTACTACATATTGAGAAAACCACGCAGTATTTCTAACTTCCAACGCCATAAGTTTTAGTGATAAAAAGTACAACACGATAATGTTAATAGCAATTATATTATTTTTGCCTAAACTTTTTTTTATCAAGGAATAAATTGATTTAACTATTTTTGGCTAATGAGTTAGTTAATCAATGGAAACTGGGTAGTCATCATAATTGTAAATAAAAAATATATTTTTGGCTCATAGTTTTTACAGATTTATCCAAGACCGATCCTCTAATGCAGTTGATAAACAGCTTGAGAAGCTGAGCTTAGATAATTTATTCCCCTCAGACACTATGTCAGTCAATCTCTTTGATTGAATTTGTAAGCCTTTGACTATATTCCCGACAGAGCTGTATCTACTACGCTTTTGGATTTCGTTGTTGCTTTACTTTTATAAGGATGATCGTCCTGTTAATTTATCTGTTATTGTAAAGTTGTCTTTGTTATTGTGACCATAGTCGATGTTATTTATACTGCATTTTGGTACGGCCAGCTTGTCTCAATAAACAGAATTCGGCCAATTTGGGTTTGTATGGCCAGCAATTTATTGCTTTGAGAATGTTATTTTTGATAAGTTGACTTACGTGGGAATATCATGTACACACTTCGTCGTTATTCATTAACTTTCCACTTTTATTTTTTTGTTCTTACAACTCCTGCTACAAACTAATCACAACTAATTGATCGGTGCTTAATTTGTAGCGGGAGAGTAAACAAATCCCGAGATTGGAAAAATTCAACTTGTATTTTGACCCCAATTTGAAATCAGAAAGTTGTAGTTTTTTATTAATAGTTTCTGTTGCTGGGTATCATTATTGGTTGCAATTCAGTACGTACTGTCCACTTTTGAGTTTTGTTTTTTGAGTTTGGTTTGTCCTAACCTGCGCATATTCCATTCTCATTTCCATCTTACAGTAATACTTGCGCATTTGTTTTCTCTTTTCAAAATGGTCGTTTGGTTCTGCTTCAATAGGTGTTGAACGATTTTAGTGGTGTCTTTAATTTGTATATCACGAAGGTTAGGATAGATTTGTTGAGATTGGCTACGTTTATTGTGTAGTTAGATTTTTTTTTTTAATCAAGTTATTTTTTGAAATCAATTTTTGAATCAAGTTAGATTTAGTAATTTAGGTGATGAATACCATTTTGCAAATTGTAATCGGGTTTATATGTTTGCATTAGGTCCAAGGCCGTTCTCACTTAGTAAAGGAAAACATTATTAGGAATATTTCTGAATTAACCGTATCGACCACTCTGTTTCGCAATGAGGCAGTGTCTTGGTGAAGGAGCTGAAGGCTTACAGTGTTTCTTTTCTAGGGGATCCGTCTATAGAAGTCCAACCGGTGTGCTGAGTGTCTAATGATATGACAATGAGTTTTTTGATCAAAGTAAATGGTGTTGACTGAAAGTGATGGAGCTGGTTCCGAGACATGGTCGCTCAGTGTAAAATGCTACCTAATGCTACCCACATATACCTAGTGCTACCCCCACCTACCATGTGCCACCCATATATCTACCTGGTGCTACCCCCATAACTACCTAGTGCTACAACTATAACTACCTAGTGCTACCATCATATCTACCAAGTGCAACCACCATACTGATCTAGTGCTACCCAAACCTACCGACTGCTACATAGTCTCCAGCTACAGTGTATATGCAGTCATGTGTTCTCATGAAGGAAGGGTAGGACTTGCTCCCTAATGCTACCACGACCTACCTAGTGCTACCCCATACCTACAGAGTGCTACTGCTGCAGTGTTTATGTCAGTGATGTGTCCCCATGAAGGAGGGAAAGGATTTATTGTGCACTGGGATGATTTGCTACATGCCCAAACTGGATAAATTTGGGCTCAGGCACGAAGGTATGTGATTTGTTTTATTTTGTACGTTTATTTTTTATTTTTTAACTTTTGTTTGTGTATTTTTTAACTTATTTTTTTAGAGATGGTGAGATTATGTTATTGTCCCAGATCATTGGGAATAAACAATGTTTGACAGCTCCGGCAACAGAGTAGGCCATAGCTCAAAATAAAACGGACGAACTGTAGAAAGTTTTGTCAAAAAAGTATGACTTCCACAAACCCCACGAGACTTAACGCTGAAAAGTCACGTATTGGTATGTAACCATTAAAAAACTTAATTTTGTTTAATGTTCAGGAACTTTGCAGGCTCGCTTGGTTAAAGTTGACTTTCTCCCGTCAGTACATGACCAACTACGCACCTTCATTAGTGAGAAATTGCGAAGGAGCGTCTTTCAATTTAAAGCCGCAAAGTAACCGCAGAGTAATTTACGCAATTTACAATTTAGTCAATTTACAATTTACCCGCAGGGCCTCTCGACGCTCTCTCTTTATCAGGTTCTCTGTGTACTATTAAATTTCGAATATTGAGTAAATTTCTCTCGTATTCGATCTAAACTTCTAATTAAGAATGGGCTCGATTCAATATTTGCAAAATGCAGTTATATATTTGCTTTGATGATAAATTTTTCTAGAAATATGATTTAAAAACAGTAAAAGCTAGTCGCAGTGGCTTGTGGTGTGCTTTTGTTAGGTATCAGTCAAGCCTATTGATTTTTTTATTTCGTATGAAATGTTATTTTTTATTAACGAGTTTTTTATAAAAGTTTTCTTAAACGTAAGTAAGTGAGATCAAAGACCAATGATGTTCTACCAAACCTTCTCTCATGAACTGTGGGCGTATAATGGTGTTCAATTAGACATTTTCATAAATCTCATAGCGTTTTTATAATAGGACACCGTCTTGAAATATTTTTTATTAGAAGTTTTCTTCATCAGTAATATACCTACAATCAATATGACATGGACTATTTTTTAAACGTTTTCTTACATACTATTACACATAATAAAGTAATCTAAATTCATAGAAACCATTTCATTTGGACCATGTAATTTGATTTGGGCTGACCCAAATCAAAAATTTGTATCCAGATCCCGAAACGTCGCCCAGCTTGTCTTAACTAATCAACTTTTTAGGATGTAAATCAGCGGCAAATGTCCACCAAGATCAGGATTGAAACATAATTTTGCCAACAACAAACTTGAAAGTATAAGGGGTGATGTTTCAAAATTTGCTTTTTAATTTATTCAAAAACAAAAATAAATTTTAGTGTTTTGATTGCTGAGAACGTTTACGAAGGCAGGGGGAACTAAATTTCATATGAGAGTTTGATCCCCCCGACAAGCCTCATCTATTTTCTTTCTCATCACAACCCTCAACTTAAACATTTCAAATAGCAACGTAACCTTTGTGACACATCATATTAAAGAGCATAAAAAAATATTTTGGTGAAAGAAAAATTAAAATCGCTTAATGCGTTTTTGATATAATACAATAATTAAGTCAAATAAGAAATAGTGTTTTTACCATTGTAACTCCTGCTATAGGTCTTTATTTATTGAAAAAGTAAAAGCAACAGTACAGTTTCCAGCAAACAGAAGACTAAATTTCAGGAATAAATAGCCTGAAATAGATTTTTAAATAAACCCTGTCTGCAAGGAACTGACAGGCTGTGTTTTCTTTCCATTGACTTAAACGGACTTTGCATTTAAATTACAGACCAGAAAAGATTTCTAAATTCAAATCTTCTCTTTAAATCTTTCTTCATGCTGACGAGTAACCAAATTAATTGTTAAAAGGAGTAAAATTTTGTGTCGAGGTGTTTCAAGAGTTATGAAAAATTAAACTGTAGCCCACAAGTTAGTTACAGCCTATTATGTTTGTTTATTTTTTTCTGAAGAAGACTCAAGATTTCAAGTAAGCCCTTCATATATGGTGCAGTGCACACTCTCACTCATTGAACTCATTTCGCGAATTCATTTTGTGAATAAAATATAATCCAGCTGGCATTCTTTTTAAAAATTTAACAGAAATTTGATGAGTCTTTCAAGAAAATACTTACTTTGAACTGGGTTTATACAAAATTACATTTTAATTTGTTTATACTAATTTATACTTTCATGAAATCGTACTAAAGCTGCATGAATGTGTTGGACACTAAACAAATAAATTATTAATCTGATGATTAATTATCTTTATAGTTTCAAAAGCTTTATTTTTCGCGAACAAGGAAAGTTAATCTTTAAAATTAAAGCTTAATCGCTAATAGACTTAAAAATACAAAAAATAATGTCCCGTGAGGAGAAAAATACATTTTTCTAAATTTATAAATTGGTTTAAAAGTTATAAATAAACCCGCCGGAAAACATTATTAAATTTAATTAAGTTAAATGATTTTATTTCTTTTTACAGCATCGTTTCATTAATGGACTATTCGTGGAAAACTTTATTCATTCACAGTTCAAATTAAATTAAGTTTTTTTTTATTCCAAAGAAAAATATTAATTATCAAGCCTTGTATTATGGACGAGTTTCTTCGATTAAAATTAATTCTTAGTTGGCGAACCAAGTTTATTTAATTTTTTCTTTTGACAACGTTATCTATTAATTATGAGTAAAAATAATTTAAATTCTATTCTAACCTTTGATCTGAGTTTAATTTTCGTTCTTGTTGAATACAATCTAATTCAATAACCTATTTAAAGTTATAGCTATTTTACAAAGAACTCATGCACATATTGTTTATTTTTAAGTAGTGTGAAATATCAAAGTGTAGAATAAATTATTGCCTATCTCATTCCTTATTTCAGTTCGACTCTTCGGTCAAAATCGTTGCAGCACATTGACCAGTAGCAATTTGAAAGATATGTAGCCCTACACTTTCACAATAATTTCTCAAGTTTTAAATACCTTAAACCAAAATTAATAAAAAAATATGTAAACGGTTACTAGTGAGAGTTTTATGTTAAAACACATTGAAGGAGTAACTTATACTTTTCTCAGCAAGAATTGACTTGGCATTCAAATTTGGAGCCACATGCCACTCCGATATTCAAATCTCGTCCCTACGTTTTAAGTTTATACAATTCAAGACACTCGGTTGTGGATACTAGATCTTTTTAGACTGTTACAGTTTACGTGAAAAGGTTTCAAAAATGTCGTGGGTCTCCTTTTTATACTGCTACGATTTACGTGAAGAGGTTTTAAGAATGTCGGAGGAGTATTTTATTACGTCACGTTCAAAAGCGGAGGGGGTGGAGGTAGCGTGACGTAGTTTAACAGAATCGGGAGGGGGAAGGGGTGACTCTCGTCGTTATTCTAGTTTACTTAAAATTATGGCATAATGATGAATTTTAAATTCAGGTTTTCTTCCTAGTCAAAAATAAGGGTTAAAATAAAGGTAGTAGATTAAATGTAAAATGGAAATGACTTCTTCTTTTAGTATATTCAACCCATCTAGTTTTCAATTAGCTTTACCAAAATGGAAAACAATTTTAAATTAAAGGTTTGCTTCTTTGTTTAAAATGTTACAAGTACGATAACAATTTCCTTCGATATTGGAAGTTCTAAAAAAAATATGTTAAAGTAGAGGGGTAAACATTTAAACATAGAGGCCAGAATTTACTCCTTAATCAATGATTAATATGTTATTTATCAATAACTTATCGATATTTGAGCCTAGGTTGGTAATTAGCCTATTTTACTGCAAAAAATCTTATTATTTATAACCTGGAAATTAATATGAAGTACCACAATTTAGTATTACATAGTGTGTACTATTTATTTACTATTTTTCCCCGTCATGAAAAAAATTCAAAATTTCACCTTTGTTAAAAGAAAATTATAGATGACATCACACCCTTAAATTTTATTTAAAGGGAATTTCAGTTCCTAGAATCCATGACGTTGGCAGCCCTGTCAAACTTCTCTTCCGCTTCCTCGCAAAATTCAAATTCATGAATACTTATTCGTTTTTCGCCCCGACGCTTTTCCCAATTATCGATGAATTTCGGTTTACGAAGTTCTGCGAATTCTGTTTGCTGTCAGGTGGACCAGTGCTTTCAAAAGTCATTTACATTTTATTTCCACTAGTAAAAGGAACCTGCAAATGTCATTTTTGATTCCCACGTGGATGGCGAGTGATTAAAAATACTTATTGAACGATTAAATAATTAAATTCGATTAGATTCGTGATTTCAACCAAACAATATTGACTGACCTTAGCAGCTTAAAAAATAAAAGTGAGGTGAGAGTAACTTAAAGGGTGGTAAGAATTATAGATACAGTATTTGCCTTATTTAAGAAGGGATAATTTCATTTAAAAGTACAGTACATAATATGAAATATTGACAGTTGTGTATCGCACACCTTACTGTACTTCGAATAACTCAGTGTTAGCATTATTTGCCCAGAAAACAAAAAGAAAAGAGTCAAAATAGCTTCTTCAATATTTCATTAACTGCTCAGTCAATTAAAATTGGTTCGTAATTTTTTGTAACCGCGAAAAAAACTTGAAGCTAATTACCATTGTTGCCAGTCGTCAATGCCGCCAACTCGGTTTGCAGTTCAGCCAACCTCGCAGATATTGCTATTCCTCTCCTCTTGTTATAATTCATGTCGCCCAATTTACCTCCCCCCTCCCCGTTCCCTCTCCCCCCCCCTTTCCCCCCTCTCTCTCCATTGTTGATCTCTTGTTTCTCCTCGGCGGTAATCTTGAAGAACACCGAGCGTTAATAATTATTCTTGAGGAAAATCTCTGGGGTGAAATTTATTCGTGGGAAACTTGACAGCTATTGTCGACTCCGCCCGAAATTGGTTAGGCTCGTGAATTTAATTTACATCCCCGTGTAGTTGAAGTTGAAGTGTAAATAAATTAGCCTATCAGGGAAATTAAATGAGACGGTGTAAATGAATTGTGAGTTTAACGTTGACATTTACTTTTCCTATCCAGTCCTACCCCTCCCCCTCTTACAACCCCTTTAACCCCCTTTCACCCCCTTCCAAACCCCAATTGTTAAGGAGGTATGATCAGTTAAAGTTTGATCTTTCCCATTAAAAATGCATTGGGAATTGTTGGTAGTCTGTATATCGAAAACGGTTGGGTTTAATAAAACACACCAAGAATAATATGCCTTAAAATGTGAGTTTAGTTGAGATTTAATCATAAAATAATTTTTTGTCGAGATTCACTCATGGAAATGTATTAATTTGAATTTGACTATACTGCATAAGGAATATATGGGATGACAAAGTGCAATGGACGCAATACATTTTAAATGAGAAAAAATAAAACTTTAACTGCTCACATTTCCTGATTACGATGGAAGGATGGATGGATGGATTTTTTTGGGATTACGATGGTGAAGGATTGAAGGGTAGGATGAAAAATTGAGGGGAGGGGGGTCCAAAAGATGCCATAAATCTACGATTAATTATGAACGACTCGTAAAGCCATTCATTAGAGATCACTTAAAGGGTTTTGGAAAGTAGATTGAACAGTCATTGGCTCTTTGGATTGATCTTAGAGGGACCTTAAAAATTATGAAGGGAGGCGATAAAATGCAAAATCGTATAGTCCGTGTAAAATCACGTGGTCCAGGCCATCCGTAAACATAATACCAATATTTATAGGCTGATTCAAACAACAAGACCTAGTCAGTCGTAAGACTAATGTTAATTTTAGCATTTTACATCGTTTGAACCCCGTCTATTGTTCCGTTATTTTAATATCAACGGACATTTATTTTTGGATTGATACAGAATTTAATTTTTAGACCGAGGCGCTGTCCTTTTAACAGACGCAATGGATGATGTGTCCAATCATATTTTTATTTTTGAAGAAATAAATGCTCAAAAGAAGCTCCAAACTCATTTAGAACCATTTAAAAACGAACGTTAACTAACAAAAATTTACGCCTCAATTCCATCATTAAAGGTGATCATATTTTTGTTTGAAGTTGGCGAAAGAAGAATTAAATTATAATTTTGGTTCCGATACAAAACCTTTTGCGACGTAAAAATTCAATTATTTTTAATAACACTTCAAAGATAATTGGTAAGAGTGTTCAAAGGTGAAAACCTAATAAGGATTCATGAATTTGAATTCTGCAAGGAAGCGGAAAATAGACTTGACGAGTCTGCCATGGGTCTGCCCTGGGACCAAAGTTTACCTCTTATTTCCATAAATTTCCTCTTACTTTTCCCAGACTGTGTTCACTCTTTAAGGTTTTCCTCATCGAGGTATTTTTCAAGATTAAAAAACATTTAAAATATGTAATATAATTAAATCATTTTGTGTTACAACTAAAGCCACTGATTTTTGGAGAAGCATTTTGAAGAGGATAAGAACTTGAGCATTTAGATATTGTTATTTTGATTAACTTTTAAATTAAGGATCGTTATAAATAATTAACCGATTAGAAACTAAAGTAACAGAACAACAGAAACCATTGTTCTGAGCCCGTATCCATTAATTAGTTAATATACAAATAAAGTTCATATTTTCATCAAAATATGTAATGTTTTATTGAAATAATGATGTAAAAGTTTAAACTGTATTTTTGTAGGCACGTTTGTGGTAATGTAAAGTTAAAACCTACTTTCAACCGACAAAGCTTTCATTTTGATTGAGCTGAAAATAAACTTAAAATTAAATTAGTTAACTTAAATACCTTAAATATAAATTCAACTGGCTTTTAAAATTGCAATGGTAACCTAATGTTGTTGAAGAGAGAAAAGCTGAATAAAACTTTTTTTCAATTGGAGATAAAGTGGAGCGAAAATATTCGAGGAAGGGAAAACCAATTTAAATTTCTGATTTGCCTCTGGTCTAATTGTAATTTGGGCGAAAAGCTGCGCAAAGGCAATGTCAATAAAACATCGTGTCAGATTCTAATCTATTTTTATATAAGCTTTTAATTCAAAAAAAATTTTATAATTTTTTTCCATATATATTTATTGTATGTCAACTATTACAGATTTTAGGGCAAGATTTTCAGCCCTCTATAAAAATGTATTCCTATATTTACCCATTATTCTACTGTAGTTTAATTTTCGTATTTTTACCGGTCATTGTGGATTATTGACATAGAGACTTTTCTCGTGGTACTTTAAGCATAGTTGACATTGTTTTAAGTGAAAAGGGCATCTTATTTTATTGAAAATAACAATGTCCGTGATTTTCCAATGAATTTCAAGCAAGGTTAGATTTTCATCTAATCTACGTAAAGAGTTACGTTACGAAAACCATTATTTATATCTCGCCAATGTAGACTGTTAATAAAATTTATTTTCCTTGTTTCAGTTCTAGATCTTAGTTCCATTAAACCTTAAACTACAAATACGTATCGCTGTTTTTTACTGATACAATATTGTGCATAAAAAGACAAACGTTATTGTAAATAAACCAAGAAAACAAGGAAGGGAACTGAGAGCAGGAAGACTTGAGACGAATTAGATTAAATCCGGTTCAAGTGTCTTCTTATCAAATATGAACGAATTGGAGGGGAGAGGAAACTGGAACAGCTGTTAGTCCACTGTTGCCAACACCCGGTAGGCAAATATCCCTGCGGAACAGGTGTTAGCTCATGTCTGCCAACCTAACGTGTGTAAACGTCGTGCGAACAGCTGTTAGTTCGTGAATACCAACAGGAATGAGGCAAATATCCCTTACAAATTGGTCGGTTCATTCGACTGTAAACCTCGTAGGAGTAAATATGCTCTTACGAGGTTTACGAGGGCTTGTGCGGCGATATAAAGAAAGCGAGGTGTAGCCCGAATTAAATGCCATGGCCAAGCCCGCCTATAAGACTAATGTTAATTTTAGCTTTGGGCCCATGGACGGCCTGGGCCAATTGATTTGACCCCGCTAATAATGTAAAGGAATGACTTATTAGAAGTCATTAGAACTGAAGTCAGAGGTGATCGCTAATGACTGAACATTGAACATTCGTCTGTCTTGGCTGGGGTCGAACCAGCGACGTTCGACTTGCTGGAACTGCCATTTACAGTTCGTCCGTTTTCTATTGAGCTATGTCGCCTACTCTGTTGCCGGAGTTGTCAAACATTGTTTATTCCCGATTATCCAGGACAATGAACAATGTGAAAATTAATTTCAACAAACATCAACTGAGTTTATTTACAAACTGTAATAAATATATAAATCGACAGCTGTTATCAAAGGTTTTTATGTCAGGCTAATATACAATTTTAGAAATCAGCTGTGGTGTTCTGAAGACTTTCCCTCCAGTTCAATTGCTTCAGGTAAAATAAACAGCTCAAGATAAAACGGAGGAACTGTACCTTCGATCTACCCCATCTAATAGACACTGGGAAAACAGAGAACGGAAAGTTTTAATGTCTTTATTGTTCGTACGTTTTTATCTTGAGCTGTGGGAACCCTTTTTGGGTTTCTTCAGAAATTCTTCAGAACATCACAGCTGATCCCTGAAGTTGTACTAACCACCAAGGTTAGTATCCTTGGTACTAACCTGCCACGTTAACATTTTCTAACAGCTGTAGATTTGTGTATTTATTGTAGTTGTAAATAAACTCATTCGATGATTGTTGGAATTAAGTTTTAATTAATTATTGTCCCAGATCACTGGGAACCAATGTTTGACAGCTCCGGCAACGGATTAAGCCATAGCTCAAGATATAAAGGACGAGCTGTAAAAAGTTTTGTCAAAAAGGTGTGACTTCCACAAATCCCATGAGACTTAACGCTGCAAAGCTATTTATTTTTATGTAACCATAAAAAAGTTCGATTATTTTTCATGTTCAGGACTCTGTAGGCACACGATGTTTATTGTTTACTTTCTCCCGTCAGTGTATGGCGAATTACGCACCTTCATTAGTGAGAAATTGCGAAGGAGCGTCTTTCAATTTCAAGCCGCAAAACCGACCGCAGACTAATTTACGCAATTTACAATTTAGTCAATTTACAATTTACCCGCAGGGCCACTCGACGCTCTCTCTTTATCAGGCTCTCTGTGTACTAAAAAATTTCGAATATTGAGTAAATTTCTCTCGTATTAGATTTAAACTTCTAATTAAGAATGGGCTCGATTCAATATTTGCATAATGCAGTTATATATTTGCTTTGATGATAAATTTTTCTAGAAATATGATTTAAAAACAGTAAAAGCTAGTCGCAGTGACTTGTGGTGTGCTTGTGTTAGGTATCAGTCAAGCCTATTGATTTTTTTATTTCGTATGAAATGTTATTCTTCATTAACGAGTTTTTATAAAAACTTTCTTAAACGTAAGTAAGTTTGTTAAAAGACCAATGATGTTCTACCAAACCTTCTCTCATGAACTGTCCGCGTATAATGGTGTTCAATTAGACATTTTCATAAATCTCATAGCGTTTTCATAATAGGACACCGTCTTGAAATATTTTTTATTAGAAGTTTTCTTCATCAGTAGTATGCCTACAATCAATATGACATGGACTTTTTTAAACGTTTTCTTACACACTATTACACATAATAAAGTAATCCAAATTTGTAGAAACCATTTGATTTGGGCCGTGTCATTTGATTTGGGCTGACCCAAATCAAAAATTTAGAACCAGATCCTAATTATTCTTAATCATTCTTAATCATTCTTAATCGAAACTTCGCCTGGCTTGTCTTAACTAATGAGCGTTTAGGATGTAAATTAGCGGCAAATGTCCACCAAGATCAGAATTCAAACATAATTTCGCCAACAACAAACTTGAAAGTATAAGGGGTGATGTTTCAAAATTTGCTTTTTAATTTATTCAAAAACAAAAATAAATTTTAGTGTTTTGATTGCTGAAAACGTTTACGAAGGCAGGGGGAACTAAACTTCTTATGAGAGTTTGATCCCCCCAACAAGCCTCATCTCTTTTCTTTCTCATCACAACCCTCAACTTAAAAATTGCAAATAGCAACGTAACCTTTGTGACACATCATATTAAAGAGCATAAAAAATATTTTGGTGAAAGAAAAATTAAAATCGCTTAATGCGTTTTTGATATAATTCAATAATTAAGTCAAATAAGAAAGAGTGTTTTTACCATTGTAACTCCTGCTATAGGTCTTTATTTATTGAAAAAGTAAAAGCAACAGTACAGTTTCCAGCAAACAGAAGACTAAATTTCAGGAATAAATAGCCTGAAATAGATTTTTAAATAAACCCTGTCTGCAAGGAACTGACAGGCTGTGTTTTCTTTCCATTGACTTAAACGGACTTTGCATTTAAATTACAGACCAGAAAAGATTTCTAAATTCAAATCTTCTCTTTAAATCTTTCTTGATGCTGACGAATAACCAAATTAATTGGTAAAGGAGTAAAACTTTGTGTTGAGGTGTTTCAAGAGTTATGAAAAATTAAACTGTAGCCCACAAGTTAGTTACAGCCTATTAATGTTTGTTTTTTTTTTTCTGAAGAAGACTCAAGATTTCAAGTAAGCCCTTCATATATGGTGCAGTGCACACTGTCATTCATTGAACTTCGCGAATTCATTTTGTGAATAAAATATAATCCAGCTGGCATTATTTTTAAAAATTTAACAGAAATGTTATGAGTCTTTCAAAAAATACTTACTTTGAACTGGGTTTATACAAAATTACATTTTAATTTGTTTATACTAATTTATACTTTCATGAAATCTTACTAAAGCTGCATGAATGTGTTGGGCACTAAACAAATAAATTATCAATCTGATGATTAATTATCTTTATAGTTTCAAAAGCTTTATTTTTCGCGAACAAGGAAAGTTAATCTTTAAAATTAAAGCTTAATCACTAATAGACTTAAAAATACAAAAAATAATGTCCCGTGAGGAGAAATACATTTTTCCGAATTTTAAATTTGGTTGAAAAGTTATAAATAAACCCGCCGGAAAACATTATTAAATTTAATTAAGTTAAATGGTTTTCTTTCTTTTTACAGCATCGTTTCATTAATGGAATATTCGTGGAAAACTTTATTCATTCACAGTTAAAATTAAATTAATTATTTTTTTATTCCAAAGAAAAATGTTAATTATTAAGCCATGTATTATGGACGAGTTTCTTCGATTAAAATTAATTTTTAGTTGGCGAACCAAGTTTATTTAATTTTTTCTTTTGACAGCGTTATCTATTAATTATGAGTAAAAATAATTTAAATTCTATTCTAACCTTTGATCTGAGTTTAATTTTCGTTCTTGTTGAATACAATCTAATTCAATAACCTATTTAAAGTTATAGCTATATTACAAAGAACTCATGCACATATTGTTTATTTTTAAGTACAGTGTGAAATACCAAAGTGTAGAATAAATTATTGCCTATCTTCCTTATTTCAGTTCGTCTCTTCGGTCAAAATCGTCGCACCACATTGACCAGCAGTAATTTAATAGATATGTAGGCCTACACTTTCACAATAATTTCTCAAGTTTTAAATACCTTAAACCAAAATTAATAAAAAATATGTTAACGGTTACTAGTGAGAGTTTTATGTTAAACACATTTAAAGAGTAACTTATACTTTTCTCAGCTAGAATTGACTTAGCATTCAAATTTGAAGCCACATTCCACTGCGATATTCAAATCTCGTCCCTACGTTTTAAGTTTATACAATTCTAGACACTCGGTTGTGGATACTAAATCTTTTTAGACTGTTACGATTTACGTGAAACGTTTCAAAAATGTCGAGGGTCTCCTTTTTATACTGCTACGATTTACGTGAAGAGGTTTCAAGAATGTCGGAGGAGTATTTTATTACGTCACGTTCAAAAGCGGAGGGGGGTGGAGGCGGCGTGACGTAGTATAGCAGAATCGGGAGGGGGATGGGGTGACTCTCGTCGTTATTCTAGTTTACTTAATTTTATGGCATGATGATGAATTTTTAATTCAGGTTTTCTTCCTAGTCAAAAATAAGGGTTACAATAAAGGTAGTAGATTAAATGTAAAATGTAAATGACTTATTATTTTAGTAAGTAAGATATTCAACCCATCTAGTTTTCAATTAGCTTTTCCAAAATGGAAAACAATTTTAAATTAAAGGTTTGCTTCTCTGTTTAAAATGTTGTACGATAACAATTTCCTTCGATATTGGAAGTTATAAAAAAATATGTTATAGTAGAGGTGTAAACATTTATATCTAGAGGCCATAATTTACTCAATTAATGATTAATATGTTATTTATCAATAACTTATCGATATTTCAGCCTTGGTTGGTAATTAGCCTATTTTACTGTAAAAAAATCTAATTATTTATAACCTGGAAATTAATATGAAGTACCATAATTTAGTATTACATAGTGTGTACTATTTATTTACCCGTCATGAAAAAAATTCAAAATTTCACCTTTGTTAAAAGAAAATCATAGATGACATCACACCCTTAAATTTTATTTAAAGGGATTTTCAGTTCCTAGAATCCGTGACGTTGGCAGCCCTGTCAAACTTATCTTCCGCTTCCTCGCAAAATTCAAATTCATGAATACTTATTAGTTTTTCGCCCCGACGCTTTTCCCAATTATCGATGAATTTCGGTTTACGAGGTTCTGCGAATTCTGTTTGCTGTCAGGTGGGTCAGTGCTTTCAAAAGTCAATTACATTCTAATCTCACCAGTAAAAGGAACCTGCAAATGTCATTTTTGATTCCCACGTGGATGGCGAGTGATTAAAAATACTTATTTAACGATTAAATAATTAAATTCGTGATTTCAACCAAAAATATTGACTGGCCTTAGCAGCTTGAAAAATAAAAGTGAGGTGAAAGTAACTTAAAGGGTGGTAAGAATTATAGATACAGTATGTGCCATATTTAAAAGGGGATAATTTAATTTAAAAGTACATAATATGAAATACTGACAGTTGTGTATTGCACACCATACTTCGAATAACTCAGTGTTAGCATTATTTGCCCAGAAAACAAAAAGAAAAGAGTCAAAATAGCTTCTTCAATATTTCATTAACTGCTCAGTCAATTAAAATTGGTTCGTAATTTTTTGTAACCACGAAAAACTTGAAGCTAATTACCATTGTTGCCAGTCGTCAGTGCCGCCAACTCGGTTTGCAGTTCAGCCAACCTCGCAGATATTGCTATTCCTCTCCTCTTGTTATAATTTATGTCGCCCAATTTACCTCCCCCCTCCCCGTTCCCTCTCCCCCCCTTTCCCCCCTCTCTCTCCATTGTTGATCTCTTGTTTCTCCTCGGCGGTAATCTTGAAGAACACCGAGCGTTAATAATTATTCTTGAGGAAAATCTCTGGGGTGAAATTTATTCGTGGGGAACTTGACAGCTATTGTCGACTCCGCCCGAAATTGGTTAGGCTCGTGAATTGAATTTACATCCCCGTGTAATTGAAGTTGAAGTGTTAGTAAATTAGCCTATCAGGGAAATTAAATGAAACGGTGTAAATGAATTGTGAGTTTAACGATGACATTTACTTTTCCTATCCAGACCTACCCCTCCCCCCTCTTCCAACCCTTTTAACCCCCTTTCACCTCCTTCCAAACCCCAATTCTTAAGGATGTATGATCAGTTAACGTTTGATTTTTCCCATTAAAAATTCATTGGGAATTGTTGGTAGTCTGTATATCGAAAACGGTTGGGTTTAATAAAACAACAAGAATAACATGCCTTAAAATGTGAGTTTAGTTGAGATTTAATCATAAAATAATTTTCTGTCGAGATTCACTCATGGAAATGTATTAATTTGAATTTGTCTTTACTCCATAAGGAATACATGGGATGACATAGTGCAATGGACGCAATACATTTTAAATGTGAAAAAATAAAACTTTAACTGCTCACATCTCCTGATTATGATGGTATGGTGAAGGATTGAAGGGTAGGATGAAGGATTGATGGGAGGGGGGGTCCAAAAGATGTCATAAATCTACGATTAATTATGAACGACCCCTAAATCCATTCATTAATCACTTAGAGGGTTTTGGAAAGTAGTTTTAAAATAGTCATTGGCACTTTGGAGTGATCTTAGAGGGACCTTAAAAATTATGAAGGGAGGCGATAAAATACAAAATCGTTTAGTCCGTGTAAAATCACGTGGTCCAGGCCATCTGTAAAATAATACCAATATTTATTGGCTGATTAAACAACAAGGCCTAGTCAGTCCGTAAGACTATGTTAATTTTAGCATTTGGCTTATGGACAGCGTAGGCCACGTAATTTGACTTGGACGATAAATTAGTTTTATGGGGTTGGGCCACGTCCTTTGAATCGGATAGTAAGTTATTACAGTTCTGAAGAATCTATTACTTGATTTATACAAATGAAGCAAAAGTCAATTTTGTCCACAACTATTTTTACAAGATTTGAACCCCGTCTATTTTTCCGTTTTTTTTAATATCAACGGACATTTATTTTTGGTTTGATACAGAATTTAATTTTTAGACCGAGGCGCTGTCCTTTTAACAGACGCAATGAATGATGTGTCCAATCATATTTTTATTTTTGAATAAATAAATGCTCAAAAGAAGCTCTAAAATCATTTATAGAACAATTTAAAAACGAACGTTAACTAACAAAAATTTACGCCTCAATTCCATCATTAAAGGTGATCATATTTTTGTTTGAAGTTCGCGAAAGAAGAATTAAATTATAATTTTGGTTCTGATACAAAGCCTTTCGCGAAGTAAAAATTCAATTATTTTTAATAACACTTCAAAGATAATTGGGAAGAGCGGTCAAAGGTGAAAACCTAATAAGGATTCATGAATTTGAATTCTGCAAGGAAGCGGAAAATAGACTTGACGAGTCTGCCATTGGTGATGCCCCTGGGACCAAAATTTACCTCTTATTTCCATAAATTCCCTCTTATTTTTCCCAGACTGTGTTCACTCTTAAAGGTTTTCCTCATCGAGTATTTTTCAAGATTAAAAAACAATTAAAATATGTAATAATTAAATCATTTTGTGATACAACTAAAGCCACTGATTTTTGGAGAAGCATTTTGAAGAGGATAAGAACTTGAGCATTTAGATATTGTTATTTTGATTAACTTTTAAATTAAGGATCGTTATAAATAATTAACGGATTAGAAACTAAAGTAACAGAACAACAGAAACCATTGTTCTGAACCCGTATCCATTAATTAGTTAATATACAAATAAAGTTCATATTTTCATCAAAATATAATGTTTTATTGAAATAATGATGTAAAAGTTTAAACTGTATTTTTGTAGGCACGTTTGTGGTAATGTAAAGTTAAAACCTACTTTTAACCGTCCAAGCAGATTCATTTAGATGGAGCCGAAAATAAAGTTGAAATTATTTATCTTAAAATGCCTTCAGTCTAAATCCAACGAGCTTTTAAAATTACAATGGTAACCTAATGTTGTTGAAGAGAGAAAAGCTGAATAAAACTTTTTTTTTTCAATCGGAGATAAAGTGGAGCGAAAATATTCGAGGAAGGGAAAGCCAATTTAAATTTCTGATTTGTCTATGGTCTGATTGTAATTTGGGCGAAAAGCTGCGCAAAGGCAATATCAATTAAACATCGTGTCAGATTCTAATCTATTTTTTATATAAGCTTTTAATTCACAAACATTTTTATAATAGTTTTCCATATATATTTATCATATGTTAACTATTACAGATTTTAGGGCAAGATTTTCAGCCCTCTATAAAAATGTATTCCTATGTTTACGCATTATTCTACTCATATGCCCTCATATGCCGGAATTAAATATTACAATTTCTTGCCTGAAAGTATTTCAAAAATTGAAAACATAGATAGATTTAAGAGGGAATTAAAAAAATACTTACTGCTCAAGCCACTTTATTCTTTAAATGATTTTTTTTTCTTCTGTAAATAATTATTTTTAAATAATTCATGTAGGATTCCACAATAAACTGTTTTAATATTTTTATTTCATTTATGTAAGCAGACGTTTCTTTTCTTTTTTATTAGCATTTAGTATATTTAAAAAAAATTGACGCCATTCATGTACAACATATGTACTATTTTGAATAAAGAATGTTTGACTATTGACTATTGACTATTGACTACTGTAGTTTTATTTTCGTATTTTTACCGGTCATTATGGATTATTGACATCATAGAGACTTTTTTCGTGGTACTTTAAGTATAGTTGACATTGTTTTAAGTGAAAAGGGCATCTTATTTTATTAAAAATAACAATGTCCGTGATTTTCCAATGAATTCCAAGCAAGTTTAGATTTTCATCTAATCTACGTAAAGAGTTACCTTACGAAAACCATTATTTATATCTCGCCACTTTAGACTATCAATAAAATTTATTTTCCTTGTGTCAGTTCTAGATCTTAGTTCCATTAAACCTTAAACTACAAATACGTATCGCTGTTTTGTACTGATATAATATTGTGCATAAAAAGACAAACGTTATTGTAAATAAACCAAAAAAACAAGGAAGGGAACTGAGAGCAGGAAGACTTGAGACGAATTAGATTAAATCCGTTCAAGTGTCTACTCATCAAATATGAACGAATTGGAGGGGAGAGGAAACTGGAACAGCTGTTAGTCCACTGTTGCCAACACCCGGTAGGCAAATATCCCTGCGGAACAGCTGTTAGCTCATGTCTGCCAACCTAACGTGTGTCAACGTCGTGCGAACAGCTGTTAGTTCGTGAATACCAACAGGAATGACGCAAATATCCCTTAGAAATTGGTCGGTTCATTCGATTGTAAACCTCGTAAGAGCAAACATTCCTGTAACCGAATTTCCAGTTCAGCATTGTCAACGAGGAGTGGGTGGTGTAAATATTATTTGAGTATTTCATGCAGGAAAACTGCGTTGTTTTCATTAATTACACGTGAAATTAACATACGGTCAGTTTCCTTTTACAGTTATGCCATCATAAAAATGTTAATATTAAATTATTAATTTACATGTACAATATAATGGAACTTTTTTAACGTTGAAATCAATCGCTTACGGCGTTTTTGTATACAATACAATGATAGAAGGATTAAGGATTATAACAATGCCCACGTCCGTCGCTATGGGATTTACATGCAAGGCAATGGAATAAACTGGGGTTTCCGAATTTATTAGCTGAAACCGAATAATTTTTTTCTTATTTGAGCAGCCACATTTCGTTTATTTTCATTAATTTATCAGTTAAAATCGTACAAAGACTCGGTCCCGCCAAATTATACATATCTTATCGTTGGGTCCAATAAATATACATAATATATTCAAGAAGAAACACATTTATACAATATTTTCGACTAGATGCAATGTATTGACTTTCTACTAATCAAATTGCTTTTAATGATATTTTCATTGGGCCACCTGAGCAGATTTATTTAAATAAAAATAATTAACAATTGTCTTTTTTACCTGTGCATTAAATATTTTGAAATAAACGAAACAATATTTTTACACCAAGAACAAACAACAATCGAATCAAATTAATTACGCAACACTACAGCTTGTATCGGTGTATCAGCTGACAGCGTCATTGTTGCCAACAATCAACACTCGAGATGCAGGCTTGCCAACTCAGCTTGTTACAGGACTGCCAACCTCGCCGATGTTGTTATCCCGGCTTTTATTCTTGCCCTTGTTATAATTCTAACAACCACTTTGCCCTCCAATCTCCCCCCCCCCTTTCTCTTACACCGAAGGTTGCGCATTTGAATATAAATGAAAATTTTCGTGATTATGTTTGAATTGATAGAATAGTAAACTAAATTTACTTTAATTTTTCCGCATACCTGATTTGAATCTGTTAAACCCCTTTCAAAGTTTTACTATTTTATAATATATAAAATATTTGTACAGGAATTTGTGGTAGGAAGGTTAATATTTCATCAGGAGTGGTCTTGCAAACATGAAAAATACCTTATTAGTGACGATTCTTATTACAAAATGTGGAATGGCTCTACATTTTATCAAGTCACCACTAACACTTTAAACAAACCCTTACAACTCTAAAGAACCATTTTAAATTGTACCATATTTTACCATTATCTGGATTCGATATATGACCCTCCAAGGGAAAATGGACATTATCTTATTTCCATACGAAATTTCACTGCACAGCAAGTTTACTATGTTTGGGCAAAAAATAATTTTGTGGTTTTTATTGTTTCTTACTGTATACACGTTTCCAAATAATATTTGGTCCATCTTACACTGAAATTTAAATTTTAGCATGGTTACATTTTTCTTTAAACCCTTGCAATCATGAGAAAGGGGACTTTGACTTCCCCAATTTTCAACGCTTTAAAGCTAACAACAATCCGACAGTTCTGTGAGGAATAAATGCAGGACATGCTAAGTCCTGATCCAGGAATCAGATCATGAAAATGTACAGGATCTTCTAGAAGAAGTAGTTGACGACGTAGCTCCTGGTCCATGAGTGTGAAATTAAAATTAACTTTAGTTTTTATCATGCAGTAAGTCATTTTTCTTTACAATAATGCGGTTTTTATTATTCTCATTTATTTCAGCAAGTTTGACAAAAAATACAAATAATTGACACAATTTAAATTGTGGATTCTTATTAAGCTTTAAATTTTTGACAAAATGATACGTGAAACGTAGCTAATAATACAAGTAGTAACAAAAAAATACTTGATAGAAATTTGCAAAACTTCAGAGCACGAATTCCTAAAATTGCTGTTTTTATTAATATTTCAAATTCAAAAATTTAGAAATCAGGCATATTTTAAGATATTTTAAAAATTATTTGACCAGTTTGTTTGGTTTTTAATGTAGATTAAGGATAAGTTATACTAATAACTCTATTTTGAAAAAATTAAGTTAAGAGTCCCTTTTCCCTTAGCGGGTGACACATATGGTTCATATTATTACCATATTGCTAAGTTCAAGAACTTAATCAAAGGGAAACTGTCCTCATATCAAGTACGTAATTGTTGTTTTTATTCTATTAACGTTTCCTTTCTTTTTTTCAGGTGAGTCACTACTATTAAATAACGTAGGTGGTGAGTATATACTTCCTCTACGCTTTTCCACATTGGATTTTTTAACTCCTTTATCTTAGGCATTTTGTAGTTTGTTCTAGAATGTTTCCTTTGTCAACGTAATCTAACTTGTATGGAATAAATTTTGAGCATCGCTATATATTTTTATAACTTGTAATTTTACTCATAACCTAGTACACAAACATATTTTTAATGGACTTTTAACACTTTAAAACAGATTAAAGTAACAAAAGTATAAATACAAATGGAAATGTAATAAAAGTTCAGATTTCATTGATGCAGCAGCCGTAGTTATTCCAATAAATGAAGCCGGGGTGAAGAATGAAACTTTAGTTCAATTACTGAATGAAATCGTGGTCCAATCAAGAATGAAAATGTGGTTTAATTACACTGATAGTCAGATGAAATTCGGCCGCAAAACGACGTTGAACAACGATAGTATTTATTGACTTTCTTTATGGACCGAGCTTCGCTAAAGGAAGGATGCGGATTACTTTTGTATTAAAAGTTTATAAATTTTAAAATATCGTCCTTAAATTTTGAACATCGCATTCTACCGAAGATGTTTAGGTACATTTTTACATTTGGTAATGACTTTTATTGTTAAATGAATTGTTACTGAAATTTGTATCAGGAATAGAGTAACAGCCGACAGTTTTAAATTGGCATAAGAAAAAACTTTAACTTCTTTATCGATATTTGTCAAATCGGTCCGAATCTGTGTTCCAGGCTTGAAATTCAAATCTTAAACGTTTTAAAAGCTATGTTTACATGTGTAGGTTACATGTTTACTCCTATACCTATGCTATGCCTATGTTTACTCATGCATAGGTTTTCAGGATGTATTATGCCCATAGGAATTGTTTTTGGCATTTTTTGTGTGAAATAAAATTGTAAATCAACTTAGAAAGTTTTTCCGAACATTCTGTATATTAACAGTCACAGAATTTTAACTACCTGTGTTTTGGGGGTCCCAAAACACACACAGACATGACCCAGAAACAATAAGATAAAACATAATATTAGTTTAAAGTAGTACCTAACAAAAATTAACATTGGAATTTAGTGCCTACATAGGAGTAAAATCCTGTGCATAGGCACTTGATCCATATACCTACACACAAAAAATGTAGGTATATGGATGCAGGCTTAAGATTTTTAATGAGACCTACGGTATGTTTCTATGTTCCTATGTTTCCTTCTTTTCCTACGTACTTAGAAGGTAATATCTTCTACCGTGAATTACTCCACTGTGGTTCGCCTCCTCATGCCTTTACAGATCGTATCAAATATCTCGGCCTAGTCGGCCCAGCCTCATGTTAGTTTTACCTTTAGCCCGGGCCACATTATTTGACTTGGAATAAAAAATCCAATTAAGATTATCAATAATTGTACAGAAAATAAGTTTAGGCCACGAGAAATGTTTTGATAAACAATAGTAATTTTCGAGGTTGCTATAAAAATGGTCTGTCAAATCGTGGTCAAGATTTAGGAATCATCGTCAAGCAGAGTACTCCGTCTTCTGGGTAATACATCACTTTTCACTTACTTACTTTTACATACTTTCTTTACCCTTCAATACGCAAAAATGGTGTTTTGGCTTCGGCGTATGTAGTCCTATCTCAAAAGAAAATATCACGAAGGTTGGGCTATATATAACTTCCTTCCTACTTGGAAAGTTTACTTAAACCATTTTTATAATACAAAGCAAAACTCTAACTCCTAGAATCAGAGGAAGAAAGAAATGTGACAGTTTAAGCACTTTTTACGCTGTGTGAAAAGCCGACAGCTACTTTATATAGTGTGAGCCGTGCTCAGAGGTGAAAGAAGACGAGATCCGTGTGGCAGTGATGAATCGAGAGTCACAGCTGACGGTTCCCGCCGTTTCTTCCCGCCAAATCTGTTGATCCCTCGCCTCTGCTTTGTAACAGCTGTTTTTGCTCAGTTGCACCAACTGCCAACCAAATCATCTCAGTCATCTCCAATTCGCATTTATTTAAGACAAACGGCGTCATTTTTTATTTTTCAGTTTCAAACTTGTTCTTTATGAATACTGTAAAAGTTAAAATTTTTAATTGTATAGGTTTGAAAATAGAACTTTTTATCAATAAAAAATGTCTCATTGTGAATGTTCTGACTCATCTCGTAATTGTAATAATTAAAGACAAACGTTGTCATATAATTTTCAGTTCTAAAAAAATTATTAATTTTGAATCGTTAATTTTACATTTTAAAACAGAAATAAGTGCTTTCAAGTAATATTATCTCATTGGGATTATTCTCTACAGAAGTTAGGGAAAATTATGATTTGGAATATGTCAACTTGCCTTTTTACATTACCCTCTTAATAAAATTAGCCTAATTTGTTTTATAAAAGGAAAGTTATATGGAATTTCAGTCGTTACTAGAATATACAGTATTATCTAAATAAACAAAACCGAAGCAAGTCTACTTTCGTTTACCGAACAGCCCAATTCAAAGTCCCTTAAGATTTAAGCATTGACTTTAAAAGTCAATAATTTAAGATTCATCTCCGAGGTTCTCTTTATGTAGTTGACTGAAACGTGAACAGGAGTATTCAATCTTGCATCTATATATATTTCGTCGTAACTAATTAAGGCTACAATTGTTATTAAATTTTGAATATTTTTGTTTGCATGAAATGAATAAATTCAAATTCAAATTGAAACGTGCCGGCTTGATAAGATTTGACGAAACACACACTCTCCCTGTACACCGTTGCGTACTGTTGATGTTATCTGTATCTCTGTTAACAGTTAACCAGGTGTGCGCATTACGAGAGATGCGGGCGGCGGCACGAGCGATAATACACGCAACAATCCAACCGTCGCGTCGTCGCGTGGACTGCGCAAGCGCACTAATGCGGTAGTCAAATCCAAAAGAATCGATGAATCTTGTTATTTATGAATATAAAGTTAAAATTTTAAACTGTAGGTTTGAAAATAGAACTTTATATTAATAAATTGTCTCATATTAACAATGTATCATTGAGAATGTTCCGAATCATCTCGAATTCGCATTAATGAAAGACAAACGGTGTAATTAGATTTTTAGTTTTAAACCAAAATAATTAATTTTTTATTGTTAATTGTACGTTTAAAAACGCAGAAATTTGCACTCTTAAATAATACTTAATAATTGTTATTTTTCTCCATAGAAGATCCGGAAAATTATGAGTTGTAAAAGTCAACCTGCGATTTCACATGACCCTCTTGATTAATATGTATGTATGCTATTATAAATTTAAGTTGTACTATAATAGATTACATATCAAACCGATAAAAAACTACTCATGTCAACTGAGCAGCCCATTTCAAGATAATCGAGCAAAGCCCCTTAAAATTTTCGTGGTGGTCTTCATTTACTTAACTAAAACGTACTTAAGCTTGCATCAATATTTTGCTGTGGCTATACACTATACACTTGTTGCTATCGTTATTTGTTGCGCTTGTTGTTTTTGTGATTTTGTTTTTCTTTTCGCTTGAAGGAAAATCAATTAATTGGCATTGAAGTCGAAACGCAGAAGCCTGTTACGGTCTGAACCACACACACTGTTGAAGTTATTAGCTATCAGATATCTGTTATCAGCCAGGTGTGCGCATTACCAGAGATGCTGGCGGCGGCACGCGTGATACACGCAACAATACAACCGCCGCGTGGACTGCGCATGCGCACCCGGTGGTGATGCGATACTATAATCGAATTCAAACGAATCGATGAATCGACCGTACTAGATTCGGTTAGTCGATTCCCACAATTAAGAACAGATTTTTACCGCTTCTCCAGATTCTTCAGCGATTATAAAAACTGTTAGACTAGGCCTATTTAATAATTTTTTTCTTAAAAAATACTTCTTGGTCGGAAATTAAATGTTGGTAAAGGTTATTTTATATTTCGATTTGGATTTTTGCGGACATGTGCCATCAATAAATTCGTATTAAACAAGTTTCTCAACGTTTCGGGAACTGGAATCCGATCCCGTCTTCAGGTGGAAAAAACCTAAAACATAATAAGATTATTAACACAAAGCCATGAACCTGGACAAAAAAACATAGCTAAAATAGAGAACTGTTAAAGCAGTCACGAAACATTATGCTGAAAAAAACAAGAACACAAAATAACACAAAAAAACTCGAGTGTCACAAGTGAGTGATTCTTCAAAATTACTGTTTTACGAAATATGAATATTGTTTTATTTAATTACTTTACTAACCACTGTTCAGGATTTCTATTTCTGTATACATGAAATAGAAATAAAAGGGCTGACATAGAGTCACTAGGACTAAACTGCAAAGAACCGCGTCGGAGTCGAGGGGGAAAACGAGTAAAATAGGCTAATGGATTAACCTAATTAATCATTTAATTGATTCTTATAATAATCAAATAAAAGAATTCGTTCGTTTTTTTATTCAATTATCGTATCTTATCTTTTTATTGTATTGTATCTATTTTTGTTTGATTATTCTTGACGGTAGCTTAGTACCGTGTATAGTCTGCGCAGGCGCAGCGCTGTGTATAATACGCGTCAATTAACGTGTCACAATGCTAATATTAACATTAGTCTCATGGGCGCTCTGGACCACGGCATTTGACTCGGAATGTACGCCGGACATTTCATTGATGGGATTTTATCCCGGTTTATCCCTTTTTGGGATTTTTCAAAACTGATAGGGATGAAAAATGGATTGAGGGATTGTCACAGCTACAATTTATTTGTTGAAATTGTTTATTTGCCAGAATGAGTTTTTACGGGATGTTGAGAAATACTGTTTTAACTTTTAGATGGAGTAACACTTAATTTAACGATTTATTTTCAAGCTTGTTGCCGATCCTAGAAGATAATTATATATAACGAATTTTTAAAATCTAACGATTGAACCTCGGCAACCCTAAGGGTTACCTATTGCCTCTAATGAATAATTAATTCCAAATTATATTTAATTACAGCTTAATCATAGCTATAGAAATTTAGCGTGACATTAATTTAGTAATTTCAAGCACAAAGAGCTGACCATGAATGCTCTATGTATCGAGAGATAGAAATAAATTATTATTCACTATTTATTATTTATATTATTCATTGTTCTATTCATTAAAGAGACGAGGTGAATTGTTTAAGTTAAGCCTTATCGACCTGGCTGAAGTTAATATCCAGAATCGTAGGATCTAGAACTCGAGAAACTTATTATCGATCTATTTATTTCAATGGCGGATAACGTAATCGAAAGCACGAGCTCTTAGTTTGTTACTTTGCAATTGCCGTTTTCTATCGTATTTATTTTTCGTAACGGAATAAACATATTTTCAGTGAGATTTTCGAAGTCATCCCCTAGCAATGCACGGGTCCTTTCGATGAAGACAAATCTTCGGTTGCGGTGCAGTTTTTTCAATGGATTTCAAAGGACTATATCTAAAGAAATAATCAGAACATGCTCGTTTATGTGGATATTTTGGACTTCATTAATCAAATGCAACTTTGAAACAATAGGCCAACGTATAACCTTTATTTTCATAGAGATACCCCAGAGCTTAGTTACAATGTGGGTAATTAGGACTTACAGTAGTTAGTTACTTGATGCAATTTAAAACAACGACATACATTTCAACCTTTGAGAATGAAGCGTGGCGTAATTTAATTAATAATATTGAATTATTAAGGGTTTAGGGACAATTATAATATAATTAAGAATAAGAATATAAGAATATTTATTTCTCCACATTTAACATTCTTACAATAGCATTTAAATTATTTGGAAATGAATAACCACCTACAACCAGTTTTTGGTGGTTACACCAAAATCGGACAAACGGAATCATGTAATTTTACGGAAACATGTAATGTAATTAATTACACGGACATGTAAACACCTAAACATGTAATTTTACGGACATGTTTTTAATTTACGGAATCATGTATTTTTTTCACACAATGAGGGTTTTTTCACACCCAATTGTTGTCATCAACTTATATATTTTTTATTATTATTAGTAACATATACATGTTTTACAGTAATAATAGTAACCTAGCCTACTAACTACTATATACATATTTGCTTGAGCATACATTCAAACCTTAGATATCACATTTTGACATAGTGAATGCTCTATTAATTACAGAGATGAGGGGGTGTGATATAATTGACACAGCCCCGGCTATTGTTTAAGCCAAGCCGCATCGACCACGCTGGATTTAATCTACGAGGCCGCAGGACAAACTGAAACGAACTAATTATTCCAACACCTGATAAATTAATCGTCAACACGTTTATGTTGTGCTCTTATTATTGTAAATTAATTGTATTTTGTGTAGTTTTTTTTAATGAAAAAGGATTTAAATTTTTCCATGAGATGTTATTTTTAGTTAAGGGGTTTTTATAATATTATAGTTTTCATAGTCCTTTCAGTCCCTTCAGTTTTATAATATCAGTTTTATAATAGTTTTTCAGTTTTATAATCAAACGGGGAAATTTTACCATGAAGAGACTTGCAATGGAAAATACCTACAACACATCATAATGATCATTACGTAAATCAGAATGAAGATCATAATTATGAAAAGATAAGTTAGGTTTTTATCTTCAAGGGTAGCTTAAGTTATCTCAGTTGTTGCAATACGTGTTTCATATTAGTTTTAAAACTTCAGTTGGATTGCACTAGTTTTCACGGATTTTAAAAAGTAATTATTTTTATGGTAATATTCCATTACTTGAATGATATTGTGGACATTCGGGACGTTGGCTGATTCAACCAAATGCAACTTACATAATAAAATTTAGCTATAAATGGAGAATTGAGGGTACCGTAATTTCATTACAACATAGTGAATAGTAAAAATTGTAGATATGCTTGCGATTTTGTGTTATCATTTTATATAACTATTATTAAAAAAATATTTTACAGTCTAAAAAATAAACTGTTTCGTAACTTTGTTTTTAAGCCTATATATTAGTGATCGATCTAGTTTCCCCCATAGAACATTTTTCTTGGAATTTCTTTGACAAGGCTACTATCACAACTTCATAAACTTTCCTAAGATATAGGCCTAACATAGAAGCTTTGGGATACCGTAAAGCGTAATCCTAAAGGAATTTTTCAAAGCTATTTAATTAGCATTTATAAGACCCAAGGGCATGTGTACTAAATTTCGGTTCTCTAGGTCTCATGATTTTGGGAAATTGTTGTTCGTGAGACACCCCCTTCTCCATTATATATAGTTCAGTTGTAGATACTATATAATTACATATATAATAAGAAATTAATGGGAAACGTAATAATGCATATGCTCGCTCCACTATTCATTACAGAGATATGGGGAGGGTGTGACATAGGTCTAATTGACAAAGCCGATGCTATTGTTTAAGCTAAGCCGCATCGACCAGTCGAGTTAATTTCCAGAACCGCTGGCCCAACTCGTAGATTAAATTATTATTGAAATAATTATTTTTATTTCAATAACAGATTACTTAATCGCGATCAAGTTTATGTTTTAGTTTGGTTTTGGAAATTGTAGTTTTATATTGTATCAGATGTTTCCCGTGGCTTCGCCCAAGTTCACAATTTTAAACAGCTGGTATGGCTCCTGCACTTTTTTTGTATCTTTCAATTTGAATTAGTTTTACTTTTTACATTCGTCTGCTTCTTGATGGATACGTTGCTACAGCTGACCTACATATAATGACAAACATCGTTTATTTACATAGATGGCAAATATCTTTTATTTACATCGATGGCAAATATATTTTATTTACATCGATGATGACAAACAAACTAACAAACATTCACATTATACTTCATTCAGTGAGAGTGTAAAGTAAAGCCCCGCCTCCTGCACCAGCTGTAATGTTGGCAGGTTGTGTCACATGAGTAAGCCTACCTGTTGTTATTGCTACACAACTTCAAAGAGCTTAAGTATAAACTGGAGCTGGCGCTAGGTGTCTATTAAGAAAGCCAACTATGGTTATCTTTATTTGCAGTGAACTTAAAATGTACGAAAGATTTACAAAAAGTAAATGTATAATTCATACGACAAATAAATGCATTGATCCATGTTTTGTTTATTATTTATATCATATGGTTTGTATTTTTAATTTCAAATCACTAGGTGGAATGGCTGTGAACCATCCCTGGGAACATATGGACTGTCTCTTCCCTGATTGGTTATTTTCTACACAAATGTTATTTAAGGGGAGGGGCTTTACTTTACACACTCACTGAATAAACTATAGTCCAGGTAACGAATGCTCAAAAAAGGTATAGAGGAAGTGCAAGGAACACAATTTTTGACTGTGCAGCTTTGTTTGGACTTGTTAGGAGGTGAACATATTAAAAGTCCCCGACCGTAGCCCTTGAGCGGGGAGGGAGGGGGTCGGAAGGTACCATTTTTTGGTTTTTCCTAAATATCTTGAGAACTATCAACTTTTAGATTCCTTATTAAACTGGAAAATAGAAAATTAAATTTCCTGTTTAAAAAGTACATAACATGTCTAGTATGGTCTAGCCATTTACAAGGTGAGCACTAATTTTTATTAATATTTGAACAAATATTCCTTCATAAGAAATACATGTAAATTTGTGTAGCATACATGCCCAATATGGCAACGCTTTTTCACCTTGAGCGACTACTTTTTTCGCTGTATGGAGCGACTAATTTTCCCGCATTTTTCGTTTGCTGCCAAGGGTTTAGTAAAATGTCGATAGATTACAAACCCTTTATAAAACACCAGTAAAATGATGGGCAGATGTTCATGTGTATAGCCCGAATCAAATATCTTGACCCAGTCTGTCCATAAGACTAATGTTAATTTTAGCACCGGCCTTACGGACGGCAACGTTATTTGACTCGGACTATAGTTGTAGGGAAGGAGGACGATTGTCGCGCGTGCCGTTATACCGTCTGGCATGTTACGTCACACTCGAGGGGGTTGCGAATCGTCACGCCGCGGGTGAAGACACACAGAAGCCAACAGTCGCGCCAGCTGGGCGACTATCGACCCATCACTAGCGGCCCTGGGGATAGGGATGGCAAAATAATATCGAATATATCGAAAGTACCCGAAATATCGCAAAAAGCATATCGATAATTGGGTACTTGTATATCGTATGTATCGATATCAAATGTTATACGTAACAAATCGATCATTGGCAGTTAAAGACGTGCCATCCCAAGGAATGGCAAAATAATACCGATTTATACCGATAATTGTTAGAAGTATCGATATTTTGGTTCCAACATATCGCAAAAACATATATGATGATATTTGTGTATCGTACTTATTTAGAATTGAATAGTATAGTATATATTTTTATTTTCTCAATACCAATAACAAAAGCATTTTTACAAAGAGAAAAATACATCTTACTTCTTTCTCGCCGAAGGTATTTCAACCCAGAAAATTCTCACTAAAAAACAAAAATTTATATAAAAGGTTCTGATTTATGGAAAATCGATCATTGATAGTTAAAGACTTTCCTCCCATAGGGTTGGCAGAATAATACCGATTGAGGGGAAGTATCTATGTTTAGATCCCTTTCATCGCATAAAACATATATATATATTTCTTGTTTTGATATATTAAGAGTTTTCAATCATCGAAAAAAACTTTATATGGATGTTTTGAAAATACTTGTCATTCGTGCCTATAGGAACAGTCGCATGATAAAGACCCGCATTGCAGTGTTGTAACGTTACGTGTGCCTGGAGTCCTAGTGACAGAGACATGCGCGCCTGATTCCCCCAGAGACCCACATAATACACGCCCAGCACGCACGCACGGGCTCAATCAACAGATACCTAGAGAGCCTCTTGACATATTTTGGAGAGCAATGTGTATGTCGCAGCAAATGACTTTGCCCAATTAGTCCATAAGATATATGATTATTTTAGAATTGGGTCTATCCATACCGCATGGGCCAATGTATTTGGCTCAGACTGTACAGCTTTATTACATAAAATTAAACGAGTTTAAATTTCGATTTCTCTGATACGATAAGGTCACGTATGCATAATACTTGAAAAGATTTGTCCTATGTTTCTTTGATTTCAATGTTAATACCGTACATCACATTTGAACGATCGTCTAACACGAACAAAAAAATGGAGAATATTTAATACATTTGCAACATTGACGTTTTCTGTTACATAATTAATTGTAACATGATTAACGACAGTAAAAAATATCTGATTTTTGATGGAAGTTGAGGTCAATTACTGAAGGCTAGCACCTTATATTTATTTTATTATTTGTAGGCCTACTGCAAATGTGTTAAATTAAATATGTAATGAAAAAAATACTCCAAGCTATAAAAATCTATAAATAGACCACTGATTCCAACTAAAAATCTTCAATAATTTATGGTTCTACCCTCACAAAATCACCTAAAAAATCTAAATGAAAACCTTTAATACAGTACACTTCAAAAATCTTGCACCAGCTAACCAATATTCTTCTGAAATAATAAATAATTCTGTATTGCATGTAATAACTCTTGTCCTCCAATCTAACCAACAATAAGTGAACCCCACCATAGTACCTTGAGGGACGCCAACAAAATCATTGCCAATACCATTGTTATTCATTTACCCCCCCCCCTCTCACCGCTCTCCCTACATACTTGCAGCTGCCGCCCCTATGTCTCTCCCCTGTAACGTACCTTCCAGCGGCAGTCCCTCGTATCAAACCGGATGTAGTGGCACGAGCGTGTGTTTCCGTTGTCGCTGAGTTCGCATTCGTCGATCTACGATCTGCCGCTGTGATTCGTATTCGTATTGTCTTACCGCGCGAGTTCCGGGGTGTGGGAGTGATTGAAGATTAGATAATGATGTGATTAAGTGATACGGTAGAGTGGCAGAAGTCAAAAGTGATCGTGGTTGTTGAAGGAGAAGGGGTGATTGCTCCTTTGCTCTTGTGTTTGTATGTGCGCCATTTTGATTTTTTGAATCACTGCAACGTTTTTTCCAGCAGGGTTTGATTTTGTTTTGATTTTTTTTGCTGTTTTTCTTATTTGATGTGAAGTTTTGAGGTTGGAAACGATATTTTGTGGTGTTTTTAAGTGGTATTAATCCGATTTATGTTTTGTTGGATGTTTGATTTATAATTTTTTGAATCGACATAATTTTTAATTCGTTTCAGAGGACGCTATTGATTATAGTCTCTTCGTAATAATGACAATTTTTATTTTACCTAATTTAATTTACAAAATTATTTGTTTAAAATATTTGCTAAATCGATACCGGAGTAATTGTTTGGTTTTATTTTTTATACATCGTACGGACTGCATATACACATATGTATAGTGAGGTAAATGATTCCTCTGAATTCCTGGTTAAATACTTTGGAAACACAAGTTCGTTTCAACGTAAAATTTCAACTGCAAACACAATTTTTTGTGACCACCACTTTCATCACCATTTTCATTTTTAATGTCTATAACTTTTCTTTAGCAGCATAAGTATCTACAAACAGTAAACATAAAAATAAATCTAAAAAGGCCAACAGTTATAATTCTCAGATTTACAAAAATTTCAATTAAAAACGAATACTAGTAATACTAGTAAACTTAATACTAGTATTAGTACCTAATATACTACTAAAATATTAATTTATTGGAACACTAACTCACGAAATATACATAATTTCATTTACTAACGATGACTACAAACTATATGAGTGAATAGTCATAGTCAAATAAGTTGGCTTAAGCCATGCGTATGTAGAGTGCTAAAATATACATTACTGTTAAGGGTGGTTCTATGCCAAATTATTAGACTTGGACAATGGAATGAGTAACATGACGGATATAACGGTATAACCCGAGTAACCTTGTTACTCACAATGAATGATTAATGATCTCTGTTCGTTGTAATTAAAAGCCCAATGACTGATTGCATCGGCAGCGTTCAGTTTAAAGGCTTGTATAGTGCGACTCAAATGACTTGGCCCGGACGACCATAAGACCAATGTTAAAAGCAACATTAGTCTTATTGGAGGAATGGATCACGTTATTTGAATCGAACTATAAGCTAGATTTAACCAGAAAACTGTCACAGATGGATTTGATTAAGCGGATGGATTGTGAATGCATATAAACAGTTATCGAAGGAATACAAGTTATTATAAATTGAAAGCGATATTGACAAATAATATTTGGTGCGAAATTCAAATAAATGTTAATAAACCAAAATTTAGTTGGCTTAAAACTTTAAACAATCCTTTTTTATTGACATTCAAGCTCTAATTATGTTTACCTTAAACAAGCCTTTGATAAAATTATTAAAAACTTTCCTTATAAAACAAATAAAAACGTGATAGTATTGTATTTATTATAAGTGAATATAAAAATTTATAGCAAGAATATTACAGTCCCGAAATAGTAGTTTTCATTACTAGGAGCGAAAGTGGCTCTTTTTCGAGTACCAAGGAGACACTTTTGCTCCGTGTGATGAACAACTATTTTGATCATTATGTATAAATAACCATTTAATCGTTAACAAATTACACTACATAATTTTGAGGTTATCCAAAATAGTCACCGTCATTTCCACATTTGTTAGTTGTTTACAAACACAAGTTAAGAAATCGTTCAACCTTTCAAACGTAACATAAACAAATTTTGACATTAGAGTACGGCAAAATTTACCATATGTTTTTTCAGTACTCCTATTCGAAGTGATCCAAAAACGATCATTTTGCGTACGATTTAGAGAACTGAAAACGGCTTTTTTCGGGACAGTATGATGAAAAAGCTTTTTTTGCTAGTTATCGATCGTGTTGCAAAATATACAATATTAAAAAAAAAAAAACAACAACAACAACAATATTTACAATATTAAATTCTGACATCTTTTTAACTTCTCTCTCAATTAATTTACATAATATAGGCCTACCTTAAATTGTGTATAGTATAACAAAATTATTGTAATCGTACCGTTTAAAATTAGTTTTAATTGTAAAAAAACTGTTCAAAATTAAGGATCAACGAACTTTCCGATGCGAACAATACAGGACGGAATTAAACCTGACGGGAAATTTAGTGGGTATAAAGTCAGCAAGGTAAACTTCAGGTTATTTATTAACCGTGATGTTGGCCACACTGACAAACTACCAGCTGTTTCCCCTCCCCCACCCCCTCCTCTGCCCCTCCTCTGACAATTTCCTTAATTCCCAGGTGGGTTTATGTTTTGATGGACGGCCAAGTTTGAAATCATCTACACCATTGTTTACTTTTACCACCGAGACCTTATACATTGTTAATGTTGTACGGGTCATGATAAGATTCTTCGTTTAAAATTCATTGTTGGTGATGGTGATTTTATATTTTGATTTTGATTATATTTGCGGAGATTTGGCGTCACTGATTAGCAAAAAACTACGTAGTTTCACGGCGTTTCGGGATCTGGAATCTGATCCCCTTTTCTGGTGGAAAAGAACCTAGAACATAATAGGATTAGTAACACACAGCCAGGATAATGTGGACAAAAATGAAATGTAGCTAAAACAGAGAATTGTATAAAAGCAGTCTTAAAAATACTATGCTGAATAGGAAACACGTACACAATTTAACACTTGTGATATACACAGTATATACATTATACATGTGATTTCTGTGTTATATTGTGTTCTTGTTTTTTATTCAGCATAGTGTTTTTATGACTGCACTTACAGTTCTCTGTTTTAGGTAAGTTTTTTTTGTCCAGGTTATCCTGGCTGTGTGTTATTAATTTTGTTATGTCTAGGTTATTTTCCACCTGAAGACGGGATCAGACTCCAGATTCCGAAACGTCGTAAAACTTGCGTTTTACTAATCAGTGATGACAACTGTCCGCAAAAATCAAGATCAAAATTTAAAATTGCGATGAGAGATTTAAGTTTTTTTTTACAGTACAGTCAAATTAGTTGCGTATTACATTCATAATACTTTATAACATACATCCAAAATGAAAAGTAAATGAACGAGAGGTATTTCCAAAAAAAAAAAACTATTAGCTACTTGAAGAATGTTTATATGGTTTTAATTTGTTGACTTTATTCTATTAGTTTTAAAATTAAGAAAACTAGCCTATTTAATATATATTGTATCATATCATCCATGTTTAGTTTTCCCGAATAAAAAAATGCATTTTCAACTTCGAAAAAATAAACCTTCCAAGAAATTTAATATTTTTAATCAAAAATATATTTATATAAAAGTTGTAAAAACCGCTTTATCCGACACCAGACATTAATCCGGATGAGTTTAACAGCGTAAAAACCTTCATAACAATCCCGTCTGATAAAGTGCTAAAATACACATATAAAATGTATGTCTGACAAAAACGTCCCGTGGAATTTTCATGCCCACGAATGACATCATTGGATCATTGGATCATTGGATCATTGGATCATTGGATCGGCCAAATGGATGCATTCCGGGACTAATGACGTTCGCCGAATGCGACTGAAGCTCTCACCGCAGATTTATGATCCGTCATGTTTTTACGATCGTCATGTTTTCTCTTCCGAGTTAGTTTTGAATTTGTTTATGTTTGTTAGTTAAAATGATTTCTATATTAATTGAATGAGTGATGAATAACACGCTGTTCTGAGAAAGGGGGTTCGAAAAAAGGAGCTAATGGGAATTAGGTTATTAGGAAAGTAAATGAGAAGAGTTAAGTTAAGGGGTAAGAATATTCTAAGAAAACCTAACTTTATTGCTCAAAAAGTTTATAAATTGATAAGGCTACCTAGTTGTAATATTTAAACAACACCTGTAACTTTGGACATTGCAAAGAATATGTCCTTGTCATCACAAAAGATTATATCAATTTAATCCCTAGAATCAAAGGGTGAGTTTTAACCACCAGCTAGCCTACCCAATTATGTATACAATACCTGGTAATAACTGGTATAATAACTGGTCCGTAAGGATTGTCAGTTTTAGAAGCCTTCTTGTATGTTTTGATAAAAAGTACCTTAAAACAAATGTGCTTGCTTCTAACTCTATTTCTTCGAACGTATCTGACGATATTTTCCCTATGCGCAAGTGAAAAATAGCAAATCCCTCTGAAAAAGTACAAAACACCTTAAAACCAGACCCTTCCTCGGATAAAATCAAAAAACCTCGTAGTAGATATTGCGACAAAATATCGTATTTTAGTTCCAATATAACGGAAAAAGTATATCGAAATTTTGCTTTATCGGTGTATTGATATTTCTTTTCCGATACGTATCGCCCTGTCTTCAGGCGGTAAAAACGTGTTCAGCAAAATGTTTTGCGTTTTAAAAACAAAGAAATTCATAACTCATAATTCATAATTTTATTGAGCCATTCAGTTGGTTACAATAGGCCAGGTCACTACAACTACTTAGATTTAACAAAACGAAAAAAATGAGTAAGATCTCTTGACTCACAAAAAACAAATGAGTCCTTAAATGTCTGTCATGCACAAGAGTCTATGGAGCAAACCATGCACAACTGTCTAAAAGGCAAACCATGCAGAAAACCATGCACAGAAAAAAGTCAAAATAAAAAAAAATTAAATAAAATTTACAGCCACACAAATACCTCTGGCAAGTTCTTGATTAATCTCCCTCAGTAAGATTTTGCAAAATCTTAAGTTTCTTGGTGGCAAAACCTGGTTTTGGTTCCTCTTTAAACTTGCAATAGTGTTATTTTTCTCCAGAAATACCGTTTTTCCCAAATATCGGAAACATCCATATTTTTCTTCCGATACATCGAATGAATCGATATTAATGGTTCCGATACATCGATATTTTTTAAAATAATTGCCCTTCTCGTGGGCTTTTAGTGGCCGCAAATGGCATCATTGAGTTGTTGGTCTGCATAGACATCTGCATCGAGGATTAATGACTGCCTGGATGCAACTGAAAGCTTTTATTAAGCGAACAAAGCTGATAGATGATCCGTCAGCCTCTCAGACCCCGAGCGGTTGTTCTAGCGATCTCCCCATCCAGTAGTTAGTGGCGTGTTTGTTTATTTAAAGTAGTCGAAGTCCATTTATAATGGACAACAGCATTTATATTCTGTATTGCCTAAGTTCTTACCAGTAAACAATAAACTGTGGTTTAAGTTGATAATGTGACATGTGACATAAATTAGTCTAAGTAGACTCCTTCTTATCCGGACCCTCGGGACCGACGCCTGTCCGGATAAGGGATTTTTCGGTTAAACCGGCGTTTTGTAATATTAATTAACCAAAAAATTGGATATTTTACGATAATTTGACCATTATACATTTCCTACGAGAATCAGTTCCGAATCGGTTCGAAACAGTTCCTCGATTACTAAAAAACGTACTTATTTTACTAAAATTGAAGAGAGCATAGTATTTAGACACGTCATTACTGGTATCAAATGTCTTTCCACAAGGATAGGCAATACAGTAACGTCCATTTGCTGCCGATCACGTCGGGTTAAATCATCGATGGGTTAAACCGATGTTTTTTAATAAAAACTTTCCGGTTAAAAATATTTTACTTCCCCCAAGATTAGTCTGGTTAAACCGATGTGCGGTCAAATTGTGTCCGGTTAAGAGGGAGACTACTGAAGTGAGTTTCTCTAGTTTTATTTATTCTTTATTTATGTCAAATCGAATCTAATCAAAAACAGTTTATCTGCTCTAAAGTTAACAATAGAATTATTACTTTCGATTTTAGAATATTAAACTAATCTCAAACCAAATCTTATATAGGCTAAATTAATCCCTACATAACAAACCCGTAAATGGGGAAAACGTGCGCTAGTTTGTCAATGTATGTATGTCAATTAGATTTGGATGTTACTCGGTAAAATGCATCCTCCTACTTTAAAAACCTTTGGAACATAAAGTGTAATTAATTGGGTAAAGATCTTATACAGGGACATATATAATTATTCCGTGACATCTTCAGGGGAGTTTCTTTAATTTTATATCTCAGTCAGGAAATATGATCAATAAAAAAAAAAATGAAACACTTTAGAAATTCCTTAGATATGTAATTTGAAGATTCGAGTTTATGAATTAAAGTAGTATGCCCTGAGAAAGCTGTCAAAAGGGAAAAGAAAAGGAGTATTATAGATGTTGTTGGTTGATGAAAATTAAGGGGTAAAAATCAAGCAAAGGCAAAAAAAACTTTTGGTTAAATGATTTACTGTATCTATTTGGAACATATAATCATAATTTAAAACATTATCTAATCAACATGAAATTATCGGATTTACTCAATCGGCAATTTACTTGCTAAATCAAGGAATGTTACCGTTTAAACCCATCGCTACTAAAAAGTTATGTAATAATAGATGTACAGTATTTTAATTTTTAATTTTAACCAGTATGAGGCATTTTTATTGCTTGGAAATTAAAGACCTATTTTAAGAACCCAAATTAACTTCTTAGTTTAGTGGGTCAAACCCATTAAAATATTTGTTTTTTAGGTTGGCACACCTGATAAATTAAACCGTTATGTTGGCAAGTCAGAGTGATCAGCTGATTGGTTCTTTAGTACGCAAAATCCCTCATCTAACCAGAATAAACTTTACTACTCTCATAAAAGTATTTACTGGTTTGAAGATTGGAATTCCTGGTAAATTAAAACCGTTAAGTTGGCAGAACTGAGCAATCAGCTGATTGATCATTTCATCTATTTACTAAGCTGATAAAAATACAGCCTACTCTTATAGCTCAATAAAAGTATTTACTTTTCTAAGGTTGGCACTCGTGGCAAATTGTCGTGGGGAAGTTGGCTACACTGAATAATCAGCTGATTGATTGTTTACGGCCGTTCCCTCAGCTGACCAGAATATAGCCCACACCAGCTGTCTGACATCTCAATTAGATGATTGGTCAAAACAAGAGTCGAGAAAGTTACTAAATTAGATTTAGTTAAATGAACTTCCTAATTTGTATTTTACAGCCTCATTAAAAAAAGTGAATACTAAATATGGTTGTTAAATGTTAAATGCGTTCACTTATTCACAGGATATTGTTATATTGCATTATATTATGATACTTCTTAACTCACGTAATACTATAATTTTCACATATAATTTTGTAGGCATTTATAAACCAGTGGAATTTTATAATTATGCTAGCTAAAATATTTATACAGGGTCCAAGGAGTGTATCGTACTTGTTAATGTAAATTACCTGCAAATATAATACGGACTTTAAACAAATAGTTATCACAATGTCTTTTTTTACCTAAATATTATAGCATGACGTGAAGTTTTAGGTCGAAGCAAAAAATTACTTCTAATATTAAAATTACTTCAAAATATTACGTCTCTGTGGTCTAAGGCAATCGAATTTTTGTGTGCTTTAATGGGCATTTTGGGAGAACGTTTCCCAAAATTCATTGAAATTACGAGTCAGGTATCGATTCATTCCAGGATGAACTAGTTTGAACAGATTTAAGATCATAAATGTACAAACAAACGTACGGTTTTGTATGATAGGATTCAAAAGCTGAAAAAAATAACTTAAAAATACATAAGACATTATAACCCCAAAAATAGACTCAATATAAAATTAAATGTATAAGAATTTAGCAGTAGTAAAAGTAATTTCTTCAGGAAATTCTTTAACTTTGTTTAATATCGGAGGTTTTGTTGAAAATAATATTCGATATTCGACGTTCGCTGTTCAAATAGCGCTGGTGTAGATATTGGTTTTGAAGCACGGATTTCTTCAAGTGACACAATATTGGATGAATAAAATAGAATAAATCGACTGTTAACCACTTCTGAAATGAATATCGTATTGCAATAGTTTTTACAATTTACTTACTTTATGCATAATGCAATAATGCAGCGTATTATATAAAAGCATCGGTAGCCCTATAGGAGGACAGGTTGATGACAACTTGTAAAATGCTTAGAGGACTTAGCTTTGCTCGTTCAAATTTTAGATTATATTGTATGCTTTATCATCAAAGAAAACCTGGATGAGATAAACTCATTAGATTTAATTTATTTATTTAACAATTGCACTGTATATTTTAAGTCTAAAGCTGTACTAGTCTTCATAGCTTAATATTTTGCCAGGCAGTGGTTTCTACAGTTTTTTTTACTTTTTTCTACAGTTAATTTTTATACGTACCTTTGCGGTTTACCGTCCTGCTTAATATTTTACTTTCGATCAAGGAAATTAATAATAATTGCTTAAAATATACTCATGTAGCTTCAAAAAAGGTTTTTAGGACTTTCTTGCTACAAACTAAGCCCACTTATGCAGAGGACTTACACTTCACTTTTCTACTACTTATGTTGGTGCGCACATAATGAGTTCAATTTGACCTGAAAACTTTAAATAAAAAATTAATTTAGTTTCACAGTCTCTGAAATATCTATTCTCCACAAATCATACACTTAATTTCGTAAGGCGATTCTTTGCGTCAAAATTGTGGGCGTCAGGCAAGTCGTAGAAATATGGGAGAGGGCTCAAATTAAAGGTATCTATTCCGTGATGGCGGGAAAAATAATAAAATTGCTTGAAATTTACCAGAAAACGAGAAGTAAAGCCGGCTCCACACATGCGTCATTCGGCATGCAGCGAGCAGCGATTCGCCGAATCACGAGTAGTGTGGATGGGTGTTTTGATGTATTTGGCAAGTAGCAAACATTAGTGCTTGTTCATTGTCGGTCCTATAGCGAGACAAATAGTTCGCCGAACGTCGAACATTCGGTGCATGCCGAATAACGCATGTGTGGAGCCGGCTTAACGTAAAATATCTGCCATTTAAAAAGCATTGGGATCTAAAAACGTCTGATTTGCTTACATAAAACATGTGATGCTGATACTTGATTGAAAACCATGTGGTGGGCTAGATATCAATATAAGGTAGATTCAGATTGCTATGAAGGTATTTTGTACTGTAATAAATAAGGATCGTTTTAATTTTCTCTCATTAGGGGCTTTTAGCCCCTTCAAGTCACTAGTAACCATTAATTTTTCCAATATATTTTATATTATTTCGTCAAAATTCTTTAATTATATTTGTAAAATCTAGCAGTTTTACATTATGTGTTTTACTACGATTTACTTTTCAATCTACTCTAAAAGAAAAACTCGTAATTATTTTCCCAACATATTTATTTTAGAGTTTTTCTTAAAGTGTTGATATTTGAAAGCACTTACCGACACGCTTCAATGGATCTATGAATAAGATTCAATATTGAAACTTGTATTGAAATTTCATATTTCTGAGAGCGAGCACGCGCCCCCGTCTTGTAATGGAATTCCATCTTCAATCCCCAACCTACGCTCATCCTATCAAATACGAGTATAACTACTTCACTAGAAAATTAAACTATGAATTAATTTACAAATACTTAGTTTTGTACCCCGAACATAAATCTCAAAACGGACTTAAATTTATTTTAAAGCATGAATTTTAAATTACTTACTTGTGTACATTCGACATCAGAAATATTAGATCGTACTGAAATTAAATCTTTTGTTAAACTGATGTACCTGGTGGACCGAGCCTAGCTCGGTATTTTTTCATGTTTATCAGTTCATCTAATTACTATCAAACATTTTAGCGTCATAAAATTTAGAAATAAAAATGTTTTTACTACTCTATGCTATATCTATTTATGCCATACGCTGTATTCTTCCTAGATGGCTGTAGTTCGCAAACAGCTGATATGATTATTTAATTTGTTGAAACCTTCCTTGTTTATTTCGTTGCTATTACGGCAACTCATGAGGTCAATGTTAAAATTTTAAAACTTTAAAATTCGTTTTATTTCGTTATTAGATTTTCTCTGGCCGAGAACACGTTTTTGAGTCAGAAATTACTTTTTTCCAGACTTTGAAGGAAATTCTCGGAGCCGTTTTTGAGACAATTAAGAGGAGGTTGGAGTTGGCGGCCATATTGGATTTATACTCCATAAGAAGCAATTTTAATTGGTTTGCGGGATTTCTCGTTTATTTTTGGTCAGAAAACTAAAGTTCATATGTCAAATTAAAGCTCTTTTTAAACTCTACCGGACGTAGGAGTTACATTTTCACATAAACTAGCCATTTTTTGTAAAATTGAAAAAATAACTTTTGATTGCGTTTTTTACGTCATTTATCAAATTTATCGAAAATCGGTTTCCTACGTCCGGTAGATAATTTAATTAAGATTTCTCATATTCGGCTTTCGAAATTATCTAATTAATAACAACGACAAATTCTCGCATACCAAAAAGCATGTCAAACGAAAATTCAAGGTAAATTTGAGCTTCTGTTCTCACTGATTTGAAGGAATTGCTAGCGATCAGCTGACTGTGATGAAAATTAGCCATTCAACACACGGCAAACGGCACTATTTAGTGCATTATATACGGCGGAGCAATATAGTTTCAAGCTTCGCCGCATCATTCTATTAGCAGCACCCGTCTATCCAACCTCCTCTTAAGCAGAGAAAGCAAACAAACAAGCAAACAAAAAACACTGATCATATTAGAGTAGAGGGTACCTTCGTAGATAATGGTTAGAACCTGGTAGACCGAGTCCTGTGCAAACATACATGCGTACAATCAAGATAACATTGCTCATACAAGAGTGTAGGATTGTCTCTAGGTGAGTTTTAGGTTAAGTTCAGATTACCTAAACTCAAATTACAATACTGTATTTTACTTAACATCGAACAACTGACTGTTCTTTTGTGTAAGTCGAATCCATTCAACAAACTCCTACCTTTTATGCGCAACTTTAAGTATTCTCTCAAAACCTTTTTGCACGCCTAAATGTTTTGAAATTAATGACTTATTATTTAATTAATGGAATGAAACCACCTGAAAATCGTCTAAAACGTGTTTGTGGTTCAACGTTGGTTGTACTATAAATTCATTAATAATTCTTTATAGTTAATATTGCTTGTGTGTAGTGTGGCCTCTCTTGTGTGTTAAATTCTTAAATTACCGCTTATTCAATCCACATAAATGCTTCAAATTACAGATGCAATATACTTCTTAAATTAAATTTTCGTTTTGAAACACGCATTTATTACTTTAACAATAGTGATTATTATAAATGTCCCGCCTTCTTTTAAGATGGAAGTTGGATTTCGATCCCAAACACTGATTTAGACTTATTTTATCCTGAGCTTATAAGGCTCAAAACTGGACCCATATGCTATTGGTTATTGGGCTATTAATCTTAACAAAATCTCTTGTCTCCAAGTGATTAGATAAACAATGTATTTGTTGTTGTAATGTGTTGTAAGGTTTTTCTAACACTAACAGTTCAATATGACTTATTCTTGGGATACAAAGCATTTCCCACCCACAGCAGATATTTTTATTAGATTGGCGTAAGCACGAAATTGTTCAACCACAACAGATTTTTTTTATTTTGAACTGAAAATTTAGTTTAATTGCCTTCAACTAGTTACAGAATCACCAGGGATAAAGTGTGGTCCCATTAATTTTTAAGCTTTGAATTTCAGGGTCTATGTTATAATACACTGTCGCGTTTAACCCATTAATGGCAGTGAACCATTTGACCATTTGAGGAAGTGAATGGGGAAAATGGACTTTGAATGAAATAGACGTCGACAAATAGTAGTTTATGCAACGATTGTATTATGAATTCCTTTAAGCCACGAGTTCTAAATATCTCATAAGTTATTTAGTGAGATATCAAACCTCAATTAGTTTTTGAAGTTAGGTAAAAAATATTAATTCCTCTTTTACTGATAATAACCATACTAAATAGGTGAATTAAAGATAAAGTGAGTTAATCAAAATTTGGGATATGTTGATATAATTAAATAACTCACAGTGGATGACACACTTGTTATAACGTATTAAAGGACGTTTGAGGTTAGGTACAATAGGATACTAACACCGGAATCGTATGGGTGCAATCAGCTGATGATGCCGAGCTCTCATTGGTCTAGAACCAGTATTCAAAAGAGACTCCAATATCATAAGTTGACCTTATGCAACTGCTTGGTTTTGGGTTTTTTAATGTGTACCATTATGAAGTTTATTGTAATGCCATAATTGGTGCTTATTGCAATGGTCGTAGATAAAGAAAGTTATAGTCCGAACCAAATAACGTGGTCCACTCCGTCCATAAGCTCAGTGCTAAAACAAACATTAATCTTATGGACGGACTAGGTCTTGCTGTTTGGATCAGCATATACATTGAGCCTTATTAGGTATCTGGTAAACACGTGAAATATTCCGCTTCAAAACAACATCAAAACTATGTCGCACGTTTGAGAATGTAGATACTTCCAAAGTTAAGTTTTTTTTTAACATTCGGTCAAAATTGCTGTAAGCTGACCTATGTCGAAAAAATTAAAAAACAATGTAATACTCTTTTTACTCTTTCGATAATTCATCCATATTCGTATGATTCAAAAAGGTAAAGCTATAAAAGTAAAAATCTAACCGTATTTTATCTAAACCCACGTTCATTCATTTGACAACTATAACACGAGCCCCCACACTGCTTTCACAGCGGCGATACGTCAAGCGGGGTAAAAAACGACAATTAATCACTTGATACAAACGAGAGGTCGCGATCATCGTTAGTCATCGTTGACGTCACCTGAGCCGCTAACGATATACCAAAACACACACACAGACAGACGGACAGAAAAAGTCACTCATACATTCACATACTGTTGGCGCTGTTGTTAATTTTGTAACACACTGGACAATTATTTATCAAGCTTGATGCTTGTTTTGCAGACAGATTTTTGGAGATTCGATTGCTGGGGTAGAGAATAAAACCAGAATTAAAGAAAAACAATAATAGGCGCTTCTCGTTTGCCAAATATTATACATGATTTGTATTTGAACAGTATAACCCTAATTCCTACCTTGTTTGAAGTACCTAACCACTTTTTCTATATTAAAACGTTTTTAAACCCAGACAATTCGTTCGGGTTTTTACTAGTTTTGTTGTTGTTGATAAAACTTAAAATATTAAAGATTTTTGTCATATTGTGTCTTTCTACGCCAGTGGCATTTTTTAACGTTTTGATCGGGAACGGTCCAAACCCGGGTCTTGTTACTATCTAATGGCGACCTTTTGTTAGATAGCATCACTAATTCATAGCCCAATGACAAATGGCAACTGGACCCAGTTTCGATCCTGTCGATAGATTCGATAGGTTATGAGGTGAGCGCTTTATCCACTCGGCTATCCAGTCTATAGCCGAGGTGGGTCTTAAAGATTCACCTTAAGTTTTTTCATCGAATCAAATTAGGAGCTGTTTGGTATTTATAACATCGAATCTGATTATGGGCACTTACAGCGTGCACTCACGGTAATAGGCCTGCACTGTAAAAAATGAAATTTACATTCGATAAATAGCAAAAAATCAATAAAATTTATACTATTGTAAATTTGAAAACAAAATGGCGCACATATAGTGAAAGGGGTCTCTTACAGGTGTTCCCAAAAGAAAAATGTTTCTACAACTTCAACAATAATTAAACATTCCGCTTCGCCATAACATACAAAAGTTACAAATCTTGTAAGACAACAATGGTGACGTCACCTCCTCCTTCCGGTTCTTCCGGTCCATCCAGCACTGCTTCCGGTCCCTTCCGGCGGATGACGCTGCGCGAGAGTTTGCGGCGAGTGGGCAACAGACTGCGGCAATCAGCTGGGCGGAAGTGTAAAACAGCTGTTGAGCCGACAGGTGTACCAATTGGCCCAACGGTAAAACGATGCAGGCTTGACTACGAGCGACTAGCCAGTGTGTACGAGACACCAGAGCGAGTGGTAGTGGATAAAGTGGATAGTGCGGTGGGAAATAATAGTTACGAAGTGGTAAGGGGTGACAGAAACAGTGACAAGAGTGGTACTTACGAAGAGAGAAATGTTGATAGAAGTAATAGGTCCATAATCGTTCGTAGTGGCGATAACCGAAGGTGTGACAGTGTTGACACAAGTAACAAGTACGAAGTGCGTGAAGACGGTAACAGTGACAGGAGTAACAGGTATGAAGTAGAGCGTGGAGGAAGTAACAGTTCGTGGAGGAATAGGTACGAGGTAGTACGAGAAGAAAGAAATAACAGAAACGACGTTGGACGTGGAAAATGGAGGAAGTACGAGGTGCGAGAAAGTAACGGTGACGAAAGTAATAGGTACGAAGAGAGGAACGTTGACAGTAACAGGTACGAAGTCGTGCGTGAAGATATCAGAAGAAGGAGTAATAGTTTTGATACAAGTAATAAGTACGAAGTAGTCCGTGAAAGCAGAAACCGATTCGACAAAAGTAATAGGTACGAGTCGATAGCAGGTAGAAGTAACAGTTACGATGATGTGACCCGAGGGAGTAACCCGTATGAAGTGATTCGTGAAAATAGATTAAACGAGGAACTGAGACGGCACGAGTACGAAGCTGTGAGTAACAGATGTAACAGGTACGAGGACCCGCTTAGGAGTAACAAATACGAGGTAATACAGGATGAGAATAACAGCTATGAAAGTATAAGAGGTAACACGAAGGGATTAAATAATTATGAAATTCTCGGGGAAAAAATTCACGTTCGTAAAGGTTTGGACTCCATTAGTAACAGGTATGAGGTAATCCGTGATAAAAGTAACAGTTACGAAGTTTTGAGAAACATCGGAGAAGGAAGTAAAGGTAGCAGTTGTCAGGTACAGGGCGATAAAAGTAACAGCTACGAAGAGATTAGTGATTTTATACCCTATAGGAAGAAGAATGAAGAGAAGAAGGGTCAAGGGAGACGCAGTGGTGTGACTTGGGAAGATAATTACGTCTTTGAGGTTGTGAATGATAAGGAACCATCAAGAAGAGGAAGAAGAAGCTGTCTGAAAGAAATCCCAGTGAACACCCTTGACTGTGATGTGGAAACAGTAAACGAAAGAAGGATTTCTTTTGGAGATGCCCCAAACGACTGTGGTCTAAGGAGAAGAATCGGTGGTAGTATTAGATCAGGGAAGAAGATAAGAGAAGTCTTAAGTGAAGTTAAAAACATCAATGACGATCCGATAAGGAAGAAGAAGGTAGACATTCAAAGTAAACACAATGACAAAGAAAGTGTTCCCAGAAATGAGTATGAAGTGGTGAGGAAAGATAAAAAGAAGAAGAAAGTCAAACGAAGAAAGTCTGTGGGGAAAGATGACAAGAAACGCACTTCAACATTTTATGACAATCCAGTTGTAGATGGGAATAAATATGAAGTCAAACGTGATACAAAGAACACATCCTGCTATGAAAATACGTTGGTTGACGATTATCTGAACCTCCCTGAGAACAAAGGTACTCTTAATCCAGCCTTTGAAGATTTTACGTTGAAGAGTAACTTGGCACCACCGAAAAAATCGAGGGCGCCGCTCCAAGAAATAACCATACCTTTGGACGACAGTTTTAAGGAAAACCGAGATCCTAATATTACTGTGAAACGGAAGAGGAAGTACAGTGTCAGGTTTGAAATAGACGAGGAAGTGGAGGAAGAGGTGTGTCAAAGAAGATTCGGGAATGTCTTAATTGAAGAAAATAGACAGAGACCGTCCATTCTGAAGACGAAAAGACACTTGATAGAAGAAGAAGACAATGACTCTACTGAAGAACTGTTGATTCGGAACTACGAGCTTTTAACCAAAGACGGGTGTTGCATTTCTCGAGAAGAATCCAACACTTCGAAATTCGTCAGGAAGAAAAAGGAGACCGCTGAGACCAGCCAGGAAGAAGAACCTGAAGAAGAAATTTCAGAAGATAAAGAAGAAGACATTCTTCCTCTCCCTGTAGTCAGTCTGTATGCTGCTCCGGAAGACAGAATGGGGAGGAAAAAGTCTTGTAGGAAATCTAAGAAACCCTCGGAAAATTTTTTGGTCCCGAAAAAGAACTCGTCTAGTGACATAAAAGTGCTTGGGATCAACACAACTGACTCTTTAAATCAACCGTCCACTCTGAGGACGGATCGTTTAGCGAAAATAGTGCAGAAGTTCGGACCGGAAGTGCTGATGGCGATGGGGGAGGAAGGGGGAGACTCGGTACTAGCTCAGTTTAAGAAGACACTGGAGAGGCCGAAGCAAGTGCGACCGGAAGAACGGACAGAAAAGCCGGAAGTTCCAGTTGTGGAGGAAACGGAACAGAGAGATGTGGAGGAACCGAGGAGAGGGAAGAAGAGGAAGTACGCCGAAGACATCTACGGTGAGTTTCTGCATAAATTTGATTTTTTGTGTAGAATGTGTGTAAAAGACAAGCTAGGAGGGTCTAATATTATTTGTTGTTCTACTTTTAGGCATCACCCACCTCAAGGTTTTTTATGCGGCGTTGCTTCCAGGGACGACAGTTGTCCTCTTGTCAATTGTTAAAAATTTTACACATATCACAACACAAACACAATTAGCGAACGCCACATATATTCCCGACGTTTCAAGAAACACATATAAACGTTTCCCGCTATCGAGGGACTTGTCGATATGTGGCGTTCGCTATTCGCGTTTGTGTTGTGATATTTGTAAACATTTTAACAACTGACAAGAGGACAACAACTAATGTCCATGGTAAGCAACACATTTATGTTAATCACATGATCGCAAAACGTCCTGTCTTTGGAACCTACTGAATGTCGTATATGTAATGTTCTCAATTTGTTTCAAGCAAATAAATGAAGAAAATAAATAAATGATGAGGGCTTTCGGCCCTCTGGCAGAAAAGAGCTGGTTTTGGCCATCAAATGACGTTTGTAAAACAGGCAATTTCGTCGTAGTGTGGTGAAAAATATTTTTTTAAAGTTTTTGAAGGTTTTTTTTAAATATTACTTTAAGAGTCTAAACAATTAGCAACTTTCGTTTAGGCATAGCGTTGAGCCATCAACAAGAGTAAATGTTTAACTACTGAAAACAATTTTCGTTTGCAGTTTAAAGCTTAGCATGAACGAAAGATACAACTTTTGTTTAAAAAGTTCGGAAGTTCAAAAGTAGGCTTGAAAGCTGCTATTTATTATCATAATTAGAAGGTTAATTACGAAAGAATAACTTTGTCCAATCGATTTTATTATCAACTTCTAAAAAACAAGAATTATTTCGCCTCCTCCTTGAATTCCCAAGCCCAACTGGGAATTCGGTGCTCAGTCCATGAATATAAAGTAGTATACTAGGAAAAGGAAATATATTAGTAAAAGATTGAGTTTTCGAAAAGCAGTTAAACTGTCAGACTGTAATTTTAAGAAGCAACAATATAGCATCAATTTGTTCGACTATTTTTAATTAGTTCAAAAAAGTCTCCTTTTCCAATAATAAACAGGTTTACATACCTTGACGTCACAATTCCATATAAGTACAACTTTATTTACTGTTGACTATAGTTTCGACTTCTTCGAAGTCATTATCAAAACTAAGAACGTTAAAATATCATTCTTCTGAATTTCGTATTGAGTTTAAAATCACATGAACACAACTATACAAACACTTAAACATTAAAAACAGTTCGCCGGCCGGCACCCGTCACTGAACTCTGAGACGTCAAGGTATGTAAACCTGTTTATTATTGATTAACCAATTCTGGAAAGCTTCAACATGAATCTCCTTTTACTCCTAATTAAAATATTGCCTACTCCTTGTTTATTTATGTGCTGCTTTTAAGATTAGGTCATGTTATGTGCCCTAGAGACCTTTGTATGTTTACAGTATTAGCACTGTATTTCCTGACTGTAAAATAACTGACTAATTTTCACACTATTCAAGCCGGTTGTTTTCCACCACATTTCACTCTCCAAAAGACTTTTAGCTTAAGTAACCCTCACATATGTTTAGTAAAAACTTGGATGTATTTTAGATAACCATACCAACACATCGCTCAAATTTACTATATGCCAGCAATCGTTCACTATTGTAGTCCTTGACCATCATTATATTAGTGGCTCCTGGGTCATATTAGGACTACCACTATTGTAGGTTTTAACCATCAATATTATAAGTTCCTGAACCGTAACTTACAGTTCTGAACTATCATTATTAACTATAATATGGAACTATCCTGCACTATAATTTATAGTTCTTGGACTATCACTATTATAGTTATTACCCTAATTCATAGTTCCTACCCCATCATATTATAGTTACTAAACCTCCTTTAATATTTTTTGAACTACGAGTTTTGTTTTCAACACAGATTGCGACTTGTTACTTCTTCTTCTTCGACTCAGCTCTCAATTACCCGAAACTAATAAAGCTTGCCCGACGAAAAATAAAGTAGGAAAAACTTCTTCTCTCTTTTCGTTGAGGAATATGCCTTTCTGTCATACGTAAAATGAAATAGAGATGGTATTTAATAATATTTCTAACTTTATCTATAGTCTCAACTAGTGGTTGACTTTATGGTTTTCCAATACTTATGTTTTATTTTAAATTTAGGTAGGTAATATCTTATTGGTCATTAAGATTAATGAATTAACTTCTGCGAAACGTAATATTATGAGATTACGGGATCTTACTTATGAGATTCCACAATCACATTTTTTAGGTAGGCTACATGAACAAATATTTATCTATCAAGAATTGGGAGCCAACTAGCATACATACTATTAAAATAAATTATACACTTACAATAATAAATTTAATTTTTTTTGATATTCAACATTATGTCGATTCTAATGCAACCGAGATGTGATACAAATTTGAAGGAGACAACTGATACGGTTTTGGAGACAACTGTTATTAAAGCTAAGTTTGATGCTACTTTAAATACGGATTCAAATAAAAATTAAAGCCGTAAGTTAAAGATTTCACAAAAAAAACTCAACTGTTTTAAGTTAAAATAGATAAATAAACTTAAATGACCGTGGTTATTGAACGTACTCTGGACGTATAATATACTGATCCTTTTTCGTTTTAGATATCGTTTTGGAGCCACTGGAGGTGTTTTTCAAAACAGTTTCTCTCTCGCTTGTCGCTAATTTGCCACTTATTCTTTTTCCCTCCCAACAACGCTGCCTAATTAGTTCCAAACGTAATGCTGAGGGAAACTCGATTTTCAAAACTGGGGGAAACATCGCCTCTCCGTTATTGTTAAATGTAGTCCATATTTTACACCATGGTTAAATTTGATATAGGAACATTATTTCCTGTTATGTTTTGTACTTTTTTATTTTATGTTATGTCGCTGAATGATTTTTTGGTGGGTTGGTTAAGTTATGTGTTTTTAATAGAATTATTGTTATTTTGATACTGGTTAATACCCTACACGACTGTATGTAATTATGGTTACATACTAAAGCCCTAAAATTCAAACTCAAATTTATATTCTTGCTTAAAATATATTATAATGTATTTTATTAGTACGAGATTGTAGATTCTTTATTGACCGAGAAAAAGTATTTAACGACAGTAAAACGTCAAAAAAGATTTTTATAGATAGTTCTTTAGTGTTCTTTTCTGAATCCGAGCTCAACAAATAAATGATTGTTAATTGTATTGAAATCAGAGAGGAGTTATTGTGATGTTATCCGTCAAAGCTGAAATAACAATTTGTTTTAAACAGAAATCGAGTTTATTATTTTCTTTTTAATTGATTTTTATCTAGTCTTTCCTGAAAGCAAATTTGAGGAAAGAATTATAAACAATTTTCATCTTTTCTTCTGTGACTTTATTTTAAGGTAAAATTGAACGTTGAACTGAATAGCTAAGAAATGTTTCAAACAATATCTTCAGAAAATAAAAATATGACGACGAAAATCAAAATAAAACAAAACTACAACAAAACAAATAAATATAAAAGTTCTGAATTGTTTTCATTTTTATTTGGCATTGTTGTTGAAAGTGTTAAGTAGGCCTAATTATTATTTGTAATTTATCATGATTTAAAGAGAATACTTAAACGAACAGGCTGATTCTTAGCCATCTATTTCCTAACGTTTGAAGACTTTGTCCAACAACTGCTTATGGAATAAATTGACAAATCAAACACTTATGTAATTTTTCCTCCATCTACTATCTAAAATCGTCTTTTAGTCTCTGGAATAGAATACTAAAGTACTAGTTTATACTTAATACTTATACTTACTTGCTTACTTTTTCTCCTACGGTACTAAAAGTAATACGTACTTTTACTCCCATGTAACTTAAAGTAATCGCATAAGAAATACATGGGAAGAAATCCGGTAACGCCGCAATGGACAGTGAGAAAATATAACAACACTATCACTTTCCATTTGCTTACTCTTAATTTAATTCAATAACTACAATGTTTCAACTTAAGAAAACAAAACCGTATGCATTTAATAACCAGGTAGTAATTAAGCATTGAGAGGTACCACCTTTTGGCTACGCCATCGGGCGACAACAGTTTCCTTCAGGGAGAAAAAGTTGCAGTTTAGTCCAGATGCACAAATAACAATCTCACATTCGCTCAAGAGGTCTACTATTTTAATGTCTTCAAATCCACCCGAATGAACAACACCTTCACGTAAAATGCACGACTAAGTTAATATCATGTCAATATGTAGTATACTCAATTTTATTTCTAAAAGATCATCTTACAATCAACACCTCCCACAGCAGTAGGATCGAGAGTTGATTATTTTGATTTCCTTGGACAGATTGCTCACATTTCACTTCTCAAGTTTTCATCTTCATGTATTGTTACATACAAAGACTCTCTGAAAGAAACCGCACAAAGAACGCGTTCTCAGGCCCCACGGTCGTGGGAGGACTCACATTAGCGTGGAAGATACAAGTCAAACAAAATGGGGACTCTCTCTTTCTGTATAATGTTGAAAGTGATGTGAGAAATAATTATTTTGATTTTTTATTTCACTTTACTGATTACCGATCAAATAATAAGTAAAAAAGACACTATGCGCTTTTAAAGAAGTTTATTCTTATGCTATTGATGTTTAAATATTAATAACATAATAGTATTCTTCTTAGTAAAAAATATTATTTATAATGATTTGTCTATCTATGTGTAATCTATCTATTTACGTTTATCTGTAATGTTTACATGTAATCATCAAAATATTACAATTTTAAATATTTAAATATTTTGTGCTTGCATGAAAATATTTTCCGTGTGAGAAGTAATATGAGAAAGAACAATCATGAGTAGAATCTACGCGTATAGTCGATAGATTTCTGAAGCCTTGACACCTTCTATTAAATTTAAAAACTTCCCAAATTTGGTAGTACAGCCTATGGATATCAAAAAATTTTGCATTACATGAGACGGTTTCGGTTCTATGACAAACCGAATAATAATATTATGGATTAATTACATTACTGAGATTGACTGAAGATGGTTTTCATAGAACCGAAACTGGTCTCATTTAATACATTGTTTGACATGTATGGTCTGTACTAACAAATTTGATAAGTTTTCAAGTACGCGTGAAGTATTGAGTAATTTTCAAATTTCACTTTACTGATTTAGCAATGCCGGTTATTATTGGAAGCTCTCGTGTTAAACTCGTAAGAAGTTAGATAGAATTCAAATTTGTTTTTTTACAGAGTAAAAATTCAGTTCATATAACTCGTTTTAGTTTGTTGATTTCACAATTTGGCAACTTTTCCTTGAATTAAGAAACTTGGATGAAACAATTAGAATGTTGAAGAAGTTTATTTCAATTCAAAATATTAAAGTGTTATGGGCTGACTGGGCCACGACATTTGGATGAGACTATAAACGAAGAAGCTTCTTGTATAGTCCGATTCAAATGGCGTGGCCTCGTCAGCCCATAAGACTGATGTTAATTTAAGCACTGGGCCTACGGACGGCGTGAGCCATGTAATTTAATTCAGACTGTACATTTTAGCTGTTATTTCGTTTTCAACACGATAACTAACAAGACACTCTATTATACGTTTACAATTATTGAATTTATATTTCTAAAACAGTACTACGTGTATTCTGCAAATTTAACTTACTAGTTTTGCTAAAAAAAGTAATAGAAGATAAAATTATTTGCTTATAGTAAACCTGAGCGTTCATTTATATATTTTTGTCATAGTTTTCCCTGTTTTTAAATGATGAAATAAATTTATATTTGAATTGGATTGATCTGTGCGCCCTTCTCAAGTGACAAAGCTTTGCGCTGAACAATCTCTAACCGCTTGTCTTTGAAACCCAAAACCTTTTTGAAGTCGGAGATTATAATTGGTACGAAACTTCAGAACCCGTGTCCATCGTTGAAATCTATATTAAAAATCGACGTTTTTCGATATTTACAATCGCGACTATGTAATCACGATAACGTTACGACATCGTAATCGATACATCACTAATCAGTAGTTCACAACCCAACTACAATTTTGACTAACGTGATGAAACCTAACAGTCACACAATCAGCAGTCTAACAGTTAATAAGTCTAACGTTATCAGCATGTCATAAACCACCTATGCTTTTAACAAACATGACGACTAAAAACTAATTTCACATCGTTCACCACTTTGAATTTAATTCATTGTCAGTTGTTGTCTACGTCGAGCTTTACTAAAAGTATTCGCGCTCCCTGAAATTGAGTATACTTATAGCTCCATGCACATGTAAGTTAGCTTCTAATTACATTTTGGAATGCTCAAACCATGTTCCTTTTCTCAATGATTTTTATGTTTTACATTCACGTTTTGAGTGGAAAATACAAGGTCCTTCGCCTACGGAAGTTAAGAAAATGAGGAATAAAAGCAGCAATAAAACAGTACGAGGGTATTAAGAGATATTGCCCAGAAATAAAGGCTGGGAATCATTACTTCCAGTATATAAAATGTAAATCCAGTAAATTACTCCCCGCCTTCAAATATTAAATATATCCATCCCTACTGCATCACTTTTCACCCCTAGATTCATCGCAATTTCTAATACGAATTTCATTTAGCAAACCAAATCTTTCCATTTCTTGAATATACTTTAGGGTTGTCAGTTTCTCTAATCCTATAGGATATTAACAATTACTGGAATCGGCGTTTTCAAAATAGTTACCTACATTGTTTATTTTTCATTAGGTTATACATTATACTAGAATTAATATAACTATGAAGCGTGAGAGGGAGGGAAATTTATATACTTTCCAGCGAAAGGCCAACCCCTTGAAGGCTGACGAAAATACACGATGAATTCCGAAAATTCCAATGTCTGAGTGTCACTACCTAGCGGACAATCAATAAACTTGAAGGGTAAGATGTACAGACAACAAACCAAATGTTTCATCCAATAGGAAACGACATCGTGACAAAATAAAAATGAAATGCTGCATTCGATGATATACTTAGCGGGATCTTGGGAATTATACTCGTTGGTTTTCGTTTGTTTACTGAGAGACATGCCTGGCGCTGGCGAACGGTACGTGAAATTTCCCTCCCTCTCGCGCTTCATAGTTGTATTGATTCTACCTTAATAACAAGAATAAAACATATATATACTAAAATATTAGACAAATTATATCAAAACAGAAAACATCGATTTTACTGAAACCGCTGGCCAATTCCCTCCATTATAAATGGCAGTGACTAGCTGGTAAGTGAAGTTAAATGATTTATCTTGCAATGAATTGTATGAAGTAGAAAGTGCGAGAAAAGGTAGGATATTTCGAGTCGAGTTTTGAAACACTCGCTCAAGTTTCCAGCTTTTTCTAGTCGAGTTTTTTTTAAATAACATGATGGTAGTATTCCTACTTCTACATAATTATCGTGTAAAAATAATAATTAATTGTTATTGCAATACAGTTTAATACTGTAATGATATTTAATATAATAAGTGTTCTTGAGTTAAGATGAGCAAGCATTCAAGTATAACTCATTTAAGGCAACTTTTTACCTAACCTATCTTGAATTAGTTTACCTGAGTTTTCAAATAAAATAAGTAAAACTCAGGTCATATTAAATATATGACTTTATTAAGCCATTAACTCAATGTTTGCTTAAAATATCAGCCTTCATGTTTTCTTGCATTGACAAATGAAAAATAATTAACCTCCAATTCTAGAAAGTAAAAAAGTGGTATAAATGCGACTGATATCACTAACTAAAAAAACACTATAATTAAAGTGAAAAAATGAGATTAAAATCTTGAATCTTGAAAGTAAAACGAAGTATTTTTATTGGTGGAAGTTAAAGATGGGTGAGAAAACAACCGTAAAACACAACTACTTGTACCGATGGCGGTAGTAACTAACTGTTGGCTCCACCTCTGAGTATTTTAAGGAACTTCGATTAGTGTAATTTCGTCTCCAACAATAATTCAATATACTCGAGTACTCGCACACCCCTAATACGATGCCGAGTGCAAAAGGTTGACGGATTTCTTCTTGGTTATACGAATCTCACATTGTACAAACCAAACCTCAACTTTACTCAACGGAGAACGTTGACAGAATTTCTAAAATATAATTTAACGCCGGCACGCTTCGTTAACGCAGAGATGTCAACTTAAACTGAAACTTGAGTATTTCATTTTCGAGGCACCAGTTTTAATTGCCTATCTTACACAACTTTTGTATTAATTACCTCGGAGTGCGGTGGGGTTATTATAATTGAAATTGAAAACACGTCCGCTCAGAACTTGGGAAACTAATGTAGAGTACTCTTATTGTGATTTCATCTGAGACCATTTGCATATGAAAGACATTATACTATTTTGGTAATCATTTTACAACTACACGGCAATTGCGAACCAATGTTAGGCATACAATTACGACACATCAGGAAAAATAGTTTATAGTTCTATAAAAAGTTTATAGAAATTAAGTTTAAGTGAAAATAGTGAACTTTCAAAGCATATATTTCAATTACAATAAGTAGCTATATATATTATGAATGACCACACGTTTTCGAGTGTGAAAAAGCTTTTTCACCACACTACGACGAAATCACCTGTTTTACAAACGCGGACCGAAACACACTGTTTGCCGCCACAGGACCGAAAACGTTGGGGGCCCCAGAGCCGAAAGTCAGCTGATCGTTTAATTATTTGTTTGAAACAACGTCAGAACATCACATAATTATACGGCATTCAATAGGTTCCAAAGACAGGATAGTTGCGATCGTATGATTTTCATAGCTGTGTTTGTTTGAATCATGATAAAGAAGTTGTACCGTCGCTCATAACCTTAAAGTTTTGTTTTCAAGTGAGTCAAATAATAATCTTTTTTTAATTATTTAGGGTATATTTCATTGTGTAGTGTGAAAAATAGCGTTCGTACCTCGGCCGAAAGGGTTTTGCAGCGCTCGATCATTTCAAATTCTCGACTTCGTCTCGAATTTGAAACATGATCTCGAGCCTGCAAAACCTCATTTTGGCCCTTGTTGCGAAATATACTATTTATATGAATGATCGCATTAATTGTATATTATTCTATGCAACTGTGGTGCGAGAATACGCGACAATTACAACTTTATACTTACTCAAAAATATTTTACAATGTACCTACCATTATTTCAAATTTATTCATATCACGTTATCTTTTTATCACTTATATAGTTACACCCAACAAATTTAAGATTGATTACAGTTTTGATTAATAACTTCTTTACTATCAACAATATAATAGGAAGACTTTCTAAGGGCCATGAGGGCGTGTACTAAGATTCCTCCAGCTATCAGTTTTATAACGAATCAGCTAAGTCGAGAAAATAACGAATAACATAAATATGCTTTTCAATAGGGAAGATGCTTAAAAACCGTTAGCCTAACATGTTTAAGCATAGCTTGGTTAATTAGTTACTTCAATAAGTGTAACAAGTTTGAATCACACAGTCTTATATATTAAGGAATTCTTGGTTTAAGTTACTAAAATCTTTGTACATATATCTTACATACATCTTACATCCCTCGGCGTTCCGTAGACCGTTGAGCGGCGTGGAACTTGTCATTTCTAGTTGCCTAACGTGGTCAGGACAACTTAGCCTAGGTTAGGTTGGGTGTGGGAGGGGACGACTTGAAATTAACATCCAGAGGGTCTTTCTTTACCATACTCCAAGAAGCTGTCTATGTCATAAAAACTATTCTGAATAAGAAATTTTTAACTTTACTTTTAAAGAGCGAAGTTTTATGAATGTTTTTCAGGTCACTTGGCAGAGCTTGGTAAAGCTTCTTGCCAATATATTCCGGTTTTCTTTCAAAAATTGAAAGTTTATGAAATTCTGAAAAATTTACTTTAAATCTGGTGTTGTAACAATAAGATTTTTCTTCCGGAAGTTTGTTTTCTTTTTTTACGTACATCAAACATTCAAAAATAAAAATACAGGGAACGGTCAAGATGTTGAGTTGTTTGAAAAAATCCTGACAATGAGCCCGAGGGGGTAGTTTGGCTATTGCTCTGATGGCCTTTTTTTGCCATAAAAATATTTTATTTAAATTTCCTTTGGTAGAGCCCCAAAGGATTATTGAACAGTTAATGTGTGTTTCAAAAAGTGAAAAATAGGCAGTTCGAGCTAAATGATTGCTTTCAAATTTACTGACTTGCCTTAGAATAAATAGGCCTTTAGCAAGTTTACCCTCTAATTTACCCACATGTTCATTCCAAGTCATGCATTCGTCCAATCTCACTCCCAAAAACTCAGCCGCCTCTACTTTTTCTATTTCATCTTCGCCGATTGTTAGGTTAGGAGAGGCAGTGCTAGTTAAATTTTTCCTCTGTTGAGTTTGAATGTGGAGAAAATGTGTTTTTGATGAGTTTAACTTAAGAGAGTGTTCTGAAAAATATTGAGTTACCTGATTTGCAATCTGAAATGAGTCTATTTCCAATTGTAGAGGATTTTTGTTTTTAGAAAAAATTGTGGTGTCATCGGCAAATTGAAATAAATTTTGGATGGGGATTGTTTCTGAAATGTCGTTTATATACAAAAGGAAAAGAACAGGGCCAACTATTGAACCCTGCGGAACTCCTGCTTTTACAGTTTCTAATTTTGATTGAAAAGATTTGATTTTGTTTTTTGATTTGTGCTGAATTTCAGTCATTTGCTGTCTGTCTGTTAAGTATGATTTAAGAAGTTTTAGGGCTGATCCTCTAAACCCTATGTTTGCTAGTTTAGAAATCAACAGCGGCACATCGACGCAGTCGAAGGCTTTGGACAAGTCGGCAAAACACCCAAAATCTGTAAAGCTGTAACACAAAAGCTGTATGATTTCGTATAAATTATGGCTAAACTTTAGAATCCGTCTCCACCGTTAAAATCGTTGTTAATCTCGAGGCTCTCAATTGAAAAATATAGCACAACACAGTCACAAAGAAACTGCTTCACAAAGTCTGCGTCCTATCTCACAACAAGTATTATTTGCCTTAAATCTTTCCGCAGAGACCGTTTACATATTGCTTTATTATATTTTTGCCCTACTAGTCTTCCATCCCTTCCCTCTGTCACGTAATTTTTCGCTGTCCAACCCCCCTCAGCGTGACGTAATCGTAATCAACCCCTCTCATCGTGACGTAATAATGTAACGAACTCTTGTAAGATGAAGAGGGTCTTTCCTTGAGCCAGCCCTTCAAATTCTTTTGTGTACTAATGAAGTGGACAAACCTCATTATATTCCGAGTCAAATAACTTGGCCTAGTCTACCCATAAGACTAATGTTAATTTTAGCATTGACCTTACGGACGGCCTGGGACATGTTATTTCACTGGAATTATACATTTTAGTTGTTATTCGGAGAAGAATTTGTCCTCATACACTCGCAAAGTAATAAAATATGTTATTTTTTCTCGTTTTGCTAAATTTAGTCTTTAAGGGGATGTATATTTTATGAATTTACACTTATTATTGTTTCTTTGATTCTAATTATATCGGATGAAAAACGTTAACCAGTTTTTTGTAAAATTCAAAAAAGGATTACTCTTTGGTTGTTTTCCTTCTTGAACGACTAAATTAGTCAATTGTCTGCAGTGTGAACAATTAATTGATTAGGTTGGAGGCTTGAACTCCTTTTTTCTTCCCTATTGATCTTTGTTGCGAACATGTATGTCATTAGCAAATCAAGAGGTCGCTTTGGTTTTATAGGTCAATTAAAATAACGTAGCCCAGGCAGTCCATAAGTCAATTCAATTCAATTTTAAAATTAATATTGGTCTTTTGGGCTTATTGGCCACATCATTTGATTTAGCCTGTACTTGTTGTTTCGGATTAATAATATTAAAACGTAATGAGAAATAAAAGGGATGAAACATTTTTACACGCAAACTTTAGAACGTTAAGTAAAAGGTACACCGGGTTATTTTTCGTTAAATACATTTTATAGTCTTAATAAGTATTTGGGTTGGGGGTTTTTAGCTTAAAACTTAAGTAGGGAAATTTACATTAAGTTCCAATACTATGATTAATGGAGGACTCTAAAGACGTAAGTATTGTTTGACAGCACGATATGTGGTTATGCACAATTGCTCGTTATGTGCACTGTACTTTGAATTTCATAGCTATGATTGTTCTGTAATTTTTTTCGGGGTAGCAGATTTTTATGAAAAGAAATGAAAATCTGAAATCCCTCATTACAAATGTACATTGTTGATTTTGCACGTTTGTTTTTTATATTATGTGTTTTGGTTGTTTTGAAATACTGTAGTTATAGTAGGGCTGCTGTTATAATGAACTTTCTCTCTGGAAATATTACAGTACTACAAAATAATAAAAGTATTTTACCTGTTAAAACTAGCCTTATTCACTCTACTAAACAGATTTACTAAATAAATGTACTAATTGAGACGTAACTTTTACCTCGTACACAATTTAATATATTCTCATTGCAGTTGAAATTCGTTGTAAAATATTTAAATTAGTAGGTATGACACAGAGTTGTTTAGTTTAAAATAATTACATGAAATAAAATAGCGTAGCATTTTACTGCTTAATTTTAAAAGAATACGAAGCTTTTTTATTTTTGACCTCAAATTACCTGTTTTAAATTCGCTCGTTTCTTTTTTTCAATTCCCAAATGAATTTTCTAAATTAGGCCAACATCCTTCTGCTTTTGAGAAATTTCATAGTTTAACCATAAGGTAATTTTTTTTCATCATATTCCAAATAATGTTTGAATTTTCTACCGCAGTAAACAATTGAAACCCCATAGGCAAGCGAATGGCAAGTCTTTATAAAAAAATAAATATAGGCCTGTCGCGTTTAAAGGGACGTCGTAATCAGGACGTCGATAATAGATTTTCCATATCTATCGATTAAATCAATATGTATATGGAGAAGGAGAGGACAATTTTACACAAAAAAATTTACAAACTCTTTATACTCATGATTGCCACCACAGAACTTGAAATTTCCAATAACCTCACAATGGTTTTTCCCATTTTAAAGTGTAAAAGATTGTATTAAACATCTTTTTATCATTCAAACTCAGTCACAATAACACTACTTGTATTGGAATTTGCCTATTTTGAAATTATCGATAGATAATCAAATTTAAACTACTTTTTTTCTTTAGGATATACATTGCACTGAAATATCAATAAAATCATCGTACCATCTGTAATATCAGAACAAAAATCGATAATAGAAAAACGATTCGATGTATCGTTATATTTTCTCCCTTGAATCATCTGTTGTAGTGACGCAAAAAAACTTACCAATTACTTGCATTTTTTAGTTTTCACGCAACTGCAGCTGTAGCTATAGCTGTAGGTTGGCAGTAGCTGCAGTCACCCAGCTTTAGCTTTAGCTATAGTTTGGCTAGTTTGGCTATAGCTAGCTGTAGACACGCACATGTAGTGCTAAAGCTGTAGTCACCCATCCAACTAGATATAGCTTGGCAGTAGTTGTAACTAGATACAGACACCCTACTGCAGATATAACTGTAGCTTGGTGAAGCTCTGGCTGTAGCTGGACCTGCAACCATAGCTTGTCTGTGGCTACAGCTATAGCTTTATTGTAGCTGTAGCTATAGCTTGTCTACCTGTTTCACCCAGCTGTAGCTGGAGCCAAATCTTGGCTGTATCTGTGTCTGTAGCTGTAGCTAGCTCTAGCGCTGTAGCTGTAGCTGGTCGTTGCATGGTTGTGTTGACGCATGCTCTGCTGGTTCCAGTGTCTGTGGCCAGCGAGGGTCTGATGGAAGCGCTGGGACGAAGTGCCAGTCGGAAGAAGCTGCACCACATAGACATACATCTGCATGGTGAGTGACGTCACAGGTCAGAGCGGTGGTGGGTAGGGACTTCAATTAGTTATAAAATATCGATATATCGCTTAATTCGATTATCGAATACTTGAAATATCGATCGGGATATTCATAAAATATCGATATATCGCCTGTTTCGATGTATCTAGAACTTGAAATATCGATCAAGATATTCATAAAATATCGATATATTGCCTGTTTCGATGTATATAAAACTTGAAATATCGATCAAGATATTCATAAAATATCGATATATTGCCTGTTTCGATGTATATAAAACTTGAAATATCGATCAAGATATTCATAAAATATCGATATATTGCCTGTTTCGATGTATATAAAACTTGAAATATCGATCAAGATATTCATAAAATATCGATATATCGCCTGTTTCGATGTATCTAGAACTTGAAATATCGATCGGGATATTTATAAAATATTGATATATCGCCTATTTCGATTTATTTATAACTTTGAATATCAATCAGGATATTCATAAAATATCGATATATCGCCTATTTTGATGTATCTAAAACTTGAAATATCGATCGGGAGCGAAGTATCGATATTTACGACGTATCGAGTAGAGCGATATTCCTGAAAAATGAGAAGACAGATTAATAAGCAAAAACAATGTTTTTTACACTATTTTCATAACCGGGGCTGGCCCCACGGAACTCTGAACTTTGGAATTTGAATCGTTATTTACATTTTTAAAAATTCTTAAGGCGAGAGAGTGGATAAAATTATCAATACAGTGATAGTATAGAAATTTACTTTAAAATAACAGTTATTAAGTACCTGATCAGCCAACAACAGCTCATGAATATTAGTTGACCAGTCTGAACTTTACTTGTTGCAGTCTAAGACAGATCGGCTACCATTACTTAGTGAACACAATAACCCTCTTAGGTCCAGGGGAAGTAGGAACTTTGACATCAGAATAAATGAATAAATAATTAACATCAGAATAAGTAAGTAACTTTCCGGAACATTGTATTGACAAGATTAAGACTGTAGTAGCTATTGTACGCAATAGCTACAAACAATCGATAGCTAGTTTGATTGATTGTATTGTAGCTTCAAACTTTAAATTTGTCTATTCATTGTCTTATTGAGTTTTTTATTTGGTTGGGGGTCAAATGGGGATGTACAGGATTTTTTTAACGCAACCCAAAACTCTATTTTATATGTGAAGGATTATTCCCTTATAAGATCCCCGGATTTGACCCTACTCTATTATTTTCTCTGGGGGTACAAAAAAGGTACGTAATTAAAACTCATGTTTTTAGCCCCTAAGAAAAGTAAGGCTTACTAAAACAATTCAAAGGATATTGAGCACCTCAAAACAAACATAAAAAAATGTAATACAAGAAATTCTCAGAGGTATTTTGGAAAACGTGTTCAGGACTTTGATGGAGAGAGCACAACTTTGTATAAATTTCAATAGCGGACTGTTTGAACAAGTAAACGTAAGCTAAATATGATAAAACTTAAATAATAGGATGTATAGATTGTAAAGATTAACAAAGAATTCTAATATCATCTTAATATGTACATTATTCAATCTTAAAAATGGGTTTCGTTTAAAAAAAACACCATGTATAATGGGTTTTTTTAACCCTAACTTATACGTTGTAAACAGTCATTTAAGCAATAGTGTATTAAAATCTAAGATATACATCGGGCTTCATGCAATCACTGTGAAGTTAAATTGGCTAAACAATTTTGTAAAGTATTTTGAAGTTAAAAAATGTTCGTTTTAACTACTTAAGAATCGAATAACAATTTAAATAACTAAAACAAAATTAAGGTGGCATATTTTTTTGAGATTATAGTTTTTGCGAACTAAACATTTTTGTGTTTTTCAAAGTTATTTCTATAGTATGTTTACTTGTTTTATAAACGGTACTTTTAGTTTTAGGCTATACTCGGCGTAATTCATTGCAAGCTTTGAAGTTACTGTACCGCAATACCTTTCACTTGATAATTTAGTTAAGTAACCAACTGTTTTCGAAATTTCTAACGACGAATGACATTGTGTGTACACACTGAGTCCAACGATATGTTCCAGGTAGGGAATCCAACCCCGGGATCCCGCATGATTTTAGGGCATATTCAATCCCGGGATTCTCAGGCTCAATCCCGGGATTTTCGGGATTATCAAATTTATGTGTAAAGCCCAGGGCTTAATTTCTAAAGAAAAAAGTACCGGAGCTATGGCACACCGAGGGGTCAGGGGGGTCGGGGGTCCTCCCCTGGAAAATTTGTATAAATTTCAATTAAAATTGGCACTTTTTTTACATTTATGACAACTGTGTAATGTCTAGGCCGTGTATACTTTCGCGCTAGCTAGGTTTTGCCCTGCCGTGGCTAGAGTGAACTGCGCCGTAGTAATCGTGTAGGTCGTGATCTCCAGCGGTAACTGCGTAAGCGCAACTCTCGCCTCAAGGTACGAAATTACTATCGTCGAACAAGGGCGCAACTGACTTGTCCAAACATTTTACGAACTAATTGCCGCATGAGGCCTAAACAACATTACCGTAGAACAACATTAACGTATAACAACAACGTTAACATTAACAACAACAACGTCAACGTTAACAAACAAAGTTAACGTAGAAACGAGTAACGCCGAACGCATCCAGTAACTCGTATTGGTCTGGATTAGATTCGTCCTTGATCGACGATAGTGAACTTCCGCCATCGCTCGCTTAAGCCGATCTCGTGTATGGTTATAGTGTTAAGTGATCAGTATCCAGAATAGAGGTTGAAAAACTACCGTCTACTACGAACGGTGCGTAGCTATGTAAAGGAAAATAGGGCTTTAAAGTTGACTTAGGTAATTCCCAAATTGAAAAGAGTTGTACACTTTAACAAAAATCGTTTTCTGAAAAGTATTAATAGATGACATGGATCTTTTCCGTTATGTGTCAGCAACCCTAAAATATTATCTATAACGTTGTAATGAAGCAAATACCTCATACTTTTATTGTGGAGGCCAGTAGGCGACAATATCACTGATAATTTGTTGAAATAAGCCTTTATTCTTATTCCGCCGACGCCACAAAAATTCACTCAAATATGAGTTAATCATAGAGCGCCACGTACCGCACTGAACTTTATTCCGATGTTTTGCAAGCCGCCAGTTACTTTCTATCGTTTGTGTGTGGGCACCGGAGCTTTAGGTTAGGTTAGGTTAGGTTAGGTTAGGTCAGATTAGGTTAGGTTAAATTAGGTTAGGTTAGGTTTTATTAACCTAACCTAACGTAACCTAACTACTAAAAAAACTGCTACTAAAAACTAACCTAACCTAACCTAACCCTAACTACTAGAAAATACCAATTCGATGATTAAAAAAGTTAATTCTTTTCTGTTTTGCGTCAATGTAAACTAATAGAAAATATTTTAAATTGTTGACACTTATCGGAAAGATCCGATGGCCAAAAGACGGTCCGGAGCCGGGGAATTGAAAAGTACGGAAGCTGCGCTAGGTGTGCTTAAATTAACCCCTGGTAAAGCCTACATTTATAACTGGGAGAATCCTGTCAAATGACGTTTTCAATCAAGTAAACGGTAAACGGTGTGATGAATTATTGCAGTCTTTACGTAATCTATGTAAGTAATATGGTTTTCAATTGGTATTTCAAGCCATGAAAAATTGTACTGAAATATTTTAATTTGTTTCTGATTCAGTAAATTGAAATTGTCAATAAGTCTCATTACGATGCCCTTATAATTATTTAAATAGTTTTTGTCGCAGTTTCTTTTGTTTAATTTTACTTTACCGGTTTCCAAGCAAAGTTGTACTTTTAGTTCTAATATTATTTTACCAAGTAAATAAATCTATTAAAATTTTGCGTACGACTTTCTTTAACTTATGTTTGAATCAATACTACAATAATAATTTTGCATATATATTGATTTTTTAATATCTGATAATGTGTTTTATTTTAACTCGACGTCTTTATTTTTCAGTGTTCCATGATGAAGTCGACCATATTTCAATTTCTTACACTTTGTAATTTTTGTTATTTTGAAAATTTTAAACGTTTACAACTTTAAACTAAATAACTTCTTGATTAGCTTAAAAATAACTTTAAACTAAAAGTAAAACTGAATCATTAATCGCCCTATAATTATATTACCATTGTGTTTATGCGAAATTATAATATATTTTTGTTAATACTATGTGGGTTCAATCCCGGGATTGGTCCCGGGATCCCGGGATTGCCGTTCTCAATCCCGTAATCCCGGGATTCAAAATATCGGCCGGGATTGGATTCCCTATTCCCCCTAGGTTAGCCACGTCATTCGAAACGGGCTTGCCAACTCATGAAACTCACATTTGCTCTCAAGAGATGCATGAATACAATTTAACCACAGACAACTTCAGAATTCAGTTAAATATTCCACTCAGCGTCTGAACGTGACTCTTGTCCTCCGAGATTCCCTATCATTCAAAATTTGAATATTTATCCGCGTGGTAAAGTAATCATGCTTTTAAGAAAAATGTTCTTAAAATTTTTCCTAACAGTCTCCTAAAGTTGTTGTTTTTATAATGGGCGTAAAGAAACGGTGATGATTGAAATTTCTTAAATAGTTGATTTCCAATATTAAGTATACAGAAAATAAGTTTTTTAAGCGATTTTGAACATTGCAATTTCGTGTAGTACAGTATAGTATTTTCTTATTGTATCCTTTTTAAAGTACTGATCTTTTTATCCAGTTATTTTACTCGTAACTCTTCTAGTTACAGCTCCAGATACATTTTTAGTTCCATTTGCAGTTCCGGTCCCAGTTTTACTTAAAGTTCCAACCCTAGATTCGGTTCCAGTTCTGGTTTTATTTCCAGTTCCAATTTCGCTTTGAATATTAGTTCCAGTTTCAGATCCACATCCAGTTTTTGTCCCAGCTGCAATTTCAGTTTCGGTTCTAGTTGAAGTTCCAATCCAAATTGTAGTTCCAGATCCACTTCCGTTTTCACCTCCATTTTTATACTTATGTTGCACATTTACGTACAGTTACATCTTTATCTCCATTTCCACTATCATCTCTAGTTCCAAGTTTAATTTTATCTCTACTTCTAGAGGCCTACGTTTATCCCCAGTTCCATATTCATATACAACACCAAAATCATCTGTAGCTCCATAATCATTTCTAATGCCAGTTCCATTATCTCCATTTTCACATTTATCTTTCACATTGTATATCTTTACCCATTTATATACAGTTCCATGTTCAACTGCAGCTCCCCCATTGTCTGTTGTCTAGTAGCCATATCTAGTTCCATATTTAATTTTATCTCCAGCTCTATATTAACCTCTTACATATTCATATCCAGTTTTAGTTCCAGTTCCATTTTCAATTCCAGTTAAAAAAGGCGATCTTTTATCCAATGGTATCCCATTTGAGAAAGAAGGAATGAAGTGAATTAATTCAATTTCTTTGTTTATATTTGCCTTTTTATCCTAATCTTTTTAGTTTATATCTTCTAATTATGACCCTCTATAATTTGTTTATAAGTTACAATTCACAAAGTTCATCTGACTAGATACAAGTTTGCCTGGTACAGTACTCATTAACTAATTATTGCAAATCCTCAAGCGCAAACTTAGCGTTAAATTGAAAACTGAAGAACACTACAACTAAATTGGGTTTAGAGACTTTGTAATGAAAACTTCAACTCGACTCGATTAGCTTGAAAGCATATTCATTTATATTTGAATAATAAATTATTCATTTTAATTTACAGATCAGCTCATCAAGAGAGCTTACAAATGTTTAAAAAGTGCGTGATATAAACGAAGATGCAAATTACTTTTGTTTACCAGTCAAGGGAATCTAATATTTTAATAGCAAATGTTCATTTAGATTTTTAATAACAAAATACAATAAATCCCGAGATTGGCTTCGCTAATTAATTATTACAACTAATATAACGGTTGAAAAAAATAAACTAGTGCTCACACAGCACGTTGAAGTGACGAAACAAATTTCAATTAATCATGATATAGTCATATGGGGAAATAATGCAGCACCTATTTTCCTTTAGCCCTGTGTATTCTCGCTTGACTGTATGTTATGAATTGAAAACAATCACATGTTTTTAAATATATTATTGAAGGTAAACTATTGGTCTTTAAAAGGTAACTATTGGTTTTTAAAAAGAATACTAACAATATAGTTAAGCTGTCTAAGCTAGACTGCACAACAAGGGGGATTATAATCTTCTAATCAATTTTTATTGGTGCAAATCTACTTCTCCAACGATGGTGAGTGGCAGCGATCCAACAACCGATGGCGACTGGGAAAATACAAGTGAAGTTCCCAAGGAATTCGAAGTGAAGTTTTTTAGGGAATAACCCGTGTGGCATTAACCCCACAAAATTTTCATCACTGATTTTAAGCTATATTTTTCGGCGAATTTTTCTTTTGATGCGTTTAGATACTTGTTTCTTTTACATAATAAAAATGGTCTTACTTTCTTAATAATATTCTTACTTTTGATAATGTTGTTGCTTCGTTACTTTTAGATAATTGTTCAATATTATGCTTTAATGTAAAATTTTGCAGAAGTTAAAAATGCAAACAGTCGTTGCACTACTGTGTTAACATCATAAAGCGTTCTCCCCTCTGATTGGTGGAGGCAACAATATAATTTATTCTGACCTCTGATTGGTCCTCGAGCGGCGTAACGGGCTCTGATTGGCTAGACAAACACTCGGCTGTTTGAGGAATAATAACATTGTTGGTTCATTAAATACGACGTCCTAGTAGTTGTATATGGATTGCTCGTTGAGTTCTTGATGAATATGGAATTGCATTTAGGATTTTCTATAAAAGAGAGGCCAAGGGTTAAAAACTTTGTAAAAGCTTAACATTTCCATTTCATATGCATCAGTACCAAAACATATTATATTTGGTTTTATTTGCGTTTTCATTTATGTATTTTCTAACTATATTACACAAAAAATCTTGCGAGTGTTTGATGGATTACGGTAATCTAGAATTTGTCTCGGAAAATGAAATAATAAAATTCATTCTCTCTTGTAACACAGATTTTACTTTCTCTTTGTTTGAAATTTCTCTAATCCTATTTAAGTTAGGCGGACAGCTTTTTATCAGTGAGCTGCTGTCTTATGTTTTAAAGCCTCAGGGTGTATAGTTCAACTCAAATAATTAGTCGCTTGTAAACGCAGTGCTGAAATAAATATTAGTTTTATTAGCGGGCCAAGTTATTTGACTCGGACTAATTAGAACAAATTCTGCCCGTTTTAACCAATTATTGTTGTTTCTTATTTGAAATCCACCTATTTTTTAGCTGAGACGTTCTTCTTGTTTTGTTCTGAAATTTCCAACAAACTTTTATAAAATATAATCAAATATCTCTGCACTAAGAGGGCACTAAAAACAAAAAACACAATTGAATCTCTTACAGGAATTGAATTTCATCAACACTTCAGAAACAGTTGATGAAATAGTGTTTTATTCAATTTACTCTTAGAACAAAATTAAGTAATGTTGAAGTTGTGACGAACTTCAGGCCTGACTCAATAAGTAGGGGAGTGTCGCTGCCTCAGTTCTTACAAGCCTTCAACACGGAGAAAGAAAAGTTGTCATTATTAGGTTTATCTTTATCATATTTTCTACCTAAGTTTGATCCTTACACGTAACTAAGGTTCAAACCGCATAGAGTCATTTATTATGGTAAAGGCTTGTTTTGGTTGCAGTAATATTGTTTGCTTAACCTACTTACGTATACCTGGCGCAAAATCTTAAGACCCACGCCGAAAATCAGTCCAATGCTAAAATTAAGAGGCTTATGCACGGCGTGGGCCTTAAGATTTGGCGCCAGGTATAACCTAAATTAGGCCCTTGGTAAGTATTTTTGAGGTTTAAGTTGTATGTGATTCCTTTTTGCAACAACTAAAGAGGGGTTCCAGTCATAAAAAAATCGTGTTACTACATAAGACCAATTCTAACATCAAATGCGGAAAAGCCTCAACCGTTTATTCCCAAAATTGTAAGCTTAAGGTCGGATGACACTAGTGCAACTTTCCTTGCGAAACATTCACGAAACTCTGTTAATTATATAGTATATGTATATAAAACGTCGCGAAATGTTTCGGCAAAAAAGGCGAAATCACGGCCGCACTCAAATACATTGTTTCGCGGTAAGTTGCAGAAATGTTTCAGACGTTTTTGTGTTTCGTGTGAAATGTTTCGCGAAACCAAGTTGCACTAATGTCATACGACCTTTATAAATAGAGAGTAAAAGTGTGTGCCAGTGAGAGGAATTTTTATTTTTATATCACTTTTTGAGTTTAGTTGTGAGGAAATCGCAAAATTTTTATAAATTTTACTATTAGTAAAAACCCTGCTCACTGAAGTCGCCAATTAATTTTCCCCTCCTTTAAATTAGCCATAAGTCAACGAGTTTGTTGAACGGTTGAGGCTTTACCGAATTTGAAAGTTAACATCAGTCCCTGATCGGTCTCACGCAGGGGTGCCGATCCCCCCCAAAAGCTATGACGCCAATCCCCCCCAAAAATTTCCAGAATCTATCAAATATCCACCCTCCGCACAACATATATTTATGACATCCTATTTAAGCAGAGGACATTAAAAATAATCTGGGTTAATTTAAGTTACATCACTTCCAAATTTTAAACATTTTCCCGACTAAAAGTTATTAATATTAATTACTTAAAAAATATTATTTTTTATTAAACTTCGATTTTATTAGTCGTCAGTTATTTCCGGAACATCGTCTGGGGGAAGAAGACAAGTGTAGCCTTTTACCATTCTTGAGCCTTGGCCCGAAAACTCGAGGCATTTCGTCTTATCATAAATACTAAAATACGTAAACGAGGACATTAGGTAGCTACCTCTAAAAAAGTCAATATTTCCTTCTATCATAAGCTTCACTCCAACCGTTCACTAAACCACTGTCCCAATACACGACTGACGCTCTCATTTTTGTACTACAAGGCCATAATCTAACCCTTAATCATTAACACCCATCACATGTAGGCCTAATACAGTAGGCATATTGACAACATGTCAACATAACAACACGCACAACTGACCCTGCCACTGTACACTATCCCAAGTTTTTCCCACATACAAAAAACACTAAAATTCCGAATTTTTGTGAGTTCATTCCACATTACGTAGCTGGTCAATAATTTAGTGGAATAATTAAGAATTATTTTATCCTTTTTTGGCGAAAATATGTCATTCTGTCATGATGCTGTTATTACTGCATTTTTAAATTGAAGTTTTACAATCTTTACAATCCCCTGCTCCTAAATATATCAAAAACTTTTTAACGACCCCTTCTCTCCTAGAAATAATCTTTAAAACCTCAACGCTATATTGGGGGGGTACAATTAATTTTGCTAATGGATGACCGATTAAAATTTTGCTTTATCACCATTTTTTACTTTTCCCCCTAAAGTGTAATGGTTCTTTTCAAAGTCCCCCTCTAGAAATAACCTGTGAAACGTCAAGGCTATATGGAAGGGGGGATAATTCGTTTTGCTAATAGTTGACCGATTAAAGGTTTAGTTGTATTACCATTTTTTTCATTTCCTTCCTAAAAAGGACCTGTTCATTTAAACACACCCATCCCCCCCAAAAAATAATCTTTATAACGTCAAAGCTATATTGAGGGGGAATCATTAATGTTGCTATTAGGTGACCGTTTGAAGACTTTGTTGTGTTACCAGTTTTCAATTTCCCCGCTAAAAAGTAACTGTCCATTTCAACGCAACCTTCCCCCCTAAAAATAATCCTTAAAACGTCAATGCTGTATTGGGGGGGAATCGTTCATTTTTCTATTATAGATTTCTGAATGAAGATTTTGTTGTGTTGCCACTTTTACATTTCCCCGGTAAAAGAAATTACTGTATACATTTCAATGCACCCTCCTCAAAATAAGTTTTAAATCGTCAAGGCTATATTGGGGGGGGGGGGGGAATTTTACTATTTCAAGTGTACCAAAGCAAATTTGTATTTCCCCCTAGGAGTAGTTGAATAATTTATCGATAGGAAACAGGACAGGTTGAAATAATTAGTTTGTGTTTGTTTGGAGAGAGTTTCGTGGACTGAGCCAGTTCGGCTGCTTGCGTGCCGCGGCCGCCACGGAAGAAACAAGTGTACAGGAACGCTGACGGTACACACTGGACAGTCGTGCCGTGCGGGCATGTCCATGTTGCATATTCCTATTTCGAACATTGAAAATAATAATTTTAATTTATTTACAAATTTAAATAGTGTAACAACTAATTTATTTTTGACGATTTATTGGTAAAAATTAGTAGTAGTACGTTTTACCTAGTAAACAAAACAAAAAAAATCCCCCCCAAAAAATTCTATGACGCCATTGGCGTCATAATCCCCCACTGTAGGCACCCCTGGTCTCACGGGAGAAGCAGCAATAGTTAAACGGGATCAGAAACTATCCTAACATCAACTCCATGTTGATGTTATCCTAGCTAGCATAGTATAAAAGATGGTTATCCCCTGCACCATTTAGGGGTTTTCATTTTACTTGTAAGAAGGAAATCAAAGAAAATAATCAAATTTACCTAAAAAAATTTGAATATTTTTATCCCAAAAAATTTATTATATTTATATTTTTCATCTTTTGCTTGTGACCCTCTGATCTGATACAAATACACAAATTTCAAAGTTCCTCCAACTAGATACAATTTTTTCATGTTTTCATTTATTTTTCATTCATTAAAAAAAAATCAATTTAATTAATATTAATTGACAAACGTTACAAACCTTCCTGACAGATTACCTCAATAAGCGAGGCTGTAAAATCCTACTCTTTACTATACAGCGCGACAAGACTGGTCTTCGAGTTTACTGCACCATTTTAAATTAAAATATAATAACGTTCATGCAAGAATCCATATAAAATCCAGTTACAAGATTTATACGAAGTCCAAAAGTCTGGATTTTAAGATGAATGAACAGTTGTATTTTTTTCTTTTTTCAAGTCAGTTATCATAGTTGCCGTCACTCGGTCGTAAGACCGCGAAATCATAAAACGTGGGCTAAATAACGTAATTTGCGTTTGACTATTAAAGAAACATTTTATTACATAATAAACGTTGTTTTCTTTTTTGTTTGTTCCGCTCCCCTGGATGTTCCCATCCACTGTAAGTCATCTGTTTCTGTTCGGTGTAGAGCTTATTCAACCAATCGGCAACCGTCGAACCGTCTCTTGAGCATTGAGTAGCTCAGCTGTTCACTGGTCAGCTGTTTCTATGAATTTCATCAGTTGTGTTCTGTGTTGTGTTGTTTTGAATATTTGATTTCTGAAAGTGTCCAATGTCAATGTCGTGTCGAGTGTGTAGTGGTGATTAAAGTGTACTGTATAGTGGATAGTAGTGGTCATTTATGTACTGTATAGTGGATAGTTATGTAGTTCTAGCAACTTTTCTTGATTGCATTAACATCATCAATAGGGTACATTTGTCGTCATCATAAATCCGATACAGGTTCAACTAAAAATTATCTTTGTATTTGCCAGTAGATTTTTATAATTAACAAGACTACTGTAACAATGTTTGTAAAGGTAGCCTAGACTAGGCCTAAATCTAATTCTGTGTTTATTACTACAATAATCATTTACTTTGATATTGGGCTTTGGTTTGAGATAAGAACCGTATTGCTTCAAAGTAAAAACTTGCAATTATAAAATAACCTTACTTCTGACAAAACAAGTTTACCTTTTTTATACCTTAGAATTCTAGGGGGATTCGTCCAAATATGCCTTTTGTTTTTGTGACATATATAAGTCAGATTTTTGTCAAGGCATAATCCTAGTCTCAAGGCTAGGTAATGTAGGTAATCTGACATCGCCTTACGCATTTGTAAATTACTGATGGCAATAAATTATTATGGAACTCAAAGCCCAAGTCTATTCAAGGTTGAAATGGGGTCTACTGGTATTTTTATAGAGTGTATAAGAATACAGTTGAGTTGTAATAGTATATTTCATTAAAAGGACCTAAAGTGACGCTTTTCGTACAAGGTCAAGTTTTACAACTGAGGCTGTAAAGCCGAGGTTGAAAAATGACCGAGTAACGAAAAGCAGCTTTAGGTCCGTGTGATGAACTATATTTTTCGTTATATTGCTCAATACAATACGTAAATTGCTTAAGAAAACCAAAATGTTACAGCTTGTTTACCTTTAAAGATGCCTTCAAAAGATGCCACCGTCTTGCTCTTGCTATTTGAGCTGATTGTCTGTTTCATTTGTGTTAGGGTAGACTGACAACAATGAACAACTATCGACGTATCGAACGCATAATAATCGATTGGTGAAATGAGCGAGTTTCACAAATTGATTAAACTGACAACAATGAATGTTTCGATAATAACGATGAATGTTTCGATTATTTGTAATCGAATGAATATTGTTTGATTATTACGACGTACTCGGCACTTTTTGACTTTAATAGTCCTAGGACTATAAAGAGTCAGCTGGTATCGAGTACATCAGCTTTTAATTTCTAGGAATAAAAAGAGTGTATTTAGGTCCGGAAAACATGCATTAAAAACATCTGTTTTTGAAGCAGTATAACGAAAATTAATATTTTGTAAAATTAATGAAAAACTCCTGGTAACGAGTTCGTTGTGCTCAAGAACTATTCTAGGCCTATGCTATAAGTTTAGTGATTATACAATTTTTAAATTGCGATAGCCGAAGACTCCGCCTATTTGCGAAAAACTATTTACGCCAATGGCTTAAAACAATTTTAATAGAGGAAACGATTGAAAACCAAAATATAATGAATTAACTTAAATTACCAAAAAAAATTTCTAAAAACTTTTTTTAGGTTGCTTTTTAAGGCCTAGATTCCCACGCACGTTTATGTAACAAATAAGTTCAGAGGCACAAACTTAAGGGTTTGAATGAGATCCCTAGCTTTTCAAGTTTTAAATTCATAAGTTGTGTTTTTAAATAAATAAAACTGGCAAGGTACTTGAAATTCAACTGTACATAACCTATTACTTACTTTGCTTACTGTTTGATACCGTAATCTCTCTTGTTGGCTACACTGTGGTGATTGTTTCTGTCGTTGTTTCAGCCCTGTTCGCAGCTGTGGAGCACGGTCATGTCGAGAAGGCTAAAACCATTCTGGAATCCACGGATGTCGACGTCAACAGGTAAATATGGATTTTGTCATAGCCATCTATGGTAACAAGACCGCAGCTCAAGTAAATGGCAACAATGCGTCTAAGGGTTCAGTTGATTTGTCAATCCATAATACTCTCTTATGGTATCATCTTTTGTTTACTTGAAATCAGCTGGCTCTTTAAGGGTTTTTATCATGCATAAAACCCTTGCTGAGCGGCGTTGTCAGTTTTTTCTAGCCATGATTTTGTAGGCCTACTAGGTTTTTTCTTTAAACACAGCTAAGTTAGAAAAGGGGTGGGCGAGTAGTGGATTTTGAAGTCGAGTCGAGTTGAGTCGAGTATTGAGCCAAAAACTCGAGTATCGAGTCGAGTCGAGTCGAGTAGTTGTTTGTGAAAAGTAATGAAATTTTCATTTTTTCAACTAAAATCTTTCTTCAATTTTACTTATAAAATTGGTCTACTTTATTTAAGCCTAGGTTTTTATATTTTTCTTCGAAAAATTAAACTCTGATATTCTAATACCCCTACATTGCATATACCCTACTTTTAAATGAATAAGATGACTATGCTAAATCACTCAAAATAACAAATCACTTAATGTAACAAGATCACAAAATAAATTTATGTAGAATATGCTTAGTTGTAAAATCTAAGCAGTAACAAGATTCAATTATTAGCCTATTACTTTAACAAACAAAAACAGGTTTATATTTTCCCTAAAAATAGTTGTTGGCCCTAATTAAAACCTTAGCCAAGAAATTGTGGAAGAAAGAAATAAAAACCTCAGGGTGGAGAGCTGAGCATCATTCAAAAGATAAAATGTAATTAAAAATTTGAAGTTGTTAAATGTAGGTCAGAGTTAAATATAGTTGTAAGTTTTCAATTTCCGAATTCAGAGACATCTCAGAATCTGGTATTTCTAGATAACTGTCAAAATCCAGTCTTCTATGAGTTAATGAAATATTTTCGAGGTTACTGTTATGAAAAACTCGTGGACGGCTGCGAAAAATGATAGCGCTTATCTTTCAGTCGTGAATAAACAGCAGATGTAGCTTTTCAAAACTCGCGGTCGGCCGAGAATCACAATCGCGCATATTTGCCAATCGCCGAAAATCGGCAAATGTAGCGTTGCTAAAGTCGCGGTCGGCAGAGAAATACAAGCGGGCGTATTTGCTGATCACCGAAAATCGGCAAATGTAGCCTTGCAAAAGTCGCGGTCATCCGCAAAAAACGATCACGTGTATTTGCCGATCGTAAATAAACGAAATGCAACTTTGCGAAACTAGCGATCGGCAAAAATACAGTCGCGCGTATTTGCCGGCCACAAATGAACAGAAAATGCTGCTTATTTTGAAACTAGCGAGGGGCTGCGATAAACAATCTGCTGATTGCGGATAAATGGCAGATGTAGCTTTGCGTAACTCGCGATCGGCTTTAAAATTTGATCGCACAAACGTAAATCGCACGTAATTTTGGCCGCCGCGTAAACGGCGGGAGTAACTGACTACTCGACTCGTTTGAATCGAGTAGTTGTTTGAATCGACTCTTTTGAATCGAGTAGTTGGAACTACTCGACTCGACCTCGAGTAGTAGCAACTACTCGAGTAATTACTCGACTGTCTAGTACTCGCCCACCCCTAAAAATGATAAAAGTATTTTTTAAATGATAATTTCACATCTTGAGGCTATTGGTAAATTAATCATTTTCATTTTATTATAAACATTAAGTAAACTGCTTTTTATGTAGGTACAGGTAACATCTAGATTTCCAACATCATAAAATATTTGGGGGTCTTTCCATGTTTGTTGAGTATTGAGCGATTCATCATGTCGAAGTATCAAGTGTTGATCTTTCGAGAGCCTAAAAAAAATTGTATTATCAAGATGTTATTTAGCCATGGTATAAGACCTCACAAGGGTTTATCAATAATAATTCACAAGCTGTATTAAATTAACTGTGAAAGTAAAGAACATTATTCTGTGCAAAATAATATAATGCAGGGGGGGAGAAACATTTAATTAGGATCTCAGCTGTGAAATTTTACTTTATCTTGCTATAGCCTAGTTAGTAATTGTTTGGTGTTAAAATATACACTTTATTATATTATACAGTATCTATCATATTATTTTTGTTACTACTAGGAAAATAAAAGGTGGTATAAGAGAAAATAATTAAATCGCTTCGTTTCCTAGGTGTGAGAAAATTGAATGCACATTTCCTAAGAAAAATACTGGAAAAGTTAAATCCACTCTTTAAGTCTAAACCAACCTTAGGTTTCTTGAAGAAAATTAAATTATTCCCTCTACAAAATTATGTTGACAATTTTCTTGATTGATTAGAACAAAGTTTTACCAATTTTTCAAGAAGGAAGCCATTTTTAGTGTTAGAGAAAACTTGACTACATTTTACTTAGGAATTATGGATTTTTCTTATTTTGTGTTTTCGTTTCTTATCACTAATTATGACATCACTCCTGGAGGTGAAACCGTTTTAATCCAAGGGTGGTTGGTTGGTTGGTTGGTTCATCATCATTTTAATGAATATTCAATTTGATAATCATAAGAGAAATTCATTCAACTTGTATTCAAATGCGGCGGTGAATATTCAACAAGGGAAGGGGTATATAAAGTGGCACGTTGGGTGGTGATGTAAACTCAGTTTCTTAAAAAATTGGAAAAAAACGAAAAAACCTTTTATTTTCCTAATATAACGTAATCATGTGTCCTCTAGGCATTCATGACAGTAACATTTTTCTGTGGTATTCCTCATAATTTTCAACCCTGTTTCATTAGAAGTTTGAACTAAGTATATTTTTTTTCCTCAAGTAAAGAATTCATTACCAAAAGCTTCTGTGAAAGAATCAATGACATTTGATATAAATGTGTTTGTTCCTCTCTTTTTAAATCGCTAATCTTCTTAAAATGTGTGTAAAATCTATTTTATTAATTCTGTAAGCGATTTTATTAAATCAAAATTGTGAGAGTTTGACAGCTCGCAGGATGGTGGGAGATGGCTCAAATGAAAGGTCTCGGCCCCAGGGGATCGGGAAAAATAGAAGATTATGTCCAAATATACCAGAAAATGAGAAATAATGAAAAATATCTTCCATTTAAAATGCATTGGGATTGAAAAACGTCTGCTTTGTTTACATTAAACATGTGGTACTAATGCTTGATTCAAAGCCATATGGTAGATGTTGACATGTGGGATTTTTTTCAAAATGCAGCTAACTATCTATGCACGTTCAATGTACTGTAACAAAAAATATTCTAAATTTAAGATTTTCTGATTTTATAATAATTAAGGGTTTGAGTTTTTTCATAATTCAAAATTATAAAAAGTTAGGTACGTTTGTTTAGTTTATGTTATAATGATGCAGATTTAATACCAAATGATATATATAATTACGTAAGGGAAATTTTTGTGCCAAAATTGTGGGCGTTTAAAAGGTTGAAGGATGATGGGAGGGGGCCGAAATTGAAGAAGGTCTCCATCCCAGGGACTCGGGGAAAATACTGACATTGCTTTAAGCTTACTATAAAATGAGAAATAATGTAAAATAGCTGTCATTTCAAAATCCTCCGTTTGAAATTCATTGTTGGTGATGGTGATTTTATATTTTGATTAGGATTTTTGCGGACATTTGCCATCACTGTTTAGTAAAAAACAAGTTTCACGACGTTTCGGGATCTGGAATCTGATCCCTTCTTCAGGTGGAAGAAAACCTAGAACATAACAAGATTAGTAACACATAGCCAGGAAAACCTGGACAAAAACACAGCTAAAACAGAGAACTGTAAAAGCAGTCACGAAAACACTAAGCTGAAAAGAAAAACAATAACACAGGAATCACAAGTATCAAGAATCACCAGATAGGAGAGAGCACGTCCACACCCAATCAGAGCTGAGCTGAGACTGGTGGGAGGAAAGAAAATGACGAAAACGAAAAAAAACGAAAACGTCGTGAAACTTGTTTTTTACTAATCAGTGATGGCAAATGTCCGCAAAAATCCTAATCAAAATATTTAAAAATCATTGGGATGTAAAAAGGTCTGCTTTGTTTACTTAAAACATAAAACCAAATGCTAGATATAATCATAATTTTGTGGATCCAAAAGCCTATTTTCTAAGAAGGTATTTTGTAATATAGCAAAGAAGAATTATGCTTAGGGGCTACTAGCCCCTTCAAGTCTCTAGTAGTAAATATTTCAGCAATCATCATAGTTTTTAACCAACTTTGAGCAATTTTAAAGTTAGTTTTTAATGAAATTTAAGGTTAAGGTTAAGTAGTTTTCAATTTTCGACTACTCCAGATAAATTATTTCAAAATTTTGAATGATTCAAATTTTTATCGGTCCTTTGAGATTCGAAATATCCATCCATCGTGTTTCCAACATGTGTAACGCGTTATTTACGCTTCAGAATGTAGCTCAAGTCGCAGTGACACAAAATTAAAGCTCAAATCAAATAACATAAACCCATAAGACTAATGTTACTTTTAGCATTGGACTTATGGACGGTCTGTGCCGGGTCAGTTGATCTGTACTGTAGGAGGGTTGGGGACAATCAGTTTCGGACTGACGTTTCGATCATCGTCCATCCTGAGTGAAGCAATCATCAGTCTTTGTTCCATCAGTCTGATGATGACCAATGGGACGCCCTGATGATCAATCTATCCGTGTCTAATCAATAATGTCCAATGTCGCAGGGTGTTGGAAACATTTGAAACCGCCTTGTTTATTCTTTAAATATTAAAGTTTTATTTTTTCCCTTTTTAAAGTGAACCGTTGTTCTGTTAGTGAATACAGGTTAGAGCTTTATAGATTTTCTTTGAATTACAGTACGACAGTAAAAGTTTGAGGCAGACCAATAACCTTAAAATTATAAGTTTTTAAGAGGAAAATTAGTAAGTTTTTTAAGGTAGGCTTATGTGGCTAACTTAACTGCAAGTCATTGTGGATTTGAAATCACCAGGGTCGTCTAAAATTCAACAAATAAATATCAGTTTTATTTGCTATTTTATTTTTATTTTTTTCTACGGAAATAATTTTTTGTAGGTTTAAGTAAAATTAGAATTAACGTACAAGGTTTTTTTCTAACCTCAATGTAAATGTGAAAAGTGAACATTTTATACCAAGTGTTTGCACCTCCACCTGTCATCTGTTTGTATCCATGAAAAAAACCTTCATGCTTTTTCTTTATTTTAATCCCAAAAGCAAGTCTATAGGGCCTACTTTAATAATACCACTCAAACATTTTTTTTACAGTGTGATTATTTTTTTACCACCCCCACCTCCTCGCTATATCGTGAAAATATAGCTAATAAATTCTAACAGCACGTGAACTTCACTCGACTACTAAAAGACAATTAATCAGGTACCTCTTGTTTTAATTATTAGGTAAGAATTAATTTTTAATTTCTTTTCAAGCGGACAAAATACGGTACAATAAAATTTACTTATCAACAATGTATGGGTTTGATTTTGCTACAGTTAAAAAATAACCTTCTCAAATCAAAGCTCATTCCCATGTTACTTGAACGGTAACACCGAATCCCGACAGTAGACTTGTCGTTACGTGGAGCAAAATACAGGAGTTGTGCGCTCACAAAGCAGTAAACAGAGTCCCTCGTGCGTAAGTGATTTCCATTTCACACAAGGAATGTTTAACGCTTAAGCGCCTCGGTTCAAATAAACATCACTTCTATCAACGTGCAAGCGGGAAAATACTACCAGTGGGGTTCATTCCTCAATTTATTTTTGACAAAAGATTAGATTCTGTTGCATCCTCCATTTTTTTTTGTTGGAGGTTTTATGTTTTAATAATACGTCTGTGGAGCTGTAATTTGAGATTTGAGAATAATATTTAAGGTTTATGTTTTCAGATTCCTTAGTCTTGTTAAAATCCTTTAAAGTGTTGGATGAGGTTTTAGAAATAAAAAATACTAGAGGCTTGACGGGGCTAATAGCCCCTAAGCATAATCATTCTTTATTATAGTACAAAATACCTTCATAGAAAATAGGCTATTGGATCCACAAAATTACGATTATATCTAGCATATGGTTTTCAATCAAGTATCTGCACCACATGTTTTAAGTAAACAAAGCAGACCTTTTTTTCATATCAGTGGTTTTAAATGCAAGCTATTTTACGTTATTTCTTCTTTTCTAATAAGCTTAAAACAATTTCATTATTCTCCCTGGGATAAGCCCCCTCCCATCATCCTGCGACCTTCCAAACGCCTACAGTTTTGGCGCAAAAATTTCCCTTACGTAATTATAAATATATATACAGTATATAGATCACTTGGTGTTAAACCTGCATCGTTATAACATAAACTAAACAAACTTACTTAACTTTTTATAAATTATTAAATATTGAAACCCTTAGTTATTATAAAATCGGAAAATCTTAAATTCAAAATATTTATTTGTTATAATACATTGAACGTGCATAGTTAGCGGCATTTTGAAAAAACCCACATAACAACATCTAGCATATGGCTTTGAATCAAGCATTAGCACCACATGTTTAATGTAAACAAAGCAGACGTTTTTCAATCCCAATGCATTTTAAATGGAAGATATTTTTCGTTATTTCTCATTTTCTGGTAGAATTGAACAATCTGCTATTTTTCCCGACCCCCTGGGACCAAGACCTTTAATTTGAGCCGTCTCCCATCATCCTCCAAGATGTCAAACTCTCACAATTTTGATTGAAAAAAATCGCTTACAGAATTAATAATATAGATAACATATGCAAAATGATGATTTGTATTTTTTGAAAGAAATATGATACTTGGTTAACCCACGACTAACTACAATCATGATGAATCATCTAGTGTAAATTAATTATTAACAAACAATTATACTCAATTCCACATTTACCTTTCAGTATGGAATTTCCATACCATGTGTTTCAAATGGTAGGCTAATTTAAGTTGCACTAGCTTTATGAAAAAATAATCAGCTGAAGATTTTACCATCACATGATACGGATTTAGTAAACAACAAACAAATACACTCAGCAAAGGTAATAGAATAAGCCACGTCTCATAATAAGGCCTGTACTGAAAGGTGAAACGGGTATTGAGTATAAATACCGTTTCTTGATAAAATCATCGTAATTGCCTTTTTACTGCAACTAAACTAACAGCCTTATCCTAATAACTTGTTGGCCTACATTTTTATAGAGTTATGAATTGCTGTTTTTAGTAATCAGCTGTTGTTTTATGCTTCCTTCTCGGTGATAACTTTCATTTATTTACTCCTACTACTCCATATTGGTTTAAATTAATTAAATTTGTCATAACTAAGAATAGAAGGCTTTAATTAATTAAATTATTACATAGTCGGAAAAATAAACAACATCGGTAATTTTGAAGATTTGATAATAAAAATTGTCATCAAGAATTAAACATATAACAATAGCTGATTACTAAAAAAAGCAATTCACTTGAATACTGTCGACACAATACTTGTCTACCAAAAATGCAGACCATTGCCTGCATACAGTAACAGATGGTTTAATACCGAACGATTATCCATCAAAATTTACTCCCTTGGTTGCACCTAAGACTACATACACATGAGAGCCTTGCAACACGCATTACAGCGCATGTCAGATAGCCCGTAACGTACACACACACAGCATTGATGCCGCGTTGGTCACCAGTTCAGCTGTGGAATTCGAAGAGGCTGTATGTGTTTGGATTTTATACGATAGGTGTAAAGTGCAAAGGCAAGACAAAGGAAGTTCTAAGTACATCCAATCGTTTTTCGTATAATTTTTTCCCAATCTTAGAAAATATGATGAAGACTGTCATAGAATGAACAATGTCTTCATAATAATTTAAGAAACTGTTTCCGTTATTAAAAGTGTTTCTTACCAAAAATTGATTCTGCAGAAGACATTTCAGTCAATTCCTGACAATCTGCTCTTTGATGCTCGTTCCATGTCCCAAGTATTTATAGCTCAGCGATTTTTTAGTCGACTTTTCTTAATATAGTGAACAAAACAAACATTTGCTACTTCTGCAAGTGCTGCCACTACATTCTTCTAAAAAGTAGCCTTTAAACACACATTTAACGTCGGTTCGCTACAAATCAGCTGATTGTATACTTCCGTTCCCTGTAATCCCAGTCCGGAATAACTGTCCACCCTAGTTTTATCTGGACTGGTACGGTAATGGGTACCTTTCGAGCCAACAAAAAGGAACAGAAAACAAGATATTTCTGTGTCAGTGTGATGAAAAAATATTCGCTTATAGTAAACATAATAGTTATCAAATAACAGTTTCAGTAATAGGTTACTTTTAAGTAACAGCTACTCTCATAATAGTTACCCAAAAGTAACGGGTTAGCTCGTCACTGTTAGCTAGTAAGTTGTGCAGGCCCCTGTATTCACATTGCTATTACCCTGTTGCAGTGTGAACAGTGATGGCCTTACACCATTGGACGTTGCAGTCCTCTCCAGCAACCGTGCTCTTACCAAGGTGCTGCTGGCGTTCGGCGCGAGGGAAGGAAACAAATGTGAGTGATGAGAGGGATTGTGGTGCGGATCAAATGATGTGGCTCAGGCCGACTGTAAGCATAATGCTGAAATTGGCGTTAATGTTGCAGGCGGGCTGGACAACGTTTGACGCAACCCCTAATTAATATCTATAGTTCTGGACTGCTGTACTGGCGGGTGGCAAAAACTGGAAACTCTTTAAATCGTCTGCTAAAACTTATAATTGTCTTAAACTGTCAAAATACTGTTTAAGGCCTATTTTTTTTCTACAGTACTGTACCGAAAGTTTCCTTGTTTAGGAAACATAATTGAGTAGCCTTTTATCTCCACTGATGAGAGAGTAACCTAGGCTTGCGGAAAGCTCTGCAGGAGCTTATACTCCCATATTTTATGTAAGTTTAATGTAGATTGTAGTGCGACTTTAAGTAAATTTAATATTTATTGCAGAAAAGCTTGCAGAACAAACTTTGATATTTTAAATGTGTCTTTACTTAATCATGTACATAATATGATCGATTGCTTATACAACACTGATGTTTACTGCTAATTACCAATATGGTACAATCACTCATGGCAGTCCAGAGCTGTAGGAGAAGTTTTTATCTGGTTAGTTTTTAGGGTCGAGGAATCCATCTGGAGTGTGTGAGTGCTCAAGTATTCAGTCTGTTTTTTCAGGCTGAATTTAAGCACACTATTTGACTTGAAATTTTCTCAAAATTCTGTAGATTTTGGGTCCAGCAGTTACCTGTACAGTTCACCCAAAATCAGGACATGAGATTGAATTTTATGGCCGTTACTGAACTGATATAAAGGTTAATATGCTAAAATTTCCATTGACTGCTCAAGCAAAGTGGCTAGATTAAAAAGAGTATTCACCGGATCTACCCTAAAGTAATTTTTACCAAGTAATTTTTTCCATTAATTGAAAAAAACTATAAAATTGTTAAGAAACTTCAACAAATACAAAGATAAATACTGTTCTTTCAATCGTAAATAGCTTACTAGTTTCAAGTACCTACCTGGTAAAAAAGGTGAATTAGGGCATAGAACCTTAATCTACATAGGCTAATTTTGATTTCTTTAATTGTTATAAGTTACAAACTACATAAGTTGTTATAGTTATTTCCCTTTTTTTTGGCGAAAGCATCTTCTGGTTCCATGTATAGGCCTATTGTGTTTTCTTACCTACCTTTTCTTAGTTATCAGTATGTAAAATAATATTTTGTAATCAAGTGGTAAGATTCCAGAGATTAAAAAAGTCAATGCAGTGACAAAATACAATCCCAAATAGGACGTCTTACTGGATCGCTAAAGAGCACAATAACTATTCAACCCTGTACAAATAACTCCGGCACTCAAACTGCCAATTTGAACAAGCACTCATCGTTACGATTCGTCAAACATTGCCAGAAACTCTCAACAACTCTCCGAGTTTTCAATAACTCTCGACTCTTCCGAAGGTTGAAAAGTCGGAGCATGTTGAAAAGTTGGTAAAGTTGGTCCTCTCGGGAAAGTTACAATTGCAAGTTTTCAGATGTAGAGGGTACTAACCATCTGCATTATTCTTCCCGGCGAATCAATCCATATGATTTACACAGTTTTAAAGATTGAAAATTTGAATTGATTCTTTCATTCATTTTGAAGTTTCTAGCAGAAACACTCTAAAGTACTTTAAAAGTTAACCTGTTATTATTGATTATAGAGTGTTCTTATAGTATTTTAAACAGTGTAAATACCATTTCCAGTATGGTTTTCTTTAATAATTTTACCTATGTTATTTATAAACTTTACATCATTGAAAACCATGAAAGGTCTCATAAATCTTGAATGTGGGTGATTATGAATCAGGCAAGAAGTGATAAGACCATTAGGCCCTACCTCCAAATCACAATATGAAATAGTTCATTTTTTCCTTTTAAACATTTTTGAGGAGTTTTAATGGATCACTTTCCCTTACCTCTCTTATGAAAATACCGTTGTTGTTGTACAATGACATCATGGTATTGCAGTTAAAAAATGGTAGGCTTAAAAATAAACTGAAGCTGAATTGAAAATTTATTTATTTTTTTCAATTTATTGCTAAGAATAACAGTTTATGTAGCTTAGTTCATTAAGCTATTTAGATGAATAATAACATTTGAAACAAAGGAAAATTTATAGAGTTTGATTCGCTCGACAAATGATTATTTTGAAAACTTAATGACTCATTTGATTCGCTTGATGACTTGTTCAAATTGAACGATTCGTTTGCAAAAAACTAGTTGCAGGAAATGTGTTTAGAACAAGTCAACTTTGTTTCCACTTCTTCAATTGTGAGTTGTGTTAAGCCAAGTCGACCAGAGAGAAAACTAACTTGTCTTTAATGAGACTTAGAGTTGTACCTCGATCGACTTCTGAAAGTTTTACCCGGGTGTGTGGTGGGCGGCAGGAAATATCCGTGACAAGTTGTGACGTTTTACTTGTTTAGAGCAGTGTTTCCCAACCTTTTGGTGCTCGCATACCGCCTACCACATTTTCAATATTTTGGCGTACGATTGCAAGGACCCCCCTCCTCCCACCACTGAGAGATTTCTTCCAACAATTCTTATAGTCACCCTTTGGGGGTTTGTTTTTGCAAGCTAAATTTATTTTATTTTACTTGTCAATGTCATGATCGTATTTTGATTATAAGGACTTTCTGAAAAATGATGTGTTCTCCTCAGCTCTGCTCGATAACTTTAGTCAATTTGGTGAAAAACCCGTATGAATTTGAATTTCATTAATGTGAAAAATGTCTAGGGACACAAGACAAAATAATCTCTGTCTGTTATTTTGAACTTGATATATTTATCATATTTTATATTGAAAAATTAACGTAAATAAACATTTTAAAGTCATTCAAAGGATACCGTATTTTCACCAATGATCTGATATCTAAGCGTTTTACAAAAAATTATTCAACTGATCGACATTATTAGACTGTGCGTTCAAAATAGAAAGTGTTTGATTATTAAATTGTACAACTAACAACTAATACCATGGAATTAACACTGTAAAACTGGTAGTAAATACTTTTTAACGGAAATAATTTTTTTTACAAAATTTTAAGTAAAAAGAATTACTCTGAAAATGTAAGAGTAACAATATTTCCTGAAATATGATACAAAATTGACATATTATGACCAAAACAGATGTTAAAAAAGTTAAGGCATTAAGTGGGACCTGTTTGATGGGATGTTTGATGGGGGGTTCGTAAACCTAGTGTTTTATTTTGTACTACTCCTTCAATCTCTTGTAGGTTGGGTACACATTCCACTGGTTGTGAAACACTGGTTTAGAGCAGCAGTTCAAAAATTGTGGGTCGTGACCCATTGGTGGGTCACGATGAGGTTACACCCTAATAATTAATAAGAAAAAGAAAATCTTCGTATTAATTTTTAGAAATCTTTGTTTTTAGAAAACTTTGAATCAAAATGCCTATCAATAGTTCATTGAAATGGCTGGTTACTTGAAAAAAGTTGTCATGTAAAATTTGTATGTGGACAGTCTTTCCATTATGACAGGTTTAAGGATACGACTAGGCAGTGTAAGAACATTAATGAGGCATCTTATCTCCAGTCGGAGACCTTAATTTTTATGGAATCAGTCAAGCCCTGAAGACTTCCCTGACTGATTTACAGCCAATCCATGACGTTTCATTGGGTTCAAAAGATCGGTTTGCCTTTTAACACTAAATCTTTTTAAGATTTGTATGTTTTTTTTAGTTTAATTTTCTATGACGTATGCAGAACGCATATCCTGAGCTTTCGGGAGAAACAGTCATTCGAGGAAGCAAGATTTTGTAAGTTTTACTGGTCTCAAGAAATGTGTGTTGTTGATCAAACAAATTTTTGTTTTGTGTAGTAAACTATGTCATCATTTTTATTACTGACTAGTCCTGGAACAATCGCAAACACAATAACACCAGACAAACACAATGTTTCACCCAAAATTAGTGTTACCGTATATTTTTTGCAATTCAATTAGGATTGCATACTCGACATTCATATCTATCTGGGTAGTTATATGTTAAATTTATAAAATTTATTTGTACTTGCAGTACAGTAAATATTTTGTTGCATTTGATTACATTTAAACCTTTGGTGGGTTCGTTGGTGGGTCGCCAGACAAAAAGATTGGGAACCACTGGTTTAGAGGGTTGAAAGTTGGCTGAAGGTCAGATATAATGATCCCAAAACGTAAGAGACTCTTGAGGACACTTTCCCTAATTTAATTAACCAAAAAGAAACTTTACCTTGGGTACTTGAGTTAGGATTGTCTCAAAACTTATTATTTCTTTTTGATCAGTGAACTGTAATCACAATAACATTAAAACCCCTGTCCCAGAACTTGTAAATTTGTAATTTGTTTAGTAATGCTAAAGTAAAGTAATTTAAACATGTTTTTTTATTGAGATTTACTTTCTGTCAGTTTAATGTCTAATTTTAGGTCTCTGTGATTCAGTTTCTTAGTTACATTGGTCTCTTATCTTATGTTCATTCTTACCCAGGCCAAAGGAAATATAACTTGAGTTATAATTCTTAAGTCAGTGCACTAAAAACTATTTATTAGCAGTTTTTCACCAAAAGTACAAAAGGAAATCTTCACATAGGTGTAAAATCATACACTAGCCTGTATTATTTATTTTTAAAAAATTAAAGAGTTTTTTTTACTGAGGTAGAATAGGATATAACTTTCATCGCAATATTTTTAAGTAGTCTTAAACATAAGGTAACTTATACCAATTAATGATTTCTTACCATGCATTATAAGTTTGAACCCCTAAAAATACCTAATCATATTCCTTATTCTGTTTTTCCGCAGTTGATAGCCCTGTCAATATTTAATTTCTCTCTGTTTTCTGTTTTTCCACAGTTGGTAGCCCTCACAGTATTTTAATTCATATTGTATTCTTTTTTTCATACTTGGTAAACCTGATAATATTTAATGTAATCCTTTTTCTGTTTTTTTCCACGATAAATAGTGCTGACATTATTTTATTTCATTCCAATTTCTATTTTCCACAGTTGGTAACCCTGCCAATATTTAATTCCATTCTGTTTTCTGATTCAAATGTGGTAGCTCTGTCATTCTGTTTTCTTTTTTCCACAGTTGTCAGGTAACTCTGGCAGTATTTAATCACATTATTTTTTCCACAGTCGGTAGCCCTGACAGTATCTAACAGTATTTTGTTTTTCCTCAGTTGGCAGCCCTGACAAGCTGCTGGCGCACCTGCGACAGCTGGCGGCGGAGGCGGAGAGGAGGGTGGGGGAGCTGGGCGGGGGCGGGGGCGGGGGGGAGGAGGGCCCCCGGTCGGCCCCGCCGTACCCCCCAGCCTCAGACAAGACGCTGGCGCTGTGGGAGCGAAGATGCAAGGGACTGAACAAGATGATACAGGGATTCGAACAAGCCCGTAAGTATGGGGGAAGATGTTCTTTAAGGGGTAGGAATGTTCTTTAAGGTAGGGAATTTTTTTTATCATGGGAAATGATCTTCCAGGCGGGGGAAATGTTCTACAGTGCGGGGAAATGTTCTTCCAGGTGGGGATTTCTTCTAGTTGGGGGGATTGTGCTTCCAGAAGGGGGAAATGTTTTTTTAGATGAGTTGATTGTTCTTCCAGATAGGGAAATTTTCTTCAAGGTGGGATTGTTCTTTTAAGTGGGGAAATATCCTCCGGTAGAGGAAATGTTTTACCAGGTGGGGGAAATTTTCTTGGTGATGTTTGGTGGGGAAGTAAACTGTTAAAGATCCGCTAATCAAGGATAAAAAAATAGGTCCTGAGCAAGTCAGTTCCTAAAAGAAGTGGGCTCTGTTAACAAAAAGAGGTGAAAGAGCTTTATCATAGAGGGTTTTAGATGATTTTGGAAGAAAAATATGTATGCAGGAGTCTCTTGTTCCTTGGGGGAAGTGTACATACTTGAGATGAATATTTGATGAAGTCAGAAAGCAGGAAAACATAATTCTAAACAACTGCACAGAGAAAATGCTTTTGGGAAATATTTTAAAAACTATCAACATATCAGTGTCCTTAAAAGTATATTTATTTTAATCCAATATTTTTCACCACGCATTAAAGAAATTTTAAGAATCAAAATACTCTTCTCACTTTCATATGTGTCAAGAGTATGATAGCGTTTGCAATTTTTTTACAAATGTTGTAGGATTTATAACTTAAAGTTGAATTGAAAATTGATTTTTAGCATGAGATTACATATAAACAAACTCTTCTTTATACAAGATTTAGGGGGCATTGTCTTCAGCCTTTTACTTCAAACTTCTGTATATATTAATTTTTTATCCTATACTCTTATTCGAGTAGTGTTATCTTGTATGTATGTATGCTTGCTTGCTTGCTTGCACAACGATCTCAAAAACGGCTCCGAGGATTTCCTTCAAAGTCTGGAAATAAGTAATTTATGACTCAAAAACGTCTTTTATGCAGATTACTTGGCCGGAGAAAATCTAATAACGTTACAAATCGAATTTTAAAGTTGTAAAATTTTAACATTGGCCTTATGGGTTGCCGTGATAGCAACGAAAATAAACAAGGAAAGTGTAAACAAATGAAGTAATCATAACAGCTGTTTGGAATCTACAGCCATTAAGGGAAAATACAGCAAGTGGGATGAAGAGACCATGGAGCAATAAAAAAGGTTTCTATTTATCAATTTTATGACATTGAAATATTTTATAGTAACTGGATGAACTGGTAAACATGAAATAACACCGAGCAAGGCTCGGTCCACCAGGTACTTATTTAATAAGTTCGCTGCCGGGTGGCTCATATATGAGTCACGTTGGTCATTGTGGTAGCCTGAAATAGTTTGCATTCTATTAACCTTATACAACATTCTGGTGGCAAATATAACCTTTTTTAGGATTTATGCTATTTTTAGGTTTCGGCTTGTATATGATAAGTCCAGTCGTAATTATATATCAACAATACTTAAAATACGATACTGTACTCACTGCACGTCTCACTTGAACCATCTACAACTCTAAAACATGTGTTCACACTTCAAATTCAAATTCAAAACATTTTTTACTAAAGAAAAATTTGACATACAATTTTGAAAATTTTACACGCAAACATAGTACGTGCGGGCATTAAATACTGTTTTGGTTAGTTACCGGTTGTAGAAAACTGACCGGCTGCAAGTCAACTGTGGTTGTCCTGGAGTAACAACATAGCAACATTAAATTTACACCATAAGTCAAGAAACCCGGAGACCATACATACAGAATAGGTATGCGACTATATCCCTATAAACCGCTACTAAAGTTTCAAGTCACTAATCGACCATTTAGTCGCATTGTAACATCGGTTCATTTTAGAGCCCTGAGGCTATTTTGACTGACCCAGTCAGCTCATATCTGTTATATTTCTACATAACAGCCGACCCATAACTGAGCCGGTCAGGCTATATTCATGGATATTTTTATGCATACTGGTAGTGAACTTATGCATAAAATATTAACTCTCTAGTCTTTAAAACTTCATTCCTTATTGTTTGTCAAGCCACTTTGAATTTGAGAGTTATAAGAAGACCTACTCACATGAAATTCCTGTCAAAAAGAGAGAAAATAGAAACTGCTTTGAGAAAGTGGGTTCAGGTGTATAGTGGAATTCCCCGTGGGATTCTCGATAAAATATTTCTAGAAAAGAGATCTCGATAAAACATTTTTAGAAAGGGGCCACAGACATCCATTTGATCCTGATATATATCAATATTATATGAGGAAAAACTTCAAGTCTCACTCCTACTTTGGCTTTTTCCCTTCTTTAGAAAAATGGTTTATATTGGTCGATACTTTAAATTATTGCAAGAACAATATCGTTATGGAATAAATATTTGCTGATTTTAGAATTGATTAGATAAAGTTATGAAGATAGATCAAGATATGACTGTTATTTACTATGAAGAAATAAATGACGTTTTGAATTGAATTGAATTGAATTTAAGAATACAAAGGCTAACTATTTTTGCTGTTAACTTGCTACTTAAGAAAAAAGTGTAGTAAATTGTTCTAAGGCTAAGAATTTGTTCATGGACGGTTTTGAAAAAAGTTTATATCGTTGGCTTAAACACACAATGTAGAGTTATAAATAAATTATGATTAACCTTAACTTAGATAAATATACTAAATTAATATTAATATGTAAAATAAAATATCTACTGTTTCTTTGCTCGGTATTTCAAAGTAAGCAAGGAATTAAGAGTATTCAGGTTCCACAGTATAGTATTGGCAATTGAGGCATTTAGAGTGGAGTTTAAGGACTTTGAATATCAAGGGACGACTTGAAAAATTTGAGTTACACTATTAAACACTTTGTACACTGTAAGTTTATTTTAATATTGGTAAAAACTCATCATTAAATTTTATTCTAATGACTGCATTAATAAAACTGTTTTGATTACCTTTAACTGCCAAAGTTATCCTCTGCAATCACTTTGGCAGTTAAAGGTATTTAAACCAGTTTTAATACTACAAGTGATTCAGTCGCTGATAATATGAGACTTCATTAAAGCGATAGTAGTTGTTATATCTTGAGAAGAGTAGAGCTTGAAAATGTTAGGAAGAAAATTAAGTCAAAACAAATTATTATGTTCAGAAGCTTAGGTAATGGGATACAAAAAGATCAAATGGCAGACGAAATAGTAGTTGTGTAAACACACAATATCAGACTAGTGTAAAGTGCTGAGGATACTCGTACTCTGTATATGAGTTGAAAGCTGTTGGTGCAATAGGTGATGACAATGGAATCGAGGGTGGGAGTTGTAAGGCACAGTGACCTTGGAGATGTGAAAAGACAAAATGCAATCGGTTACCAAATACTGTACGGATCGTCCTAGTGAGATAATGTTGAGGGGTTGTGGATTACAATGGCTTTCCTAAGAATGAATCGTGTTAGAAATAGATTTCAAAACAAACATTTTATGTCTTTTTTCAGGAATTACTTATTGACAATAATACTTACCGCTGATAATTCTGCTTAGGAATCACCGCTGATAATTCAAAATATTTACATAAAACTGAAGTAATCCAAGTTAATATAGGGTGTGTTTTTTTTTAACACAACTCATTTTTTAGATTGAATAATGCACATATAAATTTGAAATGAGTTTTTTTAAATTGATCTTTATTTTTTATATAACCTATTGTTTGAAGTTTGATTACATTTAGTTCACTTAATGTGCTCAAACAATCCGCCATGGGCATTTGTATAAAGATGTGCTCTCTCCATAAGACTCCCGAACACGTGTGGAAGGTACCTCTTTGAATTTCTTGCATTAAATTTGTTATGTTTGTTTTGAGGTGCTGAATATCCTGTGAATTGTTTTCGTAGGCCTTACTTTTTATGCATCCCCAAAGAAAATAATATAGTGGGGCCAAATCCGGGGATATTGGGGGGAAATTATCCTTCACTGACAAAATGAACAATATGTGATAGATTTCAAAAACACAACAACAAAATGAACAAATAAATAGTTTCCTCATATCAATTTACGCATAGTTTCCTTGGATAGAGATAAGGGTTTTTTGTGAGCGAGCGCGCGTCTGTGATTTGTATGTGCGTGTGTGGGCGTGCGTGCGTGTGTGTGTGTGTGTGTGTGTGTGTGTGTGTGTGTGTGTGTGTGTGTGTGTGTATGTGTGTGTGTGTGTGTGTGTGAGAGAGAGAGAGTTGGTCCAGGTCTCTGTTGACTCATCATCCTACATATTTTTGCAGGTGTTTTTTTTCCTTTGGCTTTTGGCGTGAATGCTTTATGCTTGCATGCATCTTGATATTTTTAGTTTAATTAATCTATTTTTTAAGTCAATTATTTTTTTTTTAAATTTACATAGTTTAAATTCTTTTATGAAAGTGATGAAGTGCTTGTGGAAGACTCAACTGATAATGAACTCATTTCCCACGCACAGGTTTACCTTTGTGGGAAATATTTCCAATATAATACTGTATATATTTTCTATGTCTTCTGTATATTCAAGGAAATAAAAACAATTCATTCATTCATTCAATGAAGTTTTTGGGTAACATTAAAAAAAAACACCCTGTATTTGTAATTTTATTATTAATTTTTATTTTATTTTCAATGTAAATTTTTCATAACATGTTAAATAACGCCATACATATGTGTAAACCTACACGTAGGCAGGTAACTATTCAAACGGAATTTAAGTAATTGAAACATGATTTAATTTGAATTATCGACGAGTTTTTAGCATTGTTAACATGTAAAATGCTGAGGACTGGGGTAAATATTCCAAAATAAAGAGGATTTTTAATTATAGAAGCTTGAATTAACACACAGAGATTCTACTGCATTTCCTCACTGTCAGGCTGTCACTAAGTGCTATAGTTCTAGACTACCATAATGGCGGGTGAGTGAGTGTGCTGTTATCGAAATTAAGGATTAACATCTGCAATATTTACGTACCGTAATGAATCACATGGTCATATGTCTGTGTAAAGACAGTTACCACCAGACTGTAAATCGCTGCAACCGCAGACTGCAAATTTTACTGCAACCGCAAATGCAATTAATGTTTCATGCTAGCAAGGTCTATGCCATACATGAAATACAACAACAAATGGTTCCATTGAGAATTTCAGTATGCTGCAAATCAAAAGCAAGGAGGTTATGATGACACTCAACGTTATTTTTGCAATGAGCCATTGAATCCACTACAGTCTACATAGTTACTTATTCAGTGCCAGTTTTTTACAATACAAAGTAGGTTAAAAATACAAAATTACTTGGGTGGTTTGATTAGCTTATAAATAATAGTGACAAATCTCTTTATTGATAAGCATATGGAAATAAGTTCTTAAACATAAAGAAATAATTGACACAATACAGGTTGCCAAAACAAAAAAAAACAGCTGATTTGCAGCACAAATATTGCAGATTTTTAATTTTGTAAAAAACTCCCATTTAATATTGCAGCACATTTTTTTTGTTGAGTAAATGAGAAGAAACGTAAACAAAATTTTGACAAATCGACAAAAAACATGTTTTTTTGTTTGGCACCTTGGGGGATTACAATTTTTGCCACTCGTCAGTACGATTGTCTAGAACTGTAGGTTAGGTCAATATAAGCCTTTCTCTTTCCTGTTGAGCTTACAGAATGCCATTAAAGACAGTGTGTCTCTAGTGTCAGTGTAAGCATTGCAGCCGTCACCTCAGCATATAAGCCTAATGGCCAGGGCTGAGCTTACAACTCTACTGTGTGCGTTACTAACGACTTTGGCCTGCACACACAACAGGTCTACTGGACTCTCATTTTGTCATGATAGAGTCTGCATCTTAAAGCGACATTTGAGTTAAAGAATATAGGAATTTGAAAACTTCAAAAAACTCAAAAATATATAGGAACAGAAAAAAGTTTTTGTGATTTTGCTGGCATAAAGGCACAGAAGTCTCCCCATTTATATATATTTTTTAAATGGCCTTGAAGACATTGAAATGCAATCAGCTACATAGTACTTTACTGATTCTATTAATAAGGTAATGTTGGGGAGGGGTGTATATTTTGTTGGTACGACTGTCATAGGAACTAAAAAATAGACACTGCAACTTAGACATCCAACAGTTCATATATGTTTCGCCTAGATAAGCATATTCAAGTGAATTCACAAAAGATGTTTAATCGTGAAAACGGGTGTTTTATCTACTTTATGAACTAACTGTTGGTCCTTGAGGTACAGTTCCTATTTTTCAGTTTAAGGGCTTATACAATGGATTTTAATGTCTTAAGAAAGTATCGTGTTAGAAATAAATTTCAAAACACAAATTTTACATCTTTTCTCAGGAATTACTCGTCCATGAACCGTCAATATTTCACAATTTGACACAATTACAATTAAAATAATCCAAGTTTTTGATTGAGTCATCTATGATTTTGTAGCATTTTATAACATTTAAAATGTTGAGAACCAGAAGAAATATTTAAATCAAAGAATATTTAGAATCATGTAAGTTCAAATAAATCAGGTTCTACCATGTTTCCCCTGAGTCAAGCTACCACTGAGTGCTAGGTTAGGTCATTATAACTTTTTCTTTTCCCCATTGAGCTTACAGAACCCCATTAGTGCCGGGGTGTCTCTAGCGTCAATGTAAGCATTTAGGCCGTCACCTCAGCATATAAGCCTAATGGCCGGCTGAGCTTACACATCCACTGTGTGCGTTATTAACGACTCTCTCCCACTAACATGGTAGGGCTACAGGTCTCTCATTTGAAAGACACCCAATAGTAAGTGTTATTTGTTAACAGGCGCATACTAGGTAATTGTTATTTTGTGTCACAAGTCCGCCATATGTTACAATTATTTGTAGCAGTCAACGTTACTGAAACCAACTCTGAATCCAAAAAAATTTGTTCCATATCAGAACAACAGGGTTCCAAGTAATAACTGTTAGTTATCAATAGGAACATACCAAGTAATTGCTATTTTGGTGTCACAGGTCCTCTGATATTCTGTTTCTTGTATCAATGTAACAACCTTAGGTAAAATTTTAATTAAGCTTTGGGGTTCTGTTAAGAAACCATTGTATAAGAACCTGTCTGTAAAATTCTCAAAACTGAAAGAGGGCTGCTTGAGACATTAGTGGGATAGGCCAAAAGGTACAGTTCAGCGCTCTTCTTTTGAAAATTGTTGATAAAAAGTTGTGTTAAAATGTAAATAATAAAATTTATCAGGTTTATATATCGGGGGTTTAATTCTCTTAAAATAACTCTTGCAATACAACTAAATGAGGATGATTTATGAAGCTGCAGGTGCAAAGCTGTGTCTGTTATTTTTTAATAGGATATACCAAGTAACCGTTACTTTTGTGTCACAGGTCCACCAGATGTGCCGTTCCTAGTAGCAGTTGATGTGACTGGATCCAATTCCGTATCCGTGAGATTTCTGGAACCAGATAACTCGGACAGTCCTCCTTGTACCAAGTTCAGAGGTGAGTAAAACACTGAAAGACAAATACAAAATGCAACTAATTATATGGTTTCATGTAGAGGTGTGCGTATAGTGAATTTTTTGATCGGATCTAATTCGGATCGGATAGCTTATGTTCGGATCGGTTTCGGATCGGATAACAACAGGTTTGGATCGGATAATACCGGATTCGGATATTTACGGCGAGGCGTAGTGAGCAGATTAAGTTTTCTCATAAGCCTAAGGTAATTACAAGGAACTACCATATTATCCTAATGTGTAAGGTAAGGTTTGCCTTGATATGCTTGAGTTATTGATTGTTGTGATATATTGTTTCCAATATAGGCCAAATGTCAATTATTAAAGTATGCAAAGGTACAACTAATTAATTATCTGTTAAGAATTTAGAAATTTATTGACTCCCCTTAAGCATCGGTAGTATTTAATTGAATAAGCTTATTAGGCCTAAATCAATTTCAAGATTTACAACTTAAAAATTCCTTTTTCAATGCAACCTAAATTTCTTCACTATTTGGCCTCTGTATTTGTTGTTCTTTTCCTTATTTGATCAGTGACTACGCTTGTGATTAGACAAAAGAATTAAATATAAAACTTGATTCACCAATCACTTCATATTTTAAGAAAGCTTTACATTTTTATTTATGCATTAATGCCTGACAACCAAGATTTTGATTCACTACAATAATACCATAAAAACAAAATAATAAGTCTGAGCAGAAAAAATTAACCTAAATTTCAAGATAAGTTTCAAATGTAGGTTTCAGTATTAAAGCTTGGGCATTTAATTAGAACAAAGGTCTATATGTTTTAGATAACAAACAACAAGCAAACTCACTTAATTATTTTCATAGGCGTAGGTTGTCAACTCAGCATTGTATTGTTATCTTACAATTGTCCATTTTAATCACGTATAGAAAGTACGTCCAGCCGGCTTTTGACTCGGCTTAATTCGACCAAGATTAATATTCCAGCAAAATAAAAACTTATTTTTGATTGTTCAACTTTTCAACTTTCAATTTCTAGGTGGGTAATTGCTTGATTGAAAAATAAAGTAATCTGTCAATAGAAAGACAGACGTCCTTGAGTTAATTCAGTTTTTAAGCAGAAGGCTGACGACGACATTCAAAATCAAAAACGAAATGAGATGAAAAGACATACGATGAAATGAACAGGTTAGCCAACTCTTTGGCAGCCCAAAATTATTGTAGGCTTTTATTTTATCATATCAACAGGCCGCTTAAGATATTCAAGGCCTGAAATAGTCGTGCGAAACATCAACACGACTATTCATTTATGGGGTATTTACGGGATATTTCGTTTTGGCAATTGAAGACGACTGTTCCAAGGACGCTGTCGAATGTCGGACAGTGGCGAACTCTGATTTGGTTTGGTTGCGATTCTCTCTCATACCAATCGATGATGTTTAGTCGGTAACGGATACTGATCGAGACAGAACTAATAAAAGATGTATTATTATTTGTTAACTGATTTAATACTACGATACAAGAATTTATCTTAAGAAAATGTTTGTTATCGTGTCTTGTATTGCGCAATACTCTGATCGTATTCAACGATCTCGATCTAATCACGAGTCGCAATATCAGCAACTGAAATACATCGATTGATGCATACCACTCGGATCGTGTTGAGCCGTTGTTCTAGCTGCTATCGCAACCGTCACATTTCAAAGCGTCGTTTTTGCTCCGCGATGTTTTCTGTCACTAATATACTTTCGTCGGCAGTGACTTCTTTTGTTTGGAAGACTTTCCAAACTTGAAAATTTGATCCTTCTTTGAAATTTCCCCCAAAATGTGCAGTCTATCCGATAGAGTCGGATATCTAGTCAGTCTTATCGGATATTTATAAAACCCTCGGATCGGATTCGGATATCCGATCCGATCCGAATCCGATCCGAGTTTTCGTATATCCGCACACCTCTAGTTTTATGTTTTATACTTAGTGTGTAGGTCTGACTGAAGTGCTTATAAAAATAAAAATATTCAAAAACATGAAAAATCTCACTATAAAAAAAGGTACCACAGTAAAGCACAGGCAAGAATTTTTTTGACATTAAATCAAGGAAATTTCTACGTTTTATGTACATATACTTTCATGAAACAGAAAACTGCTTTAGGATTCTCTAAGTACGCAAGGTCTGCTGCGACGGAGATATTTATTCATGCTTAAGGGCCACTATATACCATGCATGTGAGCAGATTCAACGATATCGAGCATAAGCCTTCCCAGGGCAGTGGCACCCTTAAGGCCTTTATTGGCGGGGCGCTGAATCTGCTCACATGTATAGTACAGGGAGGCAAATAGAAAAAATACCTCCTGCGGGGGGCAGCAATAGAATAACTCCAGTCGCAGCGGACTTTGAGGATTACTGAAAACATCTTTGTGGTTAATGAAAGTCCATCTTCTTTATATTTGTCCAATACCACTGACCTATCACTGCACAGCCCAAACTACTTGACTTAGAACCTTGGACCTTTGCATGGACGATCTTAAGGGCGTGAGCATCCGCTAAGAACGGTTTTTTTAATTCAAAGTTTTAAGGGGTTTTGGCGGGTCGAAGCTTATAAATTTTCCTACGCAAGTGGAATGGATGATCTTTTGCTTAATTTTCAATGTTCATTCAACAAGCAGGTGGTTCAGCTTCACATACGGATATGATTTTACTGCTGATTTATAATTTGGTTACTTTCATAATGGTTTTACGGTTGTTTTGTTGATTTTTTTAGGTGATATGTACTATATAAAAGTTAAATTTAGTTTAGTCACAGATGAAGAACTATACAGATTGGCAACCCAATGCACTTTCGCGTGCCGTTTTTTCGTGCGGCGTCAAGTTTGTTAGGTCGTTTTGCCGCACATATTGCATTGGTATTAAGTATAATTTCGTCAATATCAAATCTTCAGGTCCCAAAGAACAAATATAGCCATTAATAACTTTGATACCAATGCAATATGTGCGGCAAAACGACCTAACAAACGACGCCGCGTGAAAAAACGGGCACGCAAAAGTGCATTAGGTTGCCAATCTGTATAGTTCTTCATCTGTGGTTTAGTTAGTTAAATTAAAGTCATCATTCGTTTTTGTACCTTATCTGTTTAATCATAAACTCAGTATGTGGCCCTATTTTCATTTAGGCAGCGGGCGTTACAGTTTTTATCGCGAGCAAAGCCACGGGCAACTGCTAGTTAAATTATATTTTCCTTAATAATTTCTAAGTCAAAGAGGTACAACTCACTAATATTCACAACATTTTCAAAACTAAACCGTCCTCTTTGACTCCACTCGGAATTCATAAACAATTAAGTTACAGTTAATCAAGCGAAGTTGGCTTTGAGTTAGTTGATCCCAGCTAATGATAACTCCTAGGCTTGTTTGTCTTAGGAACTTATAATTAGACAACTTCCCACTTAAAACTAACTTTTGAACCGTCTCGTATTGCATTACCCCGCTTTGTAATTGAATAGCCACGGATAATTATTATTGTGTCAAATCCTATCTTATTTATATTTTTGAAAGTTGTTTATTTTTAAGTTTGAAGTTATAAAATCTCTTAAAATTTATATAAAATATTTTGGCATCACAAGCCACAAGTTTAGTTGTGTTTAAAGGCGTCTAGAGTAGAATTTAAAAGGAAAAAATCCATTTCATTGTTCTTTAAGTTTTACTGATGTCATCAAAGTTTAAGGTTATTTTTTAAGGTTCATGATGCATTTGATTTTGCTAACTGTTTAATTTTTGACGCCTGATTCAGTCGGAAAAAATAATTGTCTATCCAAAAAAACTGGAAAAGTTGTCATACCTAAACATATGAGTCGGGAAAAAAATTTGTTAAATAAATAAATAACGTCTTTATTTGAAACGGTTGTCAGCAGCATTCTGTTTTGCACAGTAACTCAGGTCAATTCAAAATATGGTCTATAGATAAAATATACATGTATATACCAGTCTTTCCAAAATAAAAACAAAGTAAAAATAATTAAAATTATGCTCTTTTTTAAATGGATAAAACAAATGCTTTTTTTTAGTGTTCATAAAAAACTGGAGAACGTCATCATACCTAAACATATCATGAGATGCCTGATTCAGTCAGGAAAAAGAATTATCTTTCTGAAAAAACTGGAGAACGTTGTGATGACCTAAACATATCATGACTTTCTTTGAAAAATAAACCTTAATTCTGCCATGAAGCTTATCAATTCCCTACCCTCCCATATCACGTCAGAGTCAGAGGTGGGCTCGTTCAGGAGAATACTAAAAATCATTTTATTTCCAGGGAATTATATAGCTTCAAAGAGTATTTGTGTGAGAAAAATACTAGGTAGTAAGACATTTTATTTTTAGATCATTTAATTTTTGTATTTCAGATGATTAATAACGATTTTAAATTGTATATTAGTGGCAATTTGTGTATGCTACCCTACAAAGTATATGACATCAAAGCATTCTTGATTCCTGAATTTACAAACAATCAAGTTATGTTAGACAAGTGAAGTTGGCTGCGAGTTAGATGGTCCCAGCTAATGATAACTCCTCGCCTCGTTTGTCGTTTGTAATTAGACAACTTCCCACTTAAACTTAACTTTCAAAACCGTCTCGTATTGCTTCCACCCGCTTTGCAATTGAATACTCAGGGATGGTTATTGAATCAAATTATTTTGTATTTTTTTAAAGTTGTTTATTGTTAAGTTTTAAGTTATCAAATCTCTTAAATAGAATATTTTTGTGGCAGAAGTCACAAGGTTAAAGTGTTGAAAAAAGGCTAGAGTATGCTTTAAAAAAGGAAAAAATCAACTCCAATGTGATATGAATTTTAAGATGCCGTAACGGTTTCTGAAAGGCTCCTGATGCCTTTGGTTTTGTCAATTAAAGCAGTTCTTGGTCAAGGATTAAGGATTAAAATTAAACTTATAAACGGGTTGTAAAACTGACTGTTTGAACAACAAGTTAAAATACATGCAATAGTTGCGTGTTCTTTAGCATATGTTATAGTATATTATTTGTTGTGTGCACAAATTAGCATGTAACAAATATGTAAATAATTTTCCTTGTAATAAAGCAAATGTATTCAGTTTCCAGTCCAGTTGCCTATGTAATTTATGTATATTAGATAAGTAATTTTGATTACTCAATCATTTAAGTTAACTTTCGAGAGATTGGAATATGTTTTACTCTGAAATAGTTTATTTCCTAATCGAAAAACAGTTCAAAAGAACTTAAGTAAAATTTGGAGTTAATTTCCAGGGCACAATTAATTATTTTCTGCACCCACCTGCACCATACCCTCACAAAGTAAGATTTTTCGTTTTGTTTTCCAGTGGAATGGAGTCTGGACCCGGATTTCACCACAATCGCTGGACACAGGGAGGTTGTCGATATCAAACAGACGGAACTGACTGTCGACAATTTGGCTCATGGACAACGACACTACTTCCGAGCGGCGTGTGGCAACCTACGGGGATACTCGCATTATAGGCTGAGTCAGCCGGACTGTGTCGTTCCTTCCAGTGAGTTTTTCTTTGAGCAAAAGTCATACTTGTTTATTTTATTTATTTATTTTCACTATTTTTTAGTTTCATTTTGTTTACTCTTCACTAATTTTGTTCATCAGTTGTTTTGCTCATTTCATCTTGCTCATCGTCTGTGGGACCAAAACAATGCAACCCGCAAGAGCCCCTTGATAATAGAATTGGCTAAAGCGCCTTCAAATCTCAGCCCCACACTCATGAGCTCAATGTATTAAAATGGCGAACAACATTTAAGTAATTATTAGGGATGTGTTGAATTCAAATCTCGTTTCTCGGTCCTTTTCCAAAGGTTCAGTTTCAAGATTCAAACGGCAAGATGTGAGAATCGAATCATTCAGAACTGTGAAAATTGTTCGCGTAGTTAGTCCTATTGTTTTAACGGAAATCACGCTTGTGTGTAGATCAATAACGTGAAGGTCACAAGCCTACCACCATCAGTCTTGATAGAAATATTTCATCTGATAAAGGAAAGGATTTTTACAGGTTTCAATAAAAAAATATTTCCCGTGATTTGGAGACAGGAAATACAGCTATATTTAGCTCTGACTCAATTCACGACACTCATACAGCTTATCTTGTATTAAAATTAGAAGAGAAATGTGAGACGTAATTGGTTTTCATACCAATGGTAGTTCAACTTATCTTACCTTATCGATGGTTTTCAACTTTCTGGTAGTTTAAGTTTTGATATTTTTGTATGGGGGTGTATATTATCCCCCTCTTATCTTATCATCTTTCTCGGTATTTTACTCTAGCAAGCTCATGTTTGTGGGACCAAAACAATGGAACCTGTAGAGCACCCAGTAATGATAGATTTGGCTGTTGCTTAGCGCCTTCATATCTCAGTCCTACACTCATGAACTTGCTGCAGTAGTGGCTGACAATATTTGAGTATGTGGTAATCAATGTTGTCATGTGAATTTAGAAAAAAAGATTTTGTAATATTGTTGGAGAGTTTGTACTCTCATGGAAATGGGATTGTAGTAAGATCACCTTCCCACAATCCGCATCACGCACCTTGTGGATGCTGAATTTAACCAATGATTTCAAATAAAAAATATGCACAAATCTTTATGACCTGGTTCATTTTCTTTGCAGTGATGCCAGAAAAAGTATAGTGTGGCTAGGCATAAATTTTGTAAAACACTGTTCTGCTTCATCCAAACTTTGATATTTGTTTTCCCAAGTTATCGATACATGAAGGGCAGAGAGAAATGTTTCGCCTGGCAGATTGACAACCCTGCTCTATTCTGTTGAAACTCTTGATATTTGTTTCTTGGTTGGCGAAAAATGACTGGTTGGGAGGAAAGTCAACCCCCACCCTCTTGGCGGTTGGCAATACTGGACCCTACAGAGTTAGGTCAGGGAAAGTTAAGGTATTTTGGGGTAAATTTTACAATGAACCCCTAGCTTTACTCCACTCCCTCAAAAGTTTCATACTCGATTTTCCCAGGTTGGTGAGACATTACAGGCAAGGAGAAACATTTCCCCCTTGGTGGGTTGGCACTACCTGACCCTACAAAATAAGGTTAAGGAGTTAAGGGATTCAGAGATAAATTTTGTATAAAAATTACGTCCGGTTGGTTCTACATTATATTTATGTCCTCCCGGCTGGCAAGACATGACAGGCTGGGAGAAACGTTTCTCACTTAGTGGGTTGATGCCATTGAACTTTACAGAATTAGGTCAGGGAAAGCTAGAGGATTCAGGGGAAATTTGTATAAGAAAACCCAGTTCCAATCCCTGAAAAATGGCATATATGTTTTTTGAGGTTAGCGAGACTTGACAGGTATTGAGGAAAGTCTCCCCCTCAATGGGTAGGCAACCTGCTCTGCTCTGTCCAAACTCTTGATATTTCTTTTCATACGTTGACTAGGGGAACATGTCCCCCTAGGCAGGTTGGTATCCCTGCTCTACTTTGTCTAAACTGGGATATTTGTTTTCCCAGGTTGGTGAGAAATGGCTGGTAGGGAAGAACTTGTCCCCCCGGGTGGCTTGGCAACCCTGCTCTGTCCTGTCCAAACTTTGTTTGCTTTTTGAAGCTTTGGTGAGACATGAAGGGCACAGAGAAACACTTTCCTCCGGGCGGGTTGGTGCTACTACTAATTTCAAACTTTAATATTTGTTCTCCTAGGTTGGCAAGACGTGACAGGAGGAAAGAGCGTCTACCACCCAGCTACTGAACATTTCTGTTTTCTCAGGTTGGCGAGACATGACGAACAGAGAGGAGCGTTTACCGCCCGGCGGGTTGGCGCTACTGGACCGACTGTTCGCTGAAGTTCGCAGCTCTCGGCCGGATCTCAAGGGGCTCCCGGGGGACCAGGGGCCCGGGGACACTCCGCTGGGGCAGCGACGGAAGAAGACTACGATAAAACAGCTGTTCACCGCGGCCAGCAAGTTCCAGAAACACCTGAGGAGGTGAGGCAGAATAACCCCCTTGCAGCAGACCTGCATACTCAGTGAATTTCTGATGCATAGAATCACATTTCAATACAACATTAAAGCAATACATTACAATTTTTAATATCCTCTATAAGAATAACATGGGGAATGAGTATGCAGCTCTGCTGAAACAGGTATGCAAAAATTTGGTGGTTTAAAATTCATGTCCAATCTGAACAATAAGAATCCATATACCAAGTTAACCCCCCCCCCCCCCTTTTGGTGGTTCGATCGGGGTGGTTTTTGAACTCGTCCAAGTGATTACCAATTTACACATCTGTACAAAATTTCATTAAGATCATGTTTACAGCCGCTATTGTGTTAAAAGACAATGTACGTATATTATAGCGATATAAAATTCGAAAAATGGTGTTTTTTGCTTCTGGGGGCCCCAAAAAAAAGCTAACATGGTCCAGGGCTTAGAACGTACCATGAGTACTATGGTAGTCATGGTAAGATCCGAGAACATGATCATTTTTTTTTTCAGGGCCCCCAGAAGGAAAAAAAACACTGTTGGTTTGAATTTTTAGATACATATGTATATTTATCTATATATGTGTTTTTGTTAGCACGATAGCGGCTATAAAAAAGGTCCGATCTTTATGAAATTTTGAAAAAAAAGACACATGAAGTGGTAATCGATTAGGCGTTTGTAAACCAGCCTGATAGGACTACCGGAAGGAGAGGTGAAGGTAAAGGTGTGTAGCCGCTCTGACCGAGGTACCGCTTTGGCAGTGTTCGCGAAACCACTTTTAAAATGTAGCTTGCTACAGCTGCAGCTAAATGTTTTAAAAAGTAGTTTTCCTACAGCTACAGCTACTTTTTTAGCTACAAAATAATTCTCACTTTCCTCGTCTTCCGCAGTGGTGTATTCACAGAACTGATCATCCATCTTAGCTTTTTAGACATATTTCCCCATTTGTAGTTAAAGTAAATAAATAAAATCAATGAACTTACAAGTTTTTGAAATTGTTACTAATACCTACTCAAAATATATTTTTGAAGTGTTGAATGAAATTAGGCATCTAAGTAATAAACACTAAGATTTGGTGTTACATCATATTTGTATCTTAAATTGAAATCAAGTAATACAAATATCTAATAGATATTAAAAAAAAGCATAGCTAGAATAATAGTTAAAGATCTATTTGAGATCACGTACGTGTACCGATACCCTTAGGCTTAATCCTTTTTCACATTTCAAAGTGTAAAATGAAAGACCAAAGACCTAAAACTTCTTTTATTAATTCAGTACCTTTACACACAATTATAAGTCAGTTTGACTCATCTTTGTTTACTATTGAATGTCAATTTAACAAGTATGCTCCTAAACAAACACTGTTGCTTCACGCTTTAATTCACGAATAAAGCGAAAAAGCAAATTGCGAATGCGAATGCACGTCGTTGCCTTTTTTTCAGACGACGCCGCAATGGTGGTCAACGCTCAGTTTAATGTATTAAAAGATTAATATTAAAAAGAATTAGGAAAATCTTCAAGAGTTCTCCACTCAGAATATTAAAGATAACAACTCGGCCTCTTAAGGAATGAGGTGAAAAAGGATCTAATTACTCTTTTTCATATGCTTTTGATCAATAAACAAGTCACCTAGGCTTCTCACAATGGAACTGAATAAAAGAGTTTTCTAAGGTAAATTTCACCAAGAAGACAGCTAATTAAACTCGGAACAAAGAGTAACTTGATAACGAATTTACTTAAGTTACTCAACAGTTCCGAGTAATATAAAAGGTTCATATTCTTTGCCTCGGTGTTTAATCATCTCTTACATAAACTATCTCAACCCTTAGTTTTTGTGTGAAAGAATCCCGGTTATGAGCAAAGAAATAAACTTGAATTCTTCATGAGTTCGTTCGTCTTAAATTAATTTTGTTTCACTACTTTAATTTTATTGATCTAACCTCATCCTTTCGTTGATGACTAGACTGATGTGTGAACATTTGCCATTGTGTTTTCCATGTGTTGCATCAACCTTTAAGTTACTTAACTTGCTTCAATGGACAGGAACATTCGATATAACATTCAAGGTGATATTAAAATTGTGTCCAGAATCAGTCAAGCCTTCAAAATATTGAGTTATGTCACATTTGAAAGAGAAGTGAGCAAATTTTTTATAAAAGGATTAATTTTGAAGCGTAAAAATTAGGATGAATTTTATTTGCATTTAATTCTTCCAAATCAATACAATAACCTATTTTCCTTGTTCAGACGAAATAAGTTTTAGTAACAAAAAATATTTCAAGCAAAGATGTTTTTGCTCAAAAATGTGCACCGAGAGCTCCTATGTCAAAAGTTTTCTACTTCAGTTATAGTGACCCATTTTGGAAAATGGAGGCCAAGTTATTTTAGACTTTATAGCAGCATAATGCTTACCTATATATTAATACTATGAATTTAAGGAGTGAAGCACAAGGCTTGGATATTATTTGGGAGGAGAATATAGGAAGTACAGCTAACTCACCTTGCAAATAAGCTGCAGAGACGCACATAGATATTACACATTATATTAGTGGTATTTCGGCTGTGAAGCCTTTGTTAAACAAAAGAGAGTTCTCTTTGACAAAGGCTTCACAGCCGAAATATCACTAATATAATGTGTAATATCTATGTGTGTCTCTGCAGCTTATTTGCAAGGAGAGTTAGCTGTACTTCCTATCTTCTCCTCCCAAACTATATATTAATACGCAAGCGATGGGAATGAAAATTTTTAACAGACTACCCAACAAGTTAAAACAAGCAATTAATAAGGAAAACAGTTTTAGAAATAGGTTAAAAGATTTATTATTGAAAAAATGTATTATTCAATTGATTCTTTTTGTAAATGAAAAGTTTGAAAATAAAATGTAAATAGTTTGTTTTATTGTTTTTAAATTACCATTTTAACGTTTAATTTCTTTTTCTCTTTGTTTTTATTTAATTTTTTTAGGTTAGATAAAGGTACTGACAATGTCATCTGTTCTGTACTAGCTTTGCTAGTTGTAAAAGAATGTTTTATGACAATAAAGGTATTCTTATTCTTATTTCTTTGCAGAGGTGTGTTCCTGTCCTGCCTGCTGTACCATGAAGACAAGGTGCTGGTGACCAACGAAGACTTCCTGCCTGTGATAGAAGTAGACGAGACCTACCCGGGGTCCATCTACCACGACTTCCATTGGCTGTTAAAGGTGAGAGACTTAGTTTTTGCAAGCCATTTATTCATACAACTGTCTCATGTGAAATGTACTTTCCGTGTTTATACAAACTTCATTTGAAAAGCCATCATTTAAAATAGAAGAGTAGCATACAAGTCCACCCTCCAACCTCTGGCGGTAACGCAGAAAGCCATTTTAAAGGCTGCTATGGGTAGGTGCCGACGATACTTTTCGGAGGCGCTCTTCAACGACTGGAACGAATTAGACATAAGACAATTGTTTATTAGGACTTTACTCATTTATACGTACAAACACGCTGACTGTTTATTTGGCAATGGGAACTCAACTAGACTCAGCTAGACATTCAGCTAGACATGTCGTTGCAGTGGGTATTCAGACTCCTAGACTCGTGAAAACTTACTTACTTTCTTCTTACTTACTTCTTTTGTGCCATCCGTGGACTCTCAGGTCGCTGAACAGGTCAAGAGGGTGCCATCAGGGTGGTCACCAGACAAAGAATCATTTATTTTCACCAATTTGCAAAGTGCAAACATTGGTCATAACTGGCCTAACTTAACTTAACCTTCGAAAAATTCGTTCAGATCATAAAAACAGCCCTGCACCAGGAAAAGCTTCAGTTAATGTTTGAATTTACTTATTTTGCTTATTTCTTTGATTTTTTGAAGGAGTCTTAGGAATATTTTCAAAAGTTTTTCTGTCACAAATTGTCACTACATTCTACACATACTTTACAGGAACTTACCAGAGTCACTGAAGGATTTTGAAACTTGTACACTTGCGACTTACAAAAAAACGCATCAAACATTGGTTAGAACAAATTGGAAGAGATAACATCGAAACACTGATTACTTCACAATACAGACATTAGTCACTCAGAGCAGCAGGTTTTTGCAAGAGTGCTGTTGGTATGGATGTGTGCGTGATTGTGTGTGGCTGTTTGTTAGGCGTGGAATTTCTAAGGGGGGAGGGGGGGTTTTGCCTGTCTGTCTGGTCGTCTTCGCAAGTGGCAAACAAAAAGCGGTCCATTGATAAGCGGGTGAAATTAAAAACATTAAAAATAGACCCATTCTCACGCACAGGATTTCTTTTCCTATGTGAGGATTGATTTCATAGTTTAAGCTGCCAATGTAATTAATGTAATTATTAACTGGAAATAAAGATATTTGAATTGAATTGAATTGACATTTTAGTCAGCCAAGAGCTTCAATATTGCAGCTGAACGTCGCCTTTTTGCAAGTGCTATGCTAAAACAGATGCTTGCTAAAATTTTTTCAGCACATCTGGGTTTTATGCTGTTCACAAAAAGATGATAGTTTGCTTTTGTTTTGTCAACCAAAATATGCTTTTGTTTTGTCTATCTCTATTTTACTTTTGAAATGAGAAAGCCAAATCTGTCTCTTATCTTTAATACTCGACAAAACTAGAAGAGTCATTAAACAGAATGTTTGTGATGTCGTGGTTGTCGTGTGCAGGTGGCTTGTACATGGGACGATGTCAAGTGGCTCAGACAAGACATGGAGAAGTCTTTGAGTTCGTCGGCCGTCCACTTCCGTATCAAGTTGCTGCAGGCCGCTGCTCAGATGCAGGTCAGTGGAGCAAGAATGCTTAAAATGGTGCAGTCAAAAATTGTCATGAAACTTAATTTTCTGTTTTTCTTAATTTTGATAACATAGTGTCGAGGAATTAAAACTAAGTTTTTGGATGTAAACTTTGTGAGCTACAGAAGGCAAAAGTGGGAAAGTAGGACAAACATTCCCATTTTTCTTGCATCATTCATGGGGTTAAATCTTCAGAGCCTATATTTGGGAATGTCTTAAATCTAACATAAAGGAAGTTTAAAAATAAATAAAACCATTTTTGTTACCATCAGAAAATATTTTTTTTCTTCCATACTATTAGTGTCAAAATAAAAAAGTCATTTTGAAGGCCAGAGAATGTCATACAATATCTTAAAAAATTAAAATTTTATCTCTCAAATTTTTTTCTGGAATAATGCACAAACAAAACTTAATTAGCACCTGCATAATTTGATTGGGCAACTCACATGCAACAAAAAAATCCTGGTGAATTCTTGCAACACATCCCGATCATATGTACTGACAAAAACTTGAGAAAAATGAGGTATAAACATCAGTAGACCGACAGGAAGCATGGCAGTCTAATGATTTTTCCCCTGATTTTTTAACTTCTTATCAGTGCATATAGTGTGTAAAAAAGTCCGTCCCCCCACCTTAATTTTTTTGTTTGTTAAGACAAACAGTTAACCTTTGGGGAATTATACTAACTCAACCCAAATTATTTTTTGACGTTACCAAAAATTTTGAGTGTCCCCCAAAAATGGGGGATTTTGGGGGAAACTCAAAAATTTCAAATGCAAACCCCTTTTGAGTGACCCCTCATTTTAAAGAGCTTTCAAAAAGTAGATGAATGGTGAAAATTGGAGGTCTCTACCATGTTTCTGTCCAAATTGACAGCTTGTCAAAGTTTTGAATAAAACACATCCTTGAAACCTGGCGTCAAGGACATTTGGAGTCTTAATTCACCTTTGGTGACATAAAAATGAAACGAGCCTGGGAAAAATGTTGTTAAATGAAAAAATAATCTCTTTTGGTGATATTTAACATTTTGAGTGTCCCCCAAAAATGGGGGATTTTGGGGGCAACTCAAAATTTTCAAACGCAAACCCCTTTCGAATGACCCCTCATTTTAAAGAGCTTTAAAAAAATAGGCGATTGGTGGAGGTTAGAGGTCACTAACATGTTTCTATCAAAATTAGCAGCTTATCAAAATTTCTAGGAGTCGTATTCAAAACTTTGACAAGCTGCCAATTTTGGTAGAAACACGTTAGCGACCTCCAACCTCCACCAATCGCCTATTTTTAAAAAGCTCTTTAAAATGAGGGGTCACTCGAAAGGGGTTTGCATTTGAAAATTTTGAGTTGCCCCCAAAATCCCCCATTTTTGGGGGACACTCAAAATTTTAAATATCACCAAAAGAGACTAGTTTTTCATTTAACAACATTTTTCCAGCCTCGTTTCATTTTTACGTCACCAAAGGTGAATTAAAACTCCAAATGTCCTTGACGCCAGGTTTCAAGGATGTGTTATTTTCAAAACTTTGACAAGCTGTCAATTTGGATAGAAACACGATAGAGACCTCCAATTTTCACCATTCATCTACTTTTTGAAAGCTCTTTAAAATGAGAGGTCACTCAAAAGGGGTTTGCATTTGAAAATTTTGAGTTGCCCCCAAAATCCCCCGTTTTTGGGGGACACTCAAAATTTTTGGTAACGTCAAAAAATAATTTGGGTTGAGGTAGTTTCATTCCCCAAAGGTTCATTGTTTGTCTTAACAAACAAAAAAATTAAGGAGGGGGGACGGACTTTTTTTACACACTGTATGATCGGGTTTTGTTTTATGAATGTTCGGTAGCATTCGTTTGTTGAATGCAGGTTGCCTAATCAAATTATTTAGGCAACTACATCAGCTGAGTTCAGCTACATCAGGCTGAGTTGAGTTTGTTCATGCATCGTTCTAGGAAAAAGTTTGAAAGATTACAATTTAATGTTTTGGGATTTTTTATGGTATTCTTTGGACTTCAAAATGGTGTAACTTTCTAGGCTGAAACACTTTAAATCTGACACCCAGAAAAATTTTTTCCTGGTAACAAACATTTTTTTATAAATATTTTCATTGATAGTAGGCTTTTAAGACATTTATCAATCATAAATAATCCAAAATTACAGCCCAGTGAATGATGCACCAAAAATGAAACTTTTTCCCTATGTTTGCACTTTTTTATGTATATAATTCGCAAAGTTTACATCAGAAAATTTCATCTGCACTATCCCCTGCACTATCTTGGCAAAATTAATTTAAAAATAGAGAAAACTTATTCATATAAATTATTAAGTGCATCTCCTTAAGGCTTTAGAGATTTGTGTAAAATTTTATAAATGTCCAATCTTGAATGGAGCAATAATTCAATTGACATGTCAGAGCCAGTCAGCCAGCTGATGTAGGCTATATTCTGACGAGCAGCTGAGAGAATCGTGACTGTTCTAAATAATCAATCAGCTGATTACTCAGGACTGCCAAAGTTAAGGCCTTTATTATTCAGGTTATCCAACCTTCAACAGTTCTTTTAACTAACTGTCACGAGAAGACGGTGTTCTGACCAGCTGAGGAAGTAGATGTTGTAAATAATCTATCAGCTGATTACCCAGTTCTACCATCTTCACAGTTACAATTCATCAGGAATGCCAACATTCAAAATAGGAAATTTTGAAGTAATTATATTTTCCACTGTGCTAGTCGTAGTGGAAACTTCCTTAGGGGTACAGGGGTTAGTATCTAAATCTCAAAGTCTCAGTCTAGTTTCAGGCGGGCTTTAACTAGTGTGATATTGCCTTTGAACTGATTTTGCTTAGTTAAGGGCAATCCCTCTATCAAGATTGTTGTTATTGAAGTATTTTTCTTTTCACTTAAATCTTTAATATTCTTATAAATTAGCTTTCTTGCCACACCAATTTCTCAGTTTTTCAGAGCCTGAGAGCTTTTTTAAAATACTTGAATTGCAAATATTGTATGCTTACAGTTTTCAAGCATAATTAATGCTCATGATGAGATTGATAAAGGTGAAATGAATGAATGCTAAGTGGTTACTGACTGCGTTGTGGCCACTCCTGCTGGCCTTATGGTTGCAAAGGGTTGAGTTTTAGTTAAAAGATCATGTATTTAAATGTGTAACTATAATTATATGGAATTTAATGTTTGTAGTTTTAGTTAAAATCCAGTGGGTAATGTTAGTGTACAGCACTTTCAGTACATAAGTCCATAATATTGTCTACACTCAGGACAATATCTCTTAGAAATAGCGTAGTGATTGAACAACATACGGCAGATAACCGAAAGACATTTATTTTAAAATTGGATGTTTCCCGCTGTAACGTTGCTTAAGTTACTTGCTATTGATTCGTTCATATTTTGTGTTCTCATTGTTGATAAAGGTTTTGATTCTTTATTAATTTGGTTTGAAGCTCCAACAAAGTTTGTGGCGTTATCAAGATAAATATCTGAAGGGAGTGCCTCAACGCACAACGAAGCAAGAATGAGAAAGCGCTGCAATAAATGCATCAGTGGTCAAATCAGTAGCCACTTCGATGTGAATGGCTTTTGTTGCAAAACAAACAAACAGAGATGAGTAGATTTTCACAACTTGAGCTCTCCTTAATGTTTGTAATTTTACTTAGAAGGGGCCACCATAAACCAGTCCTGTAGTTTGAAAACAGTCTGGGGGTGAAACGTGGTTCCAGTAGATTACCCATTATCAGAAAAACTGTTTTGGGCTAGTGTCAAAAACACATCATACATTTATGTATTGAGATGTGATAGTGCTTCTGCAGACATAATCCAAAAGTTTTGTGATACAAGAGACTGAAGATCACAAAATCACAGAGATCAGATCAGAGACTGAGATCTGATTTTTTTGCGGCCCTGCATGAAAATATTTCAGATGATAATTATGGATGATAAAATTAGCGTTGACAGTTGATTTCGGTAGAAAAATCGGATCTCTAATACATAAATGTATGACGTGTTTGTCACAAGCCCAAAACAGTTTGGGTCACACTTGCACACTCGAAACACACTCAAAACTTTACATGTGTATTTTTCAAAAATGAAAATTTTCCTTTTTTCTATTGACAGACGGCGCTCAGTCTACAAGACCTCGGCCAGCTCTACCACAAGCCACTTAGAGACTCGGAAGGCACGATAGTGATCTGCACGGTCAACTACGTCTCTTCCCCCAAAGCCGTCAGCGTACTCAACTCCCGGTGGCTGCCTCTGGGCAAGCTGAGTAAAAGGTCCCCACCCGGTGCCGACGCTAATATCGCCGACATACTCATGTCTACGATACAGGTAGGCGGAAAAATATTTGTTAAGTATTTTGTTTTTGTGAGATGGTTATCTGACTTGGTTGTAACAGTAAACTTTGATTTCCTTTATTGGTTTCATGTAATAACAGCTAAGACACAAAGCTGATTACATGCTGTGTGCAGGACCAGATTAACGTATCTCCAAGTCTGTAGCATCTGGCTGCCGAGGGGACTCTACCTGGTGTATCTGAATAAAGTGTGAATCTATCATCTCGTACCTGTTGTCTGAAACCTATTATTCGGTACCTATTACCTTTAACCTATCATTCGGTACATATTACCTTAAACCTAGTAAATGGTATCTGTTTTCTAGGATCTGTTACATACCATCTGGTACTTATTTCTTGAAAGCGCTACAAGCTTAGCTGAACACCACATTACATGAAATTACCTGAAACATACCACCCGGTATACCTATTACCTGGTACCTGAAACCTATTATTCGGTACTTATTACCCGAAATCTATTATCCAGTGCTTGTTTCTGGAACCTACTATCTGGTACCTTACCTGAAACCATCTGGTACCTGTCACCTATTCCTATTATCTGAATCCTAATATGTTCCTATTTGCTGATACCTATCATTTGGTACCTATAACCTGAAATCTATTATCCAGTACCTATTCCCTGAAACCAACTACCGGTACCTTACCTGATACCTATTATTTGGTACCTATTACCTGAAACCTATTATCCAGTGCCTATTAACCAGCTGATTACATGTTGCGTCCCAGGACCAGATAACGTACCACCAAGTGAGCAGCATACGGCTGCCGAGGGGTCTGTACCTCGCCTACCTGAAGATGAGAAGTTGCGTGGATCTTCTGCAGGTCTTGGTCCCGAGCAAGAGTCCTAACGTCCCGCCCCATTGTAAGATACGGGACAATCCCCACGTCACCATGTGAGTAGTCTGTCTTTCTAGTATAAATTTAGACTCGAGAACTCGATCATTGATACATGAAATCTTTGATAACTCAAATTATTTTCAATTCCCAAGAAAAATCCAGTCTTAACACGTTGACTGTGGTCCACCAATGGCGGGCGTTGGTGGGTTGTGGCGGCAGTTTCCGCAAACTCGATTGCCACAGACAAATTCAAATATTTTAGTTTGACAAATCTCAAAACACTTTGTGGTAATGTGCTGTGTTAGCACGAGTGTGTATGTAGTTCGCTGAAACACCCACAGACAGCAGCACTGCCTGGATCGTAGCCCGTTCCCTTGAGATGCTACCGAACGGTCGGTGGCACACAGGCAACGTGTTAAGTCAAATTAAAATAATTTTACAGTTTTCACTATTAGTTCACACAAATCAAAAATTGCCTCTATAACTCGAAGTTCAGTAGATAAGTTAAATTAAATTTGCACTTACCTGTTTAACTCGAGGTTTACCTCTATATTGAAGTTTACTCAGCAGATCTCTGTATGTTGAAACCCTTGCGAACAGGTCTCAATGTGGCAATGAGTCATAGTCTGGTCCAGTGACAATGATCATTACCTCTGTAATTTCAATTTCATTTCATTTACCTCAATATAACTCAAATTTTGCCTGTTAAAATATACGTTACTGTTAGAAAAATTGTTGTCTCATGGCATTTTGCGTCAGTGAGAGTCAACTGTATAAAGAAGGGGTGTTATCTGTCCATTTGTCTGACTTTTTTTTCCAAGTAGATATACTGAACTGACAGGGCTCAAGTTTTACTCAAAGTAAACCCAGGCCAACAAACAAAACAGACAGACAAATAGACACAACACCATGTAAAACCATGGCCCAGAAATCAGGAATTTGTGTGTATTTTTTCCACTTTCAAATAATAGGCTGGAAAACGTCTCAAATTATAATGGCAGCTTTGCATTTAACTAGTCGATAACCCCGGCTTTGCCCAGGAGATTCTCTTTCTCTCATTGGGTTTAGTAAGTGATGCATTCTGTTAGTAATCATTGGTACTATATCAGACTATGAATATGATGAATATGATGATATAGAAACAAATCGTAGCTAGTAGCTAGAGCATTTCCTAAAAAAACTGTGTCATTGGTCCATTTAAATAAAACACTCTTACAGCGAAGCCCAACCACAACAACGCACATCATGAGGTTCCAAGATTTAATTTACACCAAGACAAAAGTTCTACACCATGTAGTTTTGGCTGCAGCTTTGGCTGCAGTATGTGCTACTCTTACACAACTCTCATTGGGTTGTAGACCTAACTACATAACTATCTCAACTCGTTTGAATCCAATTGTATACTACCCTGACTGTATGTATCTGTCCTGGCAAAAGAGTGTTCTTCAGCCTAAGGTAGGAAGGAAGGAAGTCAAAGAACGTTCAAAGGTCAAAGAAAGTTGTCAATTTTTATTTCCAGGGAAGAGTGGGATGCGCTAGTTGGAGGAGAGAAGAACCCGGTGTCGGAACATCAGAAGACGTTTGTGGAGCAGGTTGCAGCAACAGCGCGGAGACTTTTCACCTACATGGAAGTGTCGAGTGAAGACGCCGCACAACATAGGTCAGTGATAACGTTTATCAACCAAAAAAGTGTGCAAATATTTTACTATCTTTAAACGTAAAAGGCTTAAAGTTGGATACCTCAAGTCGTTTAAAAGTAATGATTTCAAACGTGAATAATACATACAGTTGGAACAGTTGGAAAATAAGCCACTATTATATCAAAATATGAGTTTATTGTTTGTCACCACCTAAGTAATAAAGACAAACTGTCTTTTATTTGCTGATGACACGACAAATCGTGGACCGTATCTAATAAAAATCTTGATGAGCTGTAACATGGTTGGCTGCTTAGTAGTGAGCAATCTGGAAAGAGCAAATATGTGGTTCCAGGCGAGTAGACTTAGCCTTAATGAGAGCAAGTAACATTGTTTGATCTGGGTCTGTCGCAGTTCCCCAAGTCACTGTGAGGTAGCAGCACCATTCAGACAACTCAAGCTATCAGTTTTGGCAATTGATCAATTGGCGCTTAGGAAGCCTTTTTAGATGGGTTAATCTTAGGAAATTCAAGTATCATCTTAAACAGACTAAGTACAGAAGGTAAACACAACAGGGACAAAATATTTCCCAACTACTCATGTGAGGTGTCTCACAGCTAGGGTGACCAGATTGTTTCAAAATAAAAACGGGACACTCACCCCTCCCCCCCATCACCAATACACTGATTTTTAACTTATTACAGCGCAAGATTGTGATAGTTTTTCTTAAAGAATTCAATAAGTGGCTTGCAGCCATGGAAGGTAATTTTTTGAATCGCCACATACGGAAGATTAAAAATAATCGAGTCACATTTTTAAGATCTTAATATTTTATTATAAAAGAAAAAGATTTTCTAACAATAAATTATGTAGGTGGTAATATATATAAAATAGTCGGATCAAAAAAGTATCATGATTATACTTTTATACTCATAACCAGTAGCCAACCAATTATTTTAAGGCAGCGCAGCAGTACAGCCAACTGATTATAGTAGGTGGCGTAAAACTAAAATATTGTTTAGCATTTCGTAAAACGTCGTAATATTCTTTTATATCTATAAGTAATATCAGATGGCTCTAAATTTTAAGATAACGTTAGGTATGTTTCTTATATATGACCTACTTAAAAAAAACGAGACATTTTGACGTCCCGACAAAGTTTTTTGGGACAACGAAATGCAACGTGAAAAAACGGGACTTTTCCGTTTTCACGGGACGTCTGATCACCCTACTCACAGCAAATGAATGAAATTTGCGCGGACACAGGGCCATATGCATTCTTCCAAGTCTGAAGAAGTCCCACTGAGCTCCACATGATGCTAGCTGCGCAGCAAATTTCTTAACTCTTTGTGATCGGATTGGGGCTATTCCTCAGCGATTGTGCGGCCAGCTCTACCGGCTGCCACCTTTAGCGCAAGGAAGTAGGATTTTTTTCTGAGTTGTAGTATACAACCAAACGGCCAGCAGTGCTGGCCAACATGATTGAGTGAATGCTTTGGTGTCCAGCAGGACTGGCTGATAAGTGCCGACAACATGTTTTTTTTCTTTTTCAGAATCATGCATGATGCCTGTAGAGAGCTGCAACCTAGTGAGAAGTTATTTAACTAAATGATCAGCAGGCTTGCAACATTGAATTGTTAAATTTCTCTGTGATGCCATTGCAGATTTTCAAAAATTCTGAGTTGCAATTAAAAAAATTCTGAGTTGCTGGATGTGAAAACAATTCCGAGTTGATGGGAGTGAGCTGCCGCGCCGATGCGGAGTGGGTCATCATTTTGTTTGTTGCATCTTCACTTAGTTACATCTTCCTTAGGCTAAAATATGGAATAAGAATATGATGAGAAAATAAATATCCTTGAGGCGTTCTAATAAAACATACGGTACAATGCAGTTACAATTACATTTGGCAGTGAAAAGTTGGGTTTTACACAAACGATTTTTTTCTCAAATATTTCCAAACTATTCTAGGGGTTTTTGCACCATCTGTCATGAGGGTAGAGTACGAACAGCAGATTCACTGTTCACGGTTTTTTCAAAATTTTTTTGTTTGTGTTCAACTCATTTACTAATTGCCTGAACGCTTTATTGGTTCCGTGATTAGGTTAGTCATAATTCTTCAGCCAGTCATTTAAATAAAAAACTGCAAACTATGAAAATTTAGTTTCTTTAGGGCAAACCCAGGGTTATAGATAAGACATAAATTATTACCCAGCGTGAAAAAGACAGGATATATACGGGAATTTTCATTTTGTGGTTTCCTGACCAAGCCATATGGAAATGAATTTTGACTGGCTGCCGACTGCTTTGTGGCCACTCTTGTCGGCCTTACAATCACAAAGGGTTAATCTCTTCAGCCTGAAACTGACTTTATTCAAGAATGTATCTGTGGTCTTATCAGCTGGGATCTAAACATTCTCTTGTGTGATGCAGGCTCTATGATGTGGAAGTGGTGGAGATTTCGCCGGAAGTCAGTCTTCTGATGGTGGTTCCTCCCGTAGATTCTGCGTGTTCAGCTCCTGGACAACGGGAGATCCTTCTGCAGCGACCAGACCTTCTACCCTTGCCTGTGCAGGTACAGTAGCGATGAGCTGAAGCGTTACATTTGGATAATTGTTATAAGGGAAACTGTTACTTAAAAATATCATAATATTTAAACTGTTGTTTAACCCATTCACTTACTTTGACAGAGTGGTCTCGTCGCCGGTCGCGCGGGTGCTGATAGCAAGGGCTTGGCTTAGTAGTTCACTGGTTTGCCACCAGGCCGGTTGCTCAAGCGGTTCAATGGATTGCCGCTAGGGTTTGCTGGAGCTGTAGGCTTTAAGAGACAAACGAGCATTGGTCTGATGGTACCGCGCGGCCGTGTGGTCTAAGGCGTTGACTGATGAGTCAATGTTGAAGCCATACGCTGCGGCGCGGGTTTGATTCCCGCACCATGAGCAATCCTTATTAGGCTTGCAAATGTGTGGTAAAGTTGTGGGAGGGCCCACCTAAAATAAATGGTGACCGGCTTGGTTGAAAGTTGACAGCAATTGTAGGTTTAATAGGGATTGCAGTGGACACCTGTTTTGCTTATTTTCACCCTTGTATAGAGGAGGAGGACACGTTTTTTAATTAATTATTATTGATGAATTCAGCATATTGTCAATATATATGGGCAATCAAAAAAGTCATCACCAAAATATTAGACCATATACAGACAAAATAAACATATCTTCTTCTTATATACCTATAAAAGGCAAAGCCCTCACTCACTCACTCACTCATCACTAATTCTCCAACTTCCCAATAACCCAGAAGGCTGAAATTTGGTTCACGGTTTCTTTAGGCATTAAATAGGAAAACTAAATGGTTTTCATCCTGATCTGACCCTCGGACTCCGCCATGGACCCTCTCAAAGATCCCATATTATCCTTATGGCAGAATACAAATTGGTGAAATGTTTATATTTAAACAGATGTAAAATGCACGAAATTTAGTGGAATGTCAAACCAGCTGTCAGGAATAGAACATAAAATAAATCACTGACAGACCTTTCTTCCCCGTAACAGCTGTTAATGAAAGAGCTAATTTAAACCATTTATTTTATCTACATCATTAGAAAAAAATACTTTGCCTTTGTCTTTTAGAAAATTTCATTGATGGAATTATTACCATAGGTCTTACGGCAAGACCTAAGCGCGAGACCATGATAACTTTTCATGTTGGAGCTCCCAGAAGCAAAAAACACTATTCAAACTATATTTAAAGCTGAAAACACAGTACATTGTCCCTATAAAAAAATTCTATATCTCAGTTATTACTCAACTTATCTTGATAAAACTTGGTATGTGGTTTTTTTTGGTTCAGATTCACCTGATATTGTTTTAAAACCACAAAACCAAGAATGACTGTTGCAATAGACCTGCATACTCATTCCCAATTTTATTCTTATGGAAGAAATAAAATAAGGTCATGCACGTAGTCTGGAGGTCTGCTGCAATGGGGATATTTTTATGTTCAAGATAGACCCTAAAAACCCTAGAATTTTTTTGACATTAAATCAAGGCAATTTCTACGTTTTACGTACATAAACTTTCATGAAACAGAAAACTGCTTTAGGATTCTCTAAGTACGCAAGGTCTGCTGCGACGGAGATTTTATATTCCTGCTTAAGGGCCACTATACAGTATACCATGCATGCGAGCAGATTCAACGATATTGGGCATAAGCCTTCCCAGGGCAGTTGCACCCTTGAGGCCTTTATCGGTGGGGCGCTGAATCTGCTCATATGTATAGTACAGGAAGGCCAAATAGAAATACCTCCTGCGGGGGGCAGCAATAGAATAACTCCAGTCGCAGCAGACCTGCGGACTTTGAGGATTCCTGAAAACATCTTTCTGGTTAATGAAAGTCCATCTTCTTTATATTTGTCCAATACCACTTACCTATCATTGCTCAGCCCAAACTACAAGACTTAGAACCTTGGACCTTTGCATGGACGATCTTAATGGCGTAAGCATTCCCTAAGAACGGGTTTTTTAATTCAAAGTTTTAAGGGTTTTGGCGGGGTTGAAGTTTATAAATTTTCCTACGCAAGTGGAATGGATGATCTTTTGTTTAATTTTCAATGTTCATTTAACAAGCAGTTGGTTCAGCTTCACATATGGATACGATTTTACAGCTGATTTATAATTTGGTTACTTTCATAATGGTTTTATAGTTGTTTTGTTGATTTTTTAGGTGATATGTACTATGCTAATTATATAAAAGTTAAATTTAGTTTAGTTAGTTAACTTAAAGTCGTCATTCGTTTTTGTACCTCATCTGTTTAATCATAAACTCAGTATGTGGCCCTATCTTCATTTAGGCAGCGGGAATTACAGTTTTTATCGTGAGCAAAGCCACGGGTAACTGCTAGTTACAAATAAAAATTGAGAAAGATAAAAAAAGTTAGGTCAAAGGGTTAACCAAAACTGTTATTTCTTTAAAATCTTATAATAGTAACCAGTTACTTGAAAACAACCTTTAGATTAAGGGAAAAGATCTAATACCAATTATCAAACAGACGAAGATTATGAACCAATAGTTCATCTGTTTTTTTTTAATTTGTTTATTTGACTGTTTTCTTAGTTGTGCTACTCTCCTATAAATTGGAGACAGACAATTTGTTTTGTATGTGGCTTTGATACTGAAAATATTAATAAGCTCTGTAAGTATCACCAGTAGATGCTTAACGAGGTCAATAACAAATTAAAAGTTCTGTAATTGTTGTAATTATTATTAGTGGTTAACTGTAAGAAAGGGCCATGTGGTCCTAATGTTCACCACAATAAAGAAGCATTTCATTCATTCATTCATTCAAAAAGTTCTAATATCTGTTTTTATTCAACGAATTTAAAATGAAACTGGCGTTCGCAGCTAGTATTGCTTGGTAAGTCAAATTTTTAATTTCCTGCATTTGGTTTGCCAAACGAACCAATTCTCTAACAAAATGAATCATGATTCCTTGGTACCCTAAATGAGTTGTTCAAATTGAACGATTCGTCTGCAAATCGCCCATCACTAATTCATTCTCTTCTGCCGCAGGTGTTTGAGATGGTGCACTTGGGGACGTATCGCCACCAAATAGTCCAGAGATACAGCCGGCTGAGTTGTATCATAGAACTGGACATGGCTTTGGCCAGCCACAGCCAACGAGAGGTCAGTATATTTTCAGCTGTTATCAGGTTAGGTGTTTGTACAATAAAGGTTTCGCTAAGGCTCTGTACACATGAGAGCGTTTTCCGACACGCGTTGCAGCACACGTCATAACGCGCGTTGATGGAGTATTACAGAAAAAATGCTGAAACACGTCTGTGCACACATGTGACGCTCAGTATCAACTGGACGCGCGTTGCAACATGTGTCTTGAGGTTTCATAGTGGAACGCGCAATTTCTGGTTTTTAGTCCCCATGGTCTAGATTAGACCATACACTTGGTTCATTCAAGTGTGCGCTTTAGTGCAGTGATTGTATTTATATTGAGCTCTTCATTGAAGAACTGAAAAATCGCCCAGCAATATAGGGTACATGGAAAGTGACGGATTCAAACAGAATTTTAAAAAGAGCAGGTTAGCAGGAATTGGTTGAAATGTTTTTGCTGCAGAGGATGGTTTTAAAGGAGGAATAAACAATTTTTTATAAGAGACACTTTTAATATTGAAAAAAAAAATTAATTTCTTAAAGATAAAAACACAACATTGTTAATTCTATGTCACTCCGGCATATATTTTCTATAGATTGAGGGAAAAAGTTAAACGAAAGAGCCATGAGTAAGTTTGTCCAACGAGTCGTCAACGCCATGTAGGCTATGTGTACACTGCGAGTTATCTGACACGCACTCTAATGCGCGTTGCAACGCTCTTGTGTGTACATAGCTAAGAACTAAAAATACAAGGTTTGATTTTTATGGAACGTTTATGGATACATATGAGAGGGGGTGGGGTGAATAGATTCATTATGTGTTTGGGTATCAGTATTGGGTAGTTAGGCTAGATAGATTGGGTAGACAGACTTATTAGGTTTGTCAGTATGTGGTGGAGGTTGATAGGGCTGCATTAACCCTTAACTACTATGCCGACGTCTTCCGGATGTCACCAATTTTTCCCTCTCTGTCGCACCCCCTCCCACTCTACCCCTACATCCGCCCTGGCCAGTACCTTTCGATTGGATGTTGAACTTTCTATGGTGAACGTCTTATCACGCTCGGACTCAGTGTTTAGGGGCCATTTTGGAATCGACGCCTGTCGGACATTGCATAGGGATTGGGTTCGTTTTATTTTATAACGTCGACGTCCGAGATACGGGTTGTAGTAATTACGTAGCTTTATCCTAAACAATATCGTGACATCCAACAGGCGGGGCATAGTGATTATGTAACTTCATGACTGGGTCTAATAACTGAGTAATTTTGAGTGAATTTGAATTTGAATATTGAGTGATCATAAGCGTGCAGTCATGTTTCAACGTATTTCAAACAATTCATTAAATGTTTAAAAATAGAAAATAAGGTTTTTTTCTTCAAATAATTTCAAAAACCAAATTTAATACCCTATTTTTTGTAAACCAAACAAAAAGTGAAGGTTTTTTAGAGGGGGTTGGGTAAGTATTTAAATTTGCCTTGGAATGAATTAGTTGCTAAATTAATTAAGTAATATACCCAAATTACTGTGAGCAAAACGCCAAAATTAAGAATTTCTTTTTTTCCCCTTCCACCCCTTAAATGAACTTTACGTCTGTCAGACGTGGCATAGTAGTTAGGTTAGGTTTATGGTGCATAGTAGTTGAGGGTTAAGCACCGTTAAGTCAAAAACAGAAAGGCCACCTCAAGCTGCAGTGCCACGGTTAAATATCATGCTGAATGAGAAATGTGATATCATGAGAAGTGAATCATCATTCACTTTCTTTGAGTGAAAAAATTAAACCAGATCATCAAATTGATTAAATCATCAAATTGATGATTTGATAGTTATCAATAATTAAGAAGATTGCATATTGTTGTTGTTGATGAGAAAAATTGACCAATCTTTGTGTCAAAAGTTTAAAAAGAAATTTTTTTTTAAGAAGAACGGGTTTTGAAGTTTGAGAGATATACTTGTATTGAACATCAATCGTGATTTTTTTGTTTGCTCGAACTTTATTTTTGTTTTTGGCAACCAATTCATTGGTTACCACAGATTGCCGGCCACTCTTCTCTTCATTGTGAGCAAAGTAGTGTCTTCTTTAAGCAAACAGTACCATTTTCATACTGCACTGTCTGTCATTCTTGTTTAATTTAACACAATTCTTGATGAATATAAACAGGTTTTATTTTTTCACCAATGAGAAAGATTGATAGCACACTTCTCATTTAACATGGTTGTTAACCATGGCAGCGGCAGAGTCAGCAGCAATGCGACTTTGAGGTAAGATTTTAAGGTACATTAGTAAATCAGATTGTGACTGATTTTCTTTTATTGATTTACATTTGGCCCTTCATTTTTTGTCAGCCCCATGCTAAAAATGTCGCTGTCCTTCTAATTTTTACAGGGCCTGCCAAGAGGTCCGTCAAAGTCCTCCTATTCACTGTATTTGTTGTGGAGACACCCTGTCTATGCTGCGATATCTATTAGTTTCTGTCATGTTGGTAGGCGTTCTCCAACACGGAACTCACGGTCGCCAAGGAGCGGTTGGCCAGACTGGAGGCGCTACAAGCCCAGCTGAACGCGGCGTGGAAGCAGTGTCGCTGGTTGTTGGATGTGCTCGCGTTCGCACGTGACCGAGCCAGTCACTCGCCGAGTAGTGTCGCGAGGCTGCTCGCTTGCAGTCCTAAACGGCCTCACGACTGTGGCGACTCTCATAATGGGGTGAGAAGAGAGGGTGAAAAACTCAAGAGTGGAACTTAAGAATCCGCTCCACCGTTAAAATTGATTACGAAATTATGATTGAAATTAACGAATCATAATTCGCTCACTCATAATTCGTTAATTTAAAGTAGTGATATTTATGTTTATTAGTGTTTATTAATTGAAGTAATAGTTACAATTATAATAAACATGTTTGATCAAAATAAAATATTAATTTAAGAGAAAATTACTAAAATTATCATGTAGGAGTTATACTTATGGCTCCTCATAAAATATAGATTTTGTTGATGATCTTATACTCAACACCATTTTAGAAATTTTGAATCATGTAGGCCTACCTTTTCTCAGTAATTTTGCAGCAGAGATCCACATTGAGACAGTATAACATCAAACGTATCCATCACTGCTATCACTTTTCACTCCTAGAATCAATAGCAATATCGTAGTTCTATCATGAAACTGAACCAGCTAAATAAACCAAATGTTTGTAAGCCTTTAATATAATTAGAGGTGTGCGGATATCCAAAAACTCGGATCGGATTCGGATCGGATCGGATATCCGAATCCGATCCGAGGGTTTAATAACTATCCGGTAAGACTGACTAGATATCCGACTCTATCGGATAGACTGCATTTTTTGGGGTAAATTGTAAAGAAAGATCAAATTTTCAAGTAAGGAAAGTCTTCCAAACAAAAGAAGTCACTGCCGACGAAAGTACATTAGTGACAAAAAACATCGCGGAGCAAAGACGATGCTTTGAAATGCGACGGTTGCGATAGCGGCTAGAACAACGCCTCAACACGATGCGATTATGTAGTGGTATGCATCAAGCGATGTATTTCGGTTGCCGATATTGCGACTCGTGAATACTCGTGATCAGATCGAGATCGTTGTATACGATCACGATCAGATTACTGCGCAATATCCGACACGATAACAAACATTTTCTTAAGATAAATTCTTGTATCTTAGCATTAAATCAGTTAACAAATAGTAGTACATCCTGTAATAGTTCTGTCCCGATTAGTATTCGTTACCGAAAGAAACATCGATTGGTATGAGGGAGAATCGCAATCAAGACAAATCAGTGTTCGCCATTGACCGGCAGTGTCGACAGTGTCCAACAGTCGTCTTGAATTTCGAAAACGAAATATCCCGTAAATACCCCATAAATAAATAGTCGTGTTGATGTTTTGTACGACTATTTCAGGCCGAAAATATCTTAAGTGGCCTGTTGATACGATAAAATAAAAAGCCTACAATAATTTTGGGCTGTCAAAGATTTGGCGAACCTGTTCATTCATTGTTTTGTCGTTCCATCTCACCTCATTTTTGAATGTCGTCTGTTTAAAAGCTGAATTAACTCAAGAACGTCTTTTATTCAATCGCCAGATTACTTTATTTATCAATTAAACAATTACCTACCTGGAAATAGAGAGTTGAACGATCACAAATAAGTTTTTATTTTGCTGTAATATTAATCTTTGACGATTTAAGCCTCGTCAAAGCCGGCCGGCCGTATTTTCAATACGTGATTAAAATGGACATTCTTAGATAACAGTACAATGCGACTTGACAACCTACGTCTATGAAAATAATTAGTGAGTTTGCTTGTTGTTTGTGATATAAAACAAATATACCTTTGTTCTAGTTAAATGACCAAGCTTTAATACTGAAACTTACAACATTTGAAACTTATCTTGAAATTTTGGTTAAGTTTACTGCTCAGACTTATTTTGTTTTTTTAGTATTATTGGGTAGTGATCAAAATCTAGGTTGTCAGGCATCAATGCATAAATAAAAATGTAAAGCTTTCTTCAAATATGAGGTGATTGGTGTATCAAGTTTTATATTTAATTCTTTTGTCTAGTCACTTAGGCCTAGTCCCTGATCAAATAAGGAAAAGAACAAAAAAGACAGAGGCCTAATGGTGGACAAATTTAGGTTGCATTGAAAAAGGATTTTTTAAGTTGCAAATCCTGAAATTGATTTAGGCCTAATAAGCTTATTCAATTATATACTACCTATGCTTAAGGGGAATCAATGAATTTCTAAATTCTTAACAGATGTTTAGATGAACCTTTGCATACTTTAATAATTGACATTTGACCTATATTGGAAACAATATATCACAACAATCAATAACACAACCCTATCAAGGCAAATCTTACCTTACACATTAGGATAATATGGTAGTTCCTTGCAATGACCTTAGGCTTATGAGAAAATTTAAATCTGCTCATTACGCCGCACCGTAAATATCCGAATCCGTTATTATCCGATCCGAACCTGTTGTTATCCGATCCGAAACCGATCCGAACATAAGCTATCCGATCCGAATCCGACCCGATCCAAAAATTCACTATCCGCACACCTCTAAATATAATCAAGGATTGGATTGTTGGTTTCTATAACTGTAACTGTCAAAAGTTCCTGGAATTGACATTTCAACAAACGATTAAAAAAGTGATGTACAATTTACAATAAGCTATGCACTCATAACAGCAAAAAATATGTTTTTAAGGAGTTAGATTTTTAATATATAAAAAAATATAGGTTTAAAACATCGATTTTAACATTGGAGACGGATTCTAAAGTTTAGCCGAAACTTGATAAACTGCTCTTCATCAATCTGAATGAATGAATGGTTTTATTTTACAGTCAAAGTAATAACACAGATGTCTACGTAAATAGTAACACTTGTAGAACAATAATTTTAAGACCGTCTGTTCGGTTGGCCATTCCGAAATATTGAAGAGTCCAAATAAAACACATTAAACACATTACACACAGTTCTTGAAAATATAAATAAACATTTTATATATATTTATATTTACCCCAGACAAAAGCTGTAAAATACAATTTTAATCCATTTCACGTAGTCCATAGTCCATAATCAAATTAATAATAGTAAAATTACAGCAAATTTGATATTCACTCTGAACAATTTATAAAACAATTAAAGGTAGTTTTTAACATTATCTCTATGACAATAAATTTTATACTGTTGATAAATTTTGCTGGCTGTGGCCATTAGAGCTGGCTGCATGATCGCTAAGGAATAGCCGGAAATATCCGATCCGATCGCAAAGGGTTGATCAATTAATTTTATATTTCCTTAATAAGATCAACTTCAAGAAGTTTGATGATATAAAAAAATGCATCACATACAAAAGGAGGTATTCGGAATTTTTTTCAAATAATTACATAACTGTGTGATGATTCAGATCGCCTGAGAATTGGTAAGTTGTTAGAATTCTTCCATCGTTGCCAAGTGGTCTTTTTCTTCTTATTGAGTGACTGCACTTTACACGTGTGCTTAGCTGGATTTATTTTACACCAGACCACAAAAAGTTAACAGCTGTTGACTGAAAGATTTTTAGGGTACAACGTTCTTTTTGGAATGTATTATTTGCCTTAAAGCTAAAACTAAATAATAAAAATATATAGTTTCCGCACTGTGTTTGTTAGTGTATCATCAGAAAAGAAATATACACAAATCAACTCAACCACATGCGACTTGGGATTGCTTTGTTATATATTTGACAGCAGAGAAACTGTTCTGAAAACAGTTTGGCATCCTAGTTAATGGTTTAAACAATGTTTTACAACCTGATTCAAAATATCTATCCTCTATTTATGTTTGAAGGATTTTCAATATTTCTTGGCATTTTTTTATGCTGAGATTTGAAAACTGGTTTAAGGGATATATTCTTGTGCCCAATTTGTGTGTGATTAAACAATAATCTAACAGGCTGACTTATACACACACATTCCTATCCTCCAAACCCTTCCCTTTCGTATCTTGCACAGTAACCCAAAAAGAGACTGAGCACAATCTCTTACAACCTAGCAATCTAATGTAACCGGTTTCATCACTTTAATTTTTACTCAAGTAATTGGTTAAGTAAGAGAGGTTTAACCTCTGAGCAACTTTCACTTCAATAAGCCTCACACAGTAACCATCTCTAGTAACTTTCACTTCAGTAACTGTCATCCCAGTAACCTCCTTTCATTAACTGTCACTCCACTAACCTTCACTCAGTAACCTTCACTTCACTAACTTTCACTCCTTAACCATCTTTAGACAAGACAAGACATTCTTTATTCTGAATAAAATACATAAAACATGTACATCTCGGTCGTCTTAAATTATGAAACGATTGTACTATAAGTAAAGTGAACATTTTAATAATACAATAAAAGTATGTCAAGCATTCAGTAGCATTCTAGTAACCTTCACTCAGTAATCATCTCTAGTATCCTTCACTTCAGTAACCTTCACTCAGTAGCCATCTCTAATAACCTTAAATCCACTAACCTTTACTCAGTAACCATCTGTAGTAAACTTCACTTCAGTAACTGTCACTCCACTAACCTTTATGCAGTAACCTTCACCTAACCTAACCCAACCCTTCACCTAGTAACCTTCACTTAACCCTTTGGGATTGTAAGCAAGAGTGGCCACAACGCAGTTAGCAGCCAGTCGGAATTTATTTCTTTATGGCTTGGTTCCGACGGTCGGACGGCCAGCTCTACTGGCCAAGCCCCACTTCGCGTCAGCTTGGCATTCATCATGGCGGCTACCCCATGAGCTTGGAATTTTTTTTGTTGAAAACCTGTAATGTAATCGTAGGGTATTTTTACAAAAAAATGTTGCAAGCCTGCTGATCATTTAGTCAAATAACTCCTCACTAGGTTGCAGCACTCTACAGGCATCATGCAAAATTTAGAAAAACAAAAACATATGTTATTGGTACTTATCGGCCAGTCCTGCCGGACAACCGAGCGTTCGTTGAATTTTATGTTGGCCAGCCCTGCTGGACATCTGATCGCATATGACAACTGCTGTGCAAAAAAATCCGACTTCTGCGCGCTAATGGTGGCGGCCAGTAGAGCTGGCCTCACGATCGCTACGGAACAGCGGCAAATATCCAATCCGATCGCAAAGGGTTAATAACCTACAATCTCTGCTTGCAGCTGCTGCAGCCGCCGGACCCGAAGGCAGTCAAGTCCCGTGGCTCCTGGCCGGGCCCCGGGACGGGGCGGATGTTGGGCGCAGTCACTCAGGAGCTGAGTCGGTCGGAGCAGCACCTCAGCGGGGCGTCGCCTCCCCCGGTCCCGGTCCCGCCCCGGCCCCCCAGCCCCCCGCCACTGCAGGTCCCGTTGTACAGTACAGGTATTGTATCCCTTTCCATTTTTCATTTGTAGGTGGGATTAGTTAGTCTGGGTTTCCCCACCCTACAAGAAAATCCTGCGAGGGTATTTCAGGCATTATTTCGTCTCTTTTTATGGCTACCGGAAAGGAAAGGAAGCTTCCCTTGTATCATCCCGTAGGCTCACAGCCTTTAGTAGATTAATACAAGGGGAGTAAAAGGATAAAGGAATACAGTAGAGTACCGCAAACCCGGACTTCGATAACCCGGAATTCTGGATAACTTGGAAAGCCTGCCAGAGCAATAAAGTGCATTGAGATTCAAGGCCAGAGCACGGTGTGACACATATAAATCAGTTTGGTTTTTCTTTAAGTTTTTTTATAACTGATAATGCAGTTCTTGTATTTTTTACTATGCAATAAATAAATGACTTTTTATAGAAATAACAGAAACTATTCTTATTTTTTCTTATTTTTACTCATTTCCCGATAACGCGGAATTTTCACAAACCCGGACACCGTTCGGTCCACATTAGTCCGAGTTTGTGGGACTCTACTGTAGGTAGGTGGAATAGGTTCAGCCAAGCTTCGACTGGGTGGACTAAGGTATACCTTTGTCCAATGGATGCTTTGAACAGGGCCTCAAGGGATCAGGTGGCCCTCATATTGGCCCTGATCTTGGTCACCAGTACACCCCCGTCCACCCTGCCATCAAGCCCAGGCTTCCCTGGTGGGGAACTAAAGTTGTTCACTGAAAGACAGCAACAACACTGCATCGAATTACGACAACTTCCGTTACTGAATCCATTATTGGTACCTAAACTAGCAAAAGCCAGTTAGGATCCCACTGGGGGGATTCCTTTCCTTAGAAAATATCTTTTTTGGTAGGGTTTGTGAATTATTAGATTATTATAGTAGACCTTGTCTAAGTCGACCCTAACAAGACCGGTCCCAAGACAAATAACTACAAAAAACTTAAGTAGTTTCTAGTTTTGAGGCTTGAGGACTGATATTTAGTCAGATTTGAGATCAGATTTAGTGAAGGGTGCAATTTAGTGTTGTGGAGTAAAACTCAGATGCGCCTTCTGCTGTTTTACTGTGGAAGTGCCCACTCAAGGGTTAACCCATCATCACTTATTAGCTTCCTCAGATTTCTTCCCTTTCAAATCAGTTAAATCACAGCTGAAGTGGACATCTTACATGTCGTTTCGTTGTCATGTTACCGAAGAAATCACCAGATACAGTATCCCCTGTTTCTTTGTTTGAAATTCATTGTTGGTGATGGTGGTTTTATATTTTGATTTGGATTTTTGCGGACATTTGCCATCACTGATTAATCTATTAATGCCATTAATCAGTGATGGCAAATGTCCGCAAAAATCCAAATTTAAAAAAATCCCCTGTTTGTTCCACTAATTTACCCAATTAAAAATGTATGTAGATGTAAAAAATAAATCTTTGATAAAGAGAACGTGTACAGTCTTTAAAGATTGTTTTGTTTAGTGATTGCCGAATTGTAGTTCTTTTTTCATGAAAGATAATGATAGTCTTTCACACGAATTACAACACTGTGTAACCAGTTGGCTGTCGGTTGTTGCAGTGTCGCTACCGCCCTCGCGCAGTGAAGACACGCTGGTACACAGCCGGGGGTCGCAGTCTTGCAGTGTCAGCGTCACCACTTCTCCTCTGCTCACCTCCCGGCCCCAGTGAGTAGACTGTTTAGTTTCGACACACAAGTTTATCAAGCTGTTTACAGTACAACTAGACCCTCACTTTTTCAAAATTCTGGGGACAGCCAATTTATTATGAACTTAGGAAGTTTGAAAATTTAGGGATTGAATTATAGAGGTTATTGTGTTTGAAATTAAAATTATGGTGGTCTGACTATTTACAAACACGTTCAGAGACACAAAGAAAACTAACACAAATTCGGAGAACACAATTGACAGTAGTTTATGTTACAACAGGCTTTTCTTTGCTTAATTTGCATGTCAGAGGCTTACAGCCTTTTTCAGTTTGATCTGTAGAGATTAACTTTGTATTTTAGAGGTAATGTTTAGAATTGCAACAACATAATTCTAATTTTAGAGGTTTGAGTTGACAAATATTCAAATTTTAGGGGCTTTCAAGATGCATTTAATATATTTAAAGTTCTCGGTGTATTTTTCTACATTAGAGTTTTTTTAAGGGGACAGACAAAATATTAATTATAGAGGTTTGAATCATTGAGGTTGAAATTTATGAGGTTCTCCTGGATTTTCAAAACCCTGCAGCTACAAGAGCTGCAGTTTTCTAGAGCTAGAGGTTGTCTCACAGACTCGTGAGCCAGTTGGAAGAATGCCGCCCCGATCATATTTTTCACTGAATCTGTAGCCTCCATCAGGCGCTAAAAGATCTCTTGATCAATTAGAGCATGCTGATTAGACACACTGCATTCAAGGTTTACATAGATTTCATATTTTTATAGGTAAAGCCAAATACTTTGTGTCTAATTATTTCAATAATATCCAATGGTCTGATACAAATGTTGTGAATGTATGTGGTTTGTAGGTTTGGCAGCGGAAGTCTGCACTCTCTCTCGTCGGATGACTCTGCGTCAGTCCCGGCTCACAGCAAGAGCGAGGGAGAAGAAGAAGGCGCCACGGTGCCCAATCCCTCCCCTGGTATCCTGCAGGTACGCTAGTCATAGGTACCACATAATAGGTCGTTTGAAATAAATACCAGGTAATATGTACCCCTCCCCTGGCATCCTTCAGGTAATCAAATCAAATCAAAATCTCTTTATTCACAAAACATTAAGATTTGCTATGGCGTCAAAATTGTACAATTTAAGAATTCTTCGTTTGCGTTGTGGAATGGAGTCTCTCCACTGCAGAAACTCGTCCAGGGTGTAGAAGGGGTTCTCTGCTAGCCAGCTGGTGAGGGCAGTCTTTAGTTTCTTCCCTCCTTGGCTTCTAATGTCTTCCGGGAGCAGGTTGCAGAATATTCTGCCGTTATAAAAAGGTGTTCTTTCATAGAGTGCACTGTGGTGAAATGGTAGCTGGTGCCACATGCCTGGTGTTATGGGCATGGATGTCTGAACCCTTTTGAAGGGAGTTTCCATCCACATAAAGAATCACCCCCCTGATATATAGTGCGACGACAGTAAGGATGTTAAGTTCTTTGAAGGTTTGTCTGCAGCTCTCCCTCCAATCAAGACCTTTAATAAGGCAAACAGCTCTTTTCTGGAGGAAAAGGATGCCTTTCAAATTGCCTGCTGTAGTTCCTCCCCAAACTACAAGGCCATTTATCAATTGTTATTTGAATAGAGTGTGGTAAGCTGTCTTCGTGGTGGCTTCATCGCTGGCATGTTTAATTCTTTTCAGAATGTAGAGGCTGGTGTTTAGTCTGCTGGACAGATTGTCAATGTGTTGGGTCCATGATATTTGTCAATCGATAATAATGCCAAGGAACTTGGTGTGGTCCTCAACCTCCACATCAGGTAATGTGTCTATTCTGTCCTGCTTTCCCCCAAATGCCAGCTGCTTTGTTTCGCTGGTGTTTACCGCTAGGTCGTTATTATGACAGAATTGGTATGGCATATTGAGCGCAATAAACGAGTCTACAGCCAGGTCTTCGGGGGTCTTAGCTGACAGTAGCAATGTTGTGTCGTCGACATCCATCCGAGGTGAGCAGTAGGTGTCCAGGTGTTGTGGCAAGTCATTTGACAGGAGGATTAAGATCACAGGGCCCAGAACTGAACCCTGTGGTACACCTCTATTTACCGGCAATGGACTTGATGTCGCACTTTGATTAGATCCTTTTGAGCTGTGCTTATTCTACTATTTGTTTTCGCTCTGCTAGGTAGCTCTTAAACCAGGCATTTGCTTGTCCTCCAGGTATAGCCTACTACACTACGTAATGGAGACGTATGTAATATGTTGGCTGACAGTAGCTCTTTTCCTCCCTAGGGATGTAAACAGAATAAAAGTGTTTGTTACATGTGTTAGGTTCATAGCCACGTTAGGTTCATAATTCTGTATGGGAGGAATTGCTAAAAGTGTATTACTGGATTGGTTACTGATGTGATTCCCATGATAATTTCCCTTATATCTAAGGCTCTCGAATTATTATGTAATATCCTTTTTGCATTAGTTACATAAAATGTTTGAAACATTTTCCCTAACATAAATTAAATAAGCTCCCATATAAAAAATAATTCCTTAACCCTCGAGAGGGCGCACGCGGAGTTTTCCTCCGCACATGTTTTTGATGTTAAAATAAACAGACATAATGGGTGTCGGCGGTCGTGTCTGGCTCCGTACTTTATGCCCCTCATTCCAGGAATTTCCTAAAGCTATTTATACCCCCCTACCCCCCCCCCTTGGTACCTCGTTATATGCAATTCAGAATGCCGTCTCAGTTTGCGGAGCCCCCTCTCCCGTTACACAGACACTGATACCTATTTTTAAAATTCATAATAGCAATGGATTTGTAATTATTATTAATTTTTTGAACTTTTCCTTTTGCCTTCGCAAAAAAAAGTGAAATGAAAAGTCCAAAAATGTAAATAATAATTAATACATATTTTATACTAGAAAATTACTTACTATGTTTAATTGAAATATTACACCTATTAAGTTGAACAATTAATTGAATCGACAATGAAATGTGATTCCTAATGAAGTTTGTCAACATTTAAATACAATATTTCGTTATAAAACAAGTAAAAAGGGTTAAATTTGTGCAATCTAGTGTTGCGGAGTAAAACTCCGCATGCGCCCGCTCGCGTTTTGCCGGTGAAGCGCCCCCTCAAGGGTTAAGAATTTCCTGAGTATGCAGGTTTTCTGCGATGGTTGTATTATAAAAGGAAGCTTGTTAGAGGTATCCAGAAAGTTTGGAAACGCTTTGTAGACAATTTTTAATATTGGAAGTTGGTTTAAGGTAACCACGTACAAAGTACAAGGCAAAAGGTACCGGGTAACAATTACCACATAGTATGTAGCAGGTAATAGGTTCAGGGTAATAGGTACAATACCACACATTAGATTTCTAACGGCCATCTTTTATTACCAGGTGTACGCGGCGTACGACACAGGCCTGGCCGCCGGCACATCACTGAAGCTACATGTATCGCCGCGGACGTCGGCGCGGGAAGTGGTGGATCTGGTAGTGAAGCAGCTTAACATGGCCGTGGTGCTGAAAGGGAAAGACGGACCGATCTACCCTGCGGATCAACTGCATAACTTCTGTCTGGTGGCTGTTATCGGCGCCAGGGAAAGGTGAGATACAGCCATGTATGTGGTCCGAAGATTGGTAATAGGTGCCAAGTAATAGGTTCAAGGATTAGGTAATTGTTACCTGAAAATAGGTTCCAAGTAACAGGTACAAGGAATAGGTAATTGGTACCGGATAATAGGTTCCAAGTGACAGGTATGAGGAATAGGTAATTGGTACCGTTCACATTTGGCTGTTTAGTTTTAGAATTAATTGACTAAAAGGTTGACGTCCCACGTAGTGGATTGAACAATGCTAACATCAGCTGACAGGTGACTTGACCAGTGACTCGCTACTCACTTCTCATTTGTTTCAAAAATAGGGCTCCTGGTGCTTAAGAAGTGTCTCGAGTGTGACTCCAAACTGCTTTTTCCTGTTATGAAATCAAAGTAACAAATCAAATACAAAGGTTCACCTATAGTTTCACAATTTTAACTGTTTATTCCTCTCGGTTCGCAGGTGCTTGAGAGACGACTTCAAGCCGCTCCAACTGCAAAACCCGTGGAAGAAGGGACGGCTCTATGTGAGACAGAAACACGACGTCCTGGCTGCACTGGAGCATAGCTCGCGACATTCGGCCTTCTTATAGGACTCGCTCGCGACTGTGACAGCCACCGACACGACAGACTGTTAGATCGTCAGGTGTGGGGAGAAGAAGGGGGGAGTTGTAGGGGGAACGCAGCTTTCGACATTCGGCCTTCTTATAAGATGCGACTCCGACGCCTGCGATGTCTCCCAACACTATAGACTGTTAGATCGTCAGTCGCGCTTTGTCTGTGGTGATGAAAGGGGGGGGGGGGGGTTGTAGGTGGAACTGACTAAAAACCAAATGAAATTTTAAATAAGTAGTTTAAATGATTAATTTTGGTTTTTCTTTCTGTACTGTAATTTTTTTTAATTTTTATTAGGTAAATATTTATAATAGAAAACAGGATAGTTTGGGTGTGGTCGGCTTTTTGGAAATCCACTACTGCCAGTAATCGGCCCGTTAGAGAGTTTAATACAGCACAAACTAGGGTGTCCACTGGCCCTTTAAATCCTCTGAAAGTCCTCCTTTTTACCTGAAGGTCCACCAAGTTTTCCTGTTTATAAAAATTAAATTATTATTTTAAAACGTTATTAGACGGTTTGAATGTTAAAAATGTAACACCGTAAAACACAAATTATGGTTCCATTATGCGTTGTTAAGTAGTTTTCAAAAGATCTTGAAAGATATTTATTGGATATTTATTTTGAATAATCTGTCTGTTTGTAAATCAGACATTAACTAAATTGCTTTAGATTTATGTTTTTTACGACCATATTTTTCATAAACACCACACCAAGAAATGACGTCGGGTCCTCTAAAAAAGTCCTCTTTTTTACAACCCTTGGCATGGTAAGACACCCTACACAGAAAACACATTGTCTAGTGGTCTGACCCAAAATATTTTGGCACTTGTGACCTGTACAGATCACTAATTATATATTTAGTGCGACTGTTGATTCATTTTAAAATTTGTAATTTTAATATTATCTCTGGATGGTCTTACATTTATTCCATTTTGGACAAGGGTTTGGCCCAGAGGTTTCAAAATTCTTATTTAGAGAGACTACTGTATACCTATTAAAAATTTCATTTGGTTTTTTATCATTTTGCCTTTTCACAAACGCCATCGTGATGTGGTGGCTATAGTGGCAGTGATTGGTAATAATCTCATATCAAGATGAAAAATGTCCATCAGATGTTAGTTGAGTTAAAATTTTCCTGGAAATTAAAAGTATAACACCAATAAAATAGTGAATATTAGTGTTTTGTGATGTAAGAAACTGCCTGTTTTGGGAGACAATCAAATATATTGGTTGGTGAAAAAGATGAAGAAATAGAATTGTGTCGGTTTAAAGATAATTTTCTGTATATAAATGTACCTTTAGACATTTAATTGAAAAGAGTTGAAAGCATTTATTATTTATAGTTGTTGAAGAGATTGTGATGAAATATATGTTATTTAAATTAGTCTTGGTTTTATTTCCCTTGAGTGTGTTTTGAACTATTTTTGCAAAGATTGTTGCCTTAATAGGCACCTTGTGCCTTAGATACACATCATTAGGATACATCTGTCCCCCATCACATCGTCTGACCGCAACTTCTTGAACAACTGAACTTCAGAGCCGGCAGATCATCTAGATCCAAGGACCTCTTTGCTCGGGAACATCACTGCACTAGCTACCATCACAGAGAAGAAATAAGCAGAGGTCGGATTCATATGGCAGTAGTGTTTCGGGTAACTGCGAAACACCAGGAAGTAAAACAATAGGGAGACAATAGACTTTCGGGCGCCCCCCTACCCCCCGCGCCCACTCTACGGCACTGTGTGACACATATTTAGCGCAACATTAGATGCAACCTCTGTCTTATTTCTTCTCTGTGCTACCACCTATTCAGCCCCTGCCTAGAGCCCAACGCCATGCCAACAACCTACCGGATTACATTGACTTCTTCAGCATGTCCCGGGAAGTTTTCAAGAAATGTGTAGTGAAATCTTAAGTGGTGTAGTGAAGGCTAATGCCTGTGGTATGTGCTTGCTCCTATGTGATGATTACCTCTATGCTAGCTACCTTTTTTCTATAACAATGTCATTGTTTTGTTATCTTTTTGCATACTGCGCATGTGTCCACCAACCAACACACAACTGCATTTTCCCAACTGTAACAATTCACCATTAGTACTGCATGTTTCTTTCTGCTTTTTTTCCTTTTTTAATATGTAATTTAACTTTTCTAAATCTGACTGAGTGTCTGAGATCTTTCTCAGTGGAAGGCGATATGCCACAAAACCTAAAATATTGATTTAGTCACAGTACATTTTTTTAAATTTTTCTCAAAACTGTGTTTGTGGCATATCCCCTTCTCTTTCTCAGGCACTCAATTATTAAAATTGTTTCTGAACTGTAGGAAAAGTTTTGATCACACAAAACCCAAAGGGTAATATGTGACCCGTCAAGGGAAAAGGGACCTTATCTTCCCAGACAAAATTTTACAGAACAGCAAGTTTTAGGCGTTAGGGTCAAAAATCACATTTTCTAATTTTTATTGCTTCTTACTCTATACATGTTTCCAAACAATATTTGATCTATCTTGCACTTGAATTTAACTTTCAACATGGTAAAATTAATTTTTTTAACCCTTGTAGGCTGGAGAAAGGGGACATTGACTTCCCCAAAGCTATTTTAACGCTTTGAAATTGAGAAAACCCGAGAGTTCTTTGAGGAATAAATGCAGGACTTTCTAAGCCCTGATCCAGGAATCAGAACATGAAAATGTATAGTATCTTTCTGAAGAAGTAACGACGACGTAGCTCCTGGTCCAAGTGAAGTTTCAAAAACTAAAAAAATTACTAGAACGTTAAAAAATAACAAATAAAAAATTAAAAACTCATACACCTAATATAATGTAATTTTTTTCTTAAGATTAATTGTAATAAATTCTTATTTGGTTATAAAATCAAAATAAACTTTAATATTTATCATGTGACAAGACATTTGGTCTTTACAATTTTGCATTTTTTCATTACTGCCATCTCTTTAAGCATGGTTTTACAACAAATGCAAACAATTGATTCAAATTCAATGGTGGATTCATATTCTGCTTTAAATTTCTGACAAAATTATATGTGAAACATAGCCAAGAATATAAGTAGTAACAAAGAAATAGAAGTTAGAAATTTACAAAACTTTAGACTGCGATTTCCTAAAAATTGCAGTTTTCAATACAGTACACCTCAGATTATCGGGACCTCACATTATCTGGATCCCGGATTATCCGGACGGGTCCATCCGAGAATTAAAAAATTAAAATCATGGCAAAAACGTGATTTTAGCAAGTTTACAAGTGAAATGTGCCTTCTCAAAGTAAGATGCAAATGCAATACATTACTGCATTTATTTGTAATCACTATAATTTAGGGAAATCGCATTGCCTAAACATTATATTACAGATTTTCGTGAACTTCTGGTTTGCTTCTTGGGGCGCTAATAGTATAATCAACAAAGGCGTAGCCTACAGCAATTTTGCGAGTTAGTTTATTGCTGTCACTTGATGTGTTATGTTATTTCTTGAGATGAATTACTGTTTTAAGTTTACTTTGTGTTTCTTCATGATTATTTAAAGTATGAGTTTTGAGTTATGATTATTTATTTACGGTAATCTAAAAAAATTAAATATTTTTATCTGTTGTTTCATTTCAAACCCAAACCGTAGGTAACAACATTAAAAAAGTTAACATTATATTCGTATGAATAACAATGAGTTGAGTTCTTAAATTTGATTCATAATTAAACCCCCCTTAAATTTGAAAGACTAACATGTTGTAACAGGCTTAATACGCCGTTTGCAGCATCAATTTAGTAGTAGTCATTAAGTTATTTAGGCGTGTTGTAATGACCTCGGATTATCCGGATTTTTTGATATCCGGATCGGTGTTCCGCCACATTATTCCGAATAATACGAGGTGTACTGTATTTCAAATTCAAAAATTTATAACTCAGGCATTTTTTAAGATATCTTGAAAATTCTTTCAGCAGTTTGTTTGAGTTTTAATGTAGATTAAGGATATACTAAATAAATTTCAAAAAATGGAAGTTAAGGTCCCTTCTCCCATGGCGGTATAAGTATGTACAGAGTAGATAGAAAATATAGATTACCCAGTGACTACTTTCTGACACTATTCTTTCTGTATAATTTTACAGCTGATGAATAAAGATATTTGAATTGAACTGAATAGATGGAATAGAATAGGAAGTTTGATAGATTTGGGTTAAAGTAGACTCACCTTCCTTGGAAAAATTCATGCTGAGAAATTCAATTAATAAATGAAAATGATTATAATCAGTTCTTAGCTTATTATATATTTATAATCAGCCCAAACCTATATATTATATTACTGTAAAAGACAACATCAGCGCTTCTTTTTCTTCCCTTTCCCCCTCTCCCTTATTGAACCTTCAAGAAAAATAATAAGTTAGTTATTTTGAAATGAATTTACCTTTTAATTTAACTGTGGCCTGTCGTAAAACGTTATAGAAATTTTTGTATCAATAGCAAGAAAAATGAATCTAAATTTGAATTCATCTTGACAGTGCTGTAGTCGCTTGGAGAGGGAAGCAATAAATTATTCCAACTTTAAGTCTACGAAATACCAACCTAGGGCTGTAAAAGTCGATGTTCTGAGTTTAATGACTTTTCTTCCTCCAACTCGTAAGACAACCCGGAGAAACGTCATTTTCTAATTTAACGACATTCAACTGCATGGCGAATGTAATGCAAGTGTCTAAATTTAAATTCATTATTTAAAAAAATTTTTGAAACTGAATAGTTAAATTGTTGTTGAATTTTCGTATAATTTTTCATTGTTTTTAAATTGTTTTAATATTGTGATGTGCTGTGAACTAGTCACATCCATTTTATAGGGCTTTATCTGTATACGAATTTCACTAATTTACAATACACTATTGAACATTTTAAAAATTTAATAAAATCCACGCAGAAAATTACTAGGAACCAATGAGAAAGTTGCAAATTTATAGTCCAAGTCAATTTACATGGCCCACACATTCCATAAGCCAAATGCTAAAATTAAAATTTGTCTTATGGACTGACTGGGTCTTGTTGTTTGAATCGGCCTATAACCAAATATTAATGTTCCCTGATTGAAAATTTTTTTCTTACTGAATCTAAGGTAAAAGGGGGGGAAATTAGAAGACAAGTGGTTTAAAAATAGACAAGGGGTCGTAGTGTTATTACTGTTCTGTACAAATCAGCTAGTACGACTTGGAGTAATTCAGCAATACTGCAGAGTGCAGAATATTTCACTGTACATAATTTTAAACTATTTTTATCTAAGTTAAAAGTTAGATGTAGGTCTTATGACAGATAAATATTTTCATACAGGGTTTATCAGAAATCAATAAAAAACTTAAGCCAATTCACCTAACAAAAATAAGTTAGTAAATTTAACCATTAATTTAGGAAACTTCTCTAAAAATAATCGAGAGCCAAAAGCGCCACAAAACGGGTGTATTATTCTTTTTCTTTTTGATCAATATATAAAACCAAACCACCCTAAAATGTTTTTAGAACAATACAGTTAAGCATTTTGACAAACTGACAAACTGGCTGGCTGATTTGCACTGGCTGGCTACTGTACACACACTTTGTACAGTTCTTCTTTCTTACATGTCAAAAAAAAAAGAAAGTCAAACTGAAACTTTCTTACATGTCAAATGTTTTGTCTGATTTAAGATTAATTAAACTGTACAAAGTGTGTGTACAGTAGCCAGCCAGTGCAAATCAGCCAGCCAGTTTGTCAGTTTGTCAAAATGCTTAACTGTATTGTTCTAAAAACATTTTAGGGTGGTTTGGTTTTATGTATTGATCAAAAAGAAAAAGAATAATACACCCGTTTTGTGGCGCTTTTGGCTCTCGATTATTTTTAGAGAAGTTTCCTAAATTAATGGTTAAATTTACTAACTTATTTTTGTTAGGTGAATTGGCTTAAGTTTTTTATTGATTTCTGATAAACACTGTATGAAAATATTTATCTGTCATAAGACCTACATCTAACTTTTAACTTAGATAAAAATAGTTTAAAATTATGTACAGTGAAATATTCTGCACTCTGCAGTATTGCTGAATTACTCCAAGTCGTACTAGCTGATTTATACAGAACAGTAATAACACTACGACCCATTGTCTATTTTTAAACCACTTGTCTTCTAATTTCCCCCCCTTTTACCTTAGTTTCAATAAGAAAAAAATTTTCAATCAGGGAACATTAATATTTGGTTATAGGCCGATTCAAACAACAAGACCCAGTCAGTCCATAAGACAAATTTTAATTTTAGCATTTGGCTTATGGAATGTGTGGGCCATGTAAATTGACTTGGACTATAAATTTGCAACTTTCTCATTGGTTCCTAGTAATTTTCTGCGTGGATTTTATTAAATTTTTAAAATGTTCAATAGTGTATTGTAAATTAGTGAAATTCGTATACAAATAAAGCCCTATAAAATGGATGTGACTAGTTCACAGCACATCACAATATTAAAACAATTTAAAAACAATGAAAAATCATACGAAAATTCAACAACAACAATTTAACTATTCAGTTTCAAAAATTTTTTTAAATAATGAATTTAAATTTAGACACTTGCATTACATTCGCCATGCAGTTGAATGTCGTGAAATTAGAAAATGACGTTTCTCCGGGTTGTCTTACGAGTTGGAGGAAGAAAAGTCATTAAACTCAGAACATCGACTTTTACAGCCCTAGGTTGGTATTTCGTAGACTTAAAGTTGGAATAATTTATTGCTTCCCTCTCCAAGCGACTACAGCACTGTCAAGATGAATTCAAATTTAGATTCATTTTTCTTGCTATTACAACATTTTACAAAGTTGGAAGCAGTGTCAGTTTTACAATATCTTTGACTGAAATACATTCTGAAAAAAGTAAGGAAACTGAAATTAAAACTAAGACAATTAATTCATTAATGAAAACTAATCAAATGAAGAGGAAGAATGATAAAGTATGTTCCCTGAAATACTGTGGATATAATAATTTATTTAACTTCTTGATGCAATCTTTTTTTAAACAAAACATAATGCAAAATGGAAAGAGCCTAGATAGGCCTTAAGCATATGCTTGAGTTCGCAAGAAAACATGGGCCACATTCATGAGAAATTTCAGTTGTTTCAAATAAGGAGATGGTATTGTGACCCATCACTTCAAACTAGCTTTTTATGCCGAATTCAATGCCGCAACCAGTTTTTAATTGTCGTTTTTTGTTTTCAAAATATTGACAAATTTGTAATAAAAATCTCAAAAAATATGAATTTTTCAAAAACTAAATTTTATAGCTAAAAACGGGTTGCGGCATTGAATTCGGCGTTAAAAGTTAGTTTGAAATGATGTGTCACAATACCACCTCCATATTTGAAATAACTTATCTAATTTCAAAAGGGCGGATCCAAGATGGCGGCCAAAAAATTTACATTGGTGAAAGTTAAGTGGAAATAACTCAACAATGACTGATGGTGGTTATTCATCACTATCTAGCATTATTTTGTGGTTATGGGCCTATTTTATCAATTTGTAATGTTAAAATTGGTTGAAAATAAATAAATTAAAAGTACTCATATTTTGAGAACAAATCGAAATATTTGAAACGGATTGTGGCATTGTAATCAGTGAAAAATATAGCCTGAAATGATGGGTCACAACACTACTTTTACATTTAAAAAATTTATTTTGAATCCGATATGGCGGACCGAAGATGGCGGCAGAAAATGAGTACCCCTCAAAACAAGGTACTTACTATCCATTAATGTTTGGGTGGGGTCTGGGATAGTTATTTTTAGAAATGTAAAAAAAAGTAAGGGGGGGCAATTAAAACACACCCTGTATATATATAATATATATACAGTATATATATATTTTATAAAAAATTTGGCTCAAAGGTTTTGAGGATTTAAGTCTTTAAAAATCCAAAAATTTTCAAATTTACTTAAAATAATAATATTTAGTCAAAATATATACTTGCAACCATTAAATTTGGCCTGAAAAATCAATAATCCATTAATTTTAAATATTAGTCTCCGTCAACTGGTTGTGAAGATAATTGATATTTTCGTTTGGCTTGCGTTATAATTGAATAATTGAACTTGCGTTACTCAAGCGCAGTAGCTTTCATTTACGAAAGAAACTTTTCCAAACAGTCTTAAATACTTGTATCTTTGAATCTACAATTTACTTGACAGCACAGCTCGCCAGCTAATGAGCTAGGCAGCAGTTGATGTGTTTGAACAGGCAATCAGCAGATCGACTGTGCAGCCCCATGTTGGCTCTCTTCTATAGGTAAACAGCTTGAGTGAACGTGTCTACATAGTCGTGATTCGGTGTCCCGTTTAAACGGACTAATCTATCAAAGTTCTTATTCAGCGAAAATTCGGACGGTTGTAGATTAAGGTGAGTTTATCATTGAATGGATGTTTAAGGGTAGGATTTCGGATCAACTTGATCAACTAAGATTGAAAATAGTTTTCTATGCGTTACATATTGTAAAATTCTTGCATAAGTTCTATAGATCAACATAGTCTATTAATTTTAGCTCTAAAAAGAGAGAAACAGTTTTTAATTGATTTTAATCGAAACATAAGTTAGAGTGCAGGAAGTAGGGCGGGCGGAAAAAACTGTAAACGCATAAAATATTCTGGTAAACAGCTGAAATGACTAAATGAAATTTTTTTGTTGAACTGTCAATACTTTTTTTACGTTTTCAGAGCATTTAACATGTAAATTTGTGTTTATTTTAATATGTGATTAAATACACAAAAAGGAATAAACAATAATTTCGCCAGCAGCGCACTCACTCAACCGCCTTATTTGGTACCCGCGATTAAAATGTTTGTTTTTATGTCCGTTCGCCCATAGTGATTTATGTGTATCTATTTCAAACTTCGAAGTAACTCTCCTGAGACGTATAATAATTAATAAGAAGACGTTCAGGTACAAATAACCTAAAGATGTGCTTATTCAACAGTAGGAATCAGCAGTATTTTTCACTGTACATAGCATCAATTGGTAATCAGTTAATTTAAGCTATTTTTATAAATTGAATTATTGATCCAGAAGTTAATCCATCATCAAGCCTTTTCTTACGTTAGTGAAGACGATAAGCGAACCAGTGTTTCTGGCTCATGCCATTTTTTATAATATTTACTATTGTTCTTTATGTCCAACATATGGGAAATAAAACTTTTTTGCGAGAAATTCCTACTCATGACAATCAACGGAACTACATGGCATTTTTCAAGTCATGTTCGAATGACATGAGTTCACCTATATAAGTTTACAGTTGTAAATTTTTAATGCATATACATTACAATTAGCGTACTTCTATCCTATCCTATTAATAATTTATTAATTAAAACTTTAAACAATCAATAATAAAATATAATAATCAAGATTTAAAGTAAAAAAATATATAACTATGATCCGCAAACCAGTAAATAAATTCGCTTAGCAAAGATATAATCTACAAAGTAAAATCGAGTTTGATTCGCTGATAGGTACTTAAGGGAGAAAACAAACCCACTCGGGGAAATTCAACTTTCCTTATTCATGTTGGCGGCCCTGTTTATATACATGAGCCCAGCTGTTACGCTCGTGTGTTTGCATTAGTTACATCTGTGGCTTTACAAGCTTACATGGCTTAGTACGAACCTTCCTTTTTCTTTCGTGCGACTGACAAAACAACGGTGATTTTAACTTTAGTTTTTTTTATAAATTAGTTAGTTCTAATAAAGAATCATTATAAAAACTTTGGAGCTAAATATACTTTGTTCAAAATACATAATCCCCCAATATCGTTTTTATCATTGTATTTGTGTGCATTTTTGTTTAAATGTATCTTTGTACTTTTCTGTTTGATTAAAATTTACTATTCTCCTTTTTTTAACTAAAAATTCGTCTACAGTGGCTTATTTTTGACTCGTTCCCCACCCACAGGCTTTGACCCATGTGGGGAACTATTTCCTATTGATAAATCATGTATTGTGAATAATATTGTTGTACTGTTATTAAAGGAATAAAAAATTTAATTTAATTTAATTTCATATCTGGGAGATAAACTGAGGACATAGGAACCTTCTTGTATGATTTTAATGTTTTCATAGTTTAACGTTTGGTATCTAAGTATTCTGAATTTCGACCACGTTTTTATGGATACCCGGAAAGGAGCACAGAAACGAACATGTACAGGCACGTATAGTCAAATAATTTGTGTTGGAAATGAGAATAAATGGCATTAAAATAAATTATAGATTGAGAAACCGAAACACATTCATGGAAGAAAATGCTGAATATTGGTATTAACTCATTTCCACTCAAGATGTAGTTTCCAGTAATCTTATATTGGGTGTATTTAAATTCATACCACTTTCATACTAATGCTACACTTTCAGTGCAATAAAGTGCGATTTTACTATTGCTGAAATCAATTTAAATATAATTTGCAAGGCGGTACAAAGACAATAAGAAATTATTTGTTTATGTCTTTCCGATAATATAGATTGTGTTCAGATGGTTTTCAATCAATAGCTTCGTCGAGAATCGTAAGTAATCATTGGAAAATTGTCACGAATACATTAATTAATTTTTTAATTTGGTTTTAATATCCTTATTCGTTACGGGAAGTGTATCCAAGTATGAATGCGTCCACATTTGGGCTATTTCAGTTCTAATTTCGAAATCATAAGTAGATAATTTTTTCCCCAATTTAAATCTACTCACAAATGGACTTCTTATTAAGAACTAGGAAATAAATTCTATCGAGACAACAGCTTGTTATTACAAGTTTATAACCCTCTATTATTGTAGGGTTTTAAAGTTAATGGTTAAAGACATATTTATTACAATTCACTAATGCCTCGAGGTTCAAAAGATACATGAGCTTGTTCTTGTAATATCGCCTCCTTTTGAGTACCTTCCTTTATATAGGCTTCTTCAAATATGGCTGCAAGTTTTTAAATTACCTCAAAATTAACTTAATTTAAATTAAATAAACTGTTGAATTTAAATTTTAAAACTAATTAATCTTTAATACTCATTAACTAACTTGCAGTTTTTACTCAGATGGCCGGTTGCATATAGATCATCACAATTAGAAGACAACCACCACCAGAACCAAAAGCACCAGAAGAGCTCAGCAAGGGTTCAAAGGTTCAGTAAGGGTTCAGTAGAGATTTAGTAAAGGTTCAATTTAAGACCATGAAGGTCCTTGTATTGATATCCACGATATTTATCCAGTTAGCGGTAAGTAGGTACCACCCACTCAAAAGACAGGCAATTTTACAATGTAATTTTTTACCCGTTATAAGTGATGGTGAGCTATTTATGGACGGAAATTGAGAATTTTGTATTGTCTTTGAATATTATGACTATCTATGCAAGTTGTACATATTAGAAAATCGTCCTTTTTGGTAATGATAAACTTATCACTGTTAACAAAGAGGCTTGACATATCATTTTACAAGGTCTCGGCTTTGACTATAATAATTAATAGACCTCCAATTCTAATGGCCCAGCTGTAACTAGCTTTGGGTGCCCATAATTTAAAGTTGCCGTAGTTTGATTAATTTACAACATAGGATGCTTCTGTTAATCCCTTATTTCGGTTATATACTTTGACATTTTGTATTTTATATTACACAGATCAATTATTATTTGACTATCGTTTAGTTTCCGTGCCACTAAATGATATTCCCCCTCCTTCTGATACCTAAATTAATTGTTGACATCAGTATACTCTTTTGGTGAAAGATTTACCAGTTTCAAAATGTCCTTATAGCCTGAACTCGTCTTTTTAAAAAATAAAGTAATTGTTAGTTCTTCAGTCATTGACCTAAATAACTACTGTATTTTATGTCAATACTTCATTGTAAATTAAAAATCTATTCGGCCATGTTTATGCATAATTTGTAATGTAACGATTGAAACTATTTGATTTTTATGATACTATCCTAAAAATTTCATTTTTTAGGTTTCCAAACGTGATTATGAGATGTACGGAATCCAGACTCTTGACATTGATGATCCTCTGGTAATTAAAGCGAGAGAGAAGATACTGCAAGCCCTTTTAGAAGAAAAAGATATTAACGTAGAATCTTTTTGGATGTCTGAGATCATTGCTTTAAGAGGAACTGACAAAGTACGTTTTGGTATTTACTACTGTAAGATAAATTTTCCCTGCCGTTTGAAAAAGAAAAGGAAATTTTAGCCACAAAAACCGCTGAGGATTATCGGGTTAGTAATTAACCTACTTTTATCAAAAGAAGGGATGAAGAGACGCTCAAATATTAATAGGGTGTTTTATTTTTCATTGAGGAGCCGATAATGAACAGTAATGTACAAGATTGTGCCTGAAATCAAATTAATTTCTATTACTAGCCGGTTACTTGGCAATTTCTTTCTATAATCTGTAAAAATATTTCAACAAGTAGAACCGAGCTTTTGGATATGTTACATACCCACTCACTTGAAAATGCTAAACTAATTTTAAATTTTAGTTATATTGGTTGAAAATAACCTTGTGTGCTAAGTATGATAAAAAATAAGTTGCTCCACGTAGAATAGCTTGAGTTCTCTGTTGCTAGAGTAATTAATATTAAATAACTGCAAAACTATATAAATAATTTGTATGTTACAGCACTATGGTGAAAGATACGCTATATCGTTTATTGAAAATATTGTTACGATTGTAAGTATTTCTATTTTTATTTTAGTATATTTTAGTTCTGGGTCCATTATGTCATATTGTATGGGTAAGCAGCATAAATTAAACGGACATTCTAGAACTGAGTTGATGTGTTATTTTTGGATAACTGTTGTAACAGTAACTGTAACTTAAAAATCGACTACAAAATAAACTGTCATTAATAACTGCTATTTTTATATATAATTTTCTCGCACATTGCTCCAATTTGGGGATGAGTAATATTTCCAAATTGTAATCCTTTTAATTTATTTTCACTTGAAATTATAATTGGTACGATTAAGGGTTAAAATATTTAATGTTAAACTAATTAAAAAATTGTTAACATTATACATTGTAAAAATGAATAATCTTAATATTTCACTTCTCCTTTAAGTATTTCACAGCTCTATTATGTTGTCTGTAGGCACTGCAGCACTGCGGAATACAAGCTTGCGTTTTTCATCAATAACTGCGGAAAAATATACCGCTAAACTGTTATTTGATGACAGTTATTTGGGAAAAACTCCTTTTAATTGTTATAACTGTTACTTCTAAATCACAGTTATCAAGAAGCGGTTTAGCCAATCATTAGATCATTAATGGTAAAAGTAATATTCCCGTCAGCATTAAGTGCTCAAAAAAACAGATTTTTCCGTGCAGTGTGACATAATAAATATATGTTATTTGAAGGATCTTCTTTATTTTTGCAGGAACAGTTAATAACGAAGACATGCATTAGTACAGTGACTCCAAAGTATAATACAAACGGTTCTGTCGAATTCGAATTCATTCGATATGGAAGACCCAGATGTCAATTCCATGGAATGTATTAACTAAACCAATAAAGAAAAAGGCTACCTCATTCCTTGGTTTAAGATATCATTCCAACCCAATACATATTAATCTACTAACTGCAATATAGATTAATATTGCAGCGTTGCAATATTAATCTTGGTTTAAGATATTACTCCAATAGGAATGGTATGGGATGAGTTATCATCTGCCGTATATATTTTAAGAATCGTTCAACTATTTTTGGGAGAACGTAAGAAAATAATCGTCATCAAGAATATGTCTAAATTCCCCTTCTCATTCAGTCTCTTGGTTTCCAATAAAATGATTATATTCCTTATTAAAAGACGTAAAAAAATTCATTGAGATTATTCCATTTGTATTTTTTCTCCATTAACTATTTTTACACTTTTAAAATTAAGCTCAGTATCCATTAAGGACCCTAAATCAACGAGGTTGGATCTTAAGATATAATTTTTGAACGAGAGTTTTTCCTCGATCTGTAGTCAAATAATACACACACAAATATAAATTTACCAATTACAAGTACCCCTTATGGACATTATGACATGCTGCGTATGTTTGCATGCGTGCGTAAAAACTTGAAGACATTGAATTTTTGAAATATTTCTTTCAACGTCATTCAGATGGGTTTACTTTGTCTCTCACCGGGAAACAAAGTAATCTCTTTACAAAGTAACAGCTGTTAGCTCCGGCTTCCACCGGGAGATTCTTTCCTTTCATTTGTTTATGAAGTGCTGCATTCTGTTGGTAATCATTGTAACTATTTCAAACTATGACCATTTTATGTTTTGATATAATAAACTAATCCTCCCTAAAACTATGACACGGTCTCTTGAAATGGTCCTTCAGCAAAGGCCGAAACATTTTTGAAGCCCAACCACCACAGATCACATTATGAGACTCCAAGCTTTAATATTACAGCAAGATCAAGTGTAATGTTACAAAATATTGCCCAATACTAAATAACCGACTATGTCTTACTAAATAACTTATCCATGAGTTCTGGAGCACAAGTGACAATATTAAAATATATACTGGGCTATAGACAAATTATTTAAAACAAATATTACTGTAATACACAGTTAAACTCACTTTTATAAATATTATGGTATTTATTTAAATACTATACAGCCGTAGGAAACGGAAAAATAATGCCTAATTAATAAATAAAACCTAGACAAGTATATGGCAACGAAGTGAACTGCAGGGTTCCGTCGGTGACCGCTAGTAGCGCCACGACTACGCTCCGCCCACCGAAGCTCCCCACCCCCGCCGCCTGCAGTGGGAAGCGAAGAGCAGCGACCGTCAGTCGGGCCACAGCGGCCCATCCCGCCGCCACGGCGCGTTGAGCCGGCGGCAACCTCCCCTCCCCCACCCTGACCCCCGCAGAGGCACGCTGCGCCCTCGGAGGTCAGTCCGTCCCCGGCCACCGCAGAGGCAAGCTGCGCCCTCGGTGACCGGGTCCCGTACCCCTTCCCTGACCACCGCAGTGGCATGTTGCGCCCTCGGCGGTCAGTCCGTCCCCGGCCACCGCAGAGGCAAGCTGCGCCCTCAGTGACCGGGTCCCGTATCCCCTCCCTGACCACCGTAGAGGCATGTTGCGCCCTCGGCGGTCAGTCTGTCCCCGGCCACCGCAGAGGCAAGCTGCGCCCTCGGTGACCGGATCCCGTTCCCCCCCCTGACCATCGCAGTGGCGAGTTGAGCCCTCGTTGGTCAGTCTGTCCCTGAGCACCGCAGTGGCAAGTTGCGCCCTCGGCGGTCAGTCTGTCCCCGGCCACCGCAGAGGCAAGCTGAGCCCTCGGTGACCGGGTCCCGTATCCCCTCCCTGACCACCGCAGAGGCATGTTGCGCCCTCGGCGGTCAGTCTGCCCCCGGCCACCGCAGAGGCAAGCTGCGCCCTCGGTGACCGAGTCCCGTTCCCCCTCCCTGACCACCGCAGAGGCATGTTGCGCCCTCGGCGGTCAGTCTGCCCCCAGTCACCGCAGAGGCAAGCTGCGCCCTCGGTGACCGGGTCCCGTATCCCCTCCCTGACCACCGCAGAGGCATGTTGCGCCCTCGGCGGTCAGTCTGCCCCCGGCCACCGCAGAGGCAAGCTGCGCCCTCGGTGACCGGGTCCCGTATCCCCTCCCTGACCACCGCAGAGGCATGTTGCGCCCTCGGCGGTCAGTCTGCCCCCGGCCACCGCAGAGGCAAGCTGCGCCCTCGGTGACCGGGTCCCGTTCCCTCTCCCCGGCCACCGCAGAGGCAAGCTGCGCCCTCGGTGACCGGGTCCCGTATCCCCTCCCTGACCACCGCAGAGGCATGTTGCGCCCTCGGCGGTCAGTCTGCCCCCGGCCACCGCAGAGGCAAGCTGCGCCCTCGGTAACCGGGTCCCGTATCCCCTCCCTGACCACCGCAGAGGCATGTTGCGCCCTCGGCGGTCAGTCTGCCCCCGGCCACCGCAGAGGCAAGCTGCGCCCTCGGTGACCGGGTCCCGTTCCCTCTCCCCGGCCACCGCAGAGGCAAGCTGCGCCCTCGGTGACCGGGTCCCGTATCCCCTCCCCTGACCACCGCAGAGGCATGTTGCGCCCTCGGCGGTCAGTCTGCCCCCGGCCACCGCAGAGGCAAGCTGCGCCCTCGGTGACCGATTCCCGTTCCCCCTCCCTGACCACCGCAGAGGCATGTTGCGCCCTCGGCGGTCAGTCTGTCCCCGGCCACCGCAGAGGCAAGCTGCGCCCTCGGTGACCGGGCCCCGTTCCCCCTCCCTGACCACCGCAGTGGCAAGTTGCGCCCTCGGCGGTCAGTCTGTCCCCGGCCACCGCAGAGGCAAGCTGCGCCCTCGGTGACCGGGTCCCGATCCCCTTCCCTGACCACCGCAGTGGCAAGTTGCGCCCTCGGCGGTCAGTCTGTCCCCGGCCACCGCAGAGGCAAGCTGCGCCCTCGGTGACCGGGTCCCGATCCCCTTCCCTGACCACCGCAGTGTCAAGTTGCGCCCTCGGCGGTCAGTCTGTCCCCGGCCACCGCAGAGGCAAGCTGCGCCCTCGGTGACCGGATCCCGTATCCCTTCCCTGACCACCGCAGAGGCATGTTGCGCCTTCGGCGGTCAGTCTGTCCCCCCGTACCATCGCAGAGGCGAGTTGAGCCCTCGTTGGTCAGTCCGTCCTCAGCCACCGCAGAGGCACGTTGCGCCCTCGGTGACTGGCCCCGTCCCCCCGTACCGTCGCAGAGGCGAGCTGAGCCCTCGGCAGTCTGTCCGTTCAGGTTATCCCAGTGGTCCGATGTACCCAGATTCCTGAATTCCGTTTCTCGTCCGTAACTGCCAAGTGGCGCAATCCCTTGGCAGTAACCCCACTATTTCATCCCCACTCTCTTGTGCTTGGGTTTAATAGTGGGTTCCGATGTTTCAGCAGAATCAGTTGAAACCAGCCGTTGAACCAAGTTGGTCCACCTCCGTATCCGTCCGAGCTAGCTCATCCGTTAGATCCAGTGGATCATCCGTCCGTATTCCCCGTCAGCAGCCGGGGAGCCGCGCCGTCGACGCCAGTCCGCGCCATCACCGTGACCTCCTGTGATCAGCTTCGGCCCAGGAGATCGCCCGACCCCCACACCGAACTAAGAGTCTTCGGACAACAGTGAATAACCCGTGTTAATGAAGTCCTAGCCGCAATAGTGGGTGGTGATAGACACTAGTAAGAGTGTGAACCTTAGTGAGTAAAGCCAGTGTGAACTTTTCTTTTGTTTAATAAATTTTCAGTCTCTGTGAGAAAATCGTTCATTTTTGAAACCTGGGTAGACGCCCCTTAAAAAAAGTCTAATAAAGGTAAAAGAACCTTACACAAGAACCTGTGGTTTTGGCTGGAGTACTTGTTAAAAAAACAAACAACTCTCCCTACTTACATTACTCACTCATTACAAGGAGTAAAATACGACAAAACATAGCCGCAGCGGGAAATAGTTATTGTGTTGAATGAGTAAAGTACAACATTGTCTCACGAGTGAAAATGTTGGCGTCCGAGTTTGTCGAGGGCGACAGTTTTCACGAGGGAGACAATGTGCTAGTTTACACACATGTTTCCCTTTTCTGCAACAGTAAATATCCTGACCGTAAACATTAATTTTAATAGCTTAGTAAGTAATAAAAATATGCATTATGTTTCTTTCTGCTATTAGCGCCTGCATCCGGGTATCTGCAACCATGCATGCACCAGCTGAACGTTACAACGTTCTTAAATGCTTGACTTAGACATGCTCACAGCTGATTGTGTTAATATTATTCTCATTTGTTTATTCCTGCCACTAAATCAGCTATTAGCAACTGTATTCGTTGACCTGCAGCACATTTGCATGTGTGCGGGAATATGAAAGGCTCTCTAATTTTTGAATTATTTATTTCAATGTTATTGTTACGGGTTTACTTTGTCTCCCGCCGGGAGAGAAAGTAATCACTTTACTCCCTCTGGGAGACAAATTTTTATTTACTCACCCATTGCAAGAAGTAAAATGTGTCTTAACATAACAGGTGGGTGAAAAAACAATTACATCAGCCTTATAATTTATTAGTCCAAGGGCGGGTAAGGCTCCCTGTAGATGACACTGTCCATCCTCTTCTCCAGTGAGAAGATATCCTGGCACCGGATGGCGCCATCCACCGAGAACTCCACGTCGTAGATGACGTCACCCCGCTGGGGACTCTCGGTCAGGAGGACGGTCGACACACACAGCTGCGTCTCGGCGAGGAAGTGACTGCCGTTCTTGTTCTGAAACCGTGACGTAAACAGTAGGGGGTTCTTAGCGTGACGTAATGTGGACGGTGGGAAATGCTCAATGTGAAGGGGGGTCATATTGTAATGTGTACGGTGGCAACTATCTGAAGGCGGTCATAGTACGACGTAATGAGGAGGATGGGCAAAAATCCGATGGGGACTCAGAGCAACGTAATTTGGACGGTGGGTGGTACACAATGGTCATAGCAAGCAAAAATTTAAACGGGGTCTTAACGTGACGTAATATTTCGCTGGGTCATGATCAGTGGCAGGTGATAATTTAAATGTGGTCATGGAGTGACGTAAGGTGGACAGTGGGTGATGCTCAGTGGGCATAATAAGCGATAATCTAAAGGGGGTCATGGCATGAAGTGGACTCCCGTCCCTGTTTTAAAAGACAGTAGCGTAAAACCCAGCAGGGAGGTCATAGCGTGACGGTAGGTGATGCTCGATGGTTATAACAGGTGGCAATCTAAAGGGGGTTATAGCGTGACGTAATGTGGACGGTGGGTGATGATCAATGGTCATAACAAGTGAACATATAAAGGGGGTCATAGCGCGAAGTGGGTGTACGTCCTTGTTCTAAAACCGTGACGTAATGAGTAGGGGGTCGTATTATGATGTAATTGGGGAAACAATCTGAAGGAAGCCAAAGCGTGAAGTAATGTGAACGGTGGGTGATGCTCAATTTGTCAAACAAGCAAAAACCTAAAGGGGGTCTTAGCGTTATGTGGACGATGAGTGATGCTCAATGGTTATAACAAGCGATAATATAAAGGGGGTCATAGTTTGAGGTGGGTCCCGCCCTTTTTGTGAAACACCATAGCGTAAAACCGGTGCTGCATTCTGTCCGTAATAGATAACACATATTAGGTGATGTTCTTTGGTCATACCCAGCATCACCCATAATGGCGACCAACCAGGCAGGTGTTTTAAACTTATTTGAATGAAAGATGAGTGTAGGGTAATTGTTGTGCGATCTTTAGTCTTGTTACTGACTAAGACCGACATGCTCCTTAGAAAGAAACTGTTAATTATTAGTCAAAAATCCAATGGAAACTAGAGTATGAACATTTTTAACGTGGCATGTGAACTACAATTTCACCAAAGAATTACGAACTGTCCCAGTCCTATACTTTTAAGTCATTTTAAGGCCACAAACAACATGATGATTATTCTACTTTGCTTGCTATGCTCATTCTACTTCAAGCGATATATTTACCGCGTGTCCCATAAAAGTCTCCTCCTAACTTTTCTTCTATACTTTTCAAATATCAGTCCCACGCCGGCCAACCCAATATTGTTGGGTAGTAAATACTTGAGTGGATACTCAGTTTCGGCCGCCATCGTGGGTCCGCCTTATTGGATTAAAAATATGTTTTTTAATGTTAATATGGTGTTGTGACACATCACTTCGAGCTAGATTTGTTTCACTGATTATACTGCCACTATCCACTTTTTAACATCTCTGTTGGTTCTCACGATATGAGTTGCCTAAATTTAATTAATTTATTTTCAACCGATTTTAACATTACAAACTGAAGGTCCATAACCACAAAATAACGCTAGATAGACGAATAGCCAATGTCAGTCAGTGTTGAGTAATTTCCATTTCATTTTCACCAGTGTACATTTTTTGGTCGCCACCTTGGAATCGCCGATTTAAAATGAGGTAAGTTATTTCAAATATGAAGATGGTATTGTGACCCAGAGTTTCAAACTAAAAATTTAAAAATGGTTGAAAATAAATTCATTAAAAGCACAGTTTATATCTTGAGAACCAATCGAGATTGTGGTATTGTAATCAGTTAAAAAAATCTAGCTTTGAGTAATGGGCCACAACACCACTTTTACATTTGCAAATATTATTTTGCATCCAATATGGCGGATCTAACATGGCGGCCGAAATTGAGTATCCATTCAAAATGAAGTGTTAACTACTCCTCAACAATGTTAGTGGTTGGTATGGGGTGACATTAAAAAAAAACAGACAAAAGTTAGGATGGGCTATTGTGGGACACCCGGTATTTTTTTAATTGGACATTTTTTCGATGATCATGTACTTTTATAGAACCAAGCGAAATGATATTACCATTTGTGCCAGGAAACAACCCTTACACCTAAATTATACTGACCTTCCGGTAAAAGTTTGCAGTGAAGGTTGCACCATACCGCTCCCCATGGCTCTGAATCAAATCAGCATTGTATGAAATAAATATTTTAAAATATTCTATCTTATGACGTTTAACGTTAACTTATTGTTTCAAATTTATTATACTCTAAACGAACAACACTGACAATCGGAAGTAAACTGTATTTCTTGATTTATTTTTTAGTACGATCACAAAGGATACCTAACTTGTAAATCCAGTAATCAAGGAAAAAAGAATACCATGGCCCAAAAATCAGGACATTCCAAAAAATAAGTTTAACTCAAGCCCCGCCGCCATGAAATATCAAGTTACGGCTCTAGTTCGGTAAGTGCTGTCACGGGCGAGTTACAAAAAAATACTTCACATCATACTAAACAGAAAATTTTTGTTCATAGCATATCTTTTGCATAAGACCTTTTTTCGTACAAAAAAGTCACTTCTGGCATTCGTTAAGGTTAATGTGGTATTGTTGCAATCAGCTATACAGCTGATAGTCTTGCTCTGCATTTATAGGCTAAATGTGTGGTGAATTTACCACGCCCTGAGGGGTAAATTTACCTCACAGTTATAACAATAAGGCTATAAGGCACAGAAAACATCTGTTTCTGTGAAGTACGATGTGAAAACCTCCTACACATTTTGGCAACTTTCACTCCAGGAATGGTATTCAAGTTGATTTGCAGCCAGAGACCTAGACAGACTGTGAGACTTTGGAGGAATGAAAGCCCCAGCATTCCCAGCTAGGCACGTCTCCCTAGGGAAGGAAGGAATTGCCAGGATGGGAAAGGTATGATGCAGTCAGTCAGCCTCACCCCTGAAGGAAGAGAGATAGATTTCCAACCTTCCTCCAGGCTCTTTCGGGGATGACTTACCCTCTAACCAAGCATCCCCGGACAAGGTCCTGCTCCTGGGAGCTCTCCTTGTTGTGAAGAGTCTCACCCAGGCCGATTCGCCCTCCAGACTAGCAGACACGCTTAAATGGTTGTCAAATAAAGGTCCCTCATCCCCTCACAAATGGGCAAGCCAGGATGATCCACGTCCCCCTACAGGACTCAGACTGACAGGGTATCCGAGCTCAGTCGGGAATCAAAGTTCCCAGAAAGACAAGGAGGAACCGAGGTGAGCAGGAAGCTGATAAATCTGGACAGCCAATAGAATTACCAGAAAAATGGCAGCTTCTAATTACTGTAGCCATTGTCGACCTCTGTATTGGTATAAAGACGTCAGAGAGCCATCTATGGCCTACAGAGACCCAGAGTTTAACATGGAACTGGAAGTTGCTTCATTGTTCTTTACAATCAACTTATCACATAACAAACGATAAAGAACGGGTTGTACTAACCTAATTAAATCGATTTAGTCAATTGACTGATCAACATTTCACCTGATCATCCCTGCCACGATGTCTCGAAGATGTTGGAAATTTGACCCAATAAATTCTCAAAGCGGTCCCCGGTGGCTCTGTACTCTCTATCGATTTCTGTATTTTGTATCGAAATACTTCTGCAACATTGCGTGCTACTTCCTCTTCTTCTTTGTGAAATGTGTGATCTGTAGCCTGCAAACAATACCAAATATCTTAAGTAGGAGAATAGCTATCTATAGTAACAAGGCCGCGGCGCTAGTAAATGGCAACATCGCGTCTAATAAGGTTTCAACTGATTTGTTAATCCATGGCAATATCTTTTGTTTACTTGAAACCAGCTAGCTCTGTTAAGGGTTTTACCATGCAAAAACCCCTAGCAAAGCGATGTTGCCAGTTCGAAGGCCGCCGCCTTATTACTAGAGACGGCCGTTTGGGCCATGGTAGGAGTCACCTTAGTTCGCCATTGCAAAGATTGAGATGAGTTACTAATAATCTCATCAAAACCTTTTATACAAGTCACACTGAAAACATTGTTGGTTGCTCATGGTGTTTCTTTACACTTTCTTCGAACTGTCAAATCGCCACGTTGCATGCGTTTTTTAGCAATCGTATTTAATATAAAAAGTGTACAATATCGCCTAATTTTACATTAAAAGAAAATGTATTTTAATATTTTTACATAGCGCAAAGTTTTATTTAATTCGATATCTTCGTGTGAATTTATTTTAGTTTATTTAGCTGCTTCGTTCATTTTTCCTGGGCAAATTTGATAGGTTTTTAACGCATTATGAAACTATCTTTCCCGTCATATGTTAACTTGTGGCAATTAATTAGTAATGGCTGTTCATAAACTCGACTACTTTTCTTTATATATATACATATATATATATATATATATATATATATACATATATATATATATATATATATATATATGAATATATTATTTATTAAGAAACTCTGAGATTATTTATCATACCGCATCCATAAAACACCGTCTAAGTGTTAATACATACTTAATTTGAAAAGCCTATGAGAAATATTTGAAGTTGCGCAAGCGAACTTCCAGTTACAATATTGCATCAGAACTTTCCCTTTACTGATGTAAGTGCTATACTAAAACAGATGTTCGTTGACAATGTTTTCAGCACAGCTGGATTTTATGCTTAAGATTGTAAAAAGGTAATAAGTTTTTTACTCTCGTTTTGGCTATCTTAGGTGATTCCTAGTCTACTTTGTTATACCGTTGCGAAAATGGTAGTTTTAATTGCATGTGTTGTGGGTATGCGTGGCTAAAGAATCCTTTTCCGTCCTAGGGAGAAAAAGAACCAGTAAGTGTCGAGGGCGTCAGCTGTTCGTTTATACAATGACACAAACAGCAATCATGTGTTTGTCGGTGCAAATGGTGAATTATCGAGAGTGGCAATCAATTATTATTATTATTATTGACTCTAATTCATTGTTGCATTTTTCTCGGACCTAAAACTCTCCAATTTTACCAATCGATAGCTCAATACGTTCAATCAATACGTAAATGTTTATTGAAAGTTCGACCTAACTCTAACACAAATGAAACGGACAATCAACTGATGTTTTAGAATTAATGGAAGAACAAGATGAAAACCTCTGTGGGATAAATTTTGTAAGAGTAAACAAGTGGTAAATTCTTTTAAGTAGTCAGAGTAATACATTGAGCGGGAAAAATATATACATCATTATATGGGCTTAAAGTTGGTTTTCACCACAAAAAGAAACGGATGATGGTAGACCTATCATGGTGAACCTATGATGGCAGATTTATAATGATAGATTTATAATAGCGGACAACATTTTCCACACTTTAAAAATGTGGTATAACTACCGACACAGTTCTGGGGTGGTTTTAAATCGATATTTTAAATAATGTAGACAAACCTTAGGCGAAGGGTAGATTTATGGCACACTCCGTATCAGTTTGAAAAGGGTGTTGAACAAATATCGTAATTCGGTTGTTAACATTAGTCATTGCTAAGAACTTGCTTACCGCTTTGTGTTATTAAATAAAGTAAATATAAATGAAATAACATAAATTAATTAATTCATACATACCTTTTCACTGATCACTTGCATAATAAGTAAGGACAGAACTATCGAAGCTCTCATGACTCTGCAGCTTTTCCAAGTCTTCTTTGATCGCTTCTCAATCATCCGAATTTTTAATATATTCAGTTTAAAATTTACCTGCATATAAAAACAAAGATTAGGTAAAATAATCCAAGATAGACGCCTAAAAATTATGGCTCAAAAGTCTTTCTTCTGAGTATGAAGTGTCTTTTTACATAATTTTCTCAATATTTGTCACTTTTTTACTAATTATTATATTTACTAAAAGTATCACTCTAACTCAGGCAACAAAATTAAAAATCATGTGTTAAGTAATTGCCAACAGATAAATAAAGTATCATTAAAAGTACACACTAGAGTCTCAAATGAAACATAAAATCTAAAGCTAATTACTGTCACGATTAATAGTCTTTTTTTAGCCATAAAATGTTTAATGTTTATTGATCGTCATGTTTATGGTACGCCAATAAATTACGAATAATTGCTAATAAATTACGTCCTCATATCAGGCATCTATTACTCGTATTTGATTTAGTCAGTGCAGGCAGAATAAAAAGCGTTGTTTATTGGCTAGTTTTTAATGGAAATATTGACAAAAAAATTTAAAAATAAGGTTAAAATTGCCAAAGTGTTACTCCATAATTTCTCGAAAAATTTAATTTCTAATGAAATATAATGATCCATTGTATTTAGTAGAAAGCGTGAAAAATAATCGAAGTTATATCACTGGACGGATCTTTTAAAGTTAATGATAGAAACTTTATCACCGATGAAATCTTTATCTTCGTTTTATTATGAAACAATTGTAACTGCAATCGTTTATTTACTTTTTATTTGGTCTTGAAACTCTCAAACTCTAGGGACTGGTGTTTTGAATCAACAACAAACCATGTGTGGACAATGTTTGGAACACAAATTTTTGACTTTGCAACTTTGTTTGAACTAGTTAGGAGGTAGACAAAGTCCCCGTCCGTAGCCTTTGATCGGGGGAGGGAGGAGGGTCTGAAGGTAAATTTTTTTAGTTTTTCCTAAATATCTTGAAAACTCTGACCTTTTAGTATTCCCTATTAAATTGGAAAATTAAAGAAAATCAAATTTCCGGTAAAAAAAAGTATGATATGTATATTTTGGTCCAACCATTTACAAGGTTAGCACAAATTTTTATTAATTTTTAAACAAATATCCCTTTTATAAGAAATAAATGTAAATTTGTGTATATGCCCTGTGGGGTAACGCTTTTTCACCTAAAGGAAAATGGCCAGCATTCATGAAATAGTGAATAAATTTACAGTAATTTGACACCTGGATCATTAAAATTGGTCCAAAGTTTGAGTCTTAGTGAGCTCATAAAGAAAGTTATTTTTCAAAGAAATTATAACAAATATGTGGTTACAACATCCTTTTGGCGAGCTCGCCCACACGTTTATTTTAGACCAATTTTTATGCTTGAGCTGTCAAATTACGGGAAATTTGGTCAATATTTCCTGAATGTTGTTTATTTTCCTTTAGGTGAATAGGCGTGGCCCCTACTATGGGCTTGTATCTTACACACAAATTTACATGCATTTCTTATGGAAGGGGTTATTATTTAGAAGTTAATCAAAATAGTGCTTACCTTGTAAAATGTTGGACCAAAATAGACATATTATATACTTTTCTTACTGGAAATTTAATTTTCTTTAATTTTCCAATTTAATTCGGAATACAAAAAGTTGATAGTTTTCAAGATATTTAGGAAAACCCAAAAAATGGTACCTTCAGACCCCCCTTCGTCCCCCCGCTCAAGGGCTACGGATAAGGACTTTTGATATAATCACCCCTAACTAGTCCAAACAAAGCTAAAAAGTCAAAAATTGGGTTCCAAAAATTTCCCTCTATAACTTTTTGTTGCCTGGACATACGGCTCAGGCTCAATTGGCCAAAATAAACCTATATTTAAGTAAATTTAAACATTGAAACGTAACTTGCTGAAATTTAAACTGTCATCAGTTTGTTAAGAAGTGCAGTCGTCATTTTAAAAGCAGGAAGAGAACAAGAAGGGTGGACGGGCTAAATAATGAGTAGAAACTAATTAGGGCTAGTTTTACATTTGCTCAGAGACAGAATTTATCCAGATTATACAATTCTGAAAATCTGACAATGACAGTTTTTACGTAACACGTAACACATGTTAGCTGTATGCTTTAGGGGAAGGTGCCTAGCGCCTACAATTCTCAATACCACTGAGTTCATATTTCATATTTTTATGAAATATGAATATGCCTCAATTGTCATATTTTTATGAGTTCACTGCTATAAATATATTAAAAATATCTACCTATCGCTTATTAGATGTATCGAAACAATAACTATCTTTAAATACAACTTATTGGAAGTAAAATATCAATATTTCCGATGCCTAAAAATAGCATATTACGTTACTAGACCGGTAAGTACAGTTTTACCGTGCGAGCCGCCAGGCGAGTCATAAAATTGATAAATAGAAACCTTTTTCATTGCTCCATGAACTCTTCATCCCACTCATTGTATTTTTCCTTGATGGCTGTAGATTGCAAGCAGTTGTTATGATTACTTCTTTTTATTTACACTTTCCTTGTTTATTTTCATTGCTATCATGGCATTTCATAAGGCCAATGTTAAAATTTTACAACTTTAAAATTAGATTTATTACGTTATTAGATTTTCTCTGGCCAAGTAATCTGCATAAAAGACCTTTTTGAGTCATAAATTATTTATTTCCAGACTTTGAAGGAAATCCTCGGAGCCGTTTTTGAGATCGTTGTGCAAACATCCAACCAACCAAGCAACTATTTATAAAATGCCTTACTACTAAATTGACCTATAAATATGCCAAGATAGTTTAGTTAAAGCCACGAAAAATGAGGTAATTCCTTAAATTGGTCAATGTTTACATATGGTTTTCTAGTTTGACACATATATCGTCTAAAACAGTGTTTCCCAACCTTTTGGTGCTCGCGTACCACCTACCACATTTTCAATATTTTGGCGTACCATCGCAAGGACCCCCTCCTCCCACCAAAGAGGGATTTCTTCCAACAATGCTTATATTTAGCCTTTGGCGGTTTACTTTTTGCAAGCTAAATTTATTATATTTTCCTTATCAATGTACACTTTTAGATCGTAATTTTGGTTGATTGTAATGACATTTTGGCAAATTATATGTTCACCTCAGCTCTGCTCAATGACTTTAGACGATTTGGCGAAACAACCGTCCTATGATTTTTGTATATGAATTTCGTAAATGTGAAAACATTTGTAGGTACACGGGGAAAAATAATCTCTCTCTGTTATTTGGAACTTGACATATTTCTCATATTCTATATTGAAAAATTAACATAAATAAACAATTTAAAGCCATTCAAAGTATACGGTATTTTCATATATTACAAAAATGTATTCAACAGAGTGCATTCAAAGTAGATAATACGTTTGGTTTGTAAAATAGAACAATTATCAACTATAGTAATACCATTGATTATGGAATTAACACTGTAAAACTGGTAGTACTTTTTAATGGAAATAATATTTTCTTAATGCCAAAATTTATATTAAAAAGAATTGCTCTGAAAAAGAAAGAGTAACAATATTTCCTGAAATATGGTACGAAATTGACACGTTATGACCAAAACAGATGCTGAAAACTCAAGGCATTTAGTAGGGCCTGTTCGACGGGGCAGCGTTCGTTCGTAAACCTAGTGTTTTATTTTTTACTACACCCTCAATATCTCTTGCGTACCAACTGAAAGACCGACGCGCACCACCAGTGGCACGCGCACCACCAGTGGCACGCGCACCACCAGTAGCACGCGCACCACCAGTGGCACGTGTACCACCAGTAGCACGCGCACCACCAGTGGCACGCGCACCACCAGTGGCACGTGTACCACCAGTGGCACGTGTACCACCAGTGGCACGTGTACCACCAGTGGCACGTGTACCACCAGTGGCACGTGTACCACCAGTGGCACGTGTACCACTGGTTGAGAAACTGAGTCACCCGTCAAGTCACCTGACAGCTAGTGGTATCATTGTTTTAGCAACCACATGGGATGTCAACGTTTATAGATTATTATAGTATATTACGCAACTAGTGCGGGAAGTAGGTGTTTACGTGCGAGCATGATAGTTCACGCGCGACGCTTGCGGAGCGCGGGAATTTCATGCGAGCGACGTAAACACCTTCCCGGATGAGTTGCGTACGATAGTTTTCGCAACACTACCAGCAACAAATATACAGGGTAAGTAAAAAAAACAACACTTCTATGAAAGTTAAAAGATCTAAAAAAATATTAATGAAACTGCAGAGAGAAAATACGAACAAAACTATATTTATCTGTGCGGGGGAAATAACAAAAAGCGTTATCTCTGATGTTCACCGACCGAGTAAGCCTTTCTAGGAATACGTCTTATTGTCACACAGACGGCAACAATTGATTAAATAATACTGCTCTTTATAAACTTATCGCTATTAACTGTACGTATCGCAACCTGGGAAACCAGTTTATTTACAATTGAGATATGGTCGTTATAGTTAAAATGTGTATGTTGTGTTTATGTATAATGTATGTAAATTGTGTAATATACTATTTTGTTTCTTGAGTTGGCAACATTGAGCATTTACCGCACTCGTGCGGTAAATGCTCAATGAAAGCTCTTTACCGCACTCCAGCTGATTTGTTACCTCACTACAGCTGATATTTGCCGTACTCTTTTGTAAACGGCGACTTCCCACACTGAAACGGAAGCGGAAATCGGCTACTTACTAGTGTAGTGTTGCGAAAAATATCTTACAATAAATATTCAGCATTGATACTTTATTTTTAGGGGCTTTTTCCCCTACAAGCCAGTAGTTTATATTAAATTACTTAAGGGAAATTTTTGCGCCGAAATTGTGGGCGTTTGGAAGGTCGCAGAATGATGGGAGGGGACTGAAATTGAAGGTCTCCATCACAGGGACTCGGGGAAAATACTGAAATTGCTTTAAGCTTACTATAAAATGAGAAATAAAGTAAAATAGCTGTCATTTAAAAACCATTGGGATGTTAAAAGGTCTGCTTTGTTTACTTAAAACCAAAAGCTAGATATAATCATAATTTTTTGGATCCAAAAGCCTGTTTTCTAAGAAGGCATTTTGTACTATAGTAAAGAAGGATTATGCCTAGGGGCTATTAGCCCCTTCAAGCCTCTAGTTTAAATAAATCTCACAGAGAGTTCTAGTTTGCGTCATTAATTTATGTTTTATATTTTCTGCTGCTTATTAGGGGTTGGTCTATGAAAAATTAAAAAAGCCCCAGTAACCCCTACTTAGGAATGCCCAGTTACCTTGGTGATTTCGTAGTTATAAAAAACTCCATTTTCCCATATAAAGCAAATGTGTTAAATATGCAGCTCTCAAGTTCAATTAATACAAGTTTCAATGCCTCCAGGACAGCACATTTTAAAGATTGGAGGTAGGTATAAATTGAAAAGTTGTTGGTTTTTGCAAGACCTTTAAAAATGATATCCTATTTGTCATATGTTGCTATTTAAAATTTTTGATTTTCAGGGCTACCAACATAAAAAAATACAAGTACTGCCAAAAACTTTTTATTTCCTAAATCTTAGCATATCACATATTGAATTAAAGCTGGGTCTACCATGATTAAGAATATTTAAACTGAACAAAAATATATTGAGTGGTTCTCGAGATACAGGGTATTCCGTAAATACCAATAATTTTCACAAAAACGGCCGCCATTTTGAATTGAATAAAGGCAAGTGAATTTTGTTTCCACCAAATTGATTGTCCTGTTTAGAGCTTTAAATTGATGTATAGCATTGCATATGTTTCCTTTTGAAAATTCACAAATTCGAACCCGTAACCCTCGGTTTTTTGAACACCCTGTATTTTAAAAAAAAACTTAAACATATTTTAACGTTGTTCCTTGGGGTCGATTTAGTGGGGAATGACTTTGTTTCATCTATGTAGGACTACTTGTTTGTCCGCAATCCGTTTGAGATAGCTTAGTTGAGACACCTGTAATTTACTATAAAAAATAATTCTTAGTACCGGTACCTAAAAACGAGAAAATGGATCGAAGTAGGTGTTTTTTGGTTGTTTTTACAATTCCGAGTACAACAATGGCATTTGTTTTGAAAAATTAATTGATTAATAGGTTTTTGCACAAAAACGCTATTTCCGACCACTGTGCGGCGGTCGGAGGGGGTACTGAACCTCTAAACTTATTATTCTAAATACTTTCAAAAGTGTTATATCACTGTTAAGTTGAAGCGAATGTTACTGCAAAATGCAATTGCTTTGCATGTAAAGTTACTTATACAATACCAGTCGCTTTTCCCGTGCTTTGCGAAGGCAAGAATAAGTGTAAAATAATTGATTGTTGTTTGCAGAAACAACTGATTCTTTTTAAAGCATTGGTATAAAGCTCACATTAATTAGGTGTGTGGTGTCTACTATCTGTATAAGACAAAAATTTAAAGTTGTCTTAGGCTTAGGTAATATAAGCCTATAGTGTATAGTATATAGTAGAAGCGGTAATACAAGACCTGTAAACTTGCATTACTTTACCAGAGGCATAAATAATCAGTTTGTCAGATTGCCAAAAGTTAACAAAGATATTTTTAGGAAAAGTTTTACGTATTCAGGCTGCAAATTGTATAACCAACTGCCGCATATTATTAAACAATCAAAAAATATACAGGTATTTATCGAAAAACTGTCTTCCTGGCTACTTGATTTCAGTGATGTTAATTTCTTGCATCATATTACGTGTTAACATGGAATCGATTTAAGTATTGTACCAATTAGAGAGTTTGTTAGCCTATGTTAGCTGATAAGCTCAAGATAACATCAGACGGTGCGAAGAGCTGAGTTTTGATAAATGTTGATATTGGACTGGACTCACATTAATTTCAGTGTTTTTACATTATTGTTTAATTTTACTAGCCACATTACTTGCAAAAGTGGCTAGTTATTTCCTAAGCTTTTCACTATGTCGATCTTGTATTTTTGATTGAAGAAATAAATCATTATTTCATTATTTCATAATATCACTCTCTAATTATAAGGTTGTTTTTGGTGACAAACATTCTCTTCACGAAGCGTCTACATTAAGAGCTTCGAATTTACTGCATGTTTGATTCGCTATAATTTATTGAATTTTTGAATGAGTGTATTTTGTGAGAACCCGAACATAAAAGATACTATAGATTGGTTGAGGTGGACAATCCAGGGTGGGAAAAGGAGGTGAAACTCTTTTTGTTCGTTATTATGTACACTGCATTATTCCCTCTGTAAACGGAATAAGAAATATGTTGAAAAAATATAACAGGATACAAGAACATCATTTTACACCTCTGAGTGGTCAGTAGCCGTGAAGCCTTTACTAAAGCAAACATATTTATACGAGGGAAAATATCAAACGAACTAACTCTAAGCGTTCTATTAGTTTTCTTAAGTTTTTAGTTAATTGTACGAATTTAACACAGCATTGTCGAAAACAAACATCCGGTAGTTTCTATTTAACTGACACTATTGACAGTATTTACCAACAAATGGGATGTAGACAAATGGGCTGACATCTTTCAGACCTAGTCAAAAGCTCACCATGAACTCAAGTGTTCCTTTCATCGCTCTTTTTGCTGTAAGTTTTAAAAATAACTATCATTTACTTGAAACGAAATTCCATTAAACCTAATTATGAATGCTTTGTCAACGATTAAAAATATTTTTAATGCTTTTTGTCGTTTAAATTTCTTTACCTAAAGAAAAGGCTTCTTTAGGCACAGGTATTTAAACGAAAAAAAGCATTCAAAATATTTTGAATCGTCCATTTGGACAAAGCATTGATACTATTTAAGTTTAATGGAATTTATTTTCTAGTAAATGACAATTATTCATTATTTGATTATTAATTGATCGCCTTGATTATTTGATTTTTCAAGTTCCTGTAGAGTGAAATGGAATACATATATTTTCATAAAACTAAATAAAATAAATTTTAATATTTTTGCAACTGGCAATTTAAAAGTTTTTAAATTGTTTTATAATGTAATAGCATTTGTAAACAGTTACTTGTGAAATATCTATTTTTATTTTTACAAACGGGTATTTTATTTGTAAAAGAAAGCACGGGTATTTTATTTGCAAGAACTGCACGCCTTACAACCAGGAGGATATTTTTGCTTTACCAAAATCGTATTGTTTTGTAGCTTTACGTTTAGTAGAATTTTATTACTTATTAGTTGATATTACCGTGAAGAAATAACTATAACGATTTGTTTTATTTTTCTATTAAGTATTGTTTTTCAAGCGGCGGCGTCCTTTTGTCATCAAACGTTTAAATACTACCGTTTCATGCTTTCTATGAGGTCCATCGACATCAGAAATTACACCAGAAATTGTAAATTGTTTACAAGGGAACTGTGCATGGTTTTAAAAACTACACAGACGGATTATAAATATTATAATACGATTTATTTTATCTATATTTATTATAAATGTCTTAAAATTGTTTTCCTAAGTGCAAGTGTAGTACAGTACAAAAGTGCAAGAAAACACGATGTTTGCTTTGTCTTAAAACAATTATTTTATTTAAAAGCAACTGTGAGCTAATAATGCATCCTTAAAGTTGTAATAGTAACATATAATATGGACGAATATCGGAATGAAAAGTGGGGAGACGACGTTTTCAACAATTAGGCTTCGGGTACGATACGAGCGACGATCTAGCGACAGGCGGCGAGCGATGACTCATTTCTGGTCAAGATTCGAATCGTTTTAGACCGCGCGGCGACGTTCAAAAAAAAGTATTCGATTACTAAATTGATCACATTTCCCCCCACATATTTCACCCTCAAATTTCCAATCTCACAAAGTTAAATCCGCTTTTTCATCAACAAAAGCGGATGAAAAAGCGGTATCTCCAGTATATATTTCTAACCTCCAGTATCTATAGTCTAGCCTCGTGAAACTATATTTAACCTCAAACAATACAAAAATGCAACAATGCAGATTATGAGTGACTAGCGAAACTAAATAGTGATTTGCGTAGAGCGCAAAGTACATACATACATACATACATATCCTCTTCATCGATGACTGGCGATGCCAGATAGATTTCGTCAACTTATAATATAAAACAATAGAAACTAATATTTACAATACTTAAAATTGATGGCGGCTGGACTTAGGCAACCAGAATTGTGTCCTCGGCCTCAAAGACCTCCTCCAGGCTGTATGGTGAGAGGGAAATGAGCCAGTTTTTCACTGTCACCTTAAATTTTCTCATCTGTAGTTGACGCACTTCTCTTGGCAGAGCATTATAAAGTCTTAGGCCAATGATAGGGGCACTTTCCTTCTTCATGGTCAGTCTTGTATAAGGAACGTCCAAGCTACCTCTCTGCCGGGTGTTGTGGGAGTGGACCTCCCCCCTTATTTTAAATTTGTCGATGTTGGCATGAATATGCAGAAGGTTGCTGAAAGCATACTGCCCAAAGAAGGTTAAGACACCAAGCCTCTGAAAAATAGGTTTACAGTGGTCTCTCCAACCCGCTGATGCAATTATTCTTATTGCTCTCTTCTGCAATTTAAAGACCTCCATGCTGCCAGTGGAGTGGCCCCAAAGCAAAATTCCATAAGTCAAATGGCAGTGAAAGAGCGCATGGTAGACAGTCAACAGATATTGAGTGGTGAGGACCGTCTTTAGCCTTCGCAGAAGGTATGCGACCCTGGCAAGCTTTTGGCAAGTACTCGCCACATGGCCCTTCCAAGTCATCTTGGAGTCGATCTTGAATCCTAAAAGTGTCACCTCCTCCTGTTCAGCATGGTTCAGCCTGCTCAGACTACATATGAGATGTTGGGTCTTATTTTCATTGAGGCCTAGCCTATTTAGAGAAAACCAGTCTTTTGATGCTTCAAAGATTTGGCTGGCCCTCTGAAGAGCATCCTCAGGATTCTTTCCCCTTGACACAATGGTGGTGTCGTCTGCGAACTGCAGAACGTCCCCAAGTTGGCCGATGTCATTAACCATTATTAAGAAAAGAATGGGACCCACCAATGAGCCTTGCGGGACGCCATGTACCACCTTCATGGGTTCGGATTTAGCCCCTTTAATTGAAATTACCTGAGATCTGCCCTCCAAGTAGGATCTAAAACTTCCAATACAGCCCCTCTGACACCATAGGCCTCTAATTTGCTTATCAAAATCTCATGCGAGACGCATTCGAAGGCCTTGGATAAATCGGCTAGGGTTAGTGCGATGGAGTCCCCCTCTTCAAAAGCATTATGGACATCTTCAATCAACTGGGCCACTGCGGTGACCGTTGACATTTTCTGGCGGAAACCATGTTGGGAATCAGAAAATAAATGGTTGACTTCAAAGTAACGAACCAGCTGAAATTTCATTACGGCTTCGAATATTTTCCCGATTATCGGTACTAGGGAAATCGGCCTATAACTTTGAATGGACTCAGGATCCCCCTTTTTATAGATTGGGACTGTACGAGCTATCTTCAGGGAGCTTGGGAAAATCCCATTTGCTAGACAGTTATTGATGACCATTGCTAGCGGGGGTGCTATAACTTCAGCGATATGTTTTACCACTATAGTACTTATACCATATATGTCTTGACTGTGAGAATTCTTAAAATTACCAATTATCTTAAGAATATCAGTAGGTGTAACCGACTTCCAGGCCGCAAAGCTGGTGTATAAGTTTGGCCTATTAATCATTGTGACACAACTGTTGTTGCTGCTCCCAGCCCGTGAGCATAGTGGGTCCACAATCTTATTAACCTCTCCCAAGATGAACGAGTTGAATTCATCGGGGCTTGCATTACAGGTAGTGTTCTGCCTAACTGATCGAACCTGGTTTACAAGGCCCCAAGCCGCTTTACAGGGGTTACGGGCATTGTTGATTAAGCTTTCATTATGCATTTTCTTAGCAAGGTTTACTTCTCTCATGTATATTCTCTTAACTCTCAGATAATATGAATAAAATCTATTTTTTTCATCAATGCTACTTGCAATCTTAAATCTATCATGCAAAGCAACAGTAAGATTTTTTAACCTAGTTAGTTCGGGCCTAGAGAAATACCATAGCTTGTCTGCGTTGTTCGTACATTTAGCATTTGGCCTAGGTCCATTTTTCAACTCTTTAACCGGAAATACTAAGTTAAACCTGTTGAGGAACAAGTTAAAAAACTCGTTGAACATTGCTTCAGGGTGGGCACAGGAAGCAACAGTACCCCATTCTACACTGCTCAATAGGGCTTTCAAGTAAGGAAGGCGGTCCTCAAATATAGGCCTAGCCTCAAACTTATAATTTTCACACCAGGGTAGAGAAACAGGAGCAGTACTCACCATGTTAGGCGCAATATCTATAACCACCGGGATGTGGTCCGCTACCACTGGGTTGCCGATGGAGACTGCGTATTCCCAGGAATTCAGTGAAGTGGCCACAGTATCCAAGCAGTGTTGTCTTCTGGTTGGTTCACGGTTTGTGATGTACGCCCCATGGCTCCTGAGTAGGGTGGTTAGAGCAGAATTTTTATCATTTTCATATTCCAAGTGAACGTTAAGGTCCCCTCCAATAACAATTGGTAGGTTTAGATTCCCCAGCCTTGTAAGACATTTGTCAAGTTGGTCGTAAAACACGTTGAAATCACCATCAGGAGATCTGTATGCCGATATGATAAGGAAAGGACTGTGCGAGTTAGGTCTGTTTACTATAAGACCAGATAGCTCAATGTTCATGTCACTACAGTATTCTTCAAGGTTAATGTTCTTATATTTTAACTCATTATTCAGGTATATCGCTGTACCACCATTTTTATGGAATACACGACAAAAACTGGAAACTAGGGTTAAATTACCAATATTTGTGAAAACGCTAGTTTCTAACTTTGAGAGCCAATGCTCACTTACACATAGGATATCAACATTCATTTCATCAGAAAAAATTGAGATTAAATTAAGTTTAGTCCTCAAACATTGCACATTCACAAAAGCAGCTCTAAGGTCACTATTGTTTTTCACTAGGCCTAGCCCACTTTCAACTAGGCCTTTTTTTGTTTGTTCTTCATCTAGGCTACTTTTGTTCTTTGATTCACATTGATTCGCTACCTCACTAATTGGTTCTTGGTTCTCTTGAATAAAAAACGCTTAATTATTGCGTTTTTCGGCCAAACTGAGCTTTCTAGAAATTCGTCTTTTCGTTTGAAGTCAACACCTAGTCGAAAACTGGCACTTTCACCCTTGCTTTCCAATTTTTCCACAGATGGATCTATTCCCACAAATGAAGAACGTACAAACTGCTTCACTGCATCAACAGTAGTTTCTGGCTTCATTCTACCTAAGTAAAACCAGGCTTTTTTATCTCTTGCTTCTATTTCACAGTCTTCTTTATTTCCAATAACAACTTTGGCGTAACTTGGCTTGGAGATAAGTTCGTTACTTCCATCACTCTTTCGATTGCTTCTACCGCTATCGATATTCGTGGCACTTCGATTGCCATATCGATGTTTGTCATATTTTACGTTTGTATCACCCCGCCGATTTACAGTCTTATTTTCGGCGTTACTGTTATTACTCGATCTTTTATTTTTATAGGGAATATGCTTCCAACTATTTTCCTTCGTATTTTCCATCTCCTTTTCCTGAATGTCTGGATTTACTGGTAGCGAAGTAGACGTAAGCATATTTGATTTCTCCATGGATTTCTTCCGATCATGAGATTCGAGAATCGAATGATCACTAGACGGTTGATCTATCGAAGTTTTCACTTGTTCAATCGAAGCTTCTGCTTGACTATCGAAACTCTTCCTAACCTGGCTACTCACTTCATTAAAAATTACGTGATTATCGTCTATATCCTTGAGACGTTGGTTAATTAATATGTTGTCGTTAATTACAACCTTCACTGTTTCAGATAATTTTGTCACTAGTTCGTAGAGATTTAGGTAATCTTCTGTTCCGACTGTTTTACTCCTCATTCGTTCCAGCTTGGCGTCACAGTCTGCGCAGATCCACTTTATTATGTCTTCTAACTCTTTAATCTTCAGGTAATTTTCGCTGCCAATATTCACGCAGTTAATATGATGCCACTTATCACATAAACCGTCGCACTGAACAGCTTCGTCATTCTTTTTAACTTGCTTTTTACATTTAGGACACAATTCCTTGTTTGCTGCACCTGCCGCCATCTTCGTACCCCTTCATCTGTCATCAGTATGTCATTGCCGCTCGAGGATTGTAGATGATGACCGCACAAAGCGTTAGCTAAGTTTTGGTTGAGGTGGACGACAGAATGTTTGCTTATTCTATTGAAACGAACCGGAATTTGAGGTAGAAACGGTGACAATTAAATCAGCTGGTTTAGAACAAGGCGACTAGAATTTAGAATACGATGAATGTCATGGGATTTCTGACCAATAGGAACTGGTCTGTGGAGTTTGACGTCATAGTTATCTCTCTTGTGTGCCACCTTAACCTAATAATTAATTAACTCCTATTCAGCGAGCAGGAATGAAATGAAAGCAGAAATTAACCGATTTGCGTACTGTTTACAGGTGTGGCAATGTGATTATTTCCATGAAAAAAACATTTTTCCTACAACCGCACGTAAAGTATCAGTTTAGGCACCGAAAACCAATCGTAAAACAGCTGTTTACTTAGGAGCGAGCGATAATGTATTTGAAAGTCTTTGGAGCGAGCGCAAAAGTCTTTTGCGCTCGCCACGTGATTACTTTCACGCTCGACAGCTGATTTTGCATTGTTACTCATCGCACAACAGCGCTCCTTTCCGTTTCCGACTTGGCTCGACTTGTTTATAACCTCAAAATGGCGCATTCAACTACAATGGATGTAATTAGTGATTACGAATTTGGACTTACTTCACCTGGTAGTAGTGAATTAGTGAAATAAGTTTCATGAAACTTATTATTATTACCTCGTAAATTTAGAAACCCTTACGAAAATAAATATGAAGAATTATTTATGCAATCATAATGGCGCATTCAGCTACGATGGATGTGAGTAACTGTGGTTGTATTTATCGTTTGAGAAATTAAAACTGCAGTTGTAGAAAAAATTTCGTATGTATTTCGCGTGTAAAGCGTCTCTCGCTTTCGCTAAAAATACCGCGCTCCGCTATGCGTCGCGCGGTATTTGTTTAGCTCAAGCGAGAAAGACCTACTTTACGCTCTTAATACATAAATAACTATTTTAACCTGACCATAGCGACAAAAAACACTGAGGTCACCACTGAATTCCGCTCGCCGCTTGGTTCAATCGTAGCCACTGCCTTTAAAACTATAAGCTGACAAATAAATAATACTCAAAGACCGAGCGTTGTCGCTTTCCGCTCGTCGCTCGTTTCACACCCGAGGCCTCAGCACTCTACAGGGTAGCATTATCCGTATATTACTTCAGACAAGATGATAAAATTCAGTCGATAAGACTTGTTGGAACAGTGTTTGAGTTGAGGAAAGTAATTTTAGCCCTTGTAATGAACTATATTTTTCGTTATACCTTACAACTTAATAACATTGAAATTTAAATCTCATATCTTTACAACAACTTCTGTTTTTACAGGTTTTTGTGCTGCTTGCAGGTAAGTACGTATTCTACAGCAATAGGATTAACCAAATCAAACAATTCCAAACTTCTAATGTGTTCAAAGATAAAAATAGTTAACAGTTTCTAACAGATCAAACACTTGTGTTTTTCATGTAGAGGGCCCCTGGAAATAAAACCGGAAAATACCATTCTTTTACTTAACTATGTGCAGCACATACTCAATAATACTCTTTATACTACTTTAAATATTTACCATGTATTCGGCCACGTGTGAAGGAGCATTTAATACGATAGTGTCGTCGAACAAAAGCTTATGTCATATAAAAATATACCTAACCTATATATAATTTTGAAAAAGTTATCTAATCATTCGTTCATAAAATTTCATTTCTTTTCTATTACGATTGATTAGTTTTGAAAAATGTATTTATTAGATATAAAATAAACTGAAAAACAAACATTCTGAATATAAATGAAGCAGGAATTTTTAAATGTCTTGTTATCCAAGCTGTAGTTATATTGAAGAGTTTTCTCGTTCTTTGGCACTACAATTTTTAGTTATATTGAAGAGTTTTCTCGTTCTTTGGCACTACAATTTTACTTACTTTCATCTAGTTACTGACAGTGCTAACCTTTTTCCTTGAGACTAAGAAGTTTAATTTCAGCCCTCTCCCATTACTCAATAGCCCATCATCACCCTTCGTTTAGCCTTCACCTGCACACTTGTTTACGTAAAAGCCATCAAATGTTTTTTATTATCCCAAAAATCGTTTAAGAATATCCAACGCCTCGTATATTATTTTTAATGTCAGTGCTTGTTTTGTTTAATTTTATTCTTCTTATGTTTTTCTCAGATTTTCTCTTTTTGTTAGTAAATTAGGTCAAAACTGTACTTCAGGGCTTTCCATCAATGTGTTGTTGTCTTCTTGTTTTATAAACTCTTATAGTGAAACACCCTATGATTCATCATGAACCTATTAGTGTTTCAATGTACAACAACATCAAAAACAACAACGATGACGACAACAACAACAACAACAACAACAACAACCCCTGTTTTCCGTAAGAAAAATTCCCGCGAAATTCTTGGATAGCTCCCGGATATTTATACCCCAGCTTAAATGTTCAGTACATGGTACCCTTTGCCTTGCTCAGCAACCTCTTTTGTTTTGCACTTTACGAGGTTAATACATTTCAGAATAACCATTGAATTACAATATTTTACCTCTGTATTTACTCGTAAGCTGCAAGCGTATAAATGACGCTCTTGCACGAGCATATAAATGTACAGGTATGGCAAAAGAATATCGATAAATCAAAAGAATCGATATTTTAATTCCAATACATCGCAAAAAGCATATCGATGTTTTTATTCTAATTCTATTGGTGTATCGATACTTCTTTTTCGATATAAATCGCCTTAATAAAAGAGGGTTTCGAAGACGGATTTGGAAGAGGTTGGTATAATAAAGGTTGTATCCAGGGCCTCATTTTAAAACGATATTGGTAAATTAATAAAGTTAACTTTGTAATTAAAAAAACTGGCACTTAGTCAATAATATTGTCCATAGTGTTAATGTGTATGTAATGAAGTTTGTCAGTAACTTACAGTAACGGAGTTATTGCGATTTTTCCAACAGAATTCAAGCAAATTTGCTATAACTGCCATAAAACAAGCATGTATTCTGTTAGAAAAATTGCAATAACTCCGTTAATTGTGGTTCGATCCTTATGATCTTTATATGTTTTGTAGGAAATAGAATTGCGCAACCTTTTTATATCTTGTACAGTTTCGTAAATTTACGGTTTTTAAGATATTAAGTTTTAAAATATAAACATGGCTGCCATTTTGAAATAGCACAAAGAAGAAACTTGATACTGCGCACCAAAATAGGTCATATTAGTCAGCATATACTTACCAAGTTTTAAGATGATATCTTTAGTAGGTCCAAAGTTATTTAAAATCATGTTAAAAACACTTACAGACCGACAGACGGATAACCGAGCATTTTAGGACCCATGTTTATGGGAACTTTTTTCTTAGTTTTGATGTAAGTAACCATATCCCGAAGTGTGTAAGGGTTTTTCGTAAACACCCTGTATACTACTATTCGCCAGCGACAGGCCAACCCCTCGAAGGAGGATAAAAACACACGAAGAATTTAGAAATGTTCGAAAATTCCAAAGTCTAAGTGTCACTATCAAGCTGGCAATCAATAACATTTTAGGTCGAGATACAAACAACAACAAACCAAACGATTCATCCAATAGTATACGACGCCCGACGTCGTGACAAAAAACCAAAATGCTCCAGCCAATGATATAGTAAGCGGGATCTTGCGAATTATACTCGTTGGTTTCCGTTTGATTTCTGAGGGACGTTCCTGGCGCTGGCGAAGTAAAGTCACACCTTCCTCCCCCTCGCGCTTTTAAGTTGTATTATTCCTACTTACCGGATGTAAATAAAAAAAATGTTTTACAACACTCAAAAATATATTTACACTTATACTGTATTTACATAGAAGATGGTAAATATACAAAAATGGTGGAAAATGGCGATCGATTTTGATTGTTCATACCAATCATCATTAGGCCCAATGAGGGACCGGCAGATCCATCATGGCAACCGTCTTTTTATCCTATTGGCTGCCGGAAGTTCTGTTGGAAACAGGTTTTTGAACGTACCGCTAGAGTTAAGGTTCACTTGCTCGTTAATCAGTTCGTCTCTATCTTAAAATTTGTCGTTCATAAATATATGTATATATATCTGTGTATATATATATGTATATGTATATATATATACACACAGATATATATATCTTTATATTATATATCTTCCAATAAAGATATTTAATATAATATGAAATTAGTTGATTGGTTAGGGCTGTTATAATAATTATTAATAAAAACTTATTTTAACAAAACACCCTTATTTATTCATATCTTTTATAATTTTTTTGACTTATTTTAAATAATTTTAAATATTATAAGAAATATGAATTTTAAGGGTGTTTTGTTAAAAAATGTTTTTATTAATAATAATATAATACATATACATATATATATCATTTAAAGATAGAGACAAACTGATTAACGAGCAAGTGAACTTTGACTCTAGTGGTTCGTTCAAAAACCTGTTTCCAACGGAACTTCCGGTAGCCAATAGGATAAAAGGTTGGACGCATGATGGATCTGCCAGTCTCTCATTGGGCCTGGTGATGATTGGTGTGACCAACCGAAATCGATCACCATTTTCCACCATTTTTTTATATTTACCACCTTGTACGTAAATACAGTATAAGTGTAAATATATTTTTGAGTGTTTTTTTCTATACATCCGGTAAATAAAACAACACGTATCATTAACTAAAGTGCAGGAGCTTCCCATGGGTTTTTTTATCATGGTAATACAGACATTATTTATTATTTCTACTGTAATCGCCATTCCCACCTGCAGCGTTGGCGGGGGTGGAGGGCGGCTGTTGGACCGAGTGCAACGCCAAGTGTGACGACGGCAACCCCGGCAACTCCGACACCTACACGGACTGCTGCAAGAACTGCCAGGACAATTGCCCCGCCGACAAAGGTGAATATTGCCAGGATATATCGTAGTAATGATACACGGCTGATAAACTTCGCGCATTATATCTCCGCAGCTGTTTGAAAGTTGCTGGGGGCGTAGGGGGGACTTTTCTGAAGACAATGATCAACAGCCTCGCTGTTTGTCAATCGTTGTGTTCACCAGTCACATGTTGAAAATATCATATGATACGGTTAGTAGTATACTAGCCATAGCCGGAAATATAATAAACAAATAAATAAAAATGCCTATCCAGCTTTTCTCAGTACGATACGTTTTTTTTCAGAACAGCCTTTTTCAAATTATACATTCATTATACCTTTAAATTATAAACAAATTCAACAAGCAACAACTATAATAGATAAATACCAACTTAACAAGAAAACTATTCCTTTATTTTTTTTCCTTGAAAGCTGAAAATGAAAGTGTTTTAAGGCCAGAGGAGAGGCCGTTATACAATTTAGGACCAAAGTAGGAACAACTTTTCAAACCGGCCTCAAGCCTGACTTCATTAAAGTGCAGGAGCGTCCCATGGCGGGAAATGCGTTGTGAGTTGTGAGACCTCCTACCGAAAGGAGAGCTTCTCACAAAGGTACTGGGGCTCTTGTTGGACAGCCCCAGTACCTTATGCACCATGCAGCACGTCATCACCCTACAGGTAGAATCTGTAGGCATCCCGGCCTATCCCCGGCAGCATCCCTAATGGAGAGACATGCTCTAATTTATCCTATACTCTAAAACAAGCAACGTTTGTACAAACAAAAATTTTATTTCGTCCTAGGATTTTTGATTTTTTCGATTAAATTGGAGCTTTAGACCACCAGAAATCGATTGTAGCTGGTCTCAAGTCTGGAAAAAAATCCGGTTTGCGTCCCACAGCCCTTCAAAGTGCCCATTCAAGTGCCCATCGTCATGGGCATTTTTTGTTGCTGCGTTTACCCAAACAGCTGATTCGGGTTTTTTATTTTTACGTAGGTTAGAAAAATTATTTGATTTGTAAAAAATAAGTTTTTAATTTTTTCAATTAATTTTGAATTAATCGTTTCAAAGAATATTTATACCGTATTTATTTTTGGTGTAATTTTGCACAGATTAGTATTGAAGGTTTTCAAGGATAATTTTCAAGAATAAAAATGATTGCTGTCTACACAGGAATATAAGCCGTCAAGATTCCCAAACGAACTTGTGCTACTGTTCACCCGCTAACATAGACTTTCCAAATACTTTGCGGCTAGCATACGAAAGCTCTTCGTCATATTCGCGTTTGTAACGATTAATGTTAAAGATCGAACTAGCAACACCAGAGGCATCCACTGTTACCACCATCTGGGCAGATCTATCATCGTCAGAAAATCGCCAATCGGTCGACGCAAGATGCATAAGGAGGGTACGAAAGACCGTACATCGAGCAGATAATTTTTTTGACCCTTCCGATGCCGTCAACGAACGAATTTCTGTTAATGCAGAATTGATACAGCTACTCAAGGACATCGTGCGGGACAATAACCCATCCACCCAAGCGTTCAGATGGTGCGCTATGTCATAAAAGAAGAAAATGCTCGGGCCACTATGGCTCAAGGAATTCAGCCACCGAAATTCCATTTGGTTCTCGCACCACCGGCCTCGACTCGAACCGCTACCAACGTTGCAACGTCGAATTAAGTTCAGCCGTCATCACGCTCAACGCCAACCAAAGCTACCCGGATATCGACCGTGTCGTGAAAAAAAACGAGGAAACAACTCAATGAGCTATACAGACAACCGCATCGAGGCATTCACGTATCCCCTGCTCTTTTACCACAGGGAGACTAGGACTTATCGACCAACATAGTGCTAACCACTTCAAAAGTCGCTCTTACATATCAAAACTTGAAATTCGTGAAGAGCCACTTAGTGTTTCGATCGTCACTAACAGGACCGCTGCACTCCAACGAAGCGACAGAAAATATAACACAAGTTCCACGGCACTTCAGAACATATACGTAACCTCAGCGACAGAAAATATAGGAAACTATCAACTTCAAAGTGTTAAGACCGTACGTTAAGCCGCCTGTTAAGACAGTACGTCGTCGATAGTGTTGAACGAGACCAAATCAACTCTATTTTGCGGGTACAGAAAAATCTGAAGGCACAGCTCTAAAAAGGCTGTGCCAGGCTTTAACAGGGTTATAGTTAATAATGAATATCATGCTCTAACAGGTTTATAGTTAAGTGCTCATGTTAGTTATGGACAATTTTAACTGAAGCAGCTGATTCAGCAAATTGTTTTTATTTTAGCCGAGCAAAGCTCGGTCCCCGGTACTGAAGTTAAAAAATGAATCGAATTGCTGTGTTCCGTAAATTTTGAATTCGATACATTTCCGTGAATGCGCGAGCTGTTCGTCCAATTTTTATGTCTCCAAACAAAATGTCCATTTTTAGATCCACCTTATGTATGGACGTGTTTGTTTGTATACAGTACCGGAGACCGAGCTTTGCTCGGCTAAAATAAAAACAATTTGCTGAATCAGCTGCTTCAGTCTATCATTCTATCAGCTGACCTAACACCTCTAACGAAAATATTGTTTCAGGATCATTTGTAACATATCGAGAGAAAAATAGGAACTTATAAACATGACCTACACCTCTAACGAAAATTTTTTTTCAGGAACCTGCTAAAGGGAATATGATGAGAAGAACCAAGAATTTATGAACTTTGTAGAATGAATTGAAGAAATAAAACTCTTCCAGATGTTAGTTTAACACAATCCCTTGGCTATCGTTTTTGTTTCATAATTCATAATTTTATTGAGCCATTCAGTTGGTTACAATAGGCCAGGTCACTACAACTACTTAGATCTAACAAAACGAAAAAAAGAGTAAGATCTCTTGACTCACAAAAACAATGAGTCCTTAAATGTCTGTCATGCACAAGAGTCTATGGAGCAAACCATGCACAACTGTCTAAAAAGCAAACCATGCACAGAAAAAAAGTCAAAATAAAAAAAAATAAAATAAAATTTACAGCCACACAAATACCTCGGGCAAGTTCTTGATTAGGCTTAGAGTATAGTGTTGAGATCAGCCTCCCAAAATTCGGAGATGCTATAAAAAGGATGGGTCATCAGCCACATTTTCATAGTCCTTGAAAGGTCCAATACAGATTTTTGCCTGATAGGTAGGGGTATGGCATTAAACAGCCTAATGCCTGAAACAGGGAAACAATTTAGAGACTTATCTAGCCTAACTCTAAATCTATGCAAATTCAAGTTTGCCCTTGTACCATAGCCATGGATATTACTATTAGAAACATAATTTTCCTCTTGTTTCTTAATTTCTACTATACAATTGAGGATGTATATATTGTGTATGGCCATTATGCCATGCTGGACTAGTAGAGGCTTACAGTGTTCAAGCTGCGAGGCACCGCAAAGGATCCTAACAGCTTTGTTCTGTAGGAGCAGAATTCTTTGAGTGTTAGGGGAATGCCCCCACAGTCTTATGCCATACTGGATGTGGGTCTGGAAAAACGCAAAATAAGAGAGACGAACAAATTCAAAGGGCATTTCTGCCTTTAGGCGCCGCAGCAGGAAAATAACTCTGCTAAGTTTACTACATAACTGCTCAATATGATACGACCAATTGAGCCTAGGATCCAGTACAAATCCCAGCAGCTTGACAGGGGGATCTATATCAATATCCCTTGATAGACTGAAAGTAATGCTTTGTGTTTTGGTTTCATTAAGACACAACTTATTTTCACGAAACCAAATTGAGGCCTTTTCAATTAATTCTTGGACAGCTACCTTAGCAATTGTGAAATCAGAATGACTTGCAAAGAGGGTAGTGTCATCAGCGTATAAGAGGACATTGTGAGCTACTTTATAATAAAGATCGTTTATAGACACTAAGAAGAGGAACGGACCAAGTATGGAGCCCTGTGGGACCCCATAATTTACATTTAATGGATCAGAGTCTGAGCCATTCCAAGAAACAATTTGGGACCTGTTGGCAAGATAGGATTGAATAATATTGAGAGAGTCACCCCTTATTCCATACTTTTCAAGCTTGGATAAGAGCAGGTCATGGGAGACATAGCCGAACGCACGTGATAAGTCACATCACATAACTGAGGAAGACATCTTGGCTTCAAATGAACTAAGAATTTCATGTACAAGAGCTTCTATGGCCATCGTAGTACACCTCTCCTTACGGAAACCATACTGGGCAGAAACAAGGAGGTTATGTCTCTCAAAGTAACCATATAGCTGCTCCAACATAGCAGCCTCAAAAACCTTGGCAAAAATCGGAATTAAGGAAATAGGCCTATAGCTTTCAACACTAGCTTTAGGACCTTTTTGTAGACAGGAACGGTTCTACTAACTTTCAGAGTATCAGGAAAAACTCCCATGCTGAAAGAAACATTTATAGCATGGGCTAAGATTGGAGCAACTACATGGACACATCTCTTTAGTAGTTCTATATGCATATCATAACAATCTTTGCTATTGGAGGTTTTAAAATTCTTGACTATTCTAATGACAGTTTCAGGAAAAATTGGATGCCATGAAAAACTGAAAGGAGTATCAGGAACTGTGTCAAGACAAACAGGAACATTGGCATGGGACTGGTTAGGTTCACAGCGGAGAACAAGGACATTAACAGACTCTAAAAAATAGGAGTTAAATTCATTTGCTGTGGTGAAATCCCTCACTGGAGAGGAGTTTGGGGTCTTACTCTTTTTGATGAAGTCCCACGCCGCTTTACAGGGGTTGGACGACTCAATTATTGAAGCAGCCACAACTGCTTGCTTGGCTTCTTTGACTCTTGCCCGATATTCTCCTCTTAGCCTACGAAGTTCCGGCAGTAGGTGCTGCATAGTTTTGGACAAATCACTTTCCGAATCAAGCCTTATGTGGGCCTTATGTGTGGCCTTATTAATGTTGTTGCTTAATTGATAGATGCCGTCAATGTGATCTCTCCTCCCAAGCTCAGAGTCCAGGGCGAAGCCCAAATGTTTGACAGTATCACTGCCCTCAACAACCTTCTTATTAAGGCTAAACATTATTCTCTGAGTTTTATCTTCATTTGGTGTTAATTTACTATCGTAAAACCATTCAGAGGCTACAGTAAACAATGTATCAGCAATATTATTAGCAATGATAGTTAGAATCGATTTTTTTTATTCCTTTAGTCATGTCTCAGCATCGCTCAGTTTAGCGAGGGCTTCTAAAACTCATCGCAGACAGCACTGGATCTAATTACGCCTAACTCATTACTAGCAGAATTCTTTAAATAATGACGGTTGCTTTGCTGGTTTAATGAATGGTATCAGGAAACTGATACATACTTTCTCCCTTAAAGTTACTTAAAACCAGAAAACTTATATAATGAAACAAAATAATTAAAAATATAATCTCACAAATACATAAGGTACCAAATTTTATCAGAATCGGTTGGTAATTAACGGAGATATCGGTTTTTTAATATTTTCCATAAGAATAACATTGGACAGCGTACTGCATTTACAGCCAAACTTAAATATCAGTTATCTCCGCAACCAGTTGTCGTAGACTAAGAATCCAGAATGCTGGATTTTTTTTTTTCAAGCCAAATTTAATCGTTGCAAATATGTTTTCTTTAGAAGTTATAGAGATTTTAAAAATATGAATTTTTTAACACATAAAACCCCATACCTTCTGAACCTGAATTTTTACAGTCATGCGGGTGATGTCATTATGTTTGTCATCTTAAGCACTAGAAACCTTGAAATTTTTATCAAAATCGTTAGAGCCGTTTTTTTTAGAAATATGGATTTTTGTCACTTTTTATGGGCTTAATGGGGTAAATAACCTTAAAAATCAAAAATTCAAAAAAATGAAAAAACTTGGAGGTACCATTGTTTTATACCTTTAATGCCAAATGTCATGGAAATCGGACCACTGGTGTCGTCTCTAGCTTTGTTTACACCCTCACATACATACATACATACATACATACATACATACACACGGACAGACAGACACCACTCCGAAAACCACTTTTTTGGACTCAGGGGACACAAAAACAAATATATCCGCTTACCAATCAAATTCAAAAATGTTGACGAAAACAATTCTTTCTCTATATACTATATGGGGGAGAAAGTAAAAATTCATCAGTAGTCTACTGGACTGAAGGTAAAAGAGAGAATTAAAAGTTCACATTCTTCAGAAAAATGGTTACGGCTAAACATCAAATTTTGGCTAACTTTAGAATCCATCTCCATGTTTTCTAAACTTCGTATAATTTATCGAATACATTAATAAACATATGTTTTATTCTTGTTATTAATGTATAACTTATTGTAAATAAACATTGTCGGTGACTATTTCCAAAATGTCGATTCCAGTAATTATTATCCTATTAAATTTAGAGAAACTGACAGCCCTACAGTATATTCAAGGAATGGAAATATTTGGTTTGCTAACTAGTTTGGTTTCATATTAGAAATTGCGATAAATCTAGGAGTGAAAAGTGACACTAGTGATGGATATATTTAGTAGTGTAACCAACGTGGATGTAAATCGTAAAAAACACTGAGAAAAGGTACATGGTTCGAATATTCCAAAATGTAATTGGGAGCTAACTTACATGTGCATGGAGCGCGAATAGGCTACTTTTAGTAAAGCAGAACGTTGACAATGACTGATAATGGATCAAATGCAAGGTGACGAACGATGTGAAATTAGTTTTAAGTACTTCATATTAGTTAAAGGTACAGTTGGGTATGATATGTTGATAATGTTAGAATATATCTTAATAAGTTTTATTCAAATTGTATTACTGATAGGTTTCATCATATTAGTTAAAATTATAGTTGGGTTATAAACTGCTGATTATGATTAGTGAGGTCTCAATTACGATATAGAAACGTTATCGTGACTACATAATCGTGATTGTAAATCGAAATCATCGATATTAACAATGGAGACGTATTCTAAAGTTTCGCCAACATTTTTAATGACTTTCCATTGTTGAAAATCATAGGCGAATAATTAGTTCAAAAGGGAAATAAATGCAAAATTTTATTAAATTAAATTATATTTACGTACGCATATGTGACCTGCCAAGGGAAAAGGGACCTTATCTTCCCAGACGAAATTTTACAGGACAGCAAGTTTTAGAGGTTAGGGTAAAAAAATACATTGATTTTTATTGTTCATTACTCTATATTTGTTTCCGAACAATATTTGGTCCATCTTACAGTTGAATTTAACACTTAGTGTGGTGAAATTAATTTTTTCAAAACCCTTGAAATCTGGAGAAAGGGAGCCTTGCCTTCTCTGATGCTATTTTAGCGCTTCGAAGTTAAGAAAATCAGAGAGTTCTGTGAGGAATAATTGCAAATTTGCTAAGCCCTGACGCAGGAATCAGATCATGAAAATGTACAGGATCTTCCAAAAGAAAAAAGAAGTAGTCGACGACGTAGCTCCTGGCCCATATGAAGTTTAAAAACAAACAAAAATATACTAGAAGGGCAATAAATAAAACAGTGAAGCTCAGACACCTAATATAATGTCATATTTTGTTACGATTTGTTATAGTAAACTCTTAATTGAGTATAAAATAAAAACAACGTTAGTTTTTATTATGTAACAAGACAGTTTGTCATTAAAACATTTAGTTTTTTTTATTACTCCCATCTATTTAAGCAGTATTTGATACAAAATACAAACAATTGACACAAGTTCAATGGTGATTTCATATTCAGCTTTCAATTTCTGACAAAATGATATATAAAACATAACCAATAATGTAAGGAGTAACAAATAATTTAAGTTAGAAATTTGTAAAACTTCAGACCTCGATTTCCTAAAACTGATGGTTTTAATATTTCAAATTCAAATATTTACAACTCATTTGCTAGAGAAAAGTGCTAAAGGCACTTTTTAAGATATCTTGAAAATTCTTTCGCCAGTTTGTTTGGTGTTTAATTTATATAAGGATATAATAATAACTGAATTTCGAAAAAATGGAAGTTACAGTGCCTTTTTCCTTATCACTCACATATAGTGATAAAGTGGACGCCGGGAAATCTCTGGCTGCAACCAAAACTCAGACGTGTGCCAGAGTTGCATCAAGGGAAGTGCAGGCTCATCAATAGTTCCAGTATTCGGCACCCTCGAACAGGCCGTGCCGACGGGGGAGGGGGGGCAAGCGGGACCAGACCCCCCTAGAGCTAATTTTTTATTAAAAAAATAAAAATCTATGAATATTTTGTACAATAATTACTATTCAATGCCTCATTTATATAAATTGTACGGCATTTCTGCTCAATTCCCGCGCCATTCCTTCCGAATTCGGCCAGGAATTTGTTTACTCCCCCAAGCTCATAAATGGACTCATCCGAACTTTATGCAGCTCGGGCCGTGTGTTTGTGGATGAACACCACGGTGACAAAAAGGAAAAATCACCCAAAATTAACGAGTATTGAAGTAAAATGACAGACGTTAATATTCATTCTGTCATTTTTATATGAATAATGACACTGATATAGCCTGAACCAGCAATATTGAACACTTAAAACACCTTGCACACCGATGTTGCGTACACGATGTCGCTGACTTTTATTCTATTCAGTTGTTGTCTTTAACTTACATTATTTATATAATAATGTAATTATTTAATGTAATTAACACATATTTAACCTGTAGATAATAGGCTTGTAGATAATTATGAGGTTTTTTATATCTATGCTCCCGTGATACATGACAGAAATCACCTCTAACACTGTTGTTGCTGTAACAATGTTTAGCGAAAGGGGGCTTTACAACAGCTGAGCTCATGTATGCATAAGCAGGACCGCCAACATAAATAGGGAAAGTTGAAATTCCCCAAACAGCCATACAACCTCCCTTAAGTACCTTACTCCAACCTTACCTTAAGTACCTTAACTGGTAATGCTATATAAAATTTTTATGAAACAGATGAGTATTCGTATTTACTGAAACATCATTTGATAAACATTATGTATGACTTCAACCTGTCAGATGATCATACAATGCTTAATATGTCAAAAAATTGATTAAAACGACAAAAATCCATTTTCAAATAACATAAGGCAAGCTTGCAAATTCTCATTTAACAAAATGGGTGTTTGGCTTATGTCTATTCCCTACGGTACTAAAGAGTTTAAATGTTAAACAATAGGGAATTTTATGCAGTTGTGATATCATTGTCACATAGTATAGTTGAAATAAAAATCAAGGATGATAATGAAGAATTAAATTTCAAGTTTAAGTAATTATTTTCACTCGTACAACCAGTTGATCAGCTAGTATTTTTTTTACAGATAGTGAATTTGGCATCCGTTTTATAAGTTCTTGGAACCTTTTTTCATAGTTGCCTTTACATGATTAAAATAAATCTTTTAGGTGAAAATCTTAATAAATTGTAACGTTTTTAGAAAAATGAGAAAAATGTACATCCTTACTAAAAAATTCCTGTGTATGAACAGTATAAAAAAGTTTTAAAATATTTAAAAAATCAACCCTTGTTAAAATATGTAATTTTTTTATAAACAGGTTCCTAAAGTTATAAAAGTTTACATTAAATAGATAGGGTCACCCGACCCCCTTAAACATTATAGTGTTTAGACATTTTAATTTGAACATAGTTACATTGTAAATTTAAACTTATAGAAAATTGCCTACAGTGTTGATATTTGTCACCTACGATTCATGAAAAAACTAAAACACTATTGTAACCGTAACTTTGTTCAGGGAAATGGGATTTGTCCAACAGCTGAGCTCATGTATGCATAAGCAGGGTTGCCAACATAAATAGGGAAAGTTGAAATTCCCTAAGCAGCCGTAGATGCTCCCCTAAGTACCTCACTGTGAGACAACTGGTAATGTTATTTAAAATTGTCATGAATCAGGAGATTATTACCTGGTGGACCGAGCCTTGCTCGGTGCTATTTCATGGTTACCAGTTCATCTAGTTACTGTAAAATATTTCAATGTCATAAAATTGATAAATATAAACCTTTTTTTACTGCTCCATGGACTCTTCATCCCATTCACTGAATTTTCTCTTGTTGGCTGTTCCAAACAGATTCCAAACAGCTGTTATGATTACTTCATTTGTTTACACTTTCCTTGTTTATTTTCGTTGCTATCACGGCAACCCATAAGGCCAATGTTAAAATTTTACAACTTTAAAGTTCGATTTATTACGTTAATAGATTTTCTCTGGCCAAGTAATCTGCATAAAAGACGTTTTTTAGTCATAAATTACTTATTTACAGACTTTGAAGGAAATCCTCGGAGCTGTTTTGAGATAATTGTGAAGCACGCAAGCAAGCAAGCATACAAGCACACAAGCACGATAACATTACTCATATAAGAGTATAATATTCGTAATGTATTTTGGGAATGTGAGAAAAATTGTTTTTGTAATTTTTTATACGAAAACAAAAGGGTTCACAAAATATTGCTTTGCCTTATTCTAAAGACATTCTATCCGATATTTCCCCGGACAAGAAAACGGAAAAGGTGAAGGGAGCAAGTCGGATAGTAGGGGTCTGCACATCATGTTGCGCGTCGTGACAAGCGTTTTGTAGGTGGTTTTTAGCGAAAGATTAAGAAAAAATTGCTGTACTGCGTTTTGTAGGATGAGTGATAGTGTATCAGGGTCTTTTCTGCCCTAAGTGCTACCCCTAATGCTTACATTTACTTTTTAATAAGCCCATTAAATCGTTTAAATACTTAGTTTTTGTGTACTACGTGGTCGTTATGTAATGATATAGAGTGTTGTGATTTTGGATTAGCATGTTCAAGGTTTAGCAATTAACTTATAATATCACTACTTAACTATACTTTACTAATGATATAAATACAGCCAACCTTCAATTACGTTAATAATAATGGAAAAAGTTTCTGGCAAAAACCAGTGACGAAAATACAAAATCGTATTACAATCATCCCGCACTCATCTTTCAATCATACTAGGCTTAAAGTGTCCAAGGGTAGGTGGCTTAAAAATACCTGGGTAGGTAGCCATTTCGAGCAAAAGAATAAAGAATAATAAAATCATAAAGTTTTTTCATATACAGGGCAGGAAGAAGTCTGGAGACAAACAAACATGTTTTCCCGATGTCTCTACGAGAAAGCGGTTGTTTTCACAAGCGATATCAAGTCGCAATCCAGGTGATTTCCGTGTTCTTTTTATTTTGCGCACTCTCAATTTACCTGGCTTACTTCAGTGTTTTAACTGAAGAACACAAAAGAGAATGCATTTAACAGCCGGGTACTAGAAAGTTGTACTTTTATTTTTGCGTCATTTGCGGTAGCAACACTGGGTATTAAAAATATTATTTGGAGCTTTTTATTTCCGATCGTTTTATTTACATGATCATTCCTAGCCTTTGTGGGTTACTCACTGGCATTGTTGCATGAGGCATTTGTTTCAAATCCTTGAGAAAAATTTAACATGCAACTCGTGTCCAAACTTTGTTTTGCATTGCTCGATTAAAAAAACTATTTAAAAAATTTAGTTGGTAGATTCAAACTTTCCACATAAACTGTGGTTTATAAAATCTACGTTTTGCCAGTTTTGCCGTTTATGACTCTGATTGAGGACAGCTGTGGCCCATGACAACATGTTCAGAAACTGAAAAAAGTTTAAAATATTCGCTCAACAATTTTATCAGACCGTAAAGTTTTAAGTTAACAGTTCCCTCTCGGCAGTGGATGGTTCGAATTAAAATGTCATCTTAACGACCACCAGATGGCAATAGTGGGTTGGAGAAGGGCCAAGAATCTTGGCCAAACGCCTTTTCATTCTATAACATTAACGCATCGGCCCCTTTAAAGTCCGGTAGATTTAGGTATTATTGTGTTGCTATTATAAATGTAAGTAAAGCATAAAAAACGATAACAATGAAAAAGCACTTTTTCCCCTCTGCTTTTAGCAGAGCGTTTAGTAAATTTAAATTGTCATCGATAAATTGGTTTTTTATATTTATATTTTCTTTATTACATTAGAATCGCATTAAAGACTAATAGATGACACTTTTAAGGCCCAAACCCCGATGTTAATTAAAATATGGGTCATTCACCGCACAAAGGTGGATTAGGTAGGGGTGCTCCGATTTTTTGTTACCTACAAACTTGTCCAAGATATCATAGAAAGAAGGCATCAAATATGTTCCTACAGAATTTGAAGAGAGTCGAACGAATTTTTTAACCACTTGAGTGCTAGAATATTTATATACTACACGAAACAACATTTTTTTATATTAAGGCTATGCTCTACGTTACTGCAATGTTTCAGTGTTAAACCATGAGGAAGCTTACGCAGTTGTCATGGAAGTCTTATTATGGTGTAATTAAAATTAAATTCGGATGAAGGATAGTAAATACGAATTGAATTCCTAGCCCAAGAACGTGTTTCCATGATGGTTACCGTTAATCAGCTGGTATATTTTTCACTTTTTGAACAGATTTGTTTTTGGTACCCAGGGGCCCCACAGAACAATTTATAATGGCCGAATGCCTGAAAGCAATCGGGCATGCGGGCATGCCAGTAGTTAACTATTCCAAATGAAATTCGCTAATAAAACTAACTTCACGATTAACTTCACTTAACTTCACGATTTGAATTTTTAAACAGCAATAATTATCTTGTTTTCAGTTATTATTGACAAGATGATGGTGCCCCGTTTCGCAGGGAAAAGCAAACAAATATTAGTAAATAAAAAAAGTACAAGCTGTTCAGCTCTTTTTTTATATTTGTGTCCTTAGGCAAAACGTTATCAAAAGGTAATAGTTTTTTTTCTGAAATTCTCTCACCAAGACCTTTTATAAAATCAAGTAATAAAAGAAGTTGTTGGTACAGCTTAAAAATATTCGTAAATGTACGAGATATTTTCGTATATGTATTGGAAACTATCTGCATGGACCAAAACTAATCAAACCTCAGCTATAAAAAATATTGTGTGTTTTGTTTTACTTTGATTTAGCAACCTGACGTCGAGAAAGTTGCATTCTCTTTTGAATAATAGGCCCTGATAATTTCAAGTAGACGGTTTATGGGTGCGAACTTTTTTTCTTAAAAGTTACGGTTAGTCTGGGCTTTATATACAGATATTATTATATACAGACAATAAGAATAAATTTCCACTACCAAACATTGAAAAAAAAATTCCGCCTTGCCTTTGAAGTCATACATTATGTAAACATACCGGTATGTCCCAGCTGCGCGGTGGAGTCGTAAAACAGTTGTACCAACATTACTGTTCTTCCTACAAACATAAAATTTCCCTAATGTCTCTCTTACATAAAAGTTTCTTCGGGATTATTAGGTTTAAACAAAACCAACGTAGCTGAAACCTGATACAACCGTCCGACATTCAGAAACATACACTATAAAAACACTGGCCAAGTTCAAGTGTTATTTAAACAAAATGTGATGTAAATAAAGACTCAATAGCCAATGTATTTCAGTATACTAATGAGATTAGTATCGACACATACTTCTTGCTTGGGAATAAAGTTGATTTCATTAATACGATATTCTTTGGTTGTTTAATCATTTATTGTTCTTGCAAGAATACCTTAAAAACTGATGTAGCATAAGGTTTATATAAATAAATATTAATATCTCACTTCCCACTAAGACCAAGTCTAAAAGCTTGTGAATTCGTATGTTTGAGGTTCTAACACGCCAGAACTACCGAACAGATAGAGCCGATAATTTGGTAATAAGCTGTAGACAATAACTTCGAGGAACTTGCCGTCCTCAATCTTGCTTCTAGATCTGCTGTCACAAAATAATTTACAAATATTTATAAGATTTAGTTTGGTCTCCATATGGGAACAATTAATAGGGGGTCTAGGGGGCCTATTTGGCCAGTGCATTTACGGGTACAGCAGCTAGATTAACTACTAAAAGAAATTACTTCCTATATTTTTACTGTAATTGCAATTATTGCTGAATCAATAAACCCAGACTGAGTAGTTTGAATATGAGATGTAGAATATAAATTAACAAAATACGCTACGTAATCTAAGGAAATCGTCTCCTCGAGCATCAAGTAAAATAAACGTCGAAGGGTTGGTAATTAAAGATCAATAATTAAAGATTCCTGAACTGAAAGAAACCGGGAAGAGGAATTATTGAAACGAAGAATCTGAGGGAATATCGGAACAGAACCATTGTCTTTCAGCCTTTGTTATATCGAGACCATCGGTAAATAATATTCCAACATTTATACTATGCTACAAACAAAAGGTCTCGGTAGGAAATCTGAAGTTAAAATGGGTTAAGAGGCAGTTTCTTTCCCAAGAACAATAAACGCTCTTGGAAAAGAGTTTCTTTAATTTGATTTTTATAACCCTTCATAAAATTTTCAAACTAATCCACAGTTTCTATTTGAATATTCATCAAACCGCTGGCGCAGGGACAAGATATTATTAATAAAACAATAAATTTTCATAAATAAATATAACAATTTGTTATTATGCCACTATGAGAATTTTACCACCGTCACATGTGTTTTGTCTTGAAGGATATTGAAAAATATTATTTTAGTCTTCAATGCTATAGAAAGTATAGCAAATATTGCAGAACCGATAATTTAGTCTTTTTTATAAATTTGCCGATTTAAAACTATCATGCAAAAAATTATTAAGTTTTATAGAATTTTCGTTCGATTCATTACATAAAATAATAAAATTTGTATTAAAGTTAAATTGTTCTGAATATAACACAAATTGCCAAGAGTCTGAGAAAAAATGAACATCGTCACTCAAAATATAACAAGGGATTGGGTGGAGATTGGGACTCAAAACATGGAATTGTTTACCACGTGTAAGATGTGTTAAACATCTTTATCACAGTATGTCAAACCCTTTGCCAAAATTAGTGTGAATTATTCTTACGAAATTTCAATTTTTTGCATAAAGGATGTTGATTTTAATGAATTACTACGTTGGTACAAATTGTAGACCCCTACTTTAGCTGTAAGAACGCTGTGGCGGGCAGGAAGCAGCTAACAAAACTAAATAAAAAATACAAAATGTACAGGAAAGGAAGAATGGTCGCACCTGGACGCCCCGCGTTGGCACTCATTGTTGGGCGTTCTTTTGAATCCTTAACAACAGTTGTCTATCTGTTGTTAGGTACGTGGACTTTTCAGTCGCGCATCTGGCTGCTGCTGCTGCTTGGGAAGGCAAAATATTATCGACCTATCGGAACTATCGATATTTTGCTACCGGTTTATCGCATGAAATATATCGTTATTTCGGTTCTGATATCATCGATGTTTTTGTTTGACGTTTGTTTTATGATGACTTGACGATTTTTATTTGGTTTATTATTTTATGATTGAGGATGTTTGTTATTTCCCGCCCCTTAATCAAATCTAAATCAGGCTTGTGTTGTTTTGACAGTTTTAGGCGGTAAAGAGTATGAAACAGTATTATGAGTTTTTAAAGCGGAAAATCTTCACTAGTAAACTTTAAAATAACAAGTTAACTTGAATGAATGAATGAATAAATGATTGAATTAAATATTTATTACATTTAAATATACAATTTGATACATACAAGGAATATACACATGCACTAGACTAGGCGAACATAATAAATATAAATTAATTGATGTTTTGCGTGATATTTGACAAACACTAGCACTGCAGTTATAAACGAAACCTGTTGTTTACGACTTTTAAAAGCTAAATAAAAAACACGTTTCAGAAAAATCTCTTACGTAATTAGAAAAGTATGAAGTACAGTGCCGACTTGTGCAGGACTAGAACTTGAAGAACGCTGAATTGGAGTGTCATAATCAGCTCAGCTAAAGACCATAACAACCCAGTCCAATATTTAACCAGGAGATTAAGCAATTTAGTCTGAGTAATTTAGTTTCTGATCTCAACCGACTTTATCGACATTTTTCGTTGATACCTTTGCTATTTTATTGTTCTCAGATCTAAAAGCAATGAAGACTATGGTTATAACTGGTTTATCGTTAAGTTATTGGAGTTATGAAAAGAATCATGGCGTTACAGTATTTTTAATGTGGGAGCATCTTCAGATGTAAAAATCTAAAAAAAAAACAATTAAAATCAACCAACCGGAAAAATCAATAAATCTTGCTTTTCCTGATAAAGGGATAGCACCCACTACGGAACTCCATATTTAAAAAAATCATACTAGGGGAGATATCAAACCGGAAAATAGTATGCTGTACAAATCTTCATTATTCCAAAACGAGTTTTACAAGTACAAGTTACAAACTACTACTAATATTCACTAACAAATTTTATAATTTACACAATAACACTATGGAAAATATTAGCGATTGTCAGTTTTACAGATTACGAAGTAAATATTATTAATTAACCAATTTCGTTTTGAAATATCGCCTTCGAAACAGCCTCAATAATACTAACCTCTTACATATTGTCACGGAAACCCTGTTTTCTTAAGTCGATGTGTATCGGAAAAGAAATATCGATACACCAATAATATCGGAACAAAAATATCGATATAATTTTTACGATATATCGGAATAAAAAATTGATACTACTACCGATATATTGATATTCTTTTGTCATCCCCACGACAGGCAAGGTAAAGAAAACTACAATTATGGCTGCAGAGAGTCTGCAGTATCTCTAGAATAACTGAGTTAGAGTTGCAACAACAGCGTCTTACTGATTGTAAACTTCACCTCGAGTTTTCTATCTGATCTCTTTCACTATATATTGTGTTCTATATAGGCCACGATAGTCTGTATTTATTTGATTTCTTCTATAGAAATGACTCTAAATTAATTTTAAAAACAAACTATTATTCCAATTGATTTATATGTGGATGTGAAGGATTATAGGGAAAAATAAATTCTTGAAGTGAACTAAAAAATATGCGTACAAAGTTGGCACTTTTTTCTCAAAAAGGGTGAACTTAACAATACAAAAAAATTGGTTTAGATTTGCCTGATGGATTGTTTTCTATGTTATAGATTTCAGCTCCAAAATGCGGAGTCAATTTCACGATCCTGAAACGACGTGAAACTTGTTTTTACTTAACGGCGATATCGAACGCCCGCCAAAATCAAAATCCAATCATCAACCTGAACGACATAAACAGATTTAGACCCAAAGGTTTGTACAGCCTTCAAAGATTTCTTTACAAAAGAAAATCCTAGTGAAGAGGTTTTTTGCAAGCGGGGGCGCGGGGTGCTAGCCCCTAGTCCACCCTCTGCCTCTGTTTGAGGTCTATTGTAAACATTCGAGGGGCGGTCAGCTGTTCTGTGTATTGACACTGCTGCCAACATAAACATGGAGATCACTAAATATCCCACGAATGCAAGCTATGAAGAGCGAAATATCCCATGCTACTTAATTGCCAACGTAAACATAAAGAGGATAATAATATTCATCAGTATTTATAACGTAAAAATGGAGAGCGAATATGTTTACAAAATAATTATAACATAAAGATGAAGAGCAAAATCTTCAACAAAATTTAATAGTAATGTAAACATGAAGAGGAAAAAATCACACATATAAGCATTGTCTACATAAACACAAAGAGGCAAACCTCAACATAATTTGTGCGAACATAAACATAATAAAGATATAATTTATCTCGAAACGAATAGAAAAATATATGTGTCCACACTGAATTCCGTTAGTAAGTAAATACAAAAATCGGTCATTTATATTCAGTCATATCTATGTGAACAGCAAGAATTACAATTCAAAGAACTTAGCTCTCGATGCTAAATTTACTGAGCTCAAGACATTCTGTTAATCTTTAATCTTAATCTGATAAGCCTGTTTTGAACATACGGAATGATCCTGAGCAATAATAATCTGGAATATCTGAGAAGACTTATTCAGTCAAACCACGAGGTAAAAGGTTCTATCAAACTTTTCATTCATATCTCTCTCTCAGCTAAAACTTGATTTTCACTCCATTTCTTCGGAGTTGTCAGTTTTGCAAGTTGTGTTGATCAATAATACATTATTGTCTATCAGTTTTTCAATATGATTACTCATTTAAAACATATTTAAGTTATTTTTCAAACCTACTATAATAGCTGAGAGTGACGCATCTACATCTTTGCGTATTTTAAAAGGAACATCAATGATAAATGATAAACTGCTACTTATTAAATGAAGTTCTGAATTGATATAAAGAAGAATAAACAAACTATCTAGATTTTGTCACAGACACAGAAACATATGTTTCCTGTTCCTTTTTGCTGGCTCCATTGTCGATCCACTCGCCTACGGCTCGTGCGGGAACTATCATGTTTGACCAGTCAGTAAAACAGTACTTTTCGGCCTAGTAACGTCATTTACTATTTTCCATCCATGTCCACTAAGTATAAAATGTGTCTGAATTATTCATTTTAAAACGACAACCATTTTGAACAAGTACTTTTAATCATTCACCTTTAAGAACACACACTAACAAAAGCAAGGAAAAACGCAACATCTTCCTTACAGGAAAAACAAGTTTTTAGAACCGCTAGAAAAAATACATTGTTGCATGCAGGGTTGCCACTTGACTAACAGGTCTACCAACCCACGACGCCACGTAATCGATTGGACTAACAACCTACACTACAGACTACAGTCGGTGGGCCCGACTGGGGGTGTGTGGGGGTTTGGAAATTTCAACAATCAACAATAATTTACGGGCGGTAGCCTGCGTTTCTCACTTTCCCCTCCCTTCATTCTCTCTCTCCCCTGTCTTTTTCACACTCGCCATTTCGTTCTAGAACGGGGACGGGATGGACTCAAATACGGACGTTTTTGCAAATTACAGCTTCCTCTTCTGATTGGATAAAAACAATGACGTTTTCCTTATATCCAGTTAGAAGACAAAACAGTCGTTTTGCGACAAAGCCGTCCGTATATTGAGATCTTAAGGTGACAGGCTATTTGTTTCAATAAATGTGTTGGTAGCAAAATATTGTTAGCACGCATTTTTAAACTGTCCCCGTTTTTTCCTTGCATAAATACTTGCAGAGAGAATTGCATAAAGACATGTATACATGCATACAAACTTGTTGAATACTTTCTGCTCGCTCAAAGTAATCCAAAGGTATTAATTAAAAAATCCATTTGGAATTAGTTTTTGCATGAATACACATCATTCTTGTTCAATCAGTTATGAAATTAACATAAACTATGTGTCATGATTTAAAAGTCACTTCAGTTGAATATAATAACGAAATAATACTCACTAAAAAAATTGTAATAGACATCAATTTACATGGAAATACTTCACCAACTCTAACCAGTTAATTTAGCTGCTAAAAGCAAAACATGTAAATTAATTTAAGGAGAGGAGTACCATATCCAACTGGTTTTAAGCCTAACCATAATGATGTCGTGAAACGCATTTTTAACATTAGTAATAGAAATGTTTGAATTATTAATACTATTATTGTATTCTATAAAAAACACATAAAATAAGTAGGAATAACATTTTAAACACATAAATACTTAAAACCAGAACAGTACAACAACGTAATACAAATCCTTATTTTCTTTCTCAGCGACTCCCCATACAACAAAAATTACCGTATCTCTCCCCACAATTATGGTACCGCCCAACAATTATCGTACCTCATCCCCATCTCTCCCCCGAGTCTGCGCTCTACCCCGCTTTACACTGCAGTGAGTGACAGTAGCGTCCGTGCGTTCGTTTAAAGCGGTGTGTACGTACTGTGCGTTTTTACGTACGTGACGTACGTACGTGAGAGTGTCGCGAGTGACCGTGTGTGTACGGAGGTGTCGTGTGTACGATTGGATAGCTCATTGATTACCGTAAGTAGGAGATTAATGGATTTTTTAATACTCGGTTGGGGAAAATATGACTGTAAAATTATTGTTGAAGGGAAACTTTGTCGGGGATAAGAAGCTATGAGTAACAATTATGTATTTAAAGAAATAACAGAGAGAGTCTGTCTATCGGTAAATTGTATTTACCGGTGTATTTGATGTTTCAATCGGATCTACTCTGAATTGTTTTAAATATATACATAGATTACATAGAAGATTACAATAAAATAACTACTGAAAGATTACATAGATAATTCAATATCTACTCGGTAAATTTGATGTTTAGATAAATTAATCTTCAGTCACGAAAGTCCTCATCTTCTAATAAGTTAATGGTACATTTTTTACAATACTGTTTACTTTCCCGTCAACAGGTTTTACAGACCGAGACAGATAACGTGTCCCAAATAGACCATAAGCTTAAAATTAGCATTAGTCTAATGGACGGAAAGGGCCAAGATATTTGACACGACCGATAAGTATGTTGTTAAAACATCGGATATTACTGGTATGATAGCTAAAATTAGCTGAAAACAATACATCAACCATCAGCGTTAATGAGACAGGGTTTGAAACTTAAGAAAGTAGGCATATGACGCATTTAAAACATTGGCAACCTAGTGTGAAAAAGGCATCTCGATACACACCATTAATGTGATTATCTTAAGAATAACTACAGAGTTTGGATAGCCCAATAATCTCGAAATGTGAAAAATACGTCAATATTTTATTTCAAACTACATCATACGATGTGATGCGATATTAAAACAAATATTCAATTGTATATAACAACTTTTTTGAGAGAAGTAGTGCCATTAACCACGATAAAACTAAAAAGTAAAAAGAGTACGGAAAGTTTATATAAACGACCCTGTAACCGACCTTTTTAAGCTCCTTTTTCATTCAACTGATAAAATTAACACAAACTCGAAACAAATAAATACACAAAATACTCAACTCCAACTTACTTAACTCCAACTACTCACTCTGCCACATTATAAATTACAATTGTGATCGAGGAAGTTATAGATATTTTTATATAATAAAATATCATGTTTACGCTTGTATATAGGCCTAAATAATTCTAGAGCATTACGCACTAGATAAGTCTATATAATTACGAATGCACACTCTGTAAATAGGCCTACTTCAATGTGGAATTAAAATTTGTTCGATCGTTTTTATTTCAATAGCTAGTCAATCCTGGACCTATTGCACGATAAATAACAAGCCAATATTATCAGAGAACTACCAATTCTAAATGGATGGTTTACTGCTATTATTAACTTGTAAATTATTGTGCCAAAGACCGTTGGGCTCTTCAGTCTGGGTAGTTAGAAAGAGATAAACTCAGACTTTTGGCAAAAGTTCAACTTGGTCTAACGTCAACAGAGGCAGCAATAGAACTGTCCACACCTTCCTACACTCGTGTTTGTATAACTTGGGGTCTAAACTATTGCAATGTGACAGTTGTAAACGGGTATAAGTAAATTAAATCGTTCTATAGACTCATGTTTGTCTGTCAACACATTCCTACAGCAGTGTTCGTCTAACTTGGGGACTAAACTATGGCTGTGTGACAATTGTGAACGGGAATAAGTAAATTAATTCGTTCCATAGACTCACGTTTGTCAATCAACACCTTCCTACACCCGTGTTAGTCTAACTTAGAGTCTACTCTGATGCTGTGCGACAGCTTGTAAACGGCTAAAAGTAAAATAAATCGTTCTATAGATTCGAGGTTTTCTAACTTGAGGGAGACACTGTATAATGGTACCTGTAATGACTGTTAATGGATTTATACCCATAAAAATAAAAATCGCAATGCCCCACAGTAAAACACAATAAAATCGTTGCATGAAATAAATCGTTCTGTAGACTCGTGTTTGTCTAACTTTGGGACTACACTTATGTTTTGTCATGGTTGTAAACGGGTTTAAGTAAAATAAATCGTTCTATAGACCCAGGTTTGTCTAGCTTTGGGCATTCACTAATGCTATTTGATTGTTGAAAACGGGAATAAGTAAAATAAATCGCTCAAGTTACAAAGACTCTTGTTTTTCTGCCCACACCTGCATTTGTCTAACTTGGGCCTATATATAAAATGGTACATGTAATGGCTTTAAATGGGTATAAGTAAAATAGATCGTTTTATATACTCGCTTTTGTCTAACTTGGGGCCTACATTGATGCTGTGTGTCGGGTGTAGGTAAAATAAATCGTTCTATAGATTCGTGGTTGTCTAACTTGAGGACAACACTGTATAATGGTACCTGTAATGACTGTTAATGGATTTATACCCATAAAAATAAAAATCGCAATGCCCCACAGTAAAACACAATAAAATCGTTGCATGAAATAAATCGTTCTGTAGACTCGTGTTTGTCTAACTTTGGGACTACACTTATGTTTTGTCATGGTTGTAAACGGGTTTAAGTAAAATAAATCGTTCTATAGACCCAGGTTTGTCTAGCTTTGGGCATTCACTAATGCTATTTGATTGTTGAAAACGGGAATAAGTAAAATAAATCGCTCAAGTTACAAAGACTCTTGTTTTTCTGCCCACACCTGCATTTGTCTAACTTGGGCCTATACTGTACTTGGGTAACCGTTCTTCCGTAGGGGGCTACACACTAATGCTATTTGATTATTGTATACAGGTATAATAAGTAAAACCTCGTGCTGTAGACTCGTTTTTGTTTCAATCAGAGGGTTAAAATAATGCTATATCTAACTTGGGGGCTACATAATACTGTGACAGTTATAAACTGTTATAAGTAAAATCAATCGCTCTATATACTTATGTTTGTCTATTTCGAGGGCTACCCTAATTATATACGTAAAAATATTTCTGCAGACCTGTGTTTTTCTCTCTCTTGGGGGCTACTCTAATGCTAAAAGATGTAAACGGGTAGAAGGAAAATCAAATCCAATCGAAATGTAACAAGATCACTTATGTACCTTTCTCTTCCCTCCATGCAACTAAACTACAAGTAAAACGTATGTGCATTTTTCTAGCTTTGGTGAGGTTTGCCCATAGCTCTTTCGTGGTTAATTACAAATATTCCATGAAATTACTTTAGTAAGAGGTGTAAATCGTTGTAGGTCTTCCAGAAAACATATTCTCAACAGTTACACCGAGGAATGAGTGGGTTAAAATGTTCATTATCTACTAAGTTTTTAAACTTCTATTGCTTTTATTTATTTTCTGTTCACTGAAATCACTGGAAAATTGTCAAAAAAAAATATAAATTATCACAGTAAGTTGCTTGGAATTCAAAAAACAATATTGGTTTAATTTGAGGCAGGTACAGGGACGGTTTTAAACAAATTACAGGGAAATTCAACGTTTGCATTGATTGTTGGTACCCCTGCACGAATCCCTTGTTTAGTTTCCGTAATTGTGTTTGCTCAACTCATATTTCCTTTTTCACCCCCCCCCCCTGCATGCACCCCGGTTCACAACCCTTTTTTTAAAATTCTGCTCATGTCGTCTCCTCGGATTTTTTAAACTTTCTTCGCTATTTTATTTTAAATAGGGGGTTAAGCTTTAAAACAGAAAGTGTTTCAATAAAAAAAAATTATAAAAAGTATTAATCAATTAATTAGGTTGTATGCTATTTTTATGACACTTAACAATTCATCTTAAGACATAAATGAATGGGGAAAAATATACATCCAATAAATCTAACAATGGAAATTACAGAACATTCCACCACAAGTCTAAAATAAAATATTAAGAAGCACAATAAATTGAAGCGGGATAATTTAGTTGAGAAGTGGATTTGTTTCGCGCTTTTCCTTGTTCAAAACTTTATTTTGGAGAGTTTTTCATGAAACCGAATCAGTGTTAAACCTCAAACTGTTGGGAAAGTCCTTTTGGTATTCCAACTGGCTTCAACTTTATTTCAATTATTGATGTACAAAATCAAGTAGCTATTTTAGGGAAAGTTTTTTAACGAGCCTTTAAAATTCACTTACCCTTGGGGGATAGGCTGAACAGATTATTATGTTAATTTGTATTCTGTATACATTTTACAGGAAATCTCTTAGCTGCAGAAAAGCATATTCTGTTAACGTGCTTTCCTTTCAACTTCTGATAAAGTTATCTTAACTTTTAATGAAGTCTTTGCTAGTGATTAAAGCTACCTTATCCAATTTTAAGCTTGATTGGATTTTTTAATTAACTCCCTCCTTGGAAAGGTTACAATACTTACTGGACGGAAGTCATTGAAATCACCTTTGATGATAAATCGAAAAACTTTGAAAGTAAGTTTGAGGAAGATATCCTATACTCTAAAACAAGCAAAGTTTGAACGGGCAAAATGTTTATTCCGTCCTAGGATTTTTGATTTTTTCATTTAATTTGGGGTTTTAGACCACCAGAAATCGATTGGAACTGGTCTCAGGTCTGGGAAAAATTCGGTTTCCGCCCTACAGCACTTCTAAGTGCCCATTCAAAGTGCCCATCGTCATGGGCATTAGCTGCAATTAAAACCAGAACAGCTGATTCAAATTATTTTTATTAATATATTATTTTTATTAATATACAGGTTAGAAAAATCATTTGATTTGTAAATAACTAATTTAAAATTGTTTAAAGGTTATTTTGAATGAATTCTTTGAAGGGATATTTATTCTATATATAGTTTGGTTTGATTTTGTACGGATTAATGTTAAACGTTTTCAAGGGTAATTTTAAGAATTCAAAGGTGAAAGTGATGTGTGTCTACACAGGAAATACGAATACAAGCCGTCAAGTTTCCCAAAAGAACATGCGCTGCTGTTCACCCACCAACATAGACTTTCCAAATACTTTTTGGCTGGCAAACGAAAGCTCGACGCCATCTTCGCGTTTGTATCGCTCAATGTTAAAGACGACCGAACTAACAGCACCAGATGCATCGACTGTTTCACCGCCGGGGCCAGATCGATCATCGAATGAAAATGGACGCTCGGCCGACGCAAGATGCACAAGGAGAGTACGGACGACCGTGCCACGGGCAGATGATTTTTCTCGACCCTACCGATACCGCCTACAAACCAATTTCTGCTAACGTCGACATGAACCTAGAATTGATACAGTTACTCGAGGGAGAGTAACTAATCTGCCCAAGCGTTCATGATAGTACACGAAGGCATATAAGAAGAAATACCCCCGTTGCAGCAGACCTGCATACTCAGCGAATTTCAAATGCAAAACAACATATTTCAATCCAACATAGCGAGATTTGACATGTTTTGGTAAGCTCCATAAGAATTACATGGGGAATGAGTATGCAGGTTTGCTGCTACAGGTATATTAAAACTGAGTGGTTTTAATTTAATATTTAGTAGATCTGAACTAGAGGAAGCTATTTACCAAGTTTTATTAAGATTTGTTGAAAAATAACCGAGATATGGAAATTTACTTATTTCCCATAAGGTTAACATTGGGACAACGTACTGTGTTTACCACTTTCAATATCTCGGTAACCAATGGGCATAAAAAAGTGATTCAAGATACTAAATTGTTTGTTTTTTTGAGCTGAATTCAATGGTGCCAATAAAAATTCGATAAATTTTATTTTTCTATGTAAAAAACTCATAAAACCCATTTTTGGGGGGGTTTATCCCCCTTTACCCCCCACCCAGTGGTCCGATCGGGCTGGTTTACGAACTCGTCCGAGGGATTACCACTTTACATGTCTGTACCAAATTTCATTAAGATCGGACCTTATTTACGGCCGCTATCGTGCTGACAGACACATATATATATATATAGATAGATAGATATATAGATATATATATATATAAATACCCCCGTTGCAGCAGACCTGCATACTCAGCGAATTTCAAATGCAAAACAACATATTTCAATCCAACATAGCGAGATTTGACATGTTTTGGTAAGCTCCATAAGTATAACGTGGAGAATGAGTATGCAGGTTTGCTGCTACAGGTATATTAAAACTGAGTGGTTTTAATTTAATAATTAGAAGATCTGAACTAGAAGAAGCTATTTACCAAGTTTTATTAAGATTTGTTGGGAAATAACCGAGATATGGAAATTTACTTATTTCCCATAAGGTTAACATTGGGACAACGTACTGTGTTTACCACTTTCAATATCTCGGTAACCAATGGACATAGAGGGGTGATTCAAAATACTAAATTGTTTGTTTTTTTGAGCTGAATTCAATGGTGCCAATAAAAATTCGATAAATTTTATTTTTCTATGTAAAAAACTCATAAAACCCATTTTTGGGGGGGTTTATCCCCCTTAACCCCCCCTCCCAGTGGTCCGATCGGGCTGGTTTACGAACTCGTCCGAGGGATTACCACTTTACATGTCTTTACCAAATTTCATTAAGATCGGACCTTATTTACGGCCGCTATCGTGCTGACAGACATATATATATATATAGATAGATAGATATATAGATATATATATAAAAATTCGAACGAGTGGTGTTTTTTGCTTCTGGTGGCCCCAAAACGAAAAGTTATCATGGTCTTGGGCTTAGGTCTTACCATGAGACCTACGGTAATAGCTTCTTCCCTATAGGGGAAATTCGCTAAAAGTCGAACGAATGGTGTTTTTTGCTTCTGGTGGCCCCAAAACGAAAAGTTATCATGGTCTTGGGCTTAGGTCTTACCATGAAACCTACGGTAATAGCTTCTTTCCTATAGGGGAAATTCGCTAAAAGCTCGAGCCGCCGGGTGACACTGAAGGAATTCAGTCACCGAAAGTCAATTTGGTTCTCGCAAGACACACAGGCCTAGGACCCAAACTGCTACAAAGTTTCAACGTGGAATGAAAAAACAGCCGTTATCACGCTCAACGCCGACCAGAACTACCCGGATTTCGACCGTGTCGTGAAAGAACTAGAAAAACAAATGTTCACCATGAGCAATACAGGCAACCGCATCGAGCCATTCTCACCCACAAGAAGACGTGGCGTTTCCGACCAACATAGTGCCAACTGCTTCCATCCGTCGCAAGACCGCTGGACTCCAACGAAGCGACAGAAAATACGACCAACTTCAACGGCACTTCCCTTCCATGCATTTATCACAACAGTACGTCGTCGACATGTTTATCAGTGTTGAAAGAGACCGATTTAACTCACTTTTGCTGGAACAGAAAAAGCTGAAGGCGTGGCTCTATTAAGGCGTTGATACCATGCTCAAACAGTGTTATAAGTGCTCATGTTATAGTTATGGAAATTTTAACTAAAACAGCTGAATCAGCCGGTTGTTTTTAGTTAATCCGAGCAAAGCTCGGTCCCCGGTACTTTTTAATAAAACACAAACAAGCCATAGTTCACTTATTTTTTCACTAATGAAAATCCAAAAACAATTATTTATGTTAACTATAGGTTTTTCATTATATTCAGTTATGAAACCAATTTGGAAAACGCGTACTCATATCATCCAATAACATTTATAAGTTTAAAATCAACCAAGTGCATAATTTGTGTGAAAATGTCTAAAGAAAGTTTGGATATTTTTAATATTTCGATCAGAATGAAAAAGGAACAAACAAATTTGAATTTATTTGAAAATATCCTCATTGTTCATTATACATTACACACTTTTCCATTAAATACAATGTCAATCCATTAGACGGATAAAACAATAGTTGATTACTCTTTCTCCAGCAAAACTATTTCAGATACTTATTTCCAATTGAATCTTTGAAATAAATTATCTTTTTAAACTTTATTTAAGTGGAATTAGCGAAATTCTCAGTTCATTTAGAAATAGAAACATGTGTTTTATAAAGTTAAAAAAAGCCGGAGCAGTTTTGTAACAAGGAAATAAAATGAATGAAATTATAAATATAAAGAATTGGAAATCTCAGTGACCAAATCAAACAATAATAAAGTTTTGGAGGAGTCGGATATCGAGCCCCAATCGCAATAGTATTTGGTTTTCTGGAAAATCTTGTTATTAATAAAGTTGAGTGCTTTTACCTTCGCTTTTATTTGCCACCAAGACGATTTCACCTTTCAGTCTTCTGTATTTATTTGACCTTAATAAATTTAAAAAGTAAAAAAAATTTAAATTTAAATTTAAAAGTATTTATCCAAATATTTTTATAAAATGTGTAGATGATCAGAAACCAGTGAGTTAACTTCCCTTGTAATAACTGTATATGGAGGATTTTATTTTAAATAAACTAGTACAGTATAATCACTCTTTATTTTAAACATGCCGTTTGATTTTGAAGTTCTTTATATAACTCGCTTACTTTTGACGATTCTATGTTACACCAAACGTAAGGATAGAAATAATATTCAACCCTAAAGATAAGACAGCAGAATTAAACGTAATGAATATATTATGACCAGGATTTCCTGTTCTGTTTCGGATGTTTAGAAAGAGGGATTTAAAATATTAACAGGTTCTTAAATAAAGAGTTAAGTTGATGAGGGAAATTATTTCTAAAGTAATCTTTAAGTAGTCGATTAGTGGCTATATCGACTACTTGGTCACTTAACCGATATTTCTATTCGATTTTTCTAAGTCGATATTTTATCGTTTTCATCTGTCTAGTGGGTATCTTTTCGATTAGATATTGAGATTTTACTGTTCTTCGCTTGTTCGACTAGTTCGATTAGTCGATCTTGGAAACTAATCGAATAATCGTCCAGTCGATAGTGCAGATTAGTCGATGTTTCGGTCACCGCTCTAAGTTGACACGGTTGTAATGAAGTGGTTACGTCGGCCAACAGAAGAGAGAGAGGGAAATATTAGCTCCACACCAACCAAGAGCGTAATAGGCCTTCAGCCTTAAGCCTTAGGCCTTAAGCATTAGGCCTTAAGCCTTAGTCTTTAGGCCTTAGTCCTTGTCTTAGGCCTTAAGTCTTAGGCCTTAAGCATTAGGCCTTAAGCATCAGGCCTTAAGCATCAGGCCTTAAGCCTTAAGGAGACTTATTGCCTTGTAATAAGTTTGAAATAAGTAAAAATGCAAATTGAATTCCATATGTTAGTCTAATGGATAGGAAAATCGAATCTAAAGTTATAATAAAATACAATAAAGTCAAAATAGAGTTATTTGTAGGGTAGAGTAGTAATAAGAATTTATAAAAGTTTACCAGTTTTAGATTAGTTACTAAGGTTGGGATCGATGCAGTTCCCCCCCCCTCCCAACAGCCTAACTATCAATTAAATATTAATCTAGATAGTAATTAAGACCGGAACGAGGTGACTAAAACCAATATCCATGGGATCAAAGTTCAAATTATATTCTGTCTTTTCACTTTAACGCGTTTTGAACATAAGAAAACTCTTAATTATTAATGAGAACTAACTATGAGAACTAAATAACTAGTAGGAAATTAGTTCAGTTTCAGTTCTTATTTTAACTATGAGAACTAACTGACTAATATGAGAACTAACTATCTACAGTTATTAACTGTAGATATGTATTCGACAAATCTAGTAAATATTCCCAATTTAAAAACCATACATACAATTAAATTTGCTATATAAACTAAAATCACTTGATATTTACTCGATGTATTACAATTAAATATACTTTAAGCAGCTGATTCCATATATTATTTAAATAATTAATCAGCTTTACGAATTATTTCGAAACATACAATCGTATTCCGCCAGAATAGAAGTCGAAAGCAGGAATTCTGTCTTGGCTGGAGTCTGTATAAACTTAATTATCTTAAGCAAATACTTGGATGGAAGCTCAATGGAGGAGATGAAATTATCATGTTGATAAAGAAGACTGAGGAGACGCTATACAGGCCGTTTCAAATAACAAGGCCCAGTCCGTTCGTAAGACTGATGTTAATTTTAGCATTGGGCTTATGCACAGCGGGAGCCTTGTTATTTGATTCGAACTATACAGTATAAGGAAAATACGCAAGCATTGTACACCCACTAACCTAAGATAAAGGAATGTGTAACTTAAGGGCCAATTCATACGGGTACAAGGGTAATGGAATTATTATCTTTTTATTTCAAAGCTGTTGTGTGTTTTTTAAATTATGTTGTTCATTGGGATTTAAACAAACATGTAAACCAGGAGAAACCACTATAATGACTACATTTTTCTGGTAGTCACAGTTTTTTTCACATAGTTTATAACAGGCTACAACACATAAACATTTAGTATAACACTACAGTTTTTTCTGTATTTTGATATTACTCCAAAATAACCCTGACCTGGTAATTACTAACTAAATATATTTTTAATTAATTATTCAGTATAAGATTAACTATCCTAAAAGAGGAGACACTGCATGTGAAAGAATTGTTTTCAAGCGAACCATTTTTCATTTTTAAGGTATAAGATGATACGCCAGCTTGAGTGTAATTTTCTCTACAAGTTCTCTTTATACAAGAAGCTGTTAAAATTTTTAAAACACCTTTTTCAAAGAAACCCTCCAACTTGAAGTAACTTTCCTTGGATTTTAAACGATTCCTTGTTTCTTTGATGTGTAGACTATGCGTAAGCTAATTTTATTTTTCGTATGGTTTCAGTCATCATGCAAACTGTTAGTTGTTAATTTAAATTGAAAAATATACGTTACTAAACTATCTATTTGGGAAATGTGTCCACCCTGATTGTTCTCGTGGTTTTAATTGGTTTGCCAACTGATGGTTATCCATAAAATTGACAACTGATGGCTATCCATAAAATTTCAGAATGTACGTTATTACACCCTCAAAATTCATCTAGTTTTTAAATAAATGTCCTCTACATAATTTTTACCTATTAAAATTGAAGCACTTACTATACCGCCCATACAACCCTTAGTCCTGCCAATTTACATTATGAACGTGATAATCATCCCAGACTCAATTTCGTTGAGTTCCTATTCCAGTATTTGTGTAATATAATTGGGTTGACGCAGTTCTCAGTACCCGCGGAATTCCCACCTGCAACTGATTCTGTATAAAAATATGAAATAATGTAAATGCAATTTTTTACAAGCGGTCTCTCTTTAAATAAAATATTACTTTACTATGACTATTAGGTAGCTCTATTTCTATTTTTAATAACTTGCTAATATTTAAGAATGCCACTTTCAAAATACGGAAAACGGAAAGGAAATCCAGGGCTTTCATTTAAACATTACGTTTATATTCAGGATTGGTTATTATTCCCTTCTTAATGTTTAACTTAACAGCGAGTCGTGAAAAGTAAGTGAGTTATAAAAACAACTACAAAATTACAAAATAAAACGACATTGTGATTATACAGAATTAGTTTATTTTCAAAATCCTCCATAATATACGGTTATTTCAGGGAAAGTGAATCCAAATATTGTTTGGATAAAATACACTCAGATATTAAGGTCAAATAAATAAAGAAGATTGAAAGTTGAAATCGTCTTGGTAGCGAATAAAAGAGGAGGTAAAAGCCCTAAACTTTATTAATAACAAGATTTTCCAGAAACCCAAATACTATTGCGAATGAGGATTGACATCCGACTTCTCTGATCGAAACTTTACAATTGTTTGATTTTTTCACTGGGATTTCCAATTATTTATACAGTATTTATAATTTTATAGTTTTTATTTCCTTTTTTGCCTTAGCTTTTTTAACTTAAAAAACAAATGTTTTGATTTCTAAATGGACTGAGGATTTCCGTTAATTTGCCTTTTAGAAAGTTTAGAAGGAAGATGAAACGTCATTTAAAGATCCAATCGGAAATAAGACGGATATAGTCGTTGGTTAAAGTCACATCAGGATCGAGGATTACTTGACTTTAAGTCAGAAGCGGATGCTTTTGATGTTACAGTAGGCTTATTTAATTCGTAAGAAGACCTAATAAAAATAAAAATAAAATCCTCTAAATGACCATTAAAGTATTGTTTGTTTTGAGTTCCACGTAAAATAAAATTACGTAATCTGTATTTCAATAATAATATTCATTCAAATATTTTATACTTGTAATCTTTTTCGTGTATAGCTATGTGGGCTGAAAAAGATAAATGAAATTTTAAAAACTGACATTAATAGAAGAAAATCCTCCTCGAGCTCTTTCTCTTTTTAAGAACCCGTTAATATTTGAAAATGGCACTTTCAAAACAAGGAAAACGGACAGGAAATCCAGAGCACTTATTTATTCATTAAGTTTATTTCCTCAGTCTTAAAACTCTTCAAGGGGTAGAATATTATTCCGATCTTTATGTTCAAAATAGCAAAGAATTGTGAATAATGAGTAAGTTAAATAGTACAGCTTAATCAAACGATTATTTTCTTGGAACTGTTGATAATAGTTCCAGGTTATTAATAAGCTCCGCGAAACTTTATTCAGTGAGTGGGTAGAGTGACACTAAAATTGAATTAGCATAGAAAAATGCCCTTCCCTTAAATTAAATTAGCATCGAAAAGAACCAATCAGAGAAGAGGCCGTCCAAGTGTTCCTATGGATAGTTCACAACCATTCTACTTAGTGATTTCAAATTAAAAAATACCATATATGATATGAAGAAAGCTTGTGTGGATTTGTCTTATGAACTATTTAATCACTTATTGTAAAGCTCACGTACATTTTATGTTCACTGCAAGTAAACATAACCATAATTTGCTTTCTCAACAGACATCCAGTTCCTGCTCCAGATTTTTTACTAACAATCTTTTGAGTTCTTTAGGAGTAACATCAGGCACCTAGCCACGTGACGCAGCCTGTCAAACATTACAGCTGATGCAGGAGACTTCACTTAACACTCACTGAATAAAGTAAATCGTGTCTACAGTATTAATTTATTCGATCTTACGTAATTGAATTAAATATATGTAATATCGAGGGTTAAATGTCCTAGTAGTGATGAATGAATTAAGTATCTCTATTCTACTTTGTAAGAAAAAATGCTGGGGATTTAAAATGTTCCTTATTTTAGCACGTATAACGCCTATCTCTCAGGTAACATTTTCAGGGCACGCTCTTAGCGGTTTCATCTCTCCCACGTGACTCCTAGTTTCCTCTAATCCTCCAGGTGACTCACCGTGGTATGTCCAAAATTCCAATATTACTCAAATCAGATCACACGGTTAGATTTTTCTGCTATCTATTTCATGGTACTCAAATAAACAGATGATGCTATATCATTTTTAAATTGTTTCATTCAAGTACTATTGGTAACGAATTTTGTTAAGTTTTCCCCAGAGGAAACCTCTGCTATCGGCTTGTATTACCTAGCGTTGAGAAAATTATCAGATTCCGAATGGTTGAAGGGGTAACAGAGATTCAAGTTGAAAGATTTTAAAACTTCTCGCTTTAATATACAACAGGCAACGGTCATTAGGTTTTAGTCGGCCTTATGTTTCTATGGAATACTGCTTTACAATGTTATCTAACACAATTCGTTTCGTGATGCAATTGGATCACTTACATCCTCTAATGGGCTTTGGTTTCTTTCAATACGAGATTTAATTGAATAAGTTTCTTAAGGATCACTAAACAAGACCTTGATCACGATTAGTTCTGATGCAAAGGTTTAATATTTAATATAATAGAGAGAAGTTGTAAAACATTAATTTTTAATTGACTGCATGTGGACCGTTAATTTTATCGACCTTATAATTTAATGTAACTAACGCGACATATATTTTCTTAAGGTGGGTGATGCCTCATGAAAAAAGAAAACAAAATGTATGGACCATTAGTGTTGTGAGATCTAATTGATTTTAGTCCTCGAACTTTACTATCGGAAAGTAGAAAAATAAAAGCGATATGTTCGTAATACAAAGTCAGAAATTAAATGTATAAAATATTATTTTCCTGTTTAACACAATGTACGTTACATTTTTAACAGTTATAAACACCCAAACATTAATATTTTATCCTCTTGTTATTCCAGCGCAGGGGTTTATAAAATAAAATGTTAAAATAAAATAAAAAAATAAATAAATAAATAAAATAAAATAAAATAAAATCCAACCCCAGGATGCAACCCTACTTGCTTCGAAAGTTATTTGAACAATGCTTAGTGTAGTGAAACTTGAAAACTATTCAAATCGTCACCTTCTGTTTTGGTATAGACATACGTGAATTTCAAATAGTTCACAAGTTTGCCGACAGAATTTATCGTTAATTCGTACTATTTTAAGCTTTAAGAGCAATGCTTTTTCATAAATTATCATCATAACTAATCAAAACGTTTACTAATGATTTTATAAACATAGGAGATAGTTCACGAATATATTCTCATTTATAATGACACATTTTACTGGGTTTTACAGTCTATTTTCTATGCACTTATAGTCCAGTGAAAATAGGTTTTAATAAGGAAAAAAATGCAAGCAGAAATGTTTTTGCTGGAAAATGTGCACCAAGACGTCCTGAGTCAAAACCCAAGTTTTCTACTTCGGGTCAGGTGAGCTAACTCCGCCATCTTGGAAAATGGCGGCCATGTTTGAAATACTTTTATCGACATAAAATCCTCAAAAGTTATCCGATTTCGACAAAATTTGGTAGGGATGTGTAAAATTGTGTATTCTATTAGAAAACAATCGCTTACACTTTATTTTTTACTATTTTAATGGTTTTTTGCAACTTTTATGTAAAAAAAACATGTTTTTTTCGTTTTTCAAAAAAGTTATGAGATTAACAATTACAATATGGATATTTCTGAAAAGTACGTAAAATTACAAATATTTTGGTATATTCAACTTGTATTTTACTGTTTTTACTTTTTAAATAATCAAAAAAAATAAGATATTTTTATGCAATTTTTTAAAAAGTGCTAAGAAATTAAAATTATCCAAATTTAGTTTTTTGTGGTATAAAATGTTCATTTACGGGTTCTGAGTCAAAACCCAAGTTTTCTACTTCCGGTCATGCGAGCTAAATCCGCCATCTTGAAAAATGGCGGATATGTTTGATTTACTTAAATCATCATAAAATCCACAAAAGTCATCCGATTGTAATAAACGTCGGTAGGGATGTGTATAACTATGGCCACTACGTAATACTAAAGGAATAACAAGCATATTTTATCATTTTATATGTTTTTTTATAATTTTTATGAAAAAACTTGGTTTTTTACATTTTTATTTCGAAATTAACACCAAACATAAAAAACATGGATGTTTTTGAAAAGTACATAAAATTACAAACAATTTGGTATATTCAACCTTTACTATGCTGTTTTTAGTTTTTGAATAACACAAAAAAATATAAATTTTAAAGTGTCTTTTTCAAAAAAATGTTAAAAAATAAAAATTTTGCAAATTAACGTTTATGTGGTAGAAAATATTCGCAAAGGGGTTCTAAGTCAAAAACCAAGTTTTCTACTTCCGGTCAGTTGAGCTAAATCCGCCATCTTGAAAAATTGCGGATATGTTTGATTTACTTAAATCATCAGAAAATCTACAAAAGTCATCCGATTGTAACAACATTCGGTAGGGATGTGTATAACTATGGCCACTATGTAAGAATAAAGGAATAACAAGCATATTTTATCATTTTATATGTTTTTTTTATAATTTTTATTAAAAAAATTTGGTTTTTTTACATTTTTATTTCGAAATTAACACCAAACATAAAAACCATGGATGTTTTTGAAAAGTACATAAAATTACAAACAATTTGGTATATTCAACCTTTACTATGCTGTTTTTAGTTTTCAAATAACACAAAAAATAAAATAAATGGGGCTTGGATGGTTCATTGTGACCTGTACATTGTGGCACCTAAAAACGGACATATTTGCTTATTTGAAAATGTAATAATTCATGACATAGGCTTTTAGGGTAATTTTTTGAAAACACTGTGTTGTTTTGGTTTTAAATTCCATGGAGTAAAAAATTTATATGTAAGACAAATATATTACCAATAAATCAAGTGTTTCATGTATTTTATTTGAACCTTGGTGGTTTTGAAGTAATTTGTATAAAAGGTAATACACTTTTGTTATGTCTCATGTTTTATCATATTATTTTTAACTCACTATAAACCCTAATCAATACGACTTGAAAAAACGCCATCACTACACATACCATAAAACTTTAATAAATAAATAAATACTTGTATTTCATATTACAATTGGTCCTACAATTCTTTGCAAAATCATTTAATTTATTTACACTAACAAGATCGGTGATAAATCAATACTTTTAATAAAATTAAATAAAAATAAGTTGCAATAAATATCTAGACCTCGATCAAAAGGGACTACGATTTACACATGAACAAAAAATTACTATACAACGATAAAGAACAAAATTAAACATAGACACATATTGAGATTTCATGGTCTTTGTCATTTTATATCTCTAAGACTGTATCTTATGTTATTAATTTTAAGATGTCAGTTATTTATTATCAACTGGGTGTGTTGTTATGTTGTGATCAAAAGATGTAAAAATTATGTAAGTAAGAAAGATTGTCAAAAAGTTTTGTTTAAGTTTTGTTAAGTGTTTCTGAATTATGTATTCATATTTTGTAGATTCACACGGCACCTCTGATCATATTTTTTATCATGGTAACAGTTTTGCGGTTCAAATTATCTGATTAATTTATTAATGTAATATGAGTTTTGTTTTTACTGAAATCAATAAATGAAATATTTGTTTAGTATTTGTAAAAATTAAAAATTATTTATTTGGAATTTCCATCAGCTTTCCGCTTAAAGCATTGCTTAATTTTGTGCCCTGATTGCTTACAATAGTGTTACACTATGGTACTATTAGTTTTATTTTACTTAACCCCTGATTTCTTACTTGACAAATTAGTACATTATTTGTATTTCCAAATAAATAATTTTTAATGTTTACAAATACTAAACAAATATTTCATTATATAAGACACTTTAAAATTTATATTTTTTGTGTTATTCAAAAACTAAAAACAGCATAGTAAAGGTTGAATATACCAAATCGTTTGTAATTTTATGTACTTTTCAAAAACATCCATGGTTTTTATGTTTGGTGTTAATTTCGAAATAAAAATGTAAAAAACCCAAATTTTTCTCATAAAAATTATAAAAAACATATAAAATGATAACATATGCTTGTTATTCCTGTAGTATTACGTAGTGGCCATAGTTATACACATCCCTACCAAATTTTATCACAATCGGATGACTTTTGTGGATTTTATAATGATTTAAGAAAATCAAACATATCCGCCATTTTTCAAGATGGCGGATTTAGCTCAACTGGCCGGAAGTAGAAAACCTGGTTTTTGACTTAGAACCCCTTTGCGAATATTTTCTACCACATAAACGTTAATTTGCAAAATTTTTATTTTTTAACTTTTTTTGAAAAATACACTTTAAAATTTATATTTTTTTGTGTTATTCAAAAACTAAAAACAGCATAGTAAAGGTTGAATATACCAAATTGTTTGTAATTTTATGTACTTTTCAAAAACATCCATGGTTTTTATGTTTGGTGTTAATTTTGAAATAAAAATGTAAAAAAACCAAGTTTTTTTTCACAAAAATTATAAAAAAAAACATATAAAATGATAAAATATGCTTGTTATTCCTTTAGTATTACGTAGTGGCCATAGTTATACACATCCCTACCGAATTGTATTACAATCGGATGACTTTTGTGGATTTTATGATGATTTAAGTAAATCAAACATATCCGCCATTTTTCAAGATGGCGGATTTAGCTCGCATGACCGGAAGTAGAAAACTTGGGTTTTGACTCAGAACTCGTAAATGAACATTTTCTACCAAAAAAAAACTAAATTTGGATAGTTTTAATTTTTTAGCACTTTTTTAAAAATTGCATAAAAATATCTTATTTTTTTGATTATATAAAAAGTAAAAACAGTAAAATACAAGTTGAATATATCAAATTGTTCGTAATTTTACGTACTTTTCAGAAATGTCCATATAGTAACTGTTAACCTCATAACTTTTTTGAAAAACGAAAAAAACATGTCTTTTTTACATAAAAGTTGCAAAAAAACCATTAAAATACTAAAAAATAAAGTGTAAGCAATTGTTTTCTAATAGAATACCCAATTTTACACATCCCTATCAAATTTTGTCGAAATCGGATAACTTTTGAGGATTTTATGTCGATAAAAGTATTTCAAACATGGCCGCCATTTTCCAAGATGGCGGAGTTAGCTCACCTGACCCGAAGTAGAAAACTTGGGTTTTGACTCAGGACGTCTTGGTGCACATTTTCCAGCAAAAACATTTTTGCTTGCATTTTTTTCCTTTTTAGTGTGTTTTTCGCCTATTTTCACTAGACTATTTGTATAAAGCTGAATTATGTGGAGAAATTCCATATGCCTCCTTTTGACAAGAAAATATATACTTTTGTGATTCATTTAAGAACAGACGTTAAAACGTACAAGTAATAGGAGTGAGGTCCCTGAAAGCAAAATTAGTCACAGCAACCAACTATTGTAGTCACCTCTTTCCTTTCTTCCTGTACACATCCACATACTTGTTAGTGTGTATGGTATATATCTTGTATAATCTGCCATAAACATTTACATATTTAAAAAAATCAAATCAAAGGCTCAGTAGATAGAAGAAAATTCAAGTTGGATCAAATAATCAATTTAACGGACATGTACCATTTTTGTAAAATATATATGGCCGTATACACATAATTTGACAGACGGTTTGCGTCCATCAATCTAGATACAATTTAATTAACTTTAAATATTTTTTAATGTATTTTCATTGAAACTAGTATGATCATCAGTAACCACAGGCACATAATTGAGTTTTTAAAGTATGAGACTTGCTATATCGACGCTAAAGCAATTTTAAGTCACAAATTAATCCCAACTCTAATTAGCTCACTTTTCTGAACTTAAAATTCCCCTTAAGTTGCGCCATCATGTTTACTTAACGTAGTAAAGTTTCCTCTCCTGTCAAATCTTATTAAAATTTTTATCCAGTCTCGTTATAAAGGTTGAAGTGATTAAAACCAATCCACCCCAGATTGGGTTTCCAATAATTAATTTTCTTTCCAACTTAGTTAAGCTCAATCTAACGTAAAAGTTCCTTTGATATATTTCTTTAAAATACAGTTATGGCCTGTAAATGTTGACAGGAGACTAGACAGTAGAGAAAAGTAACATGTGGACGTGAACAAGGAAAAGGTTTGGGGGTGACAACAACTCCTCTTTAATTTAATAAAACTTATCTTAAATCTTACTCTACAGAAACATCTGTTTTCTGTGCCTTTCTCTAGGCTGAAAAGTTACTCTTTTCCGATAATTGCACGTTAAATTTACCATACAATGCACAGTAAATGTACCGTGCACTAGGAAACGAAAGTAACGGAAATGAAAAATGAAAACAATCAGCTGATTGCAGAAAACCGACGTTTAAATGTGTTTATTGGTTATTTCAGATAAATGTAGTGGCTGCAACACCACAGCCAGCGGCTACAAACGGTCTGACAGCCGTTGTTTTTAGTAGCAGTAGCAAATGTTCGTTTGTCTATTGTAGGTTAGGTTTGTAAAATTGAGAAAAGTTGCGGTTTATGCAAGGAATACGTTAAGATTCAAAAATAAGTTTTTGCTGAGTAGTGTGAAGTAAAGTACCGTACGTCACTCGCCTGTTTACTATCTTATTCATAGTGCAAATGCCTCCAGAAACTGTATTCGAATTAAAACTAGGTTACAATACCTTTCCGTCGACAGTTACAAACAAGTCAAATAAGTTGACTACATGTTTCGGAATTCAAAATTCCATCTTCAGGTCGTGGGTTGGTGTCAAATTAATCATGACATGATGATTACTACTACTCGCTCACTCATTGGAGGCTACATTCCCCTCCCTCCCTACCTTCGAATGTCACTCCAAGTTTAATAACCAACAGTTGCCTCCACTTCATCTAAAAACACCCATGTCGTCTTAGAAGTCATTTTCCTATTCAAGTTCACTCTTCATTTAAGAACCCGTTAATATTTTAGAATACCACTTTCCAAACGACTGCAACAAGACAATATATTTATAAAAAAATTAAGATTTATAGGGGACTTATTTATTAATTATTTGGCAATCATGGTTTTTGAAAACCTTACAAACCTGTATAATGTCGGAGAAGAGAAAAATTGGTACCTACAAATTTTACCGTTTCCTTAAATTTGACTAGGTCCACAGACAATTTATTTTTCTCATGACAAATTATTAAGTTTATAAGCAAATTATTTGTCGTCTTTTAAAGTTTATAAATGTTCGTTACTTTATATACTTTATACTTTAAACACCTAAAAACATCTAGTTTGTAAATAAATGATCTCTAGATAATTTCTAGCAGTCTAAGAAGATATCAAACACTTATTATACCGTCCACCCAGTCCTCTCGATTTCCATTATAAACATCATAATTCAAAGACTCAACCCCGCCGCTCCACTCCAGTATTTGTGTAAGATAATTGCATTTGTTCAGCCCGCAGTCCTTGGGGAATTCCTGCCGTCAACTGTTTGAAATGTGTGAAAATATCAATATTATGATTTCTGACAGAGATTTACTTAAAAACAAAAGTCCCTCTAGTTATCCCAAGAAATGTTGATTCAGATTTGGATTTTTCTAACCACAACATAACGGCGTGAAACTTCTGACTAATAGAGAGAAAACCAAGTTAAATCGTTCTTTACCATTATAGAATTAATTAAAAATATAGACTACAGTTAAAACATTACATTACCATTTAGAACTATTCATAAGAAAATTCCCATAGAGATATTTAGGTAAAATACAGAAAATTAAGTGAGTAAATTGCATAAAATGAAAGGAATACAGTAGCTCCGAACTTTATTAATAACGAGATTTTACGGGAAACTCAATCCTTTTACGATTCGTCCTTGTTATCCAAACTTGTTATCCAAAGCTTCCAAAATAGCATTATTTCACTGATAATTTAGGTTGTTATATGGTTATTTTTTTGTAACAAACCACCCTTGGATTTTACATGTTAAGAACGTTTTAATTTTTTTAGGAATTTTTGAGGATTTTAAATATTTTTAATAATGTTCTGTTTAGAAAGTTTAGAAATAAGAGGAGTTAACTGAAGAATCCAATTGGGCGTGAGATGGATTTAATCCCTGTTCAAAGACCTCACTAAGTAGCCAAGATCACTTTTGGTCACGGATGCTTTCAATGTTACAGTAGGCCTGTGTTATCTGTAAACGTTCCTGATAAAAATTAAAATTGTCAAATAAATATCAAATCATTGAGCGGTTGAAGCAATGCCCGATGTAATTAAAAATAACATAATCTGTATTACTAAAAAATCCATTCATCAATAGAATACTAGTAGTATTTTTTAAAAGCGAATTGCTGGCTGAATTTATTGTATGAATTGGGCAAATTGACCAAGTTGTAACACTTTTTTTTAAGGTTAGGTATTTTTTTCGTTTGCAAGAAAGGCGCCCAGCTTGCTTTATGAGATTATTTTAAACTTGAAGAGATATTATGATATTTTAAACTTATCTCTTCATTTTAGAAGTTGTGATTGAATGAAGTGATATTTTCACGTGACGTGAAAGACGTGCGTCTATCTTGGCTTAGGTAATTAATTAAGGTTTTAATTTCTTAAACCTCTGGATTTCACTGCAGAAACTATCGTAAAGTATCTAATAAATTCCCTATCGTTTAAAGGCGTTAAATTGAAAAGGCAAATTCTAATTAGAACTGTGATCCAGTGGATATTGGTTTTAGTAACTTCGTCCCAACCGTAATTACGATCTAGATTAACATTTAATAGATAGTTAGGAAATTGGGGGGAGGACTGCATTGATGCCAACCTTAGTAACCAATCAAAAATTGGTAGGTAAACTTTGACGAAAATATCGTGACTTTTCTACGCCATAAAAATAAATCTACTTCAATTGTATTTCAATTGTATTGTTGTATTTGAAATTTGATTTTACATTTCACTCAGCCATTGGAATTGACTTTGCACTCTATCTCGTACTTCTTGCGAATTGCAAGGCATTACTATCTCTTACTTATTTCAGGGTAATATTCCCCTCTCTCTGTCAGACCGCCTTTAGCTCAGCTCAGCCGTTTCGTCTTAGAGGTAATTTTCCTCTTCGAGTTCACTCTTTATTTAAGAACCTTTTAATATTTCAAAATGCCACTTTCGAAAAGACAGAAACAAGAGAGAATATCCTTGCCGCTTTATTATTCATTGCACCAATTTCGCCGAGTCTGAGAGCTTAAAAGTTGGAAATTATTTCCTTGTTTACGAAACATTAATCATCAAAACATTAGAATGAATAAGGGCAGTAAACGTTTTAAATTAGTATTGTTTCGATAATCTTGACAACTCCTGCTTTAAAAAACTTTAAGCAGTAACAAAGTAAGTTACATATTTATATGTGATAGCTTAAAAATTGTTAATAATTAAACCAAATACTAAGAATATATGTATCTCCAGTAGTAATGTTTACATTAAAAACCCCTATTATACTTATTATATTAACAAAATGAATATTACAAGAATAACTTTATTAGGATTTTAAATTTAAAAACAATAAAGAATGTTTTATAGTTTTCTTACTTGTTTGTATTTTCATTTAAAGTCAAAGACAACGTCACGTTAATAGAAAAATTACATTTCTATATTATTGGTAGCAATAAAAGTCCGAACTGGACCTTGAATGTTGTCGATCCCACGAATAAATGAAAAGCAACTTATCATCTATTTATTTACACAGTCTTAATTAAAAAAAAATTTCTAAAAAAGTCTTATTTCCAAAAAAAAAATGTTTTTCATTCCTCTCCAGTTTGGAAATTATATTAAAAGCAAGAAAAACATAACGTAATTAATAATTCAAATTGATAAAGTCTTAATCTAATTGCGATGTGATTTTATAGCACTGTATTGTATTGTACTTTTATGATATTGATGCCGTCTCTAAATTTATATTAAGTTCGTCCTTTAATGTATTTTCGTTGACAGTATGACCTTTACTAACCTCAAATACACTTTTAAATTTTATACGGTATACAATTATTTAAATCGTCAATAAATATAAATCTTACCCTTAAATCTTAAATCCTAACTTAACTTTAAGTAAATCTTAGTCCTAACGTTGAATTAGTAATTTTTTCTGCAATTCCCTTATAACTATACCATCATTTTCACTTAACGTAGTAAAGTTTTCACTCCTTCAGAACCTTATTAAAATGTTAATCCAGTCTTGTTATAAGGGGTGAAGTGATTAAAACCAATTCGCCCCAGATTAGGTTTCCAATAATTAATTTTCTATCAAACTTAGTTGAGCGCAACCTAACATAAAGTAAGCACCCTTTGAAGATGAAGTTTTTGGTATTGTTTAGTGCATAAAACTAACACTAATAATGTTAACAATAATACACTTTATAAAACCGATAAAAATCCTTTGCTTTTTTATTTAATAAGAAAGTTGACTGACGTGAATAATATCTTCCTAAATTAATAACATGAGGTTTTTACACACAAAAGATGGGAAATACCAATTAACTCTTACTTATCTTCCCGACCGTCATCCAGCCTGATAAGACTGTAAAAGCGTTTATAATCAAAGACTAATCTGTAAATTATTTATCCGTAAAAATACTATTTGATTCCGTACACTTTACTTACAGATTTCCACCCAAAGTCAAAAGAAATCGACTATAGCAGCACAATCATACACATGTATAGCCCCAGCCAGCGGTTGAAAATAACGCGGGTAAATTCAAGGCAAAAATTAAAAAATCCTTTTTTTCTCAGTATCATTGAATTTAGCTCGAAAAATCAAACAATTTAATAAGTCATAAGTCATAAGTCATAAGTCATTTATTTGCCAGAATAATTAACAAAAATACAATTTGCATTGGCAATGTCATAATGTTTAATTACAAAACCTTGAATTACTGCTCTATGTCCATTGGTTATCGAGATATTGAAAGTTGTAAACACAGTACCTTGTCCCAATGTTAAGATTAGGGGAAATAATTAAAATTCTGTACATTAATTATTTTTGAACATATCTTAATAAAACTTGGTAGGCCTATGTGACTTCATCTAGATAAGTTCCAACGTATATTGTCCTTCAAACATCCAACAACCCTGAAACCTTCATGCTCATTCCCCATGTTATCCTTACGAGAAAAATGTCTATATCTTCCTTTTCTCTTAATATATCTTAATAAATATTGGAACATGGCTTCTTCTAGTTAAGATCTACTAAATATTGAATATTGAACCACCCATTTTTAACATACCTGTTGCAGAAAAGCTCCATACTCATTCCACATGCTGTTGTTGAGATTACAAAATCATGTTATCTCACGCAATGTTGGCTTGAAATATTTTTTTCATTTGAAGTTCGCTGAGTATGTAGGTCTGCTGCCACGGAGGTAGTTTTATTTATTAATGTGGCCCCTTACGGAAATTTTACCTTGGGGATCCAACATTATTTACAGGAAATGTATTGAATTTCAGTTTTAAATTAAAATAGAAATTAATATGTTCTTATTGTTCATCATAAGTAAAGTTTTATAGCAATGGTGAATAAAGTTAAAGTTTATTTATTCATCATGCGGTGTTCTAATAATTCGTATTAATTCATAACACCTTCTAATCCCAAAGTCAAAAGAAATCGAATGTAGCAGCACACTCATCCGGATACGTAAGCCTGCGGTTTAAAATAGCGCGGGTAATTTTAGTGCGCTAAAGTTGGCGACACTCCAATAAAATTGTTTGACGTCACAGCCGGCTGGAACGACAGTTTGGTTGACCACGAAATAGGAAGTGAATAATAATTCTGTAAGGATAAAGGTTTTTAAAGATTTTATCTGGTCAAGTATTGAGTTAAGCTCCATTTACACATATTAGATGTGTGATACATTATATATTTATACGTTTATATTATTTATCTGTGCGCTTGCTATCTACAGTTACCTCTGTCCATCCAAGTTGGTTTTATATAGCCTAAGTCATATGAGTTGAAGAAGATAATTTTGAAGTAATTTTACAGAGAATCATCTTAAAATTCTGAGGTCTACCAATTTTTGGTATTTTTCAATTTATAAGGCACTTTTAAGTAATTTTTTAAAAATTTATTTACGTTTGAATATCACACCCCTACACCTGCATGATTTTTTCTTAACTTTTGTTACTTAACAAGACACGAATTATAACAAAGGCTGGCATGATAGTTATCTTCCGGTTACGTGATGAAAAATGTGATCCATTCTTTTATCACAACTGCTCTAGAAATCACTAATTCTTCAAATATTGCTAATTTTCCTAACTCTTCTCCATAATACAATTTTATATCGACCCCCCAATCTTATTCCAGTTTATGTGACAGAATCTAGTTGTCAAATGTAGGACTTCGCATACGGGGTAAAACCAGGGATATTTCACGTTAAGAACACCCTCTGTTGGCACCACTGGGCTATGTTTACGTTTTATCCCCTTGTGGCTTAGAAGTTTGCCGTGTTTATTTGGAGGGTTACTATAGTTCAATTGGTGGCTGGAATTCTCGAGTAAATGGCCAATTTTTGACGAACATTTATTTGCAATTTGATTTTATATACGACTCATAAAAGTCAATGTGTTCGAGCCTGCGTTTTATTTTGAAAGCCATTCACATTATAAAAGGGTTTATATTACTTTCTTTTCCATTGTACATAAAAGTGACATAATTAATTCCAGATTGCAGCTTTAATAGTCAAGAAGTCATTACTACAGTGTACTCTTAATTTTAACGTTCAAATGTTGAAACAAAATAATTAAAAACATTAGAATATAAAAAGAAATTAAATTTTTTTTAAATTTTGTATGATCTAACAAATGATAACCTAATCATGGACAAGAGGTGGATTGAAATGAATTGAAAATAAATAAATGTTTAGATTAATTTTTAATTATTCTTAAATATTTATCCAAGAGTTGTTTGATACTTTGAAATGAACATGTCCTCAATATTACTACAAACGAAAATGAATTCTTCCAACACAATACCCTTTAGTTATTTTCATAAAAAACGAATAATTTTATGTCTTTAACTTTTTTAATATTATTTCATTTTTCCTTTTTAAAATACTTTACATAAATATAAGTCTAGAATACATTAAAACAATACGGGTTCCAATAAATGTGTGAGGTCATAAAAAACCGAAAGTCACGTAGGGAAATTTCGCTCTACGGAAGCCCTCGGTTGGCAGCCCTGGGCCATAAATTTCCCCAACAGCCCCTCTGGGTGGTATTCCCTTCGTAGCTTTATGCTTGTTAATGTGGGCGAGGATTTGCCTGCAATTCGTACCAAAACCCGCAAACCCAGCAATACAATGGATCGTTGCATGACGAGCTTGTTTGTTAAACACCTAGTAGGGGTTAGGGATTTAATTGCTTTGTAACTATATTTGTTGACTTTTTCTTTCCCTAGTGAAATTCAACGTTTTAACCTTAATTATTGTTCGATGTATTGAATTATAAGATAATCCAGGCAATTTGAACTTAAGGCCGATTTACATTGGTCGAGCTGCAAGGATCATCTGATTTCCAATTTTAGGACTGGGTTTGCAGCCAATCGGCCATTTGTTTATATTATTCGAGTAGAAACTCGCTTTCTACTCCGCCCTCCTACCCGACCAATGCAAATCAGTCTAATATGTTAAAATCAAAATTATAAAACTTTATACATACATTAAAAATGTGTCCAAATATTGGACAGTACAGTCATTCAGAAATTTACTTAAATAACAAAACATGTCATAAGAAGTAGCTAATAACAAGTTCAGATTGTGTGCTGTGTTGTAGTGTTACAATACAAAGCCCTACAGACTAGTGTGCCAAACTCTATATAGTATCTAGGTATTGCATATATACTAAATAGTATATAGTGTATATATGTATAAAAAATACAAACTATATAGCTAAGAAGTATCTGGATCTCCGGAGGCTATTTTTGGACATCTTTTATATTGACTCTCTTTGAAACCAACATATTTGCTTTCCGTCACGTAAACTACATTTTCAGATAAGCCCTGATCATCAAATATAACTTCATTGTATTTTACGCTATTAGTGTTTAATGTTGTTAAAACAGAACTGAAACCTTATTAGAAGAAAGCTATTTTTAAGATTTTACAGCTACATTTGTTTTTAATCATAAGATATAGTTCAGAACACAAATTTATTTGCCAATTATCAATTATGCTATCGGTTAAAGAAGAAGCTGCCGAATATTTGTCAATTTGTAAATAAAAGGCCAAGTTTGAAAAGTATTTAGAAAAAGCTTGACTATAAAATAAAAAAAGTTATACTAGCAGCGTGATCAAACACAATCGAAAAATCTATTATTACATTGAACATACATGAAAATAAAGCCCTACCCTTCAACTTTCTGTTTAATTGTTGAAATCACTCAGTAAACTGATCCATGTACGACCTTAAACATGTAAGAGCCTTTCCGGATTTGAAACATTCAACCCGATTTTACCCGTTTAAAATGAAGTGATGTAGTAAAGTTTACAAAAATTCCACTTCTACATTCGGTGAACTTTATAATCCACTTGTTTCTTTTAGTTGTTTATTGTTAGGGATAACGCCCCAGTTAGTTTATTAGGGTGGGCGAGCGAAAGTAGGAAACTTTCATCATAAATTGAAAACCAGGGGAAAAACTTTCTCCGAATCTGGGAATGTTTTTGGCCGTTCTTTGTTTCACTCTGACATTTGCTCCATTTGATTTATTAACTTAAAATGATAGTTACCTTCTTCAGCTTGTTTTCGGTCTAACAATAATTAAATAAAAAATTAAACAGTCATAATGACTTACGTAAAACATAAAATTTCTACTTTAACTCGTAATATAATAAGTTTTGGGTAATTTTGAGTTATAAAGAGCTGTATTTGTAAGTGACTAACCGAGATAGCACAAACGCGTTTTATTCCAAAGGATAAATGTATATTATTCCGTCTCGTAATATTATAAATCCTGCTACGTTCAAAAGTAAAACTTAAACAGCTAGTTCGCATTGTACAATAAAGTAATAACTTACTAAAATATAATTTCTCAATATAAATTACAGGACTTGAAAAATACCTAAGACGTTTAATGTTAATAAAAACCACTGTTGACCGATATAGTTAGTAGACAAATAAACGCAGACCAATGCTAATATTAACATTACACTCTTATTGACGACCACATCTTTTGACTCGATGGCAGGACTCAAAATCGATTTAAATCAACTGGATCTATCTCTATAAACACAAAAAATAATCGTATATGAATAACCTTTCTAAAATGTACCATTTATAATTTTACTGTTGAACTGAAAGATATGTTTTAAATGGAGACAAATAAAACGTATAGTTAATACAAATACAATCAATACACTCCAATACAAATGTATTTATGGAACCTGCTGTATATACACCTCTTAAGCAATCCACACACACTATTTCGGAGAGTCGAATATCAATAAAACTTTGGCCCTCGCGATCTTTTCGAGACGTACAAATTTCAATTACAAATTCAAATAACATGCCTAGTCCGCCCATAGGACTAGTGTTAATTTTAGCGTCGGGCCGTTGGAAGACCTGGACCGTGTTATTTGACTCGGACTATGATTGATTCGGACAGTCGAAAACCAAAGTTGACGACGGAAGTTGTATTTTTGTTGTGGGGTTACGTATCTCTCGGGTGGGTAAGACGATTGGGAAACGGTTATTCAAGAGGTTGTTCGCAGTGGAAGCTCTGCTAGATAATATCTGGACCAAGTTGTTTGACTCGGATTTTACTATAGTCCGTGCTACATGATGTGGCCCGGGTCGTCCATAAGCCCAATGCTAAAATTAACATTAGTCTTATGCTCGACATGGACCACGTAACTTAACTCATACTACACAGAGCCCTCAATGGAGTGCTATAAAATCACTTTGGACTTAAAAACAGCCGAGGGAGTATAAAATCCTATGAAGGAATGTTTATAATCATTAAATAACTCTTTTTGACTGAAGACGTTATTTGCTACATTTCCTCACATAAGCCTTTGACTTGTGACTTCCCAAATATCAAACGTACAAATTGAAAGTGAACACTCAAGCATGATTGCTCGGAATCAGAAGTCCTTTGAGGCTCAACTACAATTTTTTGCAATTTTACGAAAGATTCATTGATAAAATATGTCTCCTTAAATTTTCAACAAAAATTATAAAGATAATTCTCAAGAAAATAGTACACAGGTCTACTACAGTCACTTTTCACATAACATTTTTTTCATCGTGACCGTACGATATTGAGGCGAATTTCGAGTTTCTAAGGACACTTTCGTAACCATTATTGTGTATTACCATTTATTACAAAGAAAAAATGTTATTACAGTGAATAGAAAACTTACAAATCACTCTTAAGATTATGTACGTACCATACATCACTAATACACAATAAATGGTCGGATACATAAATCTCTCCCGATAGCCAGCAATCCTATTTACAAAAGGTAAGGAATTAAGTTCAAAATTGTTGAAACCGAAGTAAAGTAAAAATATTCCACATTGAGCCACGAAACATTTTTCTCTAAACGTCAAACAAGGACAATATTTTTCCATTTCAAAGGAAGAAATATTTGGGCCGCCTCAATGCGACGGTTGAATGCTTTCTATCAAAAATGGAAGGAAGAGATATTTGTCAAAGTTGCAGAGATCCTTGTACATTGTACATTTGTAACCAGTGTTTCTTCTGACAACCTTATAGGCCGAGCCAAAGGTTATAACGCCCATAAGACTAATGTTAATTTTGGTATTAGGCTTGTATGTGAGATGAACAGAAGACAGTCTTTAAATAACTAGAAACCTCAGCTAGAATGACGCAAACACTGTCGGAGTTTTCGAATGTTTAAACACGTCCTTTTCTGTTCAGATTATCATTAACGTAACAAATAAAAAGCTCGAAATTAAGTAGAAAGGCTGTAGACATTTTTTCAGAGGCCGTTTTGACGGTGAAAGAATCATGATAGAAAAAATTTCAAAGGACCGAAGTTGTAGGAAATTAGATTTTCATCAGGAACTAATGGCCTCCGTTTTTCAATATCACCTCTAGTTAAGGCGCTAAAGCCTCCCGAAAGATAGGTTCTTTTTACACTTAAAAAACGTACTTCTTTAAAAGAAAGTGTATATGATTCCGTCTTGATCTATTAAAAATCCTGTAGTTATCAATTCCAATAAAGGAATAACTTACTAAAATGGAATTTCTCAATATGAAGTCTAGGACTTAAAAAATACCTTATGAGGTTAAATATTGATAAAACAACTTTTGGCCGCAATATTTAGTTGACAAATAAAAGTAGAACAATGCTAATATTAAAATTATCTTTCACATAAAACTTTTTTATAGTAAAGGTATGTTATTGAGACTAATTTCTATATTATATTACGAAACATATTTGCTAGGAATTTATGTCAGCTATATTTGTACTCAGCATAGATTTTGCAATTTAACAGTTTGAAATTTGGGCAAATTCTCAAAATTAGCAGAGGAGTTTAGTGATTCAGCGAAATCATACGTAGACGTAATACCACAGACAGACCCGCGGTTATTTCAGTGCTGCCAACCTGATGAATCCGGATCCCGTGGTCAGAAATAGTGGGATAATTTAGTGCGGGAAAGTTGGCAACGTTTCAACCCCAGAGGATGACATCACTCGTATACATTATCTCCTTCATTTGTTTACACTTGAAAGCTAAGAAATCACTTGACCGGTTCCATCTACCCTTGTATAACAATTGCAATTGTAATTGCAATTTCAAAGCTTGCAATTGTATGGCACAGGGTACGGAAGGTTTGTTTGAAATAAAATATACCTCGTCGAAATGTTTCTGTGATCTCAGTAAATTTTAGTGTAATTTCATTTCAAATTATGTCTTTTCATTTCAAATAAAGTATCATAAATCCCTGTGATTCATAAATTTTATACAAGAATAGCTGTTGTTTTAGTACCTGGACTGCGATAAAATAACTAAACGATTTAGGTCATAGTCATGATATAAATCAGAGGAAAGAAGACGTGCAAATAAATCGAGGAAGCTGATAAAATATGCATCAAGAACAGACGTATTCATTTGACAGATGCTCCTTTTTCATTGTTTGACGAATCACTTCATGCATGCAAACTGAAACAGTAAGAATTTTGTATTCTTTAAGTGAAATAACACATTCCCTAACAACGGCCACTACAGAACCGACTCAACTACCTGAGTTGATTATAGTACGGTAGTTTGGTTTATTAGTTAGTGAATAATAGAGATTGATTTTTTTTGTGATTACAAGGTATCATAGCTCTTAAAAATTATTGTTGAAGTTGAATCTATGATATCGATTTACATATTTAGTTTTATGGATTGCACAAATAATAAGTTAAAAGACATTAAAAAGAATTTATTTACCTTTCATGTTTTTTAGCTGGAATGTCGCAAAATCGGATTCAGGAAATATGGGGCATGAATACCTTGTTAATTATCATGATACATGTTCCTTTATCATTGATACTTACATATCATTTGTACATTAATATCTAACGTATATATATATCTGTTGTATATTCTCTCGTTGGACTTCATGTCAATCTTCGGAATCGATTGCCTTTTTTCATATTTAATACATTGACCTTCTTATATCTGAATCCATTGCAAGTATTGTGGCACATTTTTTTATCTATTTCCAGTATAAGTTTTAATTTAATTTTGTTTTGTAGTAAAATATATAGTATAGTGAGGGTAGAGATAGAGCCTCGCACAAAAAGATTTTGCAGGTTTTCGATCGTTTTCGATTTTCGACTACGTCTTGAATGTATATTTGGGTACTTACTTAATAGTCTGAAGATATCATATTATATGCATTGCATTTAAAAAATTCTCAGTGGCAAATAAACATTCATGAATCTCATATTTCTGTAATATGCAGTTTGATATATCCAAACTATTTAAGAAAGAAAGAAATTTGGTGCTTTGGTATTATACGGAGACCACTATTTTTAGAGAGGATTTTTTAACTGTATGCAAAAAATAACTACATAATTGGAGAGGACATACTCTGATTGACTTACTGTCCAAATTTGACATGATTACGATGAGCGGTCTTTGTGTTATGCCTCCCAGAAGGCAGTGATGTCGGCAGGTAAAGCGCCACCGCCGCTAGCGTTAACACCTGATCGCCATCCTTATACAGCGCGCTGCGGCGGTTATGTTAGGTTAGGTTATCATAAATATGTTAGTAGGACTTCCCTCGTTTCGTTACAAATAAACGATACTGGATGAGTTATACTTTCGCCCTCCAAATCCTGTACGCAAGTGATGCACACACGCTGGTCAACAGCCCGACATAGGCCTACTTGGAGGGGATTTGGCGGGCGAAGGTATGACTCATCTGGTATTGTTCGATTCGTAACGAAACGAGGAAAGTCCTACTAGCATATTTATGATAACCTAACCTAACATAACCGCCGCAGCGCGCTGTATAGGGATGGCCTCCGTATAATACCAAAGTACCAGAAATTTTACAAAAGAAAAGATATCAAGGCTAATAGAAAAAATAAATGTTGAACTTTAACACTACCTAGAGCCTGCAAGCCCCCACTTTCAGCCTTAGGTTCAAAACATACTGTTACGTAAATAAAAATGTACAATGTCTTCCTTGAAAAAGCTGAATACCCCAAATGGAATGAGAGCTTGATGAAACCAATACCGGTACTTTACTTTAAGTTTTGACTTGGCAATCATTGCTAATTCGGTCAATCGCAAATACTGTAACAATCTGTGGCTTTTAAAAAGAGCGGAGATATTTTCAACTTACCAAGAGTTACAAAACATCGTAATCCTTCCAAAGATAGCCTTTAGACTCTCTTTTCAATTTATGTTCAAAGTTTTTAATTCCCTCTTCGAGCATCGTCTTAAAAGCTCACTGGAGCTAAAATTATAATTTAACACAAGAGGTTTTCTAACTTTCTTTAAAGAAAGAAACATTTTAATTTATTGTGGCAATTTTTAATGGCTAATCTTGTAGCATTAAGATTTCTTAGTGCTTAGCTATGAAAGAATACGTATTTTACGTAATCATGTCATTTTTATATTTCAGTCTACTTGTAGTTAATATAACTTGCTTTCTTCTGTGGTTTACGTTGTAGAATGTTGTAAAGATGTTCTCTAAAACTGTCAGGTTCTTTCATAATTTGTTTAAGTTTTAAAGTATTACAATACAATCTGTACAAGTGGATTATACCCTTCGCCCTATTCAAATGAGTAATGGATTACATTTAATGCAAAAAATGTTATTAGTCCGAAAACATCCTAAAATAAGGTCCGCGTCTCTCTTTGTGCTGATTTTCATATTAGAATTATTAGTTTTATCTTACACACTTGCTTTGCGTCTTCTTCGACTGATATGATAATCATTAATGAAATGTAGTAAATTATAAAATTATATTCATATTTTCTACTTTTTAATTACAAAAATGAAGTTTAATGTAAACTGAATTGGTAGGGTAAACTTCTACTAAACCCTTATCACAGCCCATTTTAACAGATTGAGGGTCTGTGTGTATCTAAGAGTAGTTAACTGTGAATTGCGTTGTTGGGGTCCAGTAATAAGGACATTACGGGCGGAATGCTGGGGTCAAACTAGAGTGTATTTCTGAAAGTAGTTATGAAATTGCATTTCCCAGTGTTGCCGATTGCGGTTTTGAGAAACCTAAATTTTCGTGATCCTTTCACAATTAATTTTGTTTAACTACTATACAAATCGAATGTTTCAAATTCAAATTCAAAACATTTTTTATTTATTTTATGTTGTTAAAAATAAAATAAGCATTTTTGTCAAAACATTTTTGTTTTATCAAAACATTTTTTATTTATTTTATGTTTAACAACATTTATTAGAATATTAAATCAATTTTCATTGGGACTTTTTGTCATTTTGGTAAAACAATATTTAGCTAAATAAATAAGGGAAAACAAAGATTATCAAACATGAACAATGTAAATAAAACATTCATCCTGCATCCTTACTTGATCAACAGAAGAAGCATATCGATGGCGATACAGCATTATTCCTACACACTGAGTCTTAAAATATAGCTATTCAGGGGACAGATAAAAGTTTTTTCATCAGATATTCAAAGAGAAAAAATATAGTTTTGTGTATTTATTCCAGAAATTACATTTTATTGAAAATATCATGCTATTTGGGGTTAACGTAACATTTTTACTAAATACTTATAGTTTGGAGACTTTGACGTAAAAAATCGCAAGCTTAAGACATAAAGAGCCTCAAAACGAATACTGTAAAATGTGAGCATACTCATATCAGCACGAATCAAAGTAATCTTAAATGCGATCTGCATTGTTAAGGTTCAGTTATAATCTGCTTTGGCAGCCATTTATTTCACTTCTACATCAGTTCAGAGGTTGAGGGTAACGATTATTTTTCATTAGTTGGTGTGATTAGTGTGAAATTCGTTTAAGGTGAATCGAACAGTTGGTATCCAGTAATACACGCTGTATTATGGGTCAAATGTCGGGGGAAAATCCTCATTAACAAGGGTAGAGCTACAAGCGAATGTTGTTCTGAGGGTGGTTATGAAAATGTATAGCCCAGTGTTGCCGACCAGGAATTGAACCAAGTAAAATGTATCTTTAATGCCAAAGACTTTTTGAATGAATGAATGAATGAATGAATGAATGAATGAATGAAAATACTTCTTTATTGAGGCGAACTTAGGACCACATGGTCCTTTCTTACAGCTAACCTCTAATACTAATATACAAAACCAAAATATGCTTAAAATTTATAAACAAAGTTTCCTAAGATATATAAATAAACAAAAAGTATATAACAACAATAATAATGCCCTAACATTCGCACGCACTCACACATTCATTCGATGCCACAGCTAAGCCTAACGCACGCCATCCCGCCACGCCACGGTCATCCGCTCCAGATAATGTTTCTTCAGCGCCACCGTCAGCCGTACACGATTTTCAACGGATTTTATTTCATGGGGCAGAGAGTTCCAGAGGCGGCAGGCTGTTACAGTGAAAGATTTATTGAAAGTTGTGGTCTTGTGTCGGGGAATGCGCAGCGTTGACGAGCCAGAGCGGGTGTTTCTTGCGCCTCTCTCACTTAAGAATTCAAAATTTGCCGCAAGATAGTTTGGGATTCCAAGGTTGATTACAGAATGAGTAATTTGAATGATTCGAATTTGCCTTAGATCTGACAGTTTTAAAAGAGAAGAATGAATGTAATAAGGTGTGATGCGATCATCTCGTCGAAGATTATATAAAAATCGGATGCAATAATTTTGAACGCGTTGCAATTTTGTCTCCAAGGCCACAGTCATATCATTAATTACAGTAGAGCAGTAATTAAAGTGAGGAAATACCAGTGATTTGATAAGTAGCAGTTTAATGTGAAAAGGTAAGAGTCGCTGCATTTTTTTCAAAGTGTGAACGGCGGCAAAAACCTTTTTACATGTATTCACCACCGCCTCAGTCCAGTCCAGTGTGTTGTTTATCGACAAACCAAGACTCTTAACTGTATTGTAGTAAGGCAAAGGTAGGCCATTAACTGTAATTTTTGGTGCTTCGTCTAGTTGTAATCTGTTTAGTAACCGTGAATGTCCGAGAATGATTGGCTTTGTTTTGTCAGGATTTAGTTTTAGTCCGTTCTTTGTTGCCCAAAGGACAATTCTGTCAATGTCGTCATTCATTAAAGTAATTGTTTCATTCAGTTGGCTGACTTTGAAGTGAGCGTATATTTGTAGATCGTCAGCGTATGAGTGAAACTTAGTATTGAGTAAAACTGAACTGATGTCGTTTGTGTAAATAGTGAAAAGTAGTGGCCCAAGTATAGAACCCTGGGGAACACCACAGGAAACATTTTTGAAGTCGGAAGTCATTTTGTCATGACACACACACTGCTTACGGCCTTGAAGGTATGATCTCATCCAAGTTAGTGAAGAATTTGAAAACCCTAATAAATTGAGTTTGGCTAGAAGAATTTCATGATTTACTGTATCAAAAGCCTTACTGAAGTCAAATAATGTGAGAACTGTACACTGACTACGATCCATGGCCAATCGTATGTCGTCAGTGATCTTTAATAGGGCTGTTTCGGTGCTGTGGGAACGTCGGAAACGTGATTGAAATGGGTTGAGAATATTATTATGTGAAAGAAAATCGGATATTTGGGAATGCACTACTCTTTCGAGGGCTTTAGAAAGAGCAGGGAGAATGCTGATCGGTCTGTAATCCTGTGGGAGGGAGGGGGATGAGATCTTATTCAGAGGGCGGACTAGAGCAAACTTCCATTTATCTGGGAAAATACCTGTTCTTAAAGATGTATTGAAAATGTGAGTTAAAGTGGGGAGGAGAGCAAACAAGATTCGTTTGATTAAAGAAATTGAAATATTATCGGACCCTGTAGCGTCAGACGTAATACGTCGTACCGCCCTTAAAACATCAATTTGCAAGACAGGTCTAAACAAGAATTGAGCATGGTTACGATCTAAGTTACTCTGGTCCTTAAGTTCGGTCAAATAATTTTGTAGGGCTAAACTATTTGTTGTTGAAGAAAAAGATAGGAAGTGATCGTTTAAGTCATTTAACGGTAAAGAAATTGGAACAGCAGTTTCTTGCTTCCCAATGCCAAGTTTTTTTACATTACGCCAAAGAACAGTGGAATTCTGTTTTTTGTCAGAGAACAAGCCATGAATATAACGATGCCTGGAGTTACGGAGCTGCTGCTTAACTTGGTTACGCAACTGCCGATATTGGGCCATAAGCCCGGGATCACCAGACCTTTTAGCTCGGCGATGAACTGAATCCCGCCGAGCCATTAACCCAAGGATCTCGCTAGAAATCCAGGGGACAGGGTGTTTCTTACTGATTCTGCGGGTAACGATTGGGGCATGCTTGTCGTACAGTTTTAAAATAAAATTATTAAGGGCGTCCACCATATCGTTTACTGACTCCAGATTGTGTATGGAGTGCCAAGGAGTTGAAGTTACATCTGTTAAAAATTTTTCTTCATTTAAACTTCGAAAATTTCTGTACGTAACAATTTTTTGTTTGATTCTTGGAGCTCTCAAGTCAAGGGCACAATAAACAAGGTCATGTCGAGAGATGGCAGGGATTGGAAGTTGCCCGTGGTGGACTGAAATTTGAGGGTCACTAACGACCATTAGGTCTAAGATGGTATCGGCTTCAGCAGTATGATGTGTCGGGTCCAGTGGGAGTATAGTCATGTTGCATGATGCAAACATGTTAGTCAGTTGACGGCAATCATACCGTTCTAGTTTTAGTAAGTCACAGTTGAAGTCACCCATAATCAATACACGACTGTAGCCTGGCAAGAGGCGCAAGAGTATGTTTTCAAAGTCCGCCAGATGCCCAACACCTGGGGGGCGATAACAAATCCCCAGGAGAAGAGCATCCGAGCAAGACGAGCCAATCTCCAAAAAAAATGAATTCAGGTTTCGCCGAGTACTCACCAGGAGATGAATACAACTGCCTGGTTTTTAAACCTTCCCTAACATAGGCGGCGATCCCACCTCCAGTTTTTCCTAAACGATCGTTTCGAATGAGAGAACGTTAAAGAGAGAACGAGAGAACGTTCGAATGAGAGAACGTTAAACTAAACTTTCCGTTTAGTTTAAAGTTTAACTCACGTTAGTTATTACGTATAGTTAGTTAGCTCACGTTAAACCTTTATAATTAACTACTTGCAATTTATTTCGATGGGAAGAATACCATAAAGCCTTATTGCTTGTGTTGCCTTTGTTTTAGTAATCGATAGTATGCAAAGTTCGACAATTTGTTGTTAGTAAAAAAAATACGAACACAAATTTAGGTACAGCCAAACGAATTCTATCTACGAACACAGATTTGTTTAGATATCACTTGTTTGTTTCCAAATTAGAAGGGACAAGATAAATCCGCTATTAAATAAAACTATTCGAATCAGTAACAAACTTTTTTCGAAGTCAGTTGAATTTATTACTGAGTACTTATAGCGACAAATATAGTTATTCATACAGACCTAAAGTTGCTTTTCGCAACTCGGTAAATTCTTAAGAACAACTCGAAAACTGGAAAAACTTTACCTTACACATAATTTGTCATTTTCGAGCCTCTTGATGAAATATACTCCCCTAGTAAAAACTTACTTTTTTACTTTTGTAAAATTCACTTTAACACCGCTGAAAAACCAGGAGAACTTATCCAAGAGAAAATAATAACACTTTCCAAGCTATGCTACAGCTTTCTAAGCTTATTTAAAATTAATTACGCAGGTCACACAGTTAACAACTGAATATAGCACAATTTAAAACAACCACTCCGCAGATGTTCAATATCATCGGGTTTTGCGTACAAATTAAACTACAGCAAACAATAACAAGGTTAACTTCTGCTTCAGCGTTCAAGAGGGATGATAATGAAAACGTATCAACCAGTTTAAACAGTCTGGAGTTCTCTATAAATTTCTCTTTATTCGATTAGTTGGTTAGTTTCTGTATCAACTTTTCAGTACCATCGCTTAGTGTTGCTAATTCAGTTCATCTACCTTTTTATTTTTATTAGCTCTGAGAAAACTGCAACCTGCCGCTAATAAGTTGTATAAATTGTGATCGTACGAGGTAATTTTATGTAAAATTTAATATTAAGGAGTATGATTCGAAATCAGTTCAACGAGCTGCAATGTGCTGATATATTCCCGATACTGCCTTCTTAGAATAGTTTATTAAGACAAATTAATATTTAATATCAAATAGGAACAATCAAAAGAATACGATTGCAACAATAAGTCAGAGTAAATTTTAATCATTCTTTACATACTGTGTGTATTTTCGACAGTAAAGGTATCATCATTAATTACTACGCTAAAGAATTTCCTTAATAGGTTGAAACCCACATAAGAATACAAAATTTGTTTAATATGCTCGGTAAAATAATAACGCTGCCCTCCTAATCAAGGAAAAAATATGCATTTTTAATGTAAAAAATAAATCACGTATAAGGACTTAAATAAGTCCGTATACATGATTTATTTTTACTACACATAATCGTATGAATTCTAAAGAATTGGTTTAATGTCAAACCTACTACTATTCAGATTCTACTCATGAATTAGGATAAGCGGTTTTTTAAATGTCGTACTATAACTTAGTAGCTATTATACAAACATATCAATGCTATAGTTATAATTTGCGAGTTAAAACCTCAGATTTCACAGGTTACGTCGAAAAAGTTGGATTGTATTAAATTATAAATAGTAACTATGACATGACATACTAGTGAAAAGAAAATAAAGATGCGACTGAGAAAATATTACTGTCGGGTCAAAAAGTTTAGATACCCGAGTTCGAGCTTAAACTGCGACGTTGATGTAGAAAACACAAACATTGATATTTCAGGAATTTAATCGTGCGTTTATTGATGTAAGTTAATTTTTTATATTTTAATTAAATGTTTAGGCAGGTTGATTAAAAAAAGTACCGGTTTTATTTGCAGTATTCATACATCGGCACACTTTGAAAATCTATACCGTATAAATTACTACTCCAATCGCCAAGAAAACTTTAATAGATGGTAAAACATATGTTTTTACTACATATTTACAAGTTTCAGATTTTTTCATTGCTGGAAAAAAGATGCTATGATTTTTAGATAAGTGTTTTATTTTGAGTTTGGATTGATGCAAACGTCAATGAAAGTTTAATTTCTAGCTCTTAATATTCGGAAGAATGACATATGATACATAAATGATATATATAAATTAGCGGTATTGTCTACAAAAAATGAAACTTTAGAATAAACAAAAAGGAGCTTGGGTGCAGTCCCCCCCCGCCGCGCCGCGTGCCTTACGCGCCATGTTATGTAAAAAAACTAATATGGTTCCTCGAATTTTCTTACCGAGACCTTTATTTAAGTATAGGGGCATTGATTATATATATTCTTAATAGATGCAAAACCTAATGGTGATTCATGTGAGCAAAGACGCTAGAGCTACCTGGCGAGAGCGGTCAGAAAATCGAGGTCGGTAAACAGTATTGTGCAGCTTGTCGCCAATGAGCAATTGTTGAATTAGACAGAACAAATTACACTTACACTTACAGAACAATTACACTTATCGCCAAAAATAATGTGCTTGATTCATCTAAATTATTTCTATTTATAAACAGAAGATGGATACGCGGTTTATTTTAAAAAACCGTGGTAGTAACTTAGATATGGTACAGTTAAATTTTTGATTCTCAGTAACTACCTATTGTTATATTTCAACTACACCCTGGGTGAATACATTGTTTTCTGGTGGCGCTATCTTTTGAGGACTGTCATAACTACGTCAAAACTTTGCGTCTGTTCTTGTACATTGGGTTAGCAGTCTACTACAGGTGTATTGTCAATGATAGGGGTGATGGGTGTAAGCCTTTTCAAATTTGATACAAGCTTACAATGTTTTGACGCCGAGTGGTAAACACATTTGCATACAAAACTCAATACAGTATACGAGTAAAATCGGTCACTGACAATTTTGATTGAAAATAAAAGTAGCAACGGATGTTTGTACGTTTCTTTTATATTATAAAAATATATATAATAATTGTTTTAAAGGTAATTATTTATTTTTGTTACTGTACTACATTAGTTAAAACTCGTTGAAACTTAATTTATTAATCGTATTAATAAGTTTATAAAAAAATATTTAATTCGAGAAATATTTTTCAGGTTATTTCCGGACCGCTGAGAAGCAAAGGTAAATTTCTTAGCAATTAGGTAAAAACTCAAGTTTGTCGGACGAACGCAATTAGCTAAGCAGCCTGACTGCAGCTCTGGAGAGGGAGGGGAATTAAGTCCTTAATAAAACTAAGTTGGCAACTCTACTTCCGCATTCGCTGCATCTTCCGCATTAACTTTTAAACTTTCTTACTTCTCTAAAGATACTTGCTCGTAAGATTTGATAGTGTATTATTTAATAGTGGATTTATTGTCCGTTTATATTAGAATTGTTCTTTACGTTGGTTTACGTTGGTTTTAATTATTTGTTGGTTTATCATCAAAAGCCAAAATAATGGAGAAATAAATAACAATTAGATTATTATTTAGTTCCAAATAATTGTCTTGATTACATGAAAATAATTTATTTAAAGCCGCTGCAGTTATATATTAGTTTACAAGCAATCTTTTTCACTAGTAGCCCAGTCAATTTAGCTTTAAAATTCCTAAAGAAAAACAAAAAATGGTATAGTTTTGCAAATTTGCTTAAAATGTGCGTTAAGGCTTCTAGTTTAACATACTAAAAGTCCCCTAACGTGAGACTTGAGCTCGCGCCGCCATATTGGATTTTAGGTACAATTTTTTTGTTTTTCTTAATTATCTCTGTAAATATCAAAATTTTACACATCATATATAATTACAAACTTAAAGTACACAAAATTTGCAACAAAAAGTGTATTTATCATTTGAACCTAACCCAAACAGTTTCAGAGAAATATGCACTTAAATATGTAAATTTTTAGATTTTTAGGTACAATTTTCTTATTTTTCAAAATTATCTCAAAAGCCATTAATATTTTACATACTATATGCAGTTACAAAATTAAAGTACATAAAATTTTCTACAAAAGTGTATTTATTGTTTTTTTGTAACACTACCCGTTCTAGAGAAACATGCAATTTAATAAGTTACCTAATTAAAAATTCCGATCATTTTATACCATGCATTTTGCCTATTAAAAAGTTCACAAAAATGTTCTGTGTAGGTAATAAATTATATCCATTCATACTTTTGATACTCCTTATAAAATTGTCATCCTCCCTCTGGAACCATTTTCGATAGTTAGATTAACTGCAGGTTCATCATTATTTTTACCATATTCTTATGGGACTGTATTTTTTTGTTTTAGCCATACGGACAAATTTAGTTTCCCTGTTGTCAACAAATAAAATCAGCACATTTTACTTCATATTTTATCTTATATCATTTGGCATCTAGTGTTCTGTGTTGTTTAAAAAATGCATATTTACTTAAAAACTATTTACAAAATGTAATGATAAATTGGGAACCATTAAAATGTGTTATTTGTGATCACAGTATAGTGAGCAGTGATAGTTAAAGTTGACAAGAATGGTTTGCTGGTTCGGTAAAAGCAAGCAAAGAAAGAGAAGATGAAAATAAACGTTTTCTTTGGTCGGGCTTACTTCAGTATATGTACAAACACACCGCCGTAAAATATATACCAGACCATCATCTATTGCAGCAGCCAAAACAAAGCATACTTCCTTGTACTCCTTTGTAGCGACGCCTTCTCAAGCACAACTCTAGAATCATCGCAAGCTAAATTTTATTTCAAAACAAAGTGTTTATAATGTTGAGATGTTACTGAGGATGAAAAAGGGAACCGTTGGCGAAGAGACGGAAAGTTTGGGAAACAAATTAACATCAAAATAGGTAGTGACAAATTTTTTCAATGATGTTACTATAATTGTATTTTTGAAACACTTCAAGCATTCTTGGACCATGAATCCTAAAGAAGCAATCAAATGATAACAGCTCAAAAGGTAAACATAAAGGCATATCGACAGCTCAAGCCAAAGTCAAAGCGGTCAGACCAAGATCAGTAATTTCACCTTTACAAGAAGGTTAACATTAGGTTTAATTAGGAATTATGAGTCAAAGAACTTCTTAAATCTTCTCGCCAGTCTTAAGATTTTCTCCTCATACAACAATGTATAAACTTTAGAGTGGTCAGTCATTTAACATAGTGACTCTGAAATCATGGAAGTTCATTCTGTCAGTTTATTTTTGACAATGCTTATTTTAATGTTTCACCGATAGATGAGCATAAACAAATTTCACATTCCGCTAGCCAGTCCATAAATGACGAAAATACCAAATATTACATTTAAACCTTTTTGTTAGTTTATAACATACAAAATATATCTAATTTACAATTTAAGTATTGTTAATTAAAACATTGTGGTGACTAGTTCAATGTAAGTAGTATTTAGTTTAGCTTCGTCAATATATTTTGTATACAATCCTGAGTATGTTTGTGAATGAATTTCAAACAATATGATAAAAATAATAATGAACCTGCGCTTAATCTAATAATGTATATTACCAAAAATGGTTCCAGAGGGTGGATAACAATTTTATAAAGAGTATCAAAAGTATGAATGGATATAATTTGTTACTTACACAGAACATTTTTGTGAACTTTTTAATAGCCAAAATGCATGGTATAAAATGATTGGAATTTTTAATTAACTTATTAAATTGCATGTTTCACTGGAACGGATAGTGTTTCAAAAAAACAATACGTACACGTTTGTAGAAAAGTTTGTGTACTTTAATTTTGTAACTGCATATAGTATGTAAAATATTAATGGTTTTTGAGATAATTTTGAAAAATAAGAAAATTGTACCTAAAAATCTAAAAATTTACATATTTAAGTGCATATTTCTCTGAAACGGTTTGGGTTACGATCAAATGATAAATACACTTTTTGTTGCAAATTTTGTGTACTTTAATTTTGTAATTCTATATGATATGTAAAATTTTGATATTTACAGAGATAATTAAGAAAAACAAAAAAATTGTACCTAAAATCCAATATGGCGGCGCGAGCTCAAGTCTCACGTTAGGGGACTTTTAGTATGTTAAACTAGAAGCCTTAACGCACATTTTAAGCCAATTCGCAAAACTATATCATTTTTTGTATTTTTATAACATTAATTTGACTGGGCTAAACTAAATTTGGTGTATGCAAAGAAAAAATTGTGAGGATGAAAAACTAGCCTAGCTGTCAGAAAATTGCGTAAACAAAAACCTAATTCATGGAACAACGTAAGAAAAATTATTAACTGAAAGAACAAAGTTTTCGTAAACCACTAATTTTAATCACAAAATATTATTCCCTCACCCCACGAACGAACGCCTTTATAGTTGTAGGTAATAGAAAGAATACTTCTCAACGCCTTTATAGTTGTAGGTATACTAGAAATAATACAGTAAAACCTCACTAACTCGACTATTTGTGGACCCAGAGTTTGTCGAGTTTGGGGGTTGTCGAGTTATCCAGAACAATGGAATTTTCAATGGGTTTAATATGTAAAAACATAACAAATTTGAGTTTCACTTATAAATTTAAAACTTAAATGAGTATTGCTAATATTGAGTAAACAATCTTCAAATACTCAACAAATGAAATTAAATGTTCTGAAAAATGCTTAACTGAATACTGTCTGTCAGCTGTTTAAGTGTCGAGTTACACAGACTGTCGAGTTATCGAGTGTCGAGTTAGTGAGGTTTTACAGGGCAGAAAAAAAATAAATAAGCCTTAACAAGAAATAGATTAAACGTGAGCTGTCCCCCCAAACCCATTACCTGGACCATTTTGAAAAGACACCCCACCTTTACCTTTACAATTCCCCGGTAAACCTAGGGAGAAAAGACGGCGTGGGAGGCTCTTATTCGGATAACATCGGTTTCAAGTTGCGATCGCTCTCGTCTTTTCAGTCCATTCAGTGGGACAGTTTTCAGTCCAAAAATCACAATGGGGTCGACCCCACAGCCCCAAAACATGACAAAATCCTCCCCCCCCCCCAGGGCCTGTATGTTTGTATGTTTAAGGGTTAACCCGTTGAATACTATAGAGGAAGGAAATCAGCCCCATCACTTATAGTAATGTGTTTTAAGTTGGCCTACTGATTTTTCAGCTATGGACTAAAATCTAAATACAGGATTTTTTTAACGGGACTCATTTTCGAGAATGAATAATGCACATATAAATATGAAATATTTATTGTTGTTTTGTTAATCTTTACATTTTATACAACCTATTGTTAAAGTTTGATCACATTTAGTTTACATTATGTGTTCAAACACATATTTGTTTGTGTTCCGCCTTTGGTATTTGTATAAAGTTGTGCTCTCTCCATCAAACTCCCTAACACGTGTTGCAGGGTACGTCTTTGAATTTCTTGCATTAAATTTGTTATGTTTGTTTTGAGGTGCTGAATATTCTGTGAATTGTTTTCGTAGCCCTTAATTTTTATGTATCCCCAAAGAAAATTATATAATGGGGTCAAATCCGAGGGGGTTTAATGCTCGACAGCGGGCTATGAAGGTCCTATTGCCTTATAGTCCTTATTGCCTTATAATGATTTAAAATACCAAAATGTTTGTTTTTTTTAAGCTAAATCCAATGGTGCAAACAATAATTGGATAAATATAATTTTTAAATTTGAAAAACTCCTCTTGGAATCCTCTTGGTGGTAGAAGCCGTATATAAATTGCGTAACTACGCGAACCCCATCCAATTACCGTGCAGTTCACAATTAGGCAAAATTAATAAAATGTTATAAAGTGGTAAAAGGTTATTCTTACCTACCACCCAGCTGAGTAGGCACCCAGCACATGTCGGACCCACAGCCACATATTTCACACACAGAGGTTGGGGCCGGCCACGTCTCGGATTTACCGTCCCAATAACACCGCCGCCAATATCAGTGTTTACTGCCCCAGTTCAGCCCCCAAACCCCGGTGAGTGGGAGTTATATCTTTCCTTGACTGAGTGATCTTTACAACTTTAATCTTTATTATTAATGGATATTGTTCCTTAAAGTTTTATAGTCACATTTTGTTCTCTTTTTAAGTCATTATATTTTACATTCCAAAGTGAAATACCCCGTTGCGGCAGACCTGTATACTCAGCGAATTTCAAATGCAAAATAACATATTTTAATCTATCATTCTTTATACAGGCGAATAAAGAAATGGGAGTTTTTTTTTACTTTTACTTGGAATGGCAACCTACCCTATTACGTATTTCAAGCCAAGTATGAATGAAAGATGAGTGTAGGATGATTGTAGCGAGGTATGAGATGATTTTATAAGCTCCATGAGAATAACGTGGGGAATGATTATGCAGGTTTGCTGCAACAGGCATGTTAACTGGGTGGTTTCGTTCAAATTCAAATTCTTTATCGTCCAGAACTATACACAAAAATAGCATAGACATAGTCAGTAAATTACAAGTTATTTACAATTTGTCATACAATTACATACACAATGGGTCATATACAGTCAAAATAAAAGAAACGGTACATAAAAATCTACAGCCTACAGGACATTTCGGCTGATGTCCACAATACACATCATTCGTTCCGAAAATCAATAGAATAGTGTCATTTTTGGTTAATGACATATTTTTGGTCTGATACTTCAAGGATAACATAACCTCACTTAGTGTAGCACAGGAAAAACACATTCTACTACATATTTGTAGTACATACTCTTTGCTCACATATTTTTTATCCTTTTGGTTGTCTTCACATTTTTCAGATATAAGCTTAGACAGCTGCATACCATGACTATCACCTGCTACTATACGTTTCCTTAGTGAATTTTGTTTCTCTCTGACAGAGTTTTTACATTTTGACTAAGCTCGCTAACAGAGATTTCATTAAAATATTCTTCTTGCACATCGTTGTGTGACTTCTGGAAGGCCTATGGGTATTATTAACCCCCTATTCTTTGGAATAGATCTGAAGTAGAAGAAGTCATATACAAAGTTTTATCAATATATTTTGAGAAATAAGGAAGGTATAGATTTTTTTTAATTTCCTATAAGGATATCATAGGGAATGAGTATGTGGGTTTGCTGCCACGAAAATGGACATATCGGGGATTTTAGATTAATAAACATTAGATCTCATCAAAATGAAACCACAAACCAAGTTTTATTAAGATATATGCTGAGAAATAAGCAATATTAAAATTTTTTATTTCTTATGAGATTAACATTGTGACAACGTTCTGTGTTTACCTCTTTCAATATCTCGGTAACCAAAGGACATAGAGCTGTGATTCAAATTACTAAATTGTTTTGGAGCTAAATTCAATTTAAAACCGCAATGTTGCCACACCGTTATTGTTTGCTCAAAAATAACTAACGGTGTTAAAGGTAAAAATTAGCTAGTGAACAGTTGGGTTGAAATGCTTATACATGACATCGTTTGAAAAAATTATTAATTAATATTATTCATGAAATTGAAAATTCTACTATAATTACCATTTCTGGCTATGAAAGATAAATCGAAAAGATTTGAATATTTTTAAAAGATCAAAATATTTTTTCACCAAAACAATTTGGGTTTTTACCAAACCGTGGTACTGATTTAGCTATTGAACAGCACATAAGTGAACTTGCCCCCTTAGTTGATCAAAGTAGATGCACCTTGGCTGTATATTTAGATTTTAAAAAGGCATTTGATCTGGTTGCCATTGACATATTACTGGAAAAAATTAAGGGATATGGAGTTGGTGGTCTTGCATTCAAGTTATTAGAATCTTTTTGTAGAGACAGAAGACAAGCTGTGAAAATAAATAATGAACATAGCGAGTTGCGGCACATAAAGTATGGGGTGGCGCAAGGTGGGGTGGCAGGGCCGTTGTTTTTCCTAATTTATATTAATGATTTGTTAAGTTGTCAATTAAGTTCTTCCATCTTTGCCTATGCAGATGATACTGCAATTGTTTGTTCTGATGTTAACCGCCATGCCCTTAAAGCTAAAATAAGCAGCGATCTAAAAATAATATCAAATTGGCTGGTATCCAACAGGCTTTTAATAAATAATTCAAAGTCAAAATGTATATTGTTCTCTGGTTCTTCCAATGATGTTAAAGAAATCACTACTGAATTTAATTTGGTCTGCCATACCCATCAATGCTTGTATAAATGTGAATGTGAAAGTATTGAATTTGTTGAATCTGTTAAATATCTAGGAGTTTACATCGACAGTCAATTAAAGTGGAATAAGCATGTAGAATACTTAGAAAAAAAAATTAAAAAATTAACTATGCTTTGTATTATATGAGAAGTTCTTTAAGGAAGGGACATTTAAAATATCTCTATATATCTTGGTTTGAGAGCACAGTCAGATATGGTATTATTCATTATGGCGGAACTTATCCTTCTGTATTAAAACCAATCATAATGATTCAAAGGTTTGCAATTAGAACAATTCATTTTATAAAAAAATCTGAACGCATGTCTCATTTATTTTCAGAGAATAATTATTTAACTTTTGATCAATTATATTTAATCTTGTATAATGCATGTGTATAAATGTTTTAACAACTATTCTCTAAAACAATTCAATGCTGCTACACGTGCATCGCAGTTTGTTACCATATTAACTCCCAGATTTCGAAAAGAGTTATCTAGGAAACAATTCTGTTATCTAGGGAAAAATATTTTTAACATGATATTAGCCTATTTTGGAAATAATATTTTAAATGAAGGGAAACCTAGATTTAAGATGAAAATAAAAAATGCAATCCTTAACAGTGAAATTGACATGCCTTAGTATTAATTTATTTCTTGTTCTAATTAAATGCTCTCAATCCAATCTCAACTTGTTAAATTTGTTTCAAACTTGTTATATTTTAAAGAAATTTATTGACAGTTGATTATTAATTATTTATTATCTATCTTTACTTGTTGCTATATATTTGTTGTTATTTATTTATATTTATTTTTATGCTTAATGTTAAAGCTCTAATAAAAGTTTCTGAGTGATGTAAATAGACTGGCCGACAACCTATTCTAAAATATATTATCTTCATAGCTTATTTCCGCGCGAGCTCTGTGAGCTCTTGGAATGTAAACATGTTTGCTCACATTATTATAAATAAAGTCTTTGTCTATTGTCTTTTGTCTATTTTCCACAGTTAACTGCTAAATGTAAAGAATAACTATACACTGAATCATTAGATTCCTACAATTAAAGGTAATCGAGAATCGAGTGATCTATATTCAAGACCTCCCATGTTTCAAGGGAATCAGCTTTGTTCTTATGGGACAAAAATCCAAGATGGTGGGAAGTAATAACTGCAGACTGTTAATCGAAGGTTTTCAGATTTTAAATAATAAAAGATGATAATAGATGTTTAAATAAATATTTATTTTCAAACCACCACTAACCGCTCTACAAGAACTCTGACAGAGAATCTCTATATTTATAATGAATTAATTGAGCGCGTTCATTTTACTTTGGATGCAATTTGGATACAGCTCCTATTTTGCTTGCTTTCACGGCGCGGCATGGGTATGCCGCAATTAAACGCAAATAAAACGTATGCCTCACAAATAACGAATATTTTTTCAAATAAATATACTGTAACTTTATTATTTTCTATTTTAACTTGTATTTATAAAAATATATACTGGATAGTTAAAGAAAAATATTCTATGTCATTCTTGTAACTTTATTTTAGATATGAAAATAACCGGAGAGGAGCCTTTTGTATTTGAAAGTAGGCCCTACTTTAACCAGCTAAATTCAAAAATACCTCCTACTTCCAACCAAAGATAATACTCCGGGATATCTTCATTCAAAACATAATTTTCGTTCCCTTTAAAACATCAAACCGTAACGTTATGGACCAATGTTTTTATTAAAGATATAGGACTTTCCACCGGAATTAATTCAAACGGGCGATTAAAATTTTTATCACATAAATAAATTATTATGTTTTATAAAACTCCTATAAGAATACACTCCTCGAAACTAAAACACATCCCTCTTCTGGGAAAATAATATTCGTACCGCAACACAACATCAATGTTCGTTCCTTTCCCGAAATGGCAACAACAAGTCTGGAGTAACCAGGTATAACAATAACATAAACCTCAAACAAACATCTGAGCTCGCTCTGTACTAAAAAAGTACAGTTCGAATCAAATAATAACGCCATGCCGTCCACAAGCCCGATGCTAGAATTAACATTAGTCTTACGGACGGGCTGGGCCTTGTAATTTGAATCGGCCTGTACGCACGCAGCGGACGGAACGGAGTGAGTTTAGATTTCTAGGCTTAAATTTCCCACTTGGGCTTTATATTTCTCAAAAATTGGAAAAGGCGTGTTAAGTATTCCCACCGCTAGCCAATGAGAACATAGAAAATAATTTATCAACCAAATTTAAAGGAAATCGGATGATTAGTAATTGCACCCATTGGAGTGCAAAATACTGCAACATACTGCGTAAATATTAAAGTCTTTAACATGACAATAAAACTTATTATTTTTTAATCCATTATTTTATAGTAAACAAACAACATAATCTTCTTTGAAATCAATCAACCCTTTCAGGCAGTTCCTAAAGACAACACAAACAAATAAATTTGGTCGGACAAATTAAGAATCGCCCCTCTGAGGCAAAGCCTATTACAGGCTCTTTAACAAACTGCTGATAAATTAAATATATTAATTGATTTCTTGCCGTAGCAAAAGATTTCTTGTTGTCCTTACTTAGTAGGAGATCGATTTCGAGCTCGAGAGCTCATAATCATTCTAGACTAGGATGACCGAATAGTAATATTGGTAGTCTCCATCCAAAGGAGTTCCTGCAACAATAAGCACGAAGTATAAAAAAAGAAGTTCTAACACACCTCAAAGAGAGGTTGGGTATTCAAGTAAAGCAGCAATGGTTTTAAAGTAAATAGTATTTGTTATTTTAATGTTTTGGGTGCATTAATTCGTTCATAAACATAAATTACCATATTTTGATTAGGATTTTTGCGGACATTTGCCATCACTGATTAGTAAAAAACAAGTTTCACGACGTTTCGGGATCTGGAATCTGATCCCGTCTTCAGGTGGAAGAAAACCTAGAACATAACAAGATTAGTAACACATAGCCAGGAAAACCTGGAAAAAAACACAGCTAAAACAGAGAACTGTAAAAGCAGTCACGAAAACAATAAGCTGCAAAAAAAACAATACACAAAATAACACAGGAATCACAAGTATCAAGAATCACCAGGCAGGAGAGAGCACGTCGACACCCAATCAGAGCTGAGCTGAGACTGGTGGGAGGAAAGCAAATGGCGGCGGCAACGGAAATGGCGGCACCCCCAGCCAACCAAATCACGGCGCGCTACCGGTGGCGAAAGCCTGAAACAGAGACATGTGATATGCAAATTCCGTGTGTCTGTTTGTGTTTTGTTAGTTAACTTTTAACCTGATTTTGCCCCTTGGCCTTGCTACGGGTTAACATGTTATGAGAATTTTGAACAGAATTGTTAGTAATTACCCTATTTTCTGACACTTTATTTTCCCTGTCTTTCAATTCTTTGTTTAATATTGGTAGCCATACTGGCCTTATTTCAAGTGAAGATTGACTGATTAATTGGTCTGCTAGTTTTATGTATGAAGCTTCAATTAGTTTTCTTTTGAAAAAATGAGGTTCGCGGTGTACTATTTTTGCTTCGTCAAAATTCATCTGGTGATTTTCAGACCAGCAGTGTTGAGCAATTTTTGATTTATCCACTAAGCCCTCCCTCGTGTTATCTTTGTGTTCTTTGATTCTAACATTTAAAGGTCTTTTTGTCTCGCCATAATACGGCCTAGAGCAACTATTGCAGTTTATTCTGTAAACACAGTTTTTTGACCCCTGAGTGCCATTTTTTGGTTTGGTTTTTACGAGACATTGCCTAAGAGTGTTTTGTGTCCTAAACGCGGTTCTAACTTTGAACTTCCTAGCAACTCTTCTAATTTTTTCCGATAATCCCGGCACATAAGGGATTGACATAGGAACGAATTTTTCAGTGTTGTCTGACTCATTCTGTTTAGCCCTACGGGTTTTGCACTTTCTTATTACGGATTGAGGGTATCCATTCTTAGCCAAATCTTGCTCTACTTTTTTGATTTCCTGATTTAATCCGTCTTGATTTGAGCAAATGCTCTTTGCTCTGTCAAATAGTGAGTAAGCTACCCCTTCTTTGACAGATTTTTGATGGTTTGATTGAAAATTTAAGTACTGCCCTGTGTGTGTCTTTTTTCTGAAAACAGTTGTCCTAAGCGTGTCCCTATCCTTTTCTACGCACACATCCAAAAATGCTAGTTTGTTTTGGACTTCCTCTTCCATTGTTAGGCGGATGGAAGGAGAAATACTGTTAAGATGCCCTAAAAGTCTTTTAGTTCATCGTCTCCATGCGGAAATACCACGAAGGTGTCATCGACGTACCTCCACCAAATCTTCGGTTTGAGCTGAGCCAAAGACAAAGCCTTTTGCTCAAACTCCTCCATAAAGATATTAGCAAAGATAGGCGACAATGGCGACCCCATGGCCATCCCCTCATCTTGACGGTATAATTTACCCTCTAGTTCAAAATAGTTACATTGAGTGCATAATTCAAGCAGTTCCATAATGACGTTAACAGGAAGTTTAGTACGTTCAGTTAGACTTTCATCCTTTTCGAGCCGAGACTCGATTATTTCTAAGGTTTCAGGAACTGGGACATTCGTGAACAGACTTTCAACATCAAAACTAACCAGCTTATCCGTCTCAGCCAGCACTATGTCCTTTGACTTTTCAACGAAGTCTTTAGAATTTTTTATGTACGAGTCAGTTTCCGTTGCCGCCGCCATTTGCTTTCCTCCCACCAGTCTCAGATCAGCTCTGATTGGGTGTGGACGTGCTCTCTCCTGCCTGGTGATTCTTGATACTTGTGATTCCTGTGTTATTTTGTGTATTGTTTTTTTTGCAGCTTCTTGTTTTCGTGACTGCTTTTACAGTTCTCTGTTTTAGCTGTGTTTTTCTCCAGGTTTTCCTGGCTATGTGTTACTAATCTTGTTATGTTCTAGGTTTTCTTCCACCTGAAGACGGGATCAGATTCCAGATCCCGAAACGTCGTGAAACTTGTTTTTTACTAATCAGTGATGGCAAATGTCCGCCAAAATCCTAATCAAAATATAAAATCACCATCACCAACAATGAATTTCAAACAAAGAATAAATTACCAGTTCGTAATTTGTAACCAAAGCAAAAGTCTGGTTCGGATCCCATGTTAAAATGTAGGTCCCTTAGCCGCCATTGGCTGTTGGGCTATTAATTAACAGTCCTGCCTAAGGAACATGTTGGCCTTAGTCGTACTAAGACTACAAGATAGCGCCACAATCATCAACTGGCATTAATACTTGCTCAAAATACCTACCTGGGTAGGTCACCATTAAAAAAAAGTATAAAGTTCATTAGATACATACATTAGATACATTAGCTGAAATGGCAACCTACCCAGGTAGGTATTTTAAGCCAAGTATGAATGACAGATGAGTGAAGGATGATTGTGGCGCGATCTTGTAGTCTTGCTACTGACTAAGGCCGACATATTCCTTAGACAGGACTGTTAATTAATAGCCCAACAGCCATTGGCAACTAAGGGACCTACATTTTTACGTGGGATCCGAACCACGATTTCGCCTCGGTTAACAATTTACGAACTGGTCTAATTATGAGGATGATCCCATGAACGAGTACTCAATAGTGCGGACGTTAATCCCCACTAAGGAACACCGCGTCCACAAGCCATCGCTCAGTTCAAAGTACTAGTATTTGTTCATAGTGTTTGTTCATACTAGTGACTGAGGTTTTAAGTTCTAAATCGAACTCCTAGCACGTACAAACAGCAATAAATCGATCGCTAAGGTAAGAAATTAATGTATATTATATATTTAATCAATCCAGTGGCTACAATAAATAATGAATTGAAAGTTGCTTGCACTCTAGGGACAGCTGAGTTTACTTAGATTTACAAATTCCCTTTCACTCTGGTCCTAAACAAACATCTCACCCACACGAGTCGAGCCATCTCTTTGGCTGAGAAATAAGGTCGAACTGACTCGAGCTTGACAGCAACTATCACAAACTTGTCTGTGGCGCTTCACTGTATATGTTGTGAAGTAGAGAAGGCAATTATTTTTAAACTATCGATTTATTGCGTTTCGATCTATCAGAACCTTTAATATCGATAAATACGATCTATCGAGAGACAAATATCGATATTTACGATAAATAGAAAACATATATTTCTGGAGAAAAATATCAACATTTTGCATGTTTAAAGAGGGATTGAACTATACTAAAAAACAGAGTTTGCACCATAGAAAAGATGTTCTTTAAAACAAACGATGGGAGATTTCTAACCGGAGAATATTATACTATACATTGTCACACTCTTTTCCTTATTTCAAAACGGTTTACAATTTACTATCAACAAGTTATTAACAAATTTTAGTAAATACACACCGACACTATGGAAAATATTTGGGTAGTGATTGCCAGTTTTACAGATTACAAAGGTAATATTATCAATGTACCAATATCGTTTTTAAATAAGGCTCTGGAAACAGCCTCAATAATGCCACCTCTTCCAAGTTTGTGATCAAAACTCTATTTTCTGAAGTCGGTATGCATCGAAAAAGAAGGATCCATACATTGATAGTATCGAAACAAAATTATCGATATGCTTTTTACGATACATCCAAACTAAAATATCGATACTACCGATACATTGACGTTCTTTTGCCATCCCAATGTCAAACTTGTCTTTAGCGCTTCACCGTCTATACAGGGTGTTCAAAAATGTGGGACAATAATTTACGTAGTGATTCCTTGGGTCGAAATAAGCAGAGAAGTTTATATAAACATAGGTCCTAAAGTGCTTCGTTATCCGTCTGTGTCTCTGTTTATGATTTTTACATATTTAATCATATCTCACGAATCACGAACCACTTAACTTATAAACTTCAAACTTGGTATATGGGTAACCACTATTAAGAACTATGTTTTTAAGAAGTATCAAATTTCTACTTTGTACCATTTCAAAATGGCGACTGGTTTCTTGTTTTCAAAGCTAAATATCTTTAAAACCGTAAATTTTAGAAACATTATACATGAGACAAAAAAGTTGCAGAATTTAATCTAATTAATGATGATATTAAGATTATGATAGTCGGACCACTAATAACGGAGAAATTTTAAATTTTCTGCTTAAAAACATGGCTCCTTAGAACATTATGTTTGATATTTGCATCTTTTTATTCGGAAAATTTAAAATTTCTCCATTATTAGTGGTCCGATTGTTAAAATCTTCATATCGTCGTTAATTAGATTAAATTTCGCAGCTTTTTTGTCATTTAAATTTGTATAGTTTTTCTAAAATTTTCTGTTTTTAAGTTATTTAGCTTTGAAAACAAAAATCAGTCGCCATTTTGAAATGGTACAAAGTAGAAATTTGATACTTTTTACAAAAATAGTTCTTAATAGTGGTTATTCATATACCAAGTTTGGAGTTTATACGTTCAGTGTATCGTGAGATATGATTAAATATATAAAAATCATAAACAGACACACAGACGGAAAACGAAGCACTTTAGGACCTATGTTAATACTGTATAAACTTTTTTGCTTATTTTGACCCACGGAATCACTAAGTAAATTATTGCCTCACATTTTTTGAACACCCTGTATAGACTCTAATAGACATTGTTTTGCTTTTAATTGAAGGTGGTAACCTTACTTACACAAGGTGTGGAAAGCAGCCTTTTCACTACACCATTGTGAAATCGCCTGTTTTCGTTATGCGAAAGTTTATCTTTATGAAATCGTTATGAAATGTACTATTTCACTACACTACTATGTAACACAGTAATTCCCATATTACTCGAAGGCCATAAGTCAGTGGCCCTTGCTCAAGTTTTCATTATGTGTTTATCGCTTGCAAAAGTTAATCTTTACATTGATTACTCCGAAAAAATAATGGTAGCCGTAGAAAATAAATCTTAAATTATTTTTGTTTTTTTCGATACAAACAAATAAAATAATACATTTGACAGTAATCGACAACAGCTCAATAAACCTCACAGTTCAAGAGGATTAAGGTTTCGAATATGCAACATCCCACTTTCCGTTCTTATATTGCGTTTTGGTTCAATATTTCGGTGGCTTATGTATGGTTGCTTGAATTTAGAATGCTTGTTTAGAATTTTCAAAATAAAAACAAGCGGTTTTTTATTAATCTGTCTGTCGACCTATCGTTTTAACGATCTAGCGATCTATCGATAAGTATATTTATCGATCTATCGATTTATCGATTGAAAGTTAACCGAATGTCTGATTGTGAAGCACCTGAGGTCATAACAAGGCCGTTGGAAGGCGATTGATTGAAAGTGAGAAGACAAGGAAGAATTGCAGCATCGTCCCCTGGTGAAAATAAAACTGATGCGAGCAAATCATTCAACGTCTCTGTAGTGGAAATGGGGGGTCTATGGAGATTCTGTTGTAAGCATTTTAAATGGGGTTGGTTGTATTTAATCTTATTTGATAAACTAGGAATTTATAAGTTTTAGGAAAGATTATTAAATATATTTTTCACTACGGAGACTGTATGTCTCTTTCTAACTTAACTGTTGGATAACAGGTTAATATAACTCGATGTTTTCAGCGATCCAATTTTATGGCGCATGACAGATTTCAATGAAAACTTGCTACTGTTATTGTATACATAGCAACCCACTTCTGTGGCCACAGTTATTGTAAATGCAATGTAAGTTAACAATACCTTTGATTACTTTTGATTAATGTTGGTTGTTATAAGTGCTTTGACGATCTCATCATCATTGTAACATACTGCATTGTCTAAATAATAAGTTTTGTCTTACTGCAATTTAAATTATTTATCATGATAGATACCCCCACTCAGGCTTTGCCTTGAGGTGTTTTCTCAATACTGAAGAAATCAATATCACAATTAATAAGGTCATCCGGGTATTAGGAATTGGTGTAACTACTAATTGTAAATTTAATTTCAATTTATGTACAATATTCTGTTGTAGCATATATTATATTGTGTACTGTATTGTAACTATGTATTGAGAAAATAAAGATTTATTTATTTATTTATTTACTTTTACTTTATGAAAAGAATGTGGTTGGCCGCCGAACCAATTGTGATCCAGGGAGAATTGAACTACCTTTAAATAATCTATTATTTTTATATGTAATGATTCGGAAGATATACAAAAAACATATATATTAATTGTACCGTAGCCTAAGTTTTAGACAGCACATGATTTTTATTATTTTCGTTGAATAAATAAGCAATTAATGAGCTATTATTTAATGCTAACGACCATCTCCAATTCCTTTCGCAATAAATTAGACACTATGTAAAACGCCCAGCCCCCAGACTAAGTACAACAATTTTTGTGCCTCACAAACTAGTTCAGTTTTCAGTTCCAGTTCGTGTACCCCACAGACCCAACTGTACAAGTCCACATCACGTACAACAGTGGGCCATGTTCCGTGTGTTGTATGTAGAGAATCCCCACGCGGGTTACATACACGCCATGTGAACTTCTGATAAATATTTACGACTAGCTACCCTGCTTTGTTGACGCATTAATACGAAATCCCAGTAGATGTATTTTTTTTCTGTTCAGACACTAATATAAATAAAGAATATGTACCTTGTCCTATTTGCTGGTTGGTTGCAACATAAAATAAATTAAATTAGGACGGATAGTAAGAGGTTAATTAATAAAGGTAATTTTTTTTTTTTTTTTTTTTTTTTGGGGTAGGAGGTGGAATGCGTTTACGCACACTGAGGGGCTCGTTGTCCCCTCAGTAGTGTCGGACTCCCACGAGCTCGATGTCCCGTGAACTACCGACTAAACCACCTCCCTCGGCACCGAGGACACTAGCCTGGAACTGTTTCACACATTACTTCGGGCTAGGCCTTTGATATTACGCCGCTAGGGCAACCTCCGTGGGGAAATGCTGAGGATTAAGGCCGATCGAGGTCGACCTTTTTCGCCCGAAGAATGGCCTGGACGTAGTGCTGGACACAGTTCCAGTTGCCCTCTCCCTGGAGCATAGCTCCGACGATGTTGTTTGGGCTGACGACCACGCCGATCTCAGATGAAAGTGAGGCTCGGCGTTCGTGCCAACGGTCGCACTGAAAAAAGATGTGCTCGGACGTGTCTGGGATGCCGGGGCAATACAGACAGTCCGGGCTGGCGACTTTGCCCATCCGGTGCAGATAGGCTCGGAAGTACCCGCGTCCAGAAAGAAACTGGGTCACGTAGTAATCGACCTCGCCGTGCTGCCGCTCCACCCATGGTCGGACGGATGGTATGAGCTGGAAGGTCCAACGTCCCCTCGGCTCGGCTTCCCAGTCGCGCTGCCAGGAGTCGAAGCTGCGATCGCGCTCTTCCCTGGCAGCTGTTTCCCGGCCCACTTCAGGCCTCCTCCGGTAAATCGCCTGCCTCTCCCTCGCGAGGAAGAGGACGGGGATGACTCCGGCGATCACCATCACAGCAGGCTCGGAGACTGTGCGGTAGGCCGAAGCGACCCGCAGAGCTCCTCGACGCTGGACTCGGGCAAGCCGGTCTCGGAAGACTCGCTTCTCGAGTGCGTGAGCCCATGCCTCCGCCCCGTACAGCAAGACTGACTGGACGGCAGTCATGAGCAGACGGCGCTTGCAGGAACGAGGACCGCCGACATTGGGCATAAGCCTACCAAGGGCAGCGACACCCTTAGCGGCTTTGTCGGCGGCGCGCTGGATCTGCTCGCCGAAAGACAGTCTGCTGTCGACCATGACTCCCAGGTACTTTGCAGCAGGCTTAGTCTCGAGTGTGACGTCACCTATCTGCACCGGGAACACGGTGTTTATCCTCTTTTTGGTGAGGACGACGATCTCCGTCTTACTGGTAGCCAGGGACAAGCCGTGATCTCGCATCCACCCGTTGACCTTGGCCATTACTACGCTGAGCCTCAGTTTTGCCTGCTCGACGTTCCTCGCAGCGATCAAGGCAGCGACGTCGTCAGCATAGCCAACGAGGCGGGTCTCATCGGGCATGTCTAGCCTCAGCAAGCTATCGTAGGACACGTTCCAGAGATCTGGTCCGAGAATGGACCCCTGCGCAGCCCCGGAAGTGATGGGAATGCGCCGCTGACCTTCGGTCGTGTCGTACAACAGAACGCGGTCTGACAAATACGCTTCTATCATACGCAGGAGGTAGGAGGGAACTTGGAACGTATGCTCAAGCGCCCACAGCATATCGCTCCACCTGGCGGAGTTAAAAGCGTTCTTCACGTCGAGCGTGACAAGAAGGACCACGCGGCGCGACCAGTGGTTGTGGTCCTCCGCCCTCCGCACTGCCTCAACTACCTCCTGAATAGCGTCGATGGTAGAGCGACCGGATCTGAAGCCGTACTGCTGCGGGGACAAGTCCCCCGCAGAGACGATGGCCTCGGTCAGCCTGACGCGCAGGAGCTTCTCAAGCACTTTCCCGGCCGTGTCGAGCATACACAGGGGTCGGAAAGAAGAAGGGGTCCCCGGTGTGCTCTTCGCCTTCGGGATAAGGACAAGGCGGGCAACCTTCCACGACGAAAAGAAAACGCCTTCCGCCAGACACGCGTTGAACATGGCGAGCAGAAGCCTTGGATTCACCTCCGCAGCGAGCTTGAGCACCTCCGCCGGAATGCCATCGGGACCGGGCGCTCTTCTGGGTCGTAGGGATCGGACGGCGGCGGTGAGTTCCTCTTCCCGGAAAGCTGGGAAGGCGCCTACCTCTCCGAATTCCCTGACTGGCCGAACTGGGTGGCTGGGAAACAGTGTGTCGACGACGGCGGCCATGGCTTGTGGTTCCATGACCGCAGGTGGTGAGCGAGCCCCTAGCTTCTGGGTTACAAGTTTGTAGCCCGTCCCCCAGGGGTCGTTGATGGCACCGCGGAGCTCTCGGCGGGCCGCTCTGTGCTCAGCCGATCTGGCATTTGCATCAGGGCGGTTCCTGGCTCGCTGCGCAGCTCGTCGGAGACCAAGGCATCTCCTCCGGAGTTCCGCGATTTCAGGCGTCCACCAGTAAACCGGCTTCTTCCTGTGGCGGCGGGAAACTCCGGGCATCGACTGCTCACATGCGGTCGCGATGAGTCGCATCGTCGATGCTGCCAGATCTTCGGCACTTGTGAAATTCACAATGCTCTGGTCCTTAATTACTTCTTTAAAAGTGTCTTTGCTCAGACGACTGGTGTTCCAGCGTCGAGCCAGAGGAGCAGGTTCAGCGCGCAAGCGCGCGCCCTCGGGAAGGACCTTGAAAAGGATCGCCTGATGGTCGCTGGAGGAGTAGTCCTCGCAGACACGCCAGTCGGAGATCCGCTGGGCAATCCCTTCAGAGGCAAGAGATATGTCAGGGATCGTCTCTCTGCACCCCGGACGGCGAAAGGTGGAAATGCCGCCCGTGTTGAGGATACAGAGGCCCGACCTGGCAGCCGACTCGAGGACGTAACGTCCTCGAGTGTCGGTCCGCGGGGAACCCCATTCCACGGCTTTGGCGTTAAAATCGCCACCGACTATGACCCCGCCAGAGGTGTTCATGATCTTATCCTCGATGGAATCGACCATGTGGCGGTAGTCTGCGATCGGTTGGTTAGGCGTGAGGTAACAGGAGAAGACGGTGAAACCCCTGCTCCTCACCCAAACGAAGCCGTTGCCCGATCCGGAATCGAGAACAGGCACCTTCCCGAGGTCCAAGATCCAAATCGCCGCAGTGCCGGAGGGGTCCGAGAACCACTGCGCAGAGCGTCGGTTCTGGTACTGCTCACTGAGAAGCAGTAGGTCAGCACCCTGCTCCGTGGCGAATTGGAACAGCAAGTCATTTGCTGTCCTGCTCCTCTGCATATTAAGTTGCAGAACACTGATCATTTCTGTTGGTTCTGGCGAAGCTCCTGGATTGCCCGCCTGTACTGCCCGCAACGACCAGACCCAGCGGAATGCTTGACCTGGTCGCCCTTCAAGCCGGCTTCTGTACACAGGACACAGGACAACGCTGCGTTGCACGCGCTGGCCCTGTGGTGAAGCAGAGCTTGCTTCTATCGGGTCCAGAGCAGCGATTAGCGACGTGACCGAACCCCAGACATTTAAAACATCTGGAGGCCACGAGCTTCTCGCGTACCCGACAGCTCACGTACCAGATCTTCAGGTGGCCCTTCTCCAGGAGCTTCGCAGCTGCTCTGGCTCCCAGCGTAAGGATCGCCACCTTCTGGCCTCGAGCATTCGCCTTCGAGACGAAAGTCTTCACCTCGACGTTTTCGCCGATAGCGGATTTGACAGCTGCAGTCACCTCCGCCTCGGTCGTCAGCTCGTCGAGGTCCCTCACCTCCAGCGTCGACTTGGGCTCGAGAACGCTGACAGTCGCGTTCGCCCCCAAGATGTTCTTCAGGTCTTCGCTGAAGGCGGACTTGCTTTCGGAGGCGTCCCCGAGTTCGACCAGAAGATCGCCGGCTCGGGTCTTCCTCATGGCCTTGATAACGGCGCCCTTCTCATCGGGCTTCGCTTTGCTGCGAATCTCGCCCAGCACGTCGGCGTAGGATTTCCCCTCCGACGGCTTGATGAGAAGGGCGTCTGGCCGCGTCCTACGTGACCTCTTCTTCGGCGCCTTCTTGTTGTCCTGAGGGCCGGGCTGGCTTCCAGGCTGCTGGGGTGGGACTTTCTTCTTCTTCCCCTTCCTCTTAACGACGTCGGTCCATTTCTCGGGGTCCGATGTCTCCCCTGGACCGTCACCTCTGGGTTTCTTCTCAGCCTCCGGTTGGGCGGGGCTGGAAGCAGCCCGTTTCCCACCGGCCGGCTGAGCCTTAACGCGCAGTGATGGGGTCGTCTGCGTCGAAGCAGTCACCGACTCGCACGACTGCCAAGATTTCCTCAGCTGAAGGATGTGGTTAAGGCTAGTCTCCAACTGGACTATGCCTTCCTGCACATCCCTGCTGATGTTCTTCTGCCTGCCTGTCGCGGCCTTCATGACAGCGAGGGTGGCGAAGCACTTTTGAAGGTGCTCCTCCTCCTGCTGCCTGGCAAGTGCAATCACCGCCTGGAAGGGGGACGGGTCGGTGTGCATCGACTCAACGCCGCCGGAGGATGCTTGCTCGGTGAGCACCGGTGTTCTTGTCACCGAGGCAGTTGGTGTCGCTCGGCCTTGTGGCGACCTCGCGACACGAGGCTTCCGGCCAAAGGGGTCTTCTACCTCGACGTCCCCACTTTGAGAGGGTAGGCGAGGAAATTGATCCCTCTGGTTCGTTTTTGGGGTTAGGGTACCCCGGGAAGGTTCTTGCACCTTTTGAATAGTTTTTTCTTGTGAACCGCTCATAATGTCTGGATTAGCCCCCAAGACTGGGCGTTTGTTACCCCCCAAAACAGTGCCCCAATGTGAATGTCAAAACCGACCCGTCGCCAGAGCAACTATATCCGTGTTCGACCGCCTCCAAAACACCGGCGGTCCCAGACGAGCAGTGGCCTCGGCAGAGCCCCCCCGTGACCGCAGCAGGGCCCTATCCGGTCGCCAACCGGCACCACCACGGCCAAGGGGATTTTCGCCGGCTGATAGGGCAGCCAGGTCAGCTGGCTGGGCTGACCCGGGCCCCTGTACTATCCGGCAGCCTGGGAGGTGCAGAACCCAGTTTTTAAGCTGTACCCTCTGCTCGTCCTAGACCCCCAGCGCAGTGGAGGCTGAAGAACCCAGAGTCACCCCGGCAAGTAGGCCGGAATGATTTAGAAAAAACAACCGGGCTATTGAAATGAAACGGAGAATGCAGTTGTGAAAAGGAGACGCGAAAAAGGACCATTGCGTCCCCCTCCCCTTTTAGTCGGCTCTTACGACAAGCAGGGGATACTGTTGGACATTCTGTCCCGGCCCAACACGGGAGAATTAATAAAGGTAATAAAACCTACTATAATCATCGTGATAAAAGATCCTGGACCCAAGATTAAAAATCCGGGATTAAAATACTAAATCTCTAATCCAATAACCAGGATTCGAGATCGGACATCTTTCATTACAGATCCATGATTTAGGATCCGGGATCCTAAGTTTATGATTCCATATCCCTTATTATCCATCCTGCATTCAGATTCATTTTACTTATCCAGAATCCTTAATTTAACATCTAAGATCCACTTTTTGAGTCATAGGGTACGAGATCCTAGATACAAAATCGGGATTCTCAGATATAAAATCCGAGATCTTGTGTCCAAGATACAAGATCCGAGATCCTGTGTACGTTGTCTCCCAGGAAAGGTGATTTCTCTTGTCCCCAACTTGCCCCCACAGGACATTTGTCACGATTTCCCATTTGGTCGTCTCGGTCGATCGAACGAACGCAGTTTCTAACGCTTTATCGGTCTTATTCAACTTGTTTTCTACACTTTGAATTTTAATATGTCAGTTAGGGCCTTTTAACTTTTTCATGATTATGACCATGCTCTAATCAGAGCTATTGTTGTTATTCAACTTGTTTTTCAAGTGTAATTTTAATGCTTTAATATTTTTTTATGATTTTTAACTTATGTGCGACTATGACCGTATTCTATTCAGAGCTATTATTGAGGAATGAGAGGAATATGCGTTGAAAGATGATACTATGTACAAATCTTAACAATCGTCAAACACGTTGATCCGTAAAACGTTCCAGGGGCGTCAAAAACTCCAAGAAACTAAACATCCTTTCGAACAGATGAGGACTTTGATGTCACTTTTAATTTCTACAAATCTATCACCACACTTAAGGATTTTTCACGGTCAGTACCAATTATGATATTCAACCTGCCAGTAACCTAGTAAAGACTCTTCCACAATGTTCAAGGGTTTACAATTCACACGCACGACAACAACTATCTGGCCCCAACCGACTCCGAAGTAGTGCAAAGAGGAATTTTCAAATAAACATTCAAATATGACACACTTAAATCAAATTAAAATCGTGTATTCACTGGACTTAACTTTCGTTGTTACGTTCTCAGTGGCTGTACATACTTTATAGGCCAATTTAAATTATATGGCCTAGCCCACCCATAAGACCACTGTTAATTCAGCACTGAGTTTATAAACGTTTGGGCCACGATATTCGACGCTACCTATACCTTCCAACTTGAAACACTTGAGGTTTATATCTCCATTTGAAAGATCAAATATAATTTCACCCGGAAGAGAAGCACGTAAACTCTCGCCCTCGTAAAAACGCCAGTGCTGAAATATTTGTTTATACCTTCCTGCCCCAAAAAAATTGGACCCTCGGCCGATCAGTTTATCGGAAAGATTATTGTGTTCAGTTTTTTCTTCTTTCGTGTATTTTGGAAAATTTCAATAAGGAATTGTTGTTACACTGCATCGACAACAGTTATGGAGCGAAATATTTGAATTAATGGTGAAGTCGTTTACAATTAATAATGGAAAGTTAGTTTTTCTGAACCCCAAAACTCGGTATTTACTTTCATACCCCAATTAAAACGTTTTGAATATTACAACGATACTGTTATACGTGTAAAATGTATATTCTGTTTTATGAAGAAGTTGTAAAAGATATTTCAAAACATAATATAATTATTTTAAAATGGTTTAAATACCTTCTAACGTCAAGTGATCCTAGTTTTGTAGTCAGGATATGGCTACTGCATTTTCGATTCCGATAGAATCTTCATCAGGCTATACAGGGACATCACATGTTCTCCTAGTTGAACTCGTCAGTTTTTAGAAAAAATATATAGCACAGTAAACATACATATGTTATCATATCACATACATATGCTTTCGATGTTTTTTTAAAATTGATGAGTTCTGCTAGGAGACAAATTTGATGTCCCTGTAGCGCCTGATGAAGATTTCGTCGGAATCGAAACTGCAGTAGCCATATCCTGACTACAGCACTAGGATCACTCGACGTTAGAAAATTTTAAACCATTTTGAAATAACTATAACAGTAATTCGGTGGCTAGCAACATGAAACATTATTTTTTTAAAGAAAATCTTTATTGTGTCAAAAACATTAACAAATACATGGTTTACAAAAGCAAACAATTGAATCAATAACCACCTAGGTTATTACCTGTTGCCGCAAAAAAAAAACATAATATTTATAAAATATACCAATAATTAGTGATTTCCAGAGTAGATTGAAAATAGCGTTTTGTTTATTGATATGAAGGTTTTTTGTCCCGTGACACATAAGCCTAAACGGGCTGTGTTCTTTCTTTGCGTTATAGGTTTACAATTACAGGTTCAGGACGAAAAAACACAATCCGTAATTTTCTCAACATTGTGTGAAGCGGAAAGAAAATTATCTAATTAACCACATGTTGCGTTTACCAAACAGAGCAAGTTTACTGTAATTCTTAATTATTATAGAAGCGCAGTTTTTAATTGGTTCATTAAATTTCACGTCTTGAACGCGAACATAACTAACGCATGGCCCTAAAGTAATTAGGAATTACTGTAAGACAAACAAAACAATGAAACAAGTCTCAAGTTGGCTTCGTGGTTTATATTACAGATGTCTGCTTGATGTAGCAACTTGAGTCAATATAGTTCAACTGTCAAAACAAGTTCTTGTAACTTGTAACTTCTGTTCATATTTGTTGAAGCTTAATTCGAGTCGAGTAATTGAAGCGATGTGTAACATATCGGTACATTATAGTGATTGATGTTTCGGTATATTAACCAACGATAAATCAAAAAATCAATCGAAAAACCGATTTTCATTTGGAAGATTAAGATGAACTAAAATAAGTTTGTAGACCCTATTACTCTAACCAGCCTACAATCAATTCAATCCTTTATTTCGTCATATTGGTTTACAATGTTCAGCAGTGCTCAGGTACAGATGTGCATTTGTCTTACACTACTAAAATATATAAACAAATATACAGTATAAAAATAAAGCAAACTACATCAACTTTTAATGAAAAAAATAAATTAAATACTTCCTCCATCTACTCGTTCAAAAACTCATCAACCGAGTAGTAGGCCCGACTCAGGAGATGGCGTCTCAGGGAAGCCCTGCAGCAGTGGATTGGTTGCTGAATTTTTTAAGTTTTGAGGGAGTTTATTATACAGCTTTAGAGTGGTATAATAAACTCCTGTCTCATACAGTGCAATTCGGTGGACTGGGGACTGTAAAATTTGGTGTTTCAGCTGATAACTATGTTGAATCTGATCTTGGTGGAAACGTTCCCAGTTTGAAACTTACAAACAGAGGCTTTCATATATGCAATCACATAAATGCTGTAAAATATTACCTTCTTTTAACAAAAAAGTATATTACGTTACTAGGCCGGGAAGTACTGTCTTTCCGGACGAGCATGATAGTTCCCGCGCGAGCGAAAGCGAGTGCGGGGTTTTCATGCGAGTACGGCAAAACTTCCCGGCCTAGTAACGTACGATATTTTTCATCATACTACTCAGAAAAAAGACTTTCAATCATAACGTAGTCCTTGCATAAACCAATACGTTTCTCAATCCTTTAAACCTATAACAAACAGAACAAGAATTTTGCTAAGGCTGCCAGTGCTGCCGCTACATTCCTCTAAAAAGTAACCAATAAATAAGCATGAAACGTCGGTTTGCTGCAAATCAGCTGATTTATCCAACCTGGGCCGGATAAAAGTTTTTATCCATTAGGACGGCAATGAGTAACTTTCGAGCCAACAAAAAGGAACTGAAAACAGATGTTTCTCTGTCAGTATGATGAAAAATAATATACATCACAATTGTAGGAAGGACGCCTTAACTGTTAAAAAAATATATCTATATATTAAAAATAGGCTAAACAAGCAAAATAGGCCTAGTTAAAATAGGCTAAACAGGCAAAAGTTATAGTGATGATTAAAACTAAAACACACACTTATACACAAATACACTTATGTTTTTAATATTTTAATATTAAATCGTAATCAACGCTAACATTTCAATTATTTCAAATGTACAATCAAAAATTAAATTCAATCGGAGAGAAAAAAGACACAAGACACAAAGAAGAGACACTTGCACAAAACACAGGTAAAGTTTTCACATTTTAATAAACTACCTTCACAGACACAACTCTCTGACAAAAACTCTCTCGATAAAAGAACAAAAACGTCAAACATGCTATTTTGAAGCTCTCACAATCAAAATGTGAGTTCTGAAGATGCAACAGAGTGAAAGATCGCCGATACGTCGGTTCGTTTGGCACGGAAACGGAAACGCTTCGGCTGAAACCGGAAATGACGCCACAGTGTTGTCCCACATTCTACGTAAAACTAAAATTCCCGTCTGACTTAAAAAGGTGATACCTTATAGTTTTTAGGATAAGTCTTATATGGCTATGTTGAATTTGAAATGTACTTAACTTGAAATATATAGGTTTTTTATGGGATTGGTGTAATAGTTAAAAAGCTAAGTAAATAATTTCTCTATAAACCCAATATTTTTGTTAAGAATAACCCACAAAGGTTAATCAAGACTTCCTGGGGGTGTGAAGATTTCCTCAAAGAAGAAGAGTGCTTTATTATTTGATTACGAAGAAGATAAGTTTAATTCATGTGAACATTTTACACCGTAGAACTAAGTAATAGTAGGTCATTTATTTGGTTTTCTGGGAAGTTAAAATTTTTAATAGTTAAGGAAATAGGGACCCAGAGTTTTATTTATTTTTTATAGTTATATTAATTCCATCAAGTAGACAGTTCAACATTTAGAGGGAGCAACAATAAAACAATTTAGTAAATCAAAAGAACTGGCATTACTTTTAAAATCAGTTATTAGACGTTCTATACAACAAACAATAACTTGATCACTCTATAAAAGTCACTTTATTTAAAAAATCACTTTTTAATGCTTTTTTGTTCTTTGCTATTTTGGGATCTTTTCCGTTATACGTAGCCTATACCACCATGCTTGATTTTTGACCGAGCACCCTAAACTAGGTCAAATAATTGTTATTAATCGTTTTAAAGTGGAAATTCCTTGTAGAAATATTTTACCTGCGGTCTCGTTATCTTATCTAACGTTATCTCTGTCTAGACGCGATAAGCCAGCGTTTGGCCGTCTAGCGGTCCCACTTCCAGTTGGTTAGGTTAGGTTAGGCTAGGCTAGGTTAGGTTATGTTATGTTATGTTAGGCTAGGTTAGGTTATGTTATCTAACCTAACCTATCCTAACCTAACATCCCAAAATCAAGTTTTAAAAACAATCCAGAGACAGTGGTATACGTATAACGGAAAAGATCCCTATTTTGCATTTCATCCAATCGTTTTCGATGAACAGACTACCGACGATTTCCCATTGTATTTGAATGGGAAATAATCTAACTTAAACTGTTCAAACTACTTTAATTATTAGGGATAGAAAACATTTCAAAAATAAACAGATCTAAAAATTGAGCGTATACTGTCCGAAAACACCCTATTCAAAGTTTTCAGTAACAACAATCAAATGTGTCCAACAATATTGAAAAGTGGAGATCAACTGAAAGAAAGGATATATTTTTAACTGTAATAAAAATAAGTGAAAACAATTGAGCCCTTCGTTTAAAATCATTAAATCCAGTCCTGGTCTCTCTCTTTTATTGGTTGCACAGTGAATTTGTTTACGTTTGAGATATATGAGCCTGGAGACGAGTGAAAGTTGATGTATCCTGCCTTGATTTGACGTGTCAAGCAAACTTTGGCAACTCCATTTTCCCAGTCGGAGCTCGGCGGGATTGGTTACCTCGCGTTAACATGGTCTCATCAGGATCTTGGCTCACTAAAGGCTCTCAAAAGGAATTACTGTGTGAATTTAATACATGCTTAATGTGAATAGATATTTTCAGGTTATGATACCTTAAATACCTTGCGGTAAACGCTTAAAAAGCATTGAGTAAAGACCAGTATATGTTACAGTGCCGTTTAAAGTTATTCGTAGTAATTTCTTTTAGTTTAATTAATAGATAGGCCTTATAGCGTTAGATTCGTGCAACTGACTATAGAAGGGCCTGACGTACGAAATCCTCATACGAATGTGGATTTAAGGCTCTTAATACTGAAATAAAAAGTTTTCCTTAGGGTACACAGTTATCTGCTTTTCATGCAGTTCAAACGTACGTGCAACAGTTTCTCTAATCTGTGTTTAAAGTCTCATGCCATATATGGTATCAATTTTATCATTTAAGACAACCAATTGTGTCAATAACTCTCTACAACTTTAACTGTTTTTCGCCAAAATGTTTTCACCATCCAAAAGTAATTAAGGATCTCTCACGAGGGTTTGTTTTTGCAGCCCCAAAGGGAAGGTAGAAAGGGAGAAGGTAGAAGGGGAGTGGGAAGGGGGTTAATTTACTACCCTGGGGGAAGAAAGTTACATTACACCCTTGTTGGACACCTCCCAAAGGCAACTCTACAACTTTCCTCTGTATAAGCATTAACTAACTCGGGGGCAGGCGTTACAACTATAAGATATTCCAATGGCCATGGCACCTAAGCGGTTAGGAGGCCGCGCTTGCAAGACCAAAAACCATTAAAAACTAGAAATTTTCTCTACAAGTTGAGAAATAAATGAATTAAATTGGTAATAATTGACTTTTATTTATTTCGATAATTAAGTACTCAAAACGCGTAATATAAACCTTAAACTTTAACCCAACTAACAAAAAATTACACCATTTTACCTCATAGCATAAACACCCGATATTACACGAACATTAATTATTAATTAAATTAATTAGGCGTATTGCGATATTAAATGTCAACGCGTGCGGGGCGGCGTTCGGGGCGAAATAGACCCTGACACACTATCACACATCATACAAGACGCTGTACCAGACTTTTCTTTGAACTCTCGCCACAAAATCGCCTCCAGAGCGCTCGCAACGGTGCGCGGTTTGATGTCTTGTGTGATGCGCGGACCCCAGACACTATCGTACATGCTCCCTTTGTCCTGTGTGATGTGTGGTGTGATGTCTTGTGTGATGAAATGTGTGATAATGTGTCACCTTCTTGATCCGTCAGGTGCCACGGCTGTTGAAAGTGTACTAGACTTTGGGTTGATTTTATTACCGTCATGATAAATAAAGTAGCACGGCAAAGACAGCGCCGCAAAAAAATAAAACTAACCCTTCTACACATCCGCATTTAAATTAGGTGCAAGTTAAATTATTAGTGTATTATGGTAAATCAAGGTAAACGGCAAAAACAGCGCCTGCAGATCTTTCCCCGCTAACCGCATTACCAACCCGTCTGGCAAATTAAACCCGCCGAATGAAGGCGCGCTATTTCCAGCCTGCATTGGAATAGCAAATTTGTTATTTCCACTTTCTTATTTGCACTTTAATATTTTAAACTGGAGGAATCGACACTGAATTTACTTTTGAATTTGTTTATTGGTCGTGATAAAGTAAAAGGTTTATAGTAAAAAAAATCAATCGGTAAATATTTTTGAGTTGCGCAGAAAATGCATATTTTACCAAAAATGTCTGTGAAAAAAGTCATACTTGATGATTGAAAGAATATAAAATATGGAAAGAAATTATGGTGAAGCGAAAACTTCAGATATTAATCCTATATTTAACAGTAATAACATACATACGTAAACAGATCGAAAAGTTTAACCGCATAGGTAGATTATTTGTATTCCTATTATTATTTTGATTATTGTGAAGTATAGGTGTAAAAGTCATAAATACATTAAATATAATCACATCGCTGCATGTACTTTTAGTTTCATGTATGTTCATGTTTTCCGCTTAACATTTATTTTTATTAATTTGTCGCGTAATGTAAAGCATTTACTTCATCATAAAAGTCAAAATATCTTTGAGCAGAAAATAAGAGGCGAAACCATAAGTTTTGAGAACAATCCTAAAATTTGTATTTTATAAAATCAAAATTCAAGTAAAAATAGGCCTATCGCAGATCTTAAACTCTTTGAACTTACTGAGCACTTGCAAGAGCGAAATGCCACATGAGGGCTGTATCATTTTTGCATACTCTGCGCCGGACGAGCTCTTGATTTTGAAGCAGTATACGGTCGATTATAATCGATATGATAAATTTTAGTTTATTATTATTATAAAATCGATTAGGATAACGGGCTTCATTTTTAAAAGGCTGCATGTATTTAATCACCCACAAAATTTTAAGAAAACAGCTCATAAAATCTAGCGCAGATGATACAACAAAAATTATTTTATAAACAATCGTTTCCAGCAATATGTTATTTGAAGTAAATGTATCTAGATAAAATAGTCTGTAATGAAACAAAGAACGGAAAAGGTTCAGACTGTCTGTAATCACAATAATTATCGACCGTCACATGTAACATCTAACAATCGTAGTAATACAAAAAAATATAAAAATAAAAAATTATAGTAAATAAAGAAAATATCTGTGGAATATCAAAACAAATGTGCTTATTACTCATAGTATAGATCGAATCATTGGTTTCCAAAAAATATTCAATGTAGAAAGAAAATTTGATTTACGAATGCAAGTTTTAAGTTCAAGCATTGTTTAAGCTTTCGGCGTTTCGCCATTTTCAACTGCTCGCCATAATCAACGAAGTTCAAATTCAAATTTTTTTTTTAATCATTCTTTTTGAGACAGGTACCTCATGGAGGACGTTACCCTGAATATGAGTGAAGGATGAGTGTGATGATCGTGATGATAGTGGCGTGATCGTAGCCTTGTTACTGACTAAGGTTGGCACGTTCCTTAGACAGGACTGTCAATTAACAGCCTAACAACCAATGGCAGCTGGCTCCAGAAACAATTTTGATTGTAGTAAAGACAATACAGACTGAATTGCAAGTTAAGTTGATAATGGTGAGACGCCGAAAGCGCTCCTGCAAGTTACAAAATCAGTGCAGCCCGACGGACTACTGCTCATCCACATCATATAAATCACCCTTTCTGTAGTACAAAGGGTGAAGTTGAAGCACAGATAAGCTATATAGACGTATCGATATAGCTTCTCTGTGGTTGAAGTGTCAGGGGGAGGACGTGCAAGTTTTGACGCGTTGGTGAAACTTTGTAAACACAATTTCCGTACGTCATGAACACAACTGTATACACGAAATATGACACCGAAACTGTCTAACTTGGGGCGCATCTTCCCGGGTAAAACTATTCGATGCGATATATCGTTGTGATGCGATGCGATACTCTAAATTAAGGTTCATTTTCCTTTGAAAAACGATACGAAGCGATATACTGCTAAGATGCGATGCGATATTTTAACTTGGTGTTAATTTTCCCCTATAAAATGATGCTGGGATATATTATACGGATTGCCAGAATGCGATGCGATACTGTTTGAACCGATACGATATCGTTTGGTGCTACAAAACGATTCGATACGATATATTTCTGTAATGCGATACGATACGGTTGCTGTGACGCGATGCGATACAGTTTAAACATGTTTAAACCGTTTCGATACGATGTGTTACGATAGATTTTTTGGAATACTTTTACAAGCGATGCACTTTATTTGTTTTATCCGATTGTTTATTCGTTACGCTTAATCGGTTCAAGCCTGTGTAAGTAGGTATAAGGAAGGTAAACTTGGTAATTTTTACGTCAAAATTGGAAGAATGTAGTTCCATGATGAGGCTTACAGTACCGGTCTGTAACAATCAAAATCTTTTCCCATATAAATAAGCTTTAAATAACTAATGTAAACGCACTTTAAAAAAATATTCCATCAACTCAGATGTTTTAATGTTCAAATCGACTTTCACCAAAAAGGTGTAATTCAACCTAAGGTATTAAGGTGCAATTTCTGAAATACAGGGCCTGTGCCAATAAGGGGTAGCACCCCAGTACTAAATCAGCCCATCGAGGTAAAACAACCCTCCACAGCTTGCACCCTTCCTAAGAAGCAACGTTGCTCAGAATAACACAATTTGGCTCACCTTGCTCTAAAATAATTGGGCCATTCCAATACAAATTATTGTTTTTACGTAATTCACTCTGTAAGTTTAAATTGTCTAAGTATTAATTTAAACCTTAAGTCAATACTATTAGTATACGTACGGTCTTAGTAAAGTACAACATGAAATAGTATTTTACGTTGGTTAACTGTTACAAAAGTGGATTATTGTTTGAGAGAACCCAACAAAGTGGTAATTAACTTATGAAGTTATGATCTGAAGTGATTTTTGAAGTATGATACGAAAACAGTCTCCTGTCGATGAAATGTTCGTGATTTGACGTTTTCAGCATTTTGTTACGTATTATTTAAAATTGCACATTTCTTAAAATTCCAGTATATTACATTCTTGTTCAGAAGGTTTAATAAGAAAGACTTAAATATATAAATAATGTGTAAAGTAATTTGCACGGGGTTGTATAGGCAATCCAGGTACAGGACTCGGTTGGTATCACACAGTTGCAGGCGCTACAGTTGCTTGGAACGAATATGACATAGAAGAGGTACTTAAACTAGCGTATAAAAACAACGGTAGGCCACGGGAACAGATGAATCCTGGTCTACGTCAACTTAATCACTCAATTCAAAAGTTTTGCTTCATAAAGTATAACCTATTGATAAGTTAAAAATTTACCCTTTGTACGAAATTCAAAATGGAATTGGTTGCTTCTTGTAAAAACATTTCACTAGTCAACCAATTTATATGGCTAAAGTCACACCCCATTAAGGGACTTTCATCATTAAAGATTGTGAACGTCCCCATGTTTAGTTATGTAACAGGAATATTTTCCTTCATTTAAGAAAAATTATTCACCAACATTTCAATATTCTGCCACGATATTGTGCCCAATTTCAGTAAAACAAATTAACAAAGTCGCATGCGGCACAATGTAGTAAGGGAGCGAATTTTTGTTTCGAAGGTTGAATTGTCTATTTCAGTCAAGGAAATCCTAAATTATTTTAATTTTATGAATTAAAAAATAGGAGCGTTACAATTTATTTCTCCCCACCAACTTGCGAATCAGATTCAAAGAACGTATATTTATTAAAATTTAAAGAAAATTCTATGATAATTTGGACCGCTATATCGGGTAAAATCCCCTTTAGACAACGCTATGCGATTAGTAAATCAACATTTTCGTTAATATATTCATTATTTTCCTACTTTAAATTTGGATAAGAGCAATAACGGTTTGTGTCCTTTTACTTGCCTTGATAAAAATTATCGAAATTTACATTCAGGGCTTACATGTTTCTTTTAAGGATCGAAATTCTCAAAACTTAGGACATTTACCCCTAAAAAGTAGTAATAAGATAGTTCTTTGGCCAACGAACATCCCTGCCAAATCTGAAAAAATCGTAAAAAAAGCAATTACTCAGTGGGTTATGCCAATAGCTCACTATCCACAGTAACTCGCTACCGCATTGTGGATAGCTATGTGTCGGCTTGTGGATACGGTGTTCCTTAATGGAAATTAACGCCCGCACTAATGAATACTACATTTATACATAAGACCAACCTTGTACTTACACCAGTTTGAAAGTGAAGAAGGCGAAATGTCGTTCGGATCCCACATTAACCCCCCCCCCCCCCTAGTCCCCATGGTCCCCTAGTTGCCATTGGCTTTTTGGTTATTAATTTTTTCCTGTCTAAGTAAAATTTCGGCCTTAGTCAGTAACAGTTGGTCGTTATTTCAAGGAAGAATATTTAATAAAGTATTTTAAAGGCATTTTTAAAGGTATTTAACAAGAGGTAGACCGATTCTTTAACCTATAAGGAAAATGTAATATAGAAATTATACAGTAACAGAAAAAGCTCCAACATTGCCGGAGATAGAGCAGAGCTCCTTCATTCGTCGGTTTTTAATTTGCCAGACGGGTGCGTAACGCGGTTAGCGGCCTACATCTGCAGGCGCTGGTTGTTTTGTCTCCTGACATTCCAGATCCTATTACCTTCGCGGTTTCTTCTGATATTGATATTAGATTGGACCGGAATATCTGGAAAATAAATTGTTATTGTGGTTGAAGAGAGATTTGATGTTCAAATTAAAAAAATCGTATGATCATGGAGTGTCAAATAAAAATAAGAAGACAGTTTTTCCTGGTTTAATTTAGTTTATAGATTTAAAATAAATATTGCCAACCCTATTATTTGATATAATCAGTTCAAAGTTTATTATCATAACGCCAACCCTCATGTAATGCTTACACAAACTAGAGTTCTACAGTTTCCTTTGGAAGACATCCAACAGGGGTGTAATATAACTTTCTTCCCCCTAGGTAGTAAATTAGCCTCCTACCCCTCCCCACTACCCCCCCCTTCACACCTTCTACCTTCCCACTTGGGGCAGCAGAACACACCCCTGTGACATACCCTTAATGACTTTTGGATGGGGAAAACAATTATAATGAAAATGTATTATATTTGGCGAGAATTATTGAATTTGACACGATCGGCTTTCCTGGTTGTTAAAAAGGGATATATTCTTTACTATACTCAAACCATAGTCATTAATCAAATTGGTACTTTGAAATCGAAGTAATCGATAGATACGCTTCAAAATAACGTATTGCTTTTTTTTAATATACCGGATTAAAAATGTCTATATTACTTTTGATTAATTTATTTTACTTTCCCCGGTGATGGCAAATTTATAAACATATCGACATTCGCTTTTGCAGGCATCAGAACCTGCAATATTCAGGCGATGTTGTCATTTCCTATTATAATTTCCTTATTTGCACTTTCCTTGTTATGAATTTTATAGGCCGGTCTACGTCTTGATAATTTGTTCAACTGAAAATGTAAGACAACACGGTGGTAGAATGTAGAATTAGCGGTATTCACAGGTCAACTATAGATCGATTTATAGGAATGAAACATCAAATTGCTTTCATATCGATATAAAATATAGGCACTTCCGATATATCAATTAATATCGATAGGGATGGTTATTTTACAACTCGTTAAGGAAGGCAAATAGTCGGTCTCAAATGACGTGGCCCCGGTCGTCTGTAAGCGCAATGCTTAAATTAACATTAGTCTTATGGACAGAGTGGGCCACATTATTCGACTCAGACTTTACTAATGAGACCATGTCAGCGGTAACCGATACCAGCTTCTGACTGGGGGAATGGAGTTGGCAAAGTTTGTTTGACAAGTCAACTCAAGGGTGGATGTAGCCGGATACATCAGGTTTTACTCGTGTTATGGCTCGTGTTATGGCATGTATCTTAACGGTAAACATAACTTCGCTATGCTATACCATTTGGAATATCAGATACTAGACTGAAAATTTTTGAAGCGACTTCACCTGTTTTTGTGGCAGTAAAATATTATTCCTTTTTTTCTAAATTAACTCCATTTTCCAATTTGTTGGACACCTTTGATTTTTGTTAGGGGAATCGTTGTATTTTTGATGTTTTCGGACTGTTCCCTTAATTTTAAGGCCTATTCATTCTTTGGAATATTTTGCACAGACAATGGTTAAGGGAGAATGAACAGTATATTTCCCATTTAATATGCAATGTAAAATCGTCAGTAGTCATATTATAAATATGATTGTATTAAAATGTACTAGTCTGTTACATTTCTCGGAAAATAAACTAAATTCTCTTCATACAATAAAACAGCAAATACCCCTCTTTACTTAAATAAATGTTTACACCCACCTTGAAGCTTGGTCAAACTTCTTATTTTGTTTGACAGTGAAAAATATTGGGTTTAGATAATGTTAAAGTTAATCTGACACCAATCAAATAAAAAATCTATTCACGGTCATAAAAGAGTTTGAAAATCATCCTAGCAATATATCAGACTTCACCGAAAACTAGAATTTTCACGTTTTCCGACAGAAAGGAATTTTTATTTGGCGCAGAATGCGGGACAACACTGTAGCGCCATTTCCGGTTCCAGCCGAAGCGTTTCCGTTTCCGTGCCAAACGAACCGACGCCGACATATCGGCGATCTTTCACTCCGTTGAGCCCTCAGAGCTCACATTTCGGTTGTGAGAGCTTCAAAAAAATATGTTTGACGTTTTGTTCTTTCGTCAACAGCAGTTGTTTTCACAATAATGTCAGTGAAGGTAGTTTATTAAAACGTCAAAACTGTACTTGTGATTAGCGTTAGAGGAGTTGATGTTTTTAGTCTCCGGTTCGATATAATAATTTATTTAAGTTTCTTCTAACACGATTTAAGATTATGTTGTTAGTGTTAGTTAAAACTTACAGTATTTTAAAGTGCTGTAACAAGGAATACATTTTACTTATTTTGTACTAGGAGACTGGGCTTTGCTCAGATAAAATAAATACAATCTGATTGTATCAATCAGTTGTTTTGGTTTACAATTTCCATAACAAAAACATGGGCACTTTGAAGAGCTTGTAGGACGGAAACCCGATTTTTCTTATGTTTTTAACTAGCTCCAAACGATATCCCGTGACCAAAACCCTATAATAACCAAAAATATCTAATCCTTGAACAAAAAAAATATTTTTCCTTAACAAATGTTTTTCTATCGTTATAGATATCACCATAATACAGTTATCTGTATTTTAAACAGTCGTTATTAGCTTTTTTATATTTTATATTTTCATCCTACTTTTATATTTTTTATTTATTTTTATTATTTTATTTTTTTTATTTTCTTTTTTATATTTTGATTATTTATTTATAGTTATCAATATTTATATTTTTTTATTTTAATTTTACATTTGTTATTTATATTTTTTATTTTTTTGAAAATTTTTATCATATTATTATTATTATTTTTAATATTTAAACTTTTTTATTAATTTTTTATTTGTAATTTGTTTACGTTGTTTCATATGGTTTTATGCTGGTTTGAGTAATACAAACTCATATTTAATTTGGAATTAACCTTAACGACTAAAGTCTAATCGAAATCGACATCAACCACTTATACGTTACAAGTTGCTTCAGTCATTCGATCCAGAGTAAGCTCCAACAAATATGAAGAGAAGTTACAAGTTGCAAGCACTTGTTTTGACAGTTGAACTTTGTTGACTCGAGTTGCTACGTCAAGCAGACATCTGTAACGTAAACCACGGCGCGACGATAATTTGAGACGTGTGTTTTGTAGTTTTGTTTATCTTAATGTGATTGCTAATTACTTTATGATCAAGACAGCAAAGTCTTGTTTACTTTCATAAAGATATTAAATGGTGCTTTTGGAAGTAATTTGAGTATTAATCGCTTGCGATTGTTTACAAATCACGGTAATTTGGGTATTTATCGTAATTTGGATCGGTTAATAGAATGTTTGCCCTCTTTGGCAAACAAAATAATGTGGTAATGTGGTTAAATAATTTTTTACGCTCGACCCAAATTTATGAAATTGATGATTGCGTTTTTTGTCCTGAACATGCAATTATTTTACAGTTTACGGTCTAGTTGTATATTTAAAACTTTTTCACCACACTACGTTGTGGAAAAAATGACGTTCGTGTTTTACAAACGTGTTATGGTGGCCAAAACTAGCTCTTTTTCGCCACAGTGCGGAAAGTCAGTTGATCGTTCATTTGCTTGGATCGAAGCGTGAACATCACATAATTATACAGCATTCGATGGGTTCCAACGAAAAAAGTTGCGAAAATATGATTTCTAAAGCTGTTATAGCTTGGTAACCGTGACATAGAAGTTGTATCTTCGCGCTCATAACCTCAAAGTTTTGTTTCCAAGTGTGTCGAACAACTAATTAGATTATCAAGGTATTATAGGGGTTATTTCATTGTGCGTTGTGAGGTGAAAATTAGCTTTCGCACCTCTGCTGAAAGGGTTTTGCAGTTCTCGATCGTTTCAATTTTTTTGACTTCGTCTCGAGTTTGAAACAAGATCTCGAGCCCGCAAAACCTCGTTTTCGGCCCTAGTTACGAAATAACCTCTTGATTGGAATCTAAAAGTAATAATGAACAATTGAGTTTTGGGCTTTAGAAACAATAACGTTGCATTAATTAAAAGTTACTTTAATATTGTTTCAGATATTTCTCCTCCAAAACTAGAGTTGATGCAGTAGGTATAAATAACAAGTTTTTATTAAAAATCTTCAAAATATACGAAAGAAGTAAAAACTGAACGCAATAATCTTCCCGATAAACTGATCGGCCGAGGGTCCAATTTATTTGGGGCAGGAAGGTATAAACAAATATTTCAGCACTGGCGTTTTTACGAGGGTGCGGCTTTACGTGCTTCTCTTCCGGGTGAAATGAAATTTGATCTTTCAAATGGAGATATAACCCTCCAGTATTTCAAGTTGGAAGATATATGTCGCGTCACGTCAGTAAACTCAATTATAAAATCATCACAGTCTTATGGATGGGCTAGACCATGTAATTTAACTTTTCCCTATTTAACTGTCGTCGTTCGCATCGGTTCGCAAATAATCACACATAATCGCTCACATAATCGTTCGGTTCGCACATAATCGCGGTAAACATAATCGCATCGCATTACAACGATATATCGTATCGTATCGTTTTACACGGGAAGATACACTCCCAAGTTAGACAGTTTCAGTGTCATATTTCGTGTCACAGAAGTGTTCTTGACATACGGAAATTGCGTTTACAAAGTTTCACTGTCAACGCGTTAAAACTTGCGTCCTCCCCTGACACTTCACAACTTTCTCCTTTGTAGTACAGAAAGGGTAATTTTTATTTCTGTCAGCTCATCATGGTGCTGTTCTGATTCGAATCGAGATTTTATTTTAAATAAACGTGTAAATTAAAAGAAAACAGCCTATTACATTATGTAAGTGAGAGTGTTTTTTGATAACCTTAATTAATTTAGCATTGGATAGACTTCAGTCAACCCCTAATAAGTTTATATAGTTTTATGGAATCAAATTTTGAGTGAAAAATAGGTGGAATGCATCTCGCAGTTTTTATAGAGACTAAAGTAGAATCAATAAAACTATGCAGCGCGAGAGGGAGGGAAATTACACTTTTCATCATACCAACACAGAAACATCTGTTTTCAGTTCCTTTTTGTTGGCTCGAAAGTTACCCATTGCCGGATAAACTCTTATCCAACCTAGGCCGGAAAGAACGGAAGTAAACAATCAGCTGATTTTCAGCAAACCGACGATTAATGCTTCTTTATTGGTTTATTTTTAGAGGAATGTAGTGGCAGCACTGCATCCGTAGCAAATGTTTGTTCTTTTTGTTAGAGGTTAGGTTTGAAGGTTTGAGAAACCTACGTTACTTAGGACTACGTTACAATTGTAAGTATGTTTTTTTCTGCGTAGTATGATGAAAAATATCGTACGTTACACGGCCGGAAGTTTTGCCGTACTCGCATTAAAATCCCGCACTCGCTTTCGCTCGCGCAGGAACTATCATGCTCGTCCGGCAAAACAGTACTTCCCGGCCTAGTAACGTAATATACATACTATATCTTTCGCCGGCAGCAAGCGTGTCCCTCACGTAAACAAACGAAACCCACCGAGTATAGTTCGCAAAGTTCCGCCAAGTATGTCATTGGCTGGAGTGTTTTTTTGTTTTTTTTTTGTTTTTTGTCACGTCGTCGTTTCCCATTGGATGAATAATTGATTTGTTCCCCAGCGGTAAATCCACCCTTAACTGTGGAAAAGCATCCCCTACCAACCATCCACACTCGCACTTCTAACTGCCGGATAGAGAGACATTATATACACTCTCCTAAATTACTTTTTTTAAATGAAATTTCCGTAGAAACGAATTACTTGATATAGACTAAAGTTCCGGCCAAATTATTAGGCGGGTGGCAAAAAATGGAAACTCCAGCTGTATAAATTACTTGATGTTATAGACACCTCTGCTCCTCTACACAGTTAAGTAGTTGAACATATTTCCAACAGATAGAAGCACGTTTACTTGGGTAGGTTTGTAGAACTTACTCAGCTGATTTGGAGAACATAAACAAAGAGCATAGCTGTCTATAACTTCAGATGGGTAAACGATTGGCCAAAAACATATTTTGAACGCCAGCAGTGCACTCACTCACCCGCCTAATGATTTGGGCGGAACCCTAGATCTAGATTAACCAGCAAATTTTTTTCCCGTTATTGTTTCGTGATTTGTACCTCTAAGCTCTTACGCCAAACCAATTATTGGATTGGTTTCTATCAGTACGATTTTTAGATTTTATATGCTACGCTTAATAATTGTGATTACAGACTGTTAAACTTTTCAGTTTTTGGTTTTATTTTAGACGATTTTATTAGATAAATTTGCTTCAAATAACATATTGATAGAGACGATATTTATAAAAATATATTTTGTGCATCATCTGCGCTACCTATGGGATCTCTTCTCACACTTTTATTGAAGTGATTAAATACATCCTTGAAAAAATGCAGTCCGCTTTTAATGAATGATATAATTGAATACAATAATATTATGTTTTAATCGATCAAAATATCGATTTAAATCGATTAATATATTGAATATAATCGACCGCTCGATAGCCAGACCGGCAGGCGCAGAGTATGCCAAAGTGATACTGCACTCATGTGGTATTTACATTCTTGCAGGCGTCCAGTTAATTTCAATAAATAGAAGATCTGTTAGTAGGTCTATTTGTACTTAATTTATGATTTGATTGGATAGTATAATTTTTGGAGTTTACTTGAATATAATTTATCGGACACAACACAACGTACCTGGTTTCTCCTCTTCTTTTATTTCCAAAATTCATGCTTTAAAAGGTTTTTACGCCGAAGTAAATGTTTTACATTATGTGGCAAATTGGTGGAAGTATAGTGTTAGAAAGAACCCAAAAACTTAAAAGATGAAATTGGTTTAATGAATTATTATGACTTGTACATCTTTACTTAAAAAAAGTAAACTATATAACCAAACTTTTAGAGCTTTTTATGAGAAATACTATTATATTAGTTGTATTATATTACATTACTAAAACTAAAACGATATGTATTATCAAAATATATAAATTTATGGTTTAACTTAATTTTGAGAATATTTTTTATTCACTCAATCAAAAACTATTTTCTATCATTAAAAAATTTAAATTCTCTTTTCCCCGCCAGTAGGCAAACGTGTAACATGGTAACAATCTTACATCTTACATCTTACATCCTGTAGCGCTCGATGACTCGTAGGTGTAGAGCTTGTCAAGGTGCCCACAAAGTTGCAGGACACATCTGATGGGAAAATTTAGGTAGGAGAATGGGAGGTGTCTAATTTGGATGGTTAGGCCTGATTACAATAGATTTTTTAAGTCTTCATAAACCTTTTTCTTTCAAAACGACCGACAAATCAATTTTATAACAAAAGTCAGTGATGAATCCTCCCAGTTAAAATGCTAAAAATGCAAATACGAAAGTGGAAATAACAAAATGGCAATTCCGCCGCGGCCACCAAGAAATAGCGCGCCTTCATCCAGCGGGTTTAATTTGCCAGACGGGTTGGTAATGCGGTTGGCGGGAACAAATATGCAGGCGCTGTTTTCCCGCTGTTCTTCGGTTTATCATATTACCTGAATAATTTCACTTGGAACTAATTTTAAATGCTAATGTTTAAGAGATCCACGATCTCCATTGCAGTGCAGTCCAATCCTATTTCTTCACTGATGAGTCATTAACTTTACTTCCTCAAATAACTCTCAAAACAAGTTTAATATAATTTTTGTTATTTAAAACTCTTATCGTAAGTTCAGTAGGAGTTTAAAGTTACTTCAGTAGCAGTTATCTCATTATCTCATATCTAACTAATAGTTACAATTGTTTAACTCAGTAACGTTTATGATTCTTCTAGGGAGTAATTGTTGATGATTGCATAATTAACAGTTACCTCAGTAACAGGTACTTTAGTAATAGTTACTTTAATAATAGTTGTCTCTCTAACGGTTACATCAGCAACAGTTACTTCAATTACATATCACAGTATTTCAGTTACAGTTACCTCACCATCTCATACCTAAGAAATAGGTCCCTCAATAATAGTTCCCTCTACCTCAGTAAAGTTTATTATTTTTCAGGGAGTAAATACCTCAGTAACAGGTACCTCAGAAATAGATACATCAGTAACGGTTACCTTGGTAATAGTTACATTAATAATGGTTACCTCACTAACGGTTAACCTAGTAACGGTTACATCAGCAACAGTTACTTCAGTTACACTTATCTCACTATCTCACACCTAAGAAATATTTACCACGATGGTATAGTTTACCCTAGTAACGATTATTATTTTCCAGGGAGTGTCTGTCAATGGTTACATAATTAGCAGTTACCTAAGTAACTGTTATCTCAGTAATAGTTACTTCAGTAACACAATAATTTTCCAAGGAGTATTAGTTACCTAGGGAACAGGTACTTCAGTTTCAGTTACTTCCCGTTTGAAATAATGAAAAATGAAAATAAGAAAGTGGAAATAACAAATTGGCTATTCCGCAAGGAAATAGCGCGCCTTCATTCGGCAGGTTTAATTTGCCAGACGGGTTGGTAATGCAGTTAGTGTAGAAAAATTTTCAGGCGCTGTTTTTCCGCTGTTCCTTGATTTATCATATTACCAGAACAGTTTCACTTGGAACTAATTTTAATATGCAGATAATTAAAGAGATAAGAATTACTTTTTTTGTGGTAGAGACGCTGTTTTAGGCCGTGTTTCTTGATCATATTACCCGAATAATTTCACTTGGAACTACTGTAGTTTTAAATGCTGATGTTTAAGAGAGTTTTAGTTTTTGCGGCAGTAGTGGAGAATTTTGAAACTAACACTTGGTAAAAGGGTGCAAGGGTAAGTGTGGTGTCATTTAGCGTCTCCATTCTCGAAATGTAAATAATAAGTATTAAGGTTTGTGGAATGTTTATCGCTACTTAAAAATTGTGTATGTTTTTTAATTCTGAATGTAGGCCTATACGTGGCGTTAGAGTTGATTGGTTTAAATGCAAGTATTTAATTTTGAATGTGTTTTTAATTTGAAGTAAAAACTCAGCAACCTTTTATCCACACAGTGTAACATTAGATTAAATTTTATTTTGAAAACTGTAGGTGTTTCAAGACATCGATCGAATGGAGCATTGTAGACATATTTTGTCGTAGGTATGAACCCTCTTAAAACGTTACAAATCAAATGGGGAAACAAACAAAAACACTGGAACTCAAAATGAAATAACCAAATACCGTACGATAAAAGTAAAAATCTATAAACAAATATGATAAAAGTAAAAGTAGACTACAAACTATTGTAGTCTATTCCTTAAAAAGTGGGTAGTATTTTTTGTCTGATTTGGAATAAAACTCGGTTAGTAAAATGCAGATTTTTAACCTGTAGTTTGAAAGAATTTGTGTAAGGTTCAAAGAGCAATTATTTATTTACGACCCGGTTTTTATAAACGAATTATACATTTTCCTGTTTTGATCGATATTTTTGGCGTTGAGACGTCTTAATTGCGATGTCAGGAGACTGCATAAAATGTCTTTAAATAAAAAATATCAGCGTTTTCCCTCTTTAAATCACAGTATCAATGGAATAAATAACAAGATGAGAAACGATGTACAATAATGATCAAACAGACAATGGCTTGGGACAGCATTCGTTAGACAGTATTGTTAAAAGTGAATTTGCAAAATATTTATATCCTTTAATAAATTAAACTTTCGTAAAAACTTATTCTTATTTATCTCTGTTCAAAAACTTGTTTGTTATCCTTAACTGGGATTGAATCAGTAAAATGAAGTTAAATTCAATGAAACGAAGTAAAAATATGCAAGGTATGCCACGTAAGGTTTAACTCTGATTTTAACTAGTACAACAATAACTGCAGGTTAGTTTTTACCATGCATAAATGGGGTAAAATATGTTTCAAAAGCACAGATAACACATAACATTAATTTTACCAAACCAATTCTCCTATGAAATATTTTTTAGAATAATGCTAAAGCTTGTCTTGTGACTATTATTCCATTATTCTTCCACAAAGAACGTTACAACAATGAAAGATCTCACACATTCATTCAATAGTATTTTACAATACTAGGCCGGTAAGTACTCTTTTACCGGACGAGCATGATAGTTCCCGCGCGAGCCAGAGGCGAGTGCGGGATTTTCATGCGAGTTAGGTATAACTTACCGGGCTTGTGACGCACGATATTTTTCCTCATAATACTAAAAAAAATATTTAATCACAACATCTTTTTTGCATAAAAGTTTATCAATTCTTCAAACCTAGCCAACTAACAAACATTTGCTACTGATACCAGTGCTGCCACTTTACATTCCTCTAAAGTAACCTATTAATACTTGCATTAAACGTTGTTTTACTGCAATCAACTGATTGTTTTTATTGTTGACTTCCGTTACACTGCCGAGCACTTTACCGAGTACTGCACGGTAAATTTACCGTGCAGTTATCGGCAAATTGTAACGTTCCAGCCGAGAGTATAAGGCACAGGAAACAGATGTTTCTGTGCAGTGTGATGTAACAGTTTTCAAGGCCATAATGAAACTTCTAAGAGGGAAAATATTTTTTAAAGGACGAAACTCGTTTATAAGTACTGTAGTCTAAGCTCAAATTTTCCCTCGGTGGAGGGAGCTTTGCACAGGGCGTATAATGTAGTGCGGTAGCTCTTCATACACTCTTTGCCCTCGCGCCTTATTTCATATGCACCCTTCCCTGTCCACAGACATTCCGGGGGTGAGATGTCTTCATCCCCACAGCCCAACCCCTATGAATGTATAATTTCGGGGTAAACCAGTCTTTAATGTCATCATTATAGACGATCCGTCATCTGCTCGGTCCTGAACACAATGATTTCAAATGCATGATTTATAGGGATTGGTATTTTTTAAATTACAAAAAAAAAACTGTAAGAGTTACGTGGTTCCGCTTTTTTTACTTTCTCCCCCCTATACATAGTATATGGAGAAAGTATTGTTTTCGTCAAAATTTTCGAATTTGAGTTGTTAGTGGATATATTCGTTTTAGTGCTCCCTGAATCCAAAAAAGTGGTTTTTGGCCTGGTGTCTGTCTGTCTGTATGTGTGTGTGTGTGCGTGCGTGTGTGTGTGTGTGTGGATGTAAACAAAGCTAGAAACGACACCAGTGGTCCTCCGTGGTATCTCCAGGCGTATTTTTGATTTTTTTGAATTTTTTATTTTTAAGGGTATTTACTCCATAAAAACCCATAAAAAATTACAAAAATCCGAATTTCTCAAAAACGGATTTAACGATTTTGATAAAAATTTCATGGTTTTTAGTGCTTAGGTTGACAAACAAACTGGCACCACCCGCATGTCTGTAAAAATTCAGGTTCAGAAGTTATGGGATTTTAAGTGTTAAAAATTCATATTTTTCAAATTTCACAAAAACTGTAACTTTTAAAGAAAATATACTTGCAACCATTAAATTTGGCTTGAAAAACTAAATAATCTAGTATTTTGAATCATTAGTCTACCTACGTCAACTGGTTGCAAAGATGATTTATATTTTAGTTTGGCGGTAAATGCAGTACGTTGTCCAATGTTATTCTTATGGCAAATATTCAAAAATGTATATCTCCGTTATTTACTAACCGATTTTGATAAAAGTTGGTACATATTTGTATGATAATTAACTGTTAATTTGTTTTATTTTACTATATATGTTTTCTGGTTTTAAATGACTTGAAGGGAGAAAGTATGTGTCAGTTTCCTGATACCGTTTATCTTTTTATTAAATGAACCATCATTGAAAAGTTGAAAAGCCAAAACAAAAGGTCGCCGTTAGATAGTAACAAGACCGGGGTTTGGATCGCTCCCGACTAAAACGTTAAAAACTGCCACTGGCGTTGAAATACACAACAAATTAAAAAAAGTATAGCCCCACCGATTATCTGGAACACCGGAACTGTTCAATGACGTCACATAGTGAAGAGAAATTGGACACTTAATAGTTGCAAGGAACATTGTTTAAGTATGTTTAATCATTGGTTAAAAAATTAATAGTTTAATATTTATTTTTCTGCAAATTTTTTACATGAACCTGACTAAATTTTGTAACTTAGTTTAAAAACGAATTGCAATAAGATTACAAACATAAAACATTAACCAGCCTGGCCACTGTGATGAGACCGAAAAATAGGGCCCCCAAAACATTTTTTATATGTTTAGAGGTTCCACTGAAAAATATGAAAAAAATATTCCAATTTTGGAAGAAAACAAAAGACCTACACATTTTACATCAGTACTTAATTACAAACATAATAAAATACTGTGCTCTATGGGAAGTTATTGCTCAAACCTAGAGGTATTAAAGTCAATCATATATTATAGTACCTACAGCAAACAAAATAAAATACAGTAATGAAACATAAAAGAAAAACTACTTTTTTATTTCATTTACTAACCATTACAATGCGCGTAAGCAAATTTAAGAAGGAAATTATTGTTATAAGAATATTATGATTCTTCGGTATCAAAGGAAAAAACCGTAACATTCTAGAAACTTTCAGAAATCGTCAAATAGCCTATAAAAGTCGACTCTCGCTAACTCGAAATTCCACCGGACCGTGATGTTTCTTCGTGTTACGTATAGTTTCGTCGTAGGCATAGTTCGAGGTATAGAGGTAAACCAAATGAAAATTCGTGATACAGAGGGAAAGAAAAATGTAGTTTGTTCCCTACATTTTCGACAAATCTAAGCTTTTAACTTATTTAAATAGTATATATCAATGAAAAATGCAGTATTTATAATAAAATAACCTGTGAAACAAAGAAAATTTTAAGATTACATAATTTCTGATTAAAAGGTCCGTAATCTTCCTCTGCTTAATCATGTAAAAACAATTACAATATCGATCATAATTTTTGTTAAAACAATAATATAATGAAAATTTACTGTATCCCCTACATTTAATATTATCTTCACTTGCTTTTCAATTTCCACCAAGTTTTTTTATAATTGTTGATAGCGTATTACCTGGAATATTAAACATGGCAGCGATGTCTTTCTTTCTTACCGCCCCTTCGTTTTATTTCTGTATTTATAACTTTTTACCAACAGTCAATTGGTATTTTCGCAATGATTCTCAAATATTTCACGCACTAACAGTCGTCACACACTCGAAAAGCCCCGGACAAGGTAAACAGACCTGAAACTGCAGACAGACTGCTTGACCCCCGATCATGATTCACCGACAGGTTGCACCCTGAACGATGGGATTTCGTATTACAGAGGTCCATACTGGAAACTTCGTGGTATGGAAGTAAACTTCGAGTTGTGAGGCGCAAATTGAATTCGTCTTATCTACTGAACTTCGTGTTATAGAGGTAATTTTTGTGTCCCTTCGAGTTATAGAGGTAAAATATAACCAAAAAATTAGTTCGTGTAATGTATAGTAATTTCTTCGTGTCGGACAGGTTTTCCAAGGGGATTAAAAAATAATTCGTGATATCGAGGATTTCGTGATATCAAGGTTCGTGCTAGCGAGATTCGACTAAGCAAATAAGTAAAGCATTACGCGGCTTTGGATATTATTTATAATATCTGATTTTTCTGTTATGAATGAAGGAGAATGAATTCAGAGGTATTTGTGAATCACCTTGTTTATTGTGAATACCCCGATTAAATTTTACAAAAAAGATTATACAAATATCTTTCAATGGCAAGTGGTCCAATCCAATCAGATTGTCTGAGGGCGTGCTGGGAATCGAGCCCGCGACCTCTGGAGTCCAACTCGCTAATTATCAGCAATACCTCACTCACTATTTAAATATGAGTTATTTTAACAGTATGCCTAGAGCTCCATCTAATTATTGCCAACAGCTCCATTGTTGATCTCTTAATACAATTTAAATATTAATTTTCTCTTTACTTCGGTTTTTAACTCGCTATCGACACACACCTTAGTGACACCACATTAACACACACCTTAGTAACGGTTACCTCGGTAACGGCTACTTCTGTAACAGTTAATTCAGTAACGGTTACCTTAAATGGAATAATCGTTGCCTCAATAACACTTGATGGTTAGCTAATTATCAGTTACTTCGGAAACAGTTATTTCATTATCTTATAACCAAGCAACAGTTATACTTCAATACCTCACTAACACTTGTTATTTTTCCAGGGAGTAACGGTTATCTCCGGAACAGTTGTCCCAGTAATAATTACCTAAGTATTAGCTATTTAAATAAAATTTACCTCGTAAAAGCTGCCCCATTATCAGTTAGTGGCTACCCAAGTAACAGTTACATTTGTAACAGTTACCTAAATAGCAGTTACCTAAATAACAGTTACCTCAATAACCCCCATTATTTTTCCAGGTGCCGGGGCCCATGGATCGCCCGCCCCGCCATGACCACCCCCGCTAGCCACCCCCCTCCCCGCCCCCGCCCCCGCCCCCTGAGCACCACCGACCTCCCCTCCCCCCCGGGGGCCCCCCCTTCGTCGCAAGTATTCCCTCGACCATGGTCCCGGCGAGGCCACCGCCACCTCGTGGCGGCCTAGCGAACCTCCTAACCTCCAGGTAACCCCAGCATCCCCGGAGGGTCCTTCCCAGGACCCTCCGGAAACGGAAAGAGAAGAAGAAGAAAACGCCTTCCTAAACGGGAACCGTGAGGAAAACCAGAATATGCCTTCAAGCAACCAGGTGCTCAATGTGGATAACTACCTTTACAACTTGCTTCCTCAAGAAGAAAACGGCAACGGTGCTACTAGGTTGAGAAGAAACTTTAACGTTCGGCCTAGAAGTTGGGTGACCTCCTCGGTCAGGGAGGACCCTAGAAGGGCGAGAAGAAGACAGACCGACCCTTGTGGAAGGGATTTCCTAAGCGACTACGAGCGAGCTTTGAGTTCCTTGCTCTACCAACCTTACGAATGCAGAACGGAGACTTTAGACGACTCGGATGTCCGATTCTGGCTGGACAACACTCGATACCCGGAAGAAGACTCTCCCTCAAGTTCCTCGTCCACTTCAACCTCCTCCCTGGGAGACCTCGCCCGTCGCTGGGGATCCGCCAAGGACCCCAGCACACAAAGCATCCGGGCCCTGTTGAAGTCGAACGCACGAGCCGGCAACACCGCGGAGCGAACCGGCAACACCGCGTGCACTGACCTCCTTCCCCCTCCAACCGGTTGTTCTCAGTCCTGCATTCAGTCCGCGTCGGGAGATGAACCCGCGATGACTAAGGAGGTCCGTGAGGTCGAAGACAACAGCGGAGTGAGTGTCAGTTATCGTGCAGTCCCCGCAACTGTTTCCAGTGTACCTAGTATTCAGTGCAACAACAACGTCTCAAATGTGCGCGTAGTGCCGCGAACCTTTCAATCAGCCGAGGTTCAAACCGACGATGTGCTTGTGGATGTGCGCTCCAACCGAGACAGGGAACAACGGAGGAGGGAGAGAAGGGAGAGGAGACACCAACGGAGATTAGCGAACCACCTGAATCCTTTACATCACAACCCCATACACCCCCATAACCCCATCCACCCCCATGGGACCCCCATACAGACCCAGGAGGTCTGGCACACTCCCGTGCCAGATCCGGTGGTCGAAGGGCTCCCGGATATACTCAACTCCCATATGCCACCACCGTATTCCACCCTCCCTATTGGTTTACCGCCTCCCATTCCTCCTCCCCCTGTAGTGACAGCGGTTGGATCTTCCCCTGGATTGAGATTCCCGTTCGCCATCGTGCCTGTTGGAAGGAGAAGGTAAGACTCTGGATTTGTTTACTCTTGAGAGATACAGGTAAAGTCAAATGACGTGGCCCAGACCGCTCTTAAGGATGTTAATTTTAGCATTGGGCTTACAGCTGGCGTGGGCCGTGTGGTTTGACTTGACTTTTATTGAGTTGGCCCCCGAGCTCAACTCTCGGGCCTCTTTGTTGTTGTTTTTTGACAAAGGAGGATGTGTTTTTACGGTAGTGCATGATAAATTTTAAAGTAGTGTTAAGGAATTTAGAACTAAAGTTATATACTAAGGTAAAATAGTGTAGGGCTTGAAACATATCCTTGGCCTACCCCGTGGTCGTTTTTGGAAACACCACCCTGTTTAGCAAGGGAAAGTTATATTTATACCCCGATCGGTCTGAGAGTGCGTCTGAAGACTGTAAGGATGAAGGATGTATTGCTATAGGCAATTGTCTCCACCCGCATTACTTTTTTGGTAAAGGTTTTGGTGTTGTGTTTTGAAAGTATTTACATCGGTGTAGTGCAAGGTTCTATTTTAGGTCCAACACTTTTTTTCTTTAAAGTAGCCACTTTTAAAGGTTAACCGCTCTTGCAGCTGAAATGGCTTTAGAGTGTTAGTTAAGACATTTAATTTGTAGGTAATAATGAGAAAAAATTGGTTTAATGTATGTGGTTAAAACTTTTGTTTTGGTCAAAACGGTGTGTCTTTAATTAGTAATAAAAATTAAGTTGGACGGACTTTAACTTATAATATACATAACGCACAGAAATATGAAAACCAGTGAGAAAAATAATTATGAATTACATAACAAATTAAACTCTTATCATTTTACCTGAAAACGGATCAAGTGAGAGATTGACCTTCACCGAGCCAAGCTCGGTCCTCGGGGGAAAACAACAAAGCGGTTGTTGACAGGTTTCACTCTGAACGTTTGCATCTGCCCCTGTTGACACAACAAGTCCGCTGGACCGAAGCTCAATATCCAACTCTCCGACCGTTTAATCCAATCACGATTGTTTTCATCGTGAAAAGTGAAAACCCTCCCTTTTTCCCAGTGCGGACGTGTTGTGAAATTGCCCGATTGTTTTTCACTTTGTTTTGCGTGTAGATTGTTTTTATTTCACTTGTTTTGAGATTATATTGTTTTTTTCACTTGTTTAGCGTGTGTATTGTTTTAACTTGGTAAATCCGAGCGTAATAGCATTTTGCATTATACGCCAACTACCCTCTTTGACTTACTGATATCATCAATACATTGATTGACGAAACTGACGATGTTAGAGGTATTTAAGCTACAAAACAATCAGGTTTAAATAGTGCTTTGGAGAACTTGCTCTTAATAAAACGTTTTGCCATGGGAAAATACTAGCCGTAGCTAAATTAATTTGAAGAAAAGTCATGGAAAATAAATGAGTAGTTTATCAAAGCAGTGAGTTATTTTGTGAGTGTGTCATAAAGCAATGCAAACTTAAAAAAAACACTGTAATTCAACACTCTGGTCCATTGACGTACCTCGAACTCTATTCAATAGTAATAATTTGGAGTTATCTATGAATTTGTGTAGAGAGAAAATTTTTTATTTTGAAAACAATTCAGTTGGAAATCACGGATGATTGAGTGCTACAAACATTTACTGACTTGTATATTATTGTAAAATTTCCATAATAAATAGGAAGCCTTTCAAATAATACTTTGTTTCGAGTGACTACATGCAGGGTTCAACAACAGGTACTTCCACCGTTGCACGTTGAGGCTTAAAAGCATCTCCACGTTTAACTAATGGAAACGAATAATTTTTAACAAATCTTAATAACTTGTTTACCGAGAAAGAACTCTGAACCAGTATTGTTTGATGAATTGTATCATAGAGGCTATTCCACTGCAAGGTTTAGCTGGTGTAGTTTTGTATGTGGTCGAGTGAAAAGTATAGTCCAGGGCGTCCAAAATGCTAAAATTAACATAAGTCTCATGTACGGATTAGGATATACGTCGTTTCAAATAACAAGGCCCAGTTCGTCTGTAAGACGGTTAATTTTTTAGCATTGGGCTTATGGGCGGCGTGGACCTTGTTATTTGATTCGAACTATACAACGACCTATACAAACAATATTCCTTATTAACAATATTTCCCGTTGACTTACAATATTTCCTAGTTTCCCGTTTACTTTTACAATCACACTGCGATAAACACAATCTCCCGCTAATATTTACAGAAACGTCGCAGATAGAGGGTTATTGACTTATCATTAACTATCGTGGAATTAGCTCTGACAACTTCCTTGACAAGTTAACGGTTCCTGATGTTTGACATAGGAGGAAAACTTTACAGTTTTAGCTAGGATGCTCAAACGTAATGTTTTTTTACATTTATTCCGATGTACCAACAATTGACGAAATTGTTGCTAATAGAGATGAGTGTGCTCTAAAACTCTGCTTCATCAATGTACTAGCCAAATGGTCGTAGGATTCGTAGAAAAATAAAGACACTTGGAAAACAAATGTGCATTTTATCAAAACATTCAGTTTGTTTGTGAGTGCACTATTAAGTGACAAAAACCTTTTGACAATAAAGAATTTTAACAATGTTTGTTCCTAAAAATGTAAAATCTTGTTACTCTAAAAAGGTCAATTCCAAGTAGAGGGTTAAAAGTGTCCTCACAGTAAACTAATGCAAACTAATATTTTTTTACATAAATTCAGATAGGCTGTTTAACGAAACGTGTTCTGCACCAGAGTTGATGCTTGAATAAATTTATTACAGAAATAATTCGGCTAGCATCGTGAAATAAGGTAGCAAATAGTTTAGTAGCCCTATAGCATCATCCGAACCAAATGTTATGACACAGGTCTTCCGTAAGTCAATACTAAAATTAACATTAGGCTTACGATGGTTACTCGCCCACACTTTTTCATAGTTCCCGTTGACTTTTACAATCTATGTACGATAGTCACAATCTCTCAGCTAATATATATTCATACACAAACAACACAGAAGATAGGGGGTTCTTGACTTATCATTATCGTGGAATTAGCTCTGACAACTTCCTTGACAAGTTAACGATTTTTTTTCTGTTTTACATTTGGAGGAAAACTTTACAGTTTTAGCTAAGATATTCAAAAATATTGGTTAATGTTAAATTTAGCTATGTCACTTATTTTGTAAAGTTATTGCATTAATGAATGATTTACAACGAGACGTTATTGCTTTCCCCTGAAAAGTGGGCCTGATAGCTGTAGCCTTGTTTGAAGTTTGCGTTTTTATACGGTAAAGAGTTTTTTTTATTTTATAGCTTATATTGGAACAGGAGTTTATCGCTCTAAAAGCTATTTCACGCAGCTTTTTATTAGCAGGAAATAATATATTATTTATTAACAAATAATTGTGTTTTGGACGTGACATGTGGACCAATAAGCCCTTTCTTCATGAGAAAGTAGGATTAAATATAGGCCTATACGATTAGTTTGTACATTGGATTCACAGAGACCAGTACAATTTTAATTACATTTTGGACAAAATTTAACATTGACAAATATCGCTGAAGAGATTTTCTTTAGAGTAACTATAAAATTGTCAATACATTGGTTTTAATAGATCACTGATATTCTCCTAACTAAACAACATCAAACCAGTATTGAAAAAAATTTCTACTTCAATTAAATTACCGGTATGTTAATTTTACAAGTGTTTCTAAAACAACAAAAATAAGAGGTAACATATTTTTCAATATAGGCTACATAGCACATTATTAAACTATATTCAACTGAAGCTCTTGATACCATTACACAGTACATATCAAAACCAATCAGAACACATTACACATTTCATTCCCACCCATTAAACTCTGAACCGGTTCCACAGTAAAGTGGCAGCGCCGTATCCAGATCGATATTTGCGAAACAAAACGTGTCCAGCGTTACGTAAGGTTACGTCACGCGGCGGGGGCGTGACGCGGCCGGGACTTCCCGTAACGCTGTAACGAGATAACGACTGATAAGAGCGGATAAGAAAGGGATAAGAAGTTGTAGGCGGTGGAGGCGAAGTGAGAATTGATTAGGGACTGAGGTTTCCCGGAATTTTTAAATACATTGTAAAAATGTGGGTAAAAGCTTACGGTTATTGTTTGAACCTAATGAAAATTCTGTGATGTGGGTGTTGATGTATTGAGAAACGAATAGAAAGAAGTACATTTGTTACATACAATGAACATGGACACAATAAATATAACTAGACTCTCGATAGTTCGACAGTGGTCTTCAGGGGTGGTGAAGTAACGAAATGTTTATCCATAGAGAACTAGGATTGTACATTAATAGAAGCATTAAAAATTCAGGTTATGTACATCTCCTAAATGTATTTAATACTTTACCCCTGAACCATATTTATTGCACAGCTGATCTATTAACGTTTATCGTAACATCGGACTCGTGAATATCACTGGTCAAAATTTTTGATAGTCTTTGAATGTTTGTTGAGTGTTAGCCCATGTCGAAGTATAGAGAATCTACATTAGGCCCTACACATAAATAAGTAAACTTCTTGCACTGATATCCGAATTTATTGATTATTCAACTTACACCACTATATTCAAGGGAGGCAACGTGCATGTTTCACACACTGGTAAGGAAAGAATGGCAATATCCTTTTAGAATGCGTATAGTTTTTTTATTAAATATATTTTTTACTCCAAAACGTGTAATGTAACGTTTCTTTTTCCAGTAGAAATTCTGAACCAATACTAACTGTATTATATTTAGGGTTTGATTTTCTAATCAACATAAAGACAGTTATTTTGACAAACCACTGTATTAGCACCACAAACTTCTTAATACCCGATCATATAAAATTCTACGAAAAGAATTTATTGCACTGCACGGATACGATAAATTCCAGTACACCGACTATTTCGAGTACATTAATTTAGTATTTCAAAAGCACTTAAAACCCTAATAAATTATCGCCACGTAGAAACTTTGCTCCGATAAAACTTGGTGTGCAGGTCGAAGTCAAATGACAAGACCAAGTCCATTCATAAATACAAATGTCAATTTTAGCAAGGACTTACGGCCGACCTATGCCACGTTATTTGATTCTAACTGTAGTTTTGCAGTTATATAGACTATCACATAAACGTCCCTGATTCATGAAGACCCAGTTCCCACGTTCACACCGCTGTATTATAATTATCCGCTATAATTGCGTACGGCTATTAAACCTTAGTTTCGTCAAATTTACTCGTGTTTTACTTCCCCCTCAGTTACTGTGACCTTTTGTTGTAGTTGCTTTATCCTTGTCATTAACAGATTATGTTATTACATAATTGTTATGCCTTAGTTTGAATGGCAAACCATGAAAAATGTTTTTGTTTTGTAGAGCCTACGGTGGATGTTTATGGAGGTGCTCATTTTGTGAATTCATCTTTACTTTAGAATAATTATTCCTTTAGAAGTTGTTTATTATTACAGGTGTCTTCAGATTTTAGATTTTAAAATAAATTCGACCTGTTAATGAAAAGCGTCCTGGATAGTTGATCAAAAAGACTAATAGATCAGTTGCTAAAGTAAGTTTTATTTTCGTCAGGGTGCGCTTACATGACAGTAAATCACAACTTACCTCAATTATACGACTTTATAACTACAGGAATGTATAGGGCAAAGCAATTTCAGTTTGACCGATTTGAGCTCATTTTAAACCTCAAATTGATTAGAAAATAATTTTCAACGTAATTTTTCCTGAGCTAAACAGATTTGTAATAGGCTTGTTTATTCACTTACGTACACTTGAAATAATGTTTAAAAGGTTTTATTGAAATATCACAAAGTAAAACCTTACTACGACTACGAGTTTTAAGTGTACCGTAGCTCTAAAAAAGTTTACTTAGGTACCGTGGTCAATTTCAAAAGTCCATTCTCTATATAGCGGTTTATACCGGGTATTTCACCTAAAGTGAACCAATAGCTAACTTTTTTATTATAAATCTGACAAAGAACTTCTTATGGGGCACTTCCCTTAATTTTTAATACTGCTTTTCGGTGTCACTTCGAAATTTAAAAATATGGCCGCCATTTTACAATATGGCGGACAACTTTGATTTTTTCTTATGGAACACCCTATATTTTAGGGCGTTTTTGGATTTTACGCTTAATTTTAGGAACTTTTTGTCCTTTATAATTTTTTTCTAAACCCAATGGTTAAGGAGGTATGAACAGTTAAAGTTAGATTTTTTCCCATTTAAAATGCATTGGGGCATTTTTGGTAGTCTGTATATCGAAAACGGTTGGGTTTAATAAAAGATACCAAAGAGTAAAAATGCCTAAAATGTTAGTTTAGTTGAGGTTTAATCATAAAATAATTTTTAGTCGAGATTTAATCGTGGAAATCTGTTAGTTTAAATATCATTTTACTCCATGAGGAATACACGGAATGGCACAGTTAAACGGACACAATGCATTTTAATTGGGGAAAAATAAAACTTTAACTTCTCATATCTCCTGTACCATTGAGTTTATGAAAACAATTGAGATAATAAAAAGTTCCTAAAATTACGCGTAAAATCCAAACACGTCTTAAAATATAAGGTGCTCCATAAGAAAAATCGAAGTTGTCCGCCATGTTGGAAAATGGCGGCCTTATTTTTAAATTTCAAAGTGACTACAAAAAGCAGCGTTAAAAATTAAGGGAAGTGCCCCATAAGAAGTTCTTTGTCAGATTTAGAATATATAGGCCTAAAAAAGTTAGCTATATTGGTTTACTTGAGGTGAAACACCCGGTATTCGTATAAAAACCGCTAAATATCAGTCCAATCACATTATTTTGACGATCCTCACAATTTTATTATAGGCTCCCGCCATTTTGACGATTCGCCCATTTACTTAGCCAATTGGCTGAGCCAATCACAGGCCCGCATGCAGGATTGGCTAATCAGAGATTTTGCCGTTTGTTCAGCGACTTAAGCTGCTAATACTGCTGATATGCTGAGGCGGAGGATTAGCTACTAGCTACGTCAGCGATCGTCCGCTCGTGATTAAATACCCATCTTTGTAGATGTCTCTATGTCTATTACATTGTGTAGACCTACAGGAAGGGTAACACAATGAAATATCGATTATGAAGTATATTATATGAAATGTCGATTGATGCCGGGATTGAGCTATATCGCAACCGAGATATCGATGTGTAAATTATAAAAAATATACATAGAGGGTACTTTTTGGTAGGGCTGTATCGCGGTAAACCAAAACCTCCCTTATTTACCAACCGGTTTTTATCAAATTTGGCATGTATTTATTTGCAAATTTGTTTTATTTAACTTGGATTTTCTTATTTTACATGGCTTTAAGGGAGAAAGTATATTTGTAAATTTCCTAACACCGTTTATTTTCCTTGCGTGTGTAATTGGATGTTTGGCGCTGTGTGTATGGGTTGTAAAGTTACCGGCTTGGAGGCGTCGAAGTCGCCCTCAGTATAAATAAAAGATTTTTATAAAAGTATATGTTTTTTTAATTATTTTTATTTTAGACTCATTATGAGTGTAAGTGTCGTAATGTTTATTAACGATGTGTCTGTAATTCCATTCCAAGCCCAATTCTATGAAATAAAGCAATTTTTACTATAGAATAAAAGTTGTCAGAAGGTAGCCAAAAACGAATTTTTACTCTCTGAATACCTACTTAAACTTTCTGCATTGTATGAAAAAAACAATAGCTTTCTGTTGCGTATGAATGAGGTTTTCGAGTTGAAAATGTTTGGATGAATGTAAAACTGTGTTTATAAAAATAAAAAAACCAGTTTCAACTTAAATTTTAAGTATAGGGTCACTTGATAACGTTTGGAGTTTCACGCACCTTCCGAAACGTAGCTTAGTTTTTAACACCAGAATCGAATGAAAATTCTAATTAATTAAACAGTTAGTAACAAATCCTTCATCGCTCTCACGAATTTTAGAAATACAGTTCATTATACGCTCCCTTCATTTGGATAATTTGCCATTTACTTAGCCAATTTGCTGAGCCAATCACAGGCCCGCATGCGGGATTGGCCAATCAGGTTTGCCGTTTGTTCAGCGACATAAGCTGCTGATAGTGCTGATATGCTGAGGCGGAGGATTAGCTACGGCAGCAATTAAATCGTGATTAAATACCCCTTTATACTGCCTAATCATTACAATTACCTCTTTGTACTGGGAGGGTTGAAGCATTGTAAAAGTATATGAAACATCGGTTCATTTCGGAATTGCGATATATCGCGATCAAGATATCGATTTGTGAACTAAAGAAGAAAAATTATTCACTGGGTTCTTCCGACTGTATCGCGAAACAGGTTTAACGGAGGGATATAAAGGAAAATAATCTAATAAATAATTAAATTATAAAGAATCGTCACGCATTACAAGTTTAACGTGGGTTTCTTTAAAACAATTCAACCCATTTTTTTTAATCTCTTTCATTCTGAATTTTCAAAACAGAAAGTCAGCGTTTTCCTGATAGTTCGCATACGGTTTATTAAATTACGGCATCGAAATTTAAAAATAGTAATAGTTGAGTTTCGGATGCATGTATTTTATTATAAAGAAAATTCTTTTCCATCCATCGATATTCTGGGAACTCTATCACTTACCAAAAGCAACATATCTTCATTTCTAACTGCAGTTAATTGCAGATATCCTCTCCGGAACACTTCCAACCATGCCATTCCCCGTCATTCAATTGAATTTTTCCAAAAGCACTTTCACTACAACGCTGTCAAAGTCTTCAATAACCTTCCATTCTCATCACAGGCTGAAAAGGATGTTGGTAAATGTAGAACGAAATTAAAGTCCATCTTTTTAAATAAGGCAGTATACAGCACCCGTGAAAACTGGTAGTCTTGACTTGTAAATACTAGTTGCATTGAATTGTAGTTTAGGCATGTAAATATTTCAGTTGTTTTTACTGTAAGATAAACAAGATGTTTTATCAAAGAATGTAATTATTTGACTTGGCCAATGCAAGTATTTGTTAATCTGGCTTAATAAATTACTTATTCGTTGCATAAATTATTATAAAAAATCATCAATATACTGTAGGGTAATGTACTGTTTTAAAGACTGTCGCTAATTGTTGCCGATGATTACTATCAATTTTTTACTTTTATTGAAGCTTACTTTGTGTAAAATAGATAAACTACCTTGGTTGGAGTTATTTTTGTTTACAGCAAAAAATTGACATGACTGAAAAACAGAGCGTCCATTTCAAAACGTAAGAATAGGTTTTTTTAAGAAACAGCCACAACCTTATAAAAATTGTTTCAATTAATTACCTTAAGCCTACAACTACTGAAATCCTTTTCAGAATTCCTGATTTATAGCCTACATTTTCAAAAATATATAAATTAACTGTTGGCATAAAGGTGTTTGGGAAAAACCTTTTTGAGGAACCAAAATAACTAAACCACATAGAGACATCAGTACTTTACTGTTGTAATTATTGATAAACTGACTCTTTAAGCATCTCTCCAATTTAACGTCCAACTGACTACAAAGCCGTTCAGCTGGACCCTCCAAATCGGATTGCATTAAGCAATGATTGGCTCACTCTGTCAAAGGAATCATTTAACAGTCATTTTATATTTGTCCGCAGTACCTCTGATGTTGGCCAGATTATCTTAATAATTTGTCCTTGGATTTATTGGTTTTGTTTTATTAGTTAGTTAAAATAGATTTACTTCGGTCGCTATTGCCCTTTTTTTACACTAAAAAAGGTAAAAGGCATAGGTATTTAACTGTCGGAAGAGTAATCCAAGGAAACATGACCTACACGGTATCACTGATGCAGCACGGGACCATGATAACTTTTCGTTTCGGGGGAATATTCATTTTTATCGTATTTTGGACAAGTTTGTACGGAAAGGAAATCAAAGCAGCCCTAATCCATCCAACTTTGGGTCGTTAATGTCTCGAATTTGCTGGGGGTTTGGGCCTTTTATACGGGTCATCTACAAGTTCCAAATGTATGATTAATTTCTGACTATAAACAGGAAATAGTAAGCTATCTCCCAAAAAAATATGTATCGAAGACAATGAAAATTTACTAATCGCAGTTAAGAATTTCGGGGATTAAAGCGGGGTCTTAAGGGATTTTGGATGTGGCCGATATTATCATCAAATATTGGAGAGATTGTAATTTATAATATTAATACCAGCGTCCTGTGTGCGTAATCGCAGTTTATTTATATTTTAAAAGGCCCATCAGCGTTTTAACCAGCAATTTTTGCCACAGGTAAATCACTGCGAATTAAAGTTCACTAAATCGAATTTACCACGAAAGTGGTTCACTAAGAAATGAAATGCTCCAAATAAATTACGTAAAGCTGTTTAACGGATATCTCTAAACTAGCTCGCCATTCTGTAAACATGGCACAATCACAATTCAACAGGTGACACGTCGCAACGTAACAACGTACAGCCAGTAATTAATTTCATGTCAGGTTTGAATTGGAGCGGAATGGAACAAGAGAGGAAGTTTTTCAATAACAATTGCGTCCGAAACAATTTCCCCTGTCGCAACAAAAATGGACAAAGCAAAATGGATTGAAGCCGTCAGCCGAGTGTTCTGTTGGGTGCGGGCGCGGGGATTGTGAAATGGAAAATCGCTACCGATTAATAAAAAAAGCAATCGATAAATACCCCCGTTGCAGCAGACCTGCATACTCAGCGAATTTCAAATGCAAAACAACATATTTCAATCAAACATAGCAAGATTTGACATGTTTTGGTAAGCTCCATAAGAATAACATGGGGAATGAGTATGCAGGTTTGAATTTGCTGCAGGTATATTGAATTTGGGTGGTTTTAATTCATTATTTAGTAGATCTGAACTAGAAGAAGCTATTTACCAAGTTTTAACAAGATATGTTGAGAAATAACCGAGATATAGAATTTTACTTATTTCCCATAAGGTTAACATTGGGACAACGTACTGTGTTTACCACTTTCAATATCTCGGTAACCAATGGACATAGAGCAGTGATTAACGATACTAAATTGTTTGTTTTATGAGCTGAATTCAATGGTACCCACAAAAATTCGATAAATTTTATTTTTCTATGTAAAAAACTCAAAAAACCCATTTTGGGGGGGTTTATTCCCCTTTACCCCCCCCCCCCCTTCCGGTGGTCCGATCGGGCTGGTTCACGAACTCGTCCAATTGATTACCACTTTACATGTCCGTACCAAATTTCATAAAGATCGGACCATTTTTGCGGCCGCTATCGTGCTAACAGACACATAGATATATTTATTTATATATATATAAATTCGAACGAATGGTGTTTTTTGCTTCTAAGGACCCCAAAATGAAAAAATAACATGGTCTCGGACTTAGGTCTTACCATGAGTACTACCGTAATAGCTTATTCCTTTAAGGAAATTCGCTAAAATCATCGTAATTGGTAGTATACTCGATATACTAGAGTAAAGAAGGTATTCAAAACTGATATCTACTAATAAGTCAATTCAGGGGAGGTACATTCGTTTGTGAAAATGAAAAATCGTTACGGACTACTCAGAAAAAATCTACAGTATAGAAATCAACTTCTCTTAGTTTTCTTGATAATAATGTGATGTTGATATGTGTAAATCGTCTACTCTAATAGACAATTTTGAAGTAAGCACATAACTGTAAACTGAAAAGTCGTCACCGTTAACTTGATAAATAATCGATACATTACAAAGCTATCATAAATTGTATTATAGCTAAATGTGCAGTGATGATACTTACATCGAAGACTCTAATACATAATTTAAAGTACAAGTCTCAGATTTGTCATAGCCTACGCATTAGACGCATTATAAAATAATTCACCTTGTATATGTTTCGTTCACCAGTGTTGTTGTTGTTGTTGTTGTTGTTAATGTTAGTTAAGTTAGTTAAATCGTATTTACTTTCACTAACTTGGGTGATTGTCAGAACAACCATTAAATCTTTAATATTGAAAAACTTTAATTTATTTCTCTAATCTCCGTATGTGTGTTTTTTATATTCAACAGACAAATGTGTTTGATGAAGAATAACATTTTAAGCCGCGCATGCAATTAGATTGGTTCAAAAAGTTTTTTAAACGAAAAGTTCAATTTCATTGTTGTCTATATAAACAACCAGTTCTTAAAAAATAAAAAAATGTAAAACTGCGATTTTACACCGTATAATCGTGTGTGCTGCTCGACTCAGACAAAAGGAGTTAATGCGTCACCGCTAGTGAGAAGGGTGTTTAATTGAGCTGAGCGCCGATTTGCTGACGAAGTTACGTCGAAGCCGCCTTCAGCTGACAACAAACATCAAACGGTTTAATCTGCAAGGTTCATTACGATATATCGATGTTTAGGCTTCGATAATCGTGTAAAAACCGAGCATTGGTATTTTAATTGCGATATTTTCTCCTTTTTTTAATGCAATCGAATACTTTATGTCAAAGTTAACGATATATCGGTATTTAGGCTTCGATAATTAGTACAGGGTGTTTTTTTTTTTTTTTTTTTTAACGCAACCCATTTTTAAGTTTAGATAATGAACATATAAATATGAAATGAGTATTTTTTATGGATCTTTACATTTTATACAGTCTATATTATTTAAATTTGATCACATTTAGTTTACATTATGCGCTCAAACAATCCGCTACTGACATTTGTATGAAGTTATGATCTCTCCATCAAATTCCCGAACACGTGTTGCTCTTTGAATTTCTTGCATTAAATTTGTTATGTTTGTTTTGAGGTGCTAAATATCCTGTGAATTGTTTACGAAGGCCTTATTTTTTATGTAACCCCAACGAAAATAATATAGTGGGGTCAATTCCGGGGATTTTGGGGGGAAATAATCCTTCACTGATAAAATAAAGTTTTGGGTTGCGTTTTAAAAATACGCCCTGTATATCGCGTAGAAAACGAGCGTTAGAATTTTAATTGCGACATTTTCAACATGGTTTTTCGATACTTATCGATGAAGTTTCCTTCCATCTGTGTTTTCCCTGTAACTACTCTTAATCGCCCGCTAAAAAAATTGAAAGTATATTAGGACAATCACATGCATATAATATAAAATGATAAACATAATTTAAACTCACGCTGGATGTAAATAAAAATATATATAAAATAAAAAATTATATAAATAAAAAATATATATAAAATAAAAAAATATATAAATAAAAAATATATATAAAATATAAAAATATATATAAAACTCACGCTGAATATCGTAAATTTTCATCATTCCTTCCCTGGATTAAAGTCAAAATAAACATTTTTTTAAACCAACCATCAAACTTATGCAATAAAACTGGTACAATAGTGTATCAATTTTGACCTGTCCAGGTCCGCTTGAACAAATGTTTTCACGCCGAAAACCCCTTACAACGAGTTTAAACCTCCGAAATTCTGGCGTGAATGGATTAGAAATAACCGAATAACGCGATGAAAAAACGGACATTCGATGACATAGCGCTTCGCTGACGGAGTGTGTCATCCAACAACAATGGATTTCGCACTGTGGGTGAAATTGGTTATGAAACACCTCTTTTTCCTGGAGAGGCGTTTCCTTCGTCATATTTTATTTGAAAATATATGTATTCAATTTATTTACATCATACTACTCAGAAACATATGTTTTGTGTGCCTTACTCTTGCCTGGAAAGTTGCTTTGACGATAACTGCACGGTAAATTTACCGTTCTCTAAGGAACAGATATAACAGAAGTAAACAATTAAAACAATCAGCTGATTGCAGCAAACCGACGTTTAATACATTTTTATTGGTTACTTCAGAGGAATGTAGTGGCAGAACTGGTAACAGTAGGAATTGTTTGTTTGTTTACTATAGGCTAAGTTTTGAAGAATCGAGGAACACAGTTTATGCAAGGAATACGTTATGATTAAAAAAATATGTTTTTTTCTGTGTAATATAATGTGAAGTATCGTACGTCACACGTCCGGTAAAACAGTAGTTACCGTTATTGTAAAGCGATATACTATCTCATGTTGATATTTAGACTCTATTCAGTGAAGATGTGTTCATTTTAAAATTGGACCTCAGGAAGGCTTGGGCCAAGTTATCTAATTCGGATTATACAGGACGACTGCCTCGCTAAAGGCCGAGTCAAACAACTTGGCTAGTCCGATTAATGTTAATTAATCGATTAATGTTAATTTTAGCATTGGGCTTATGGACGGGCAGGGCCTTGTAATTTGAATCGGTCTATACCCACACATTTCCGGTGTGATGTGAAGGTTTCCAAGTACACCAGTTCGATCCTGAGCAAAAGATTGAAAAATGTTAAGGGTCAGATGTGAACATCAGAAGAATCGGATTGAGAAGCTCAATAAGGCTTCTAATTATTGTTAAAGGCAAATTTCGAGATTTTTTATGCCACAATCAAAAGGACTTTGTTAATAACTATAAAATACATTCTCCACAATTCTGATTTTTCAAGCTGCCAAATACAGAATCCGTTATTAGGTAGTTCATTTGGTACAGTATTCACCAAGTAATTTCCAGATTGTCACAACCATCCCGAACAAATTCAAGACATTTCCAAAGGAAGGGTCGACCGCACAAATAGCTCCAAGAAAATGTATGCAGACACTTGATATTATCAACATCCTAATAATTTTCGTATACGCTAAAACTTTCATTACTCGTTAACAATTAACGTTTGGATACTGATTAAGGAATTCACTTAGGAGATGAATTCCTGAGGATTAAATTTATCTCTCGTGGCATTTTGAGACCAGCCTCTTCGCATTGTTTAGCAGAACAACTCTCTCTAGCGGTGGGAAAACCGACATCAAAACAATCAGGCAATCGGTTCTCTTGTAATTCAATCGATTGATTTAATCGAGTGAATCCCTCCTTTTAAGGAGAAAAATAAATTGAACAGATCGGATTGAATTTTAATGATTTCTACCCAATCAACCGAGCTAATTTATACCGTGCCAGGAAAAACAATCGAGTTGTCGGTTCTTTTACAACAACCGAATGAATCGGTTGTCTCCAATCGGATGTCTCCAATCGGTTGTCTCCAATCGGTTGTCTCCAATCGGATGTCTCCAATCGGTTGTCTCCAATCGGTTGTCTCCAATCGGCTGTCTCCAATCGGTTGTCTCCAATCGGATGTCTCCAATCGGTTGTCTCCAGTCGGATGTCTCCAATCGGTTATCTCCAATCGGTTGTCTCCAATCGGCTGTCTCCAATCGGTTGTCTCCAATCGGATGTCTCCAATCGGTTGTCTCCAGTCGGATGTCTCCAATCGGTTATCTCCAATCGGTTGTCTCCAATCGGCTGTCTCCAATCGGTTGTCTCCAATCGGCTGTACCCATCTCTAGATCCCGCCCTCACATTTCCGTTGGGAAAGGAAGCCCCGATGCTCCGATGGAACCTGATATATCCTCCCAGACTGTTTATACTCCGGGCGACGGAGATGAAGGGCTCGCCCACGTCTTGGGTGTCGGGTATCGAAACCATCGATATATTGAACTTTCGATCCATCGAAGTGATTTCTCCTTTTGGGTTTTCTTGCAATTCCTACAATGAACATCCAATTTCATCATTGGATTTTTTTGATGTACGATTGTACATCCAATTTGAGGGATTTACTGGACGACATTTTTTTTTGTTCATACAAGGTTTTTTTATCTCTATCAGTATTTCGTTAAGTACCTGGTGAATAAATGTAAATGTATTTTGGGGTATAACAATTAGGCTATATTGTTTTCATGCTGTAAACGTCGAAATAATTAGACTAGGCCTACCAAGTCTTCTAGTTCAAGAGAATCAACCATTCTTATGAACAACAATTAAAAACCCAAACAAACAAACGAATAAAAATTAAAAAATTCAAACAAGGACGGATACATATGTGTAACTTCAAACGTATTACAATAAAATTTTAATTCATTTAGTTTCTCAGTTCCTATCATTTTCTACTCTAAAACTATTCCTTCATTCTTTAGAAAAAAATTCTTATTATCATCACCATGTACTTGTTAATCTTTCGATTGAAATTTCTTAGTTCTGCGGGAAATTAACGCTTTATTTTTATCTTATTATTGTGATTTCAGTCAAACAAACCTGGATATCATTATCGACATCTTTATTCGATCAACGCACCCTTATATTGTGAGAGCAGAGTGTGTAAATACATGTTTATCAATACATTCAAAACCAATTGTTTTATTTGACCCACCCCTCTCTAGCAGCTAAGCGTAGTTGGGAATTACAACTTTATCCATTTATTCGTAACTTATTGATTTCAATACCCTATCATCGATATACAACGATTTATTATCGATACATTCATCCGATAACCTCGCCCCGGGCCCGCAAGCCCACTCGTGCCTCCAAGCGGCCAGCCGTGGGAAAACTGTGACTCAGCGACACTCAAGATTTACGGCCTTCGTGATTTATATTCTCTCTGTTCCTGTTGCGGCTGTACACAATCGATTTTATATCGATATTGACTATCGAGTGCCTCCAGGGTCAAGGTCACCAGCAGGATCTCTCGGTTCCTGCAACGTCTGTATTGACTATCGATATTTTCATCGATATACGCTATCGATAGACTTTCGAGTGCCACTTTAGTGTCGTCTAAGGTCAAGGTCATTAGAAGGATCCCTCTCTGATCCTTTTGTGGCTGAAACGACAATCGATATTAATATCGATACGGACTATCGAGAGCCTCAGGTCACGACTGGAGTCAAGGTCACCACCACTGTGTTCCTTCTGCGGCTGTATTGACTATCAATATTTATATCGATAGTTTATCGAGTGCCTGTAGTGACGAGTGGGGTCAAGGTCACCAGCACGTTTCGAAGATTAGGTTGATAGTAAATAAATACTGTATTTGCTGTTAGAACAAAGTTCTTTGAGTGTATATTTCGTTTGAAAACAGTGTCAAAAACACGAGTTAAATTTTTTGTTTTGTTACTATTGCTGATCAGAAAATAAATGTAAAATCCGTGTAAAATTAATGTTGGAGTCTTCATCTCTGAAATCTCCAAAACACCCTACAGTTGAAAATTTTCGAGAATGACCTCCTCGCTTTTTAGAATTTGTGGTATGTCCATGTCGTCTCTTGTAGCATAAAATCGTGGGATTCGCTATATTACGCTTGTTCATTCCATATACACTCTCCCTCAGCTAACCAATCCTATTTAACCGAGTGTTAGGTTAAAATCCGCCTTTGGGGTTGGGAGGGTTTCAACCCCAAATCTGCACGTTCCAAATTACATCAATTTGCAGCCCCCCAGGGTTGAGTGCATGGAGTTTTTGCAGGTTGGGGGAATGAAACAGGTTGATTCGAAAGACGTGGCCTTTGCCGTTTGTAAGCCCAATGCTAAAATTATTTTTTCACGTCATTTGATTATACGCACAGTTATAGAGGTTTTCCCTGCCATTCTGGCGTAGCTTTTTCAATCTAATAGAATTATGATGAATTAAATGAAACAGTTAAGTTTCATTATTGAATGATATAAAGGAACCGTATTTTAAGTTTTTATATTATCTATGAAAATTTGCATTTTAAAAATTTGTATTATTAGGTCCCCCATTAATGAGTATTACGATGTAAATCCCATTAAGAGGATCCCTTACCGACGGCAGTTTTAGTTTTTCTGCGACACTAGCGGCGACTTTTAGATCTGCGGCTCCATAAGAGCCCGTGTTAAAATTTGCTCTTTTCGTCGCGCAAGGCGGTGCAGGGGTAAACGTGGTGTCATTCAGCGTCTTCAATTCTAAAATAATCCTTTTTGGAAATACTATTGTAAAGATAAAGAGTTGTAGAGTGTTTATTGCTTCCCTAAAATCGTTTATGCCCACTCATTAAAAAGATTCGTGGCGTTAAAGTTGGTCAACTTCAACGGAATGTTTCTTCAAAATGCACAGATATGAACGATTTTGGATTTGCAATAAACATACTACAATTCTTTGTCTTTGAAATAGTAAATTAATTTTTTTAATGCAGGCGTTAAATGACACCGCGCAGAACGTGTTTTTGGCATATTTTGGCGTATGTAGGGAACCCTCTTTATGAGTCTTCGATATTCAAACACCAACACCGATCACGAAATCTCACAACACCCCGGCGGTCTCGCCGCCGCGGCTGCCTCAGTAATCACACGTCCTCGGTCCTCTATCGCTCGCCGGCGACCTTGGGCGGCCGCCCACGGGCTCGCCCACTGGCGACTGTGGAACTCTACACCGGCGAACACGTGGTTGCCGAGGATCCGGCCTCGGGAGGACCAAGACAAATTATCCGGCCCAGAGGGACCATTAGATGTGATCCGGCCCAGAAGGACCAAGACAACAATCCGGCCCTGAAGGACCATAAAAAGTGAATAATCGAATTTGCAGCTACGGTTCTCGGATTGGACTGTGAATGTTCGTACTGAACGTTCTTTAGCTTTCCTCCACAATATCTAAAACAACTGTTCGGAAGGTTTCGTAAACGAGATCTCGTAAACGAGGTACTACAATCAGAAAAAGTAGTTCAAAAATCTCCCAAATAGAGTCAAAGCTGCATTTAAATTCCGATTGGCTGTGATTCAGCTGCGTCTAAATCTATGATTGGTTTATAAACATGAGGCGCCATCGATCCGTGGAACTTGCGTAAGATACCGTATAATCCCTATAGTTTCGTGCTTTTATAAGTCTAATTTTAAGTCTATATTCTTCGAATTACCCCCCGATGTCCTTTACTGGGGTTAAAAAGTAACCATGACCTTAATTGTCGATCAAATTTATTTTGTAGATATTTTTTGTACTACTGACTACTGGAGTCCGAATTTGAATAGGCTGATAAATATGTGGAATATTTTCTTTGTTTTCATGGAATTTGTTGGAAGCTTTGTAGATACGTTTGAAGAAACTAAAAGGTATACTAAACAGCAATTCAAACCCAGGCATTTTAATTTTATAAACACGTTTGTTTTTAACCTTGTTATAATAATTAGAGGTGTGAATGAGGAATAGCCTACTCTTTAAGTGTCGAACTAATGTCAGCGTCCGAATCGGCAGGCTATAAACAAATTTTATGGCTAGAAACCAAAAACATAATATCATTATCTGTAGAAACAAGACATTATGCAATCACAGGAATCCTCATAAATTGATTTTACCGAGAAGCATTAACATTTTACAACTGTGCTGTTGGGGATTATTTACGTACTTAAAAGCAGGTTAACGTATTCGCAGAAACAGACGCCGGACATATTTTATGTAGAAATTCCTCTAAATAATTTTGGACGATGATTTCACTTCGTGTCCTTCAAATCGCATGTCGGAATCCCATTAAGTCGCTTTTACATGCCCAATCGATGATCCTTGGATACGAAACAAGGCTTGTAGAATTGCGCCTGCAACGAAGCGATAAGTTTATCTATGTTCGTGAATACCTCGCGACCAAACCAGACAGTTCTCTTTGTCTTACCGCAAATCGTTATTCACGATTTTTACATTACGTCACGATTGCGTCACGGCAGGTCCTTGTAAACCTCCACAATCACGAAAACTTACCTCAGATGCTTCCTCAGGGGGGTTGGAATTAATTAGATAATTGTTGGATAATTTATTTTCACTATGGACATTACAGTATTTAAAATACATTGAAGGCCATAATATCGTATGTAATACATTATATGAAAATTGCAATATCGGTAAACTTGATTACTATCTAGTACAACATGGATAGCTACCTGTTTAGCATATATCTGTGTAGAGGTGGCGTCACTTTACAAAAGTATGTTTTGTACCAGAATCCAGTGAAATAAAACAATTTAATAAACAAATAAAAAAGGTAAACGACGCGTTCATAACTACAATCTAAAACCAACTAAACAACTAACAACTAAAACAACAATTATAATACCAAAAACAACTAAAAGACCAATTAAAAAGGGTCAAAAAAAATTGTCCTTGATATATTCCAAAATAAAGACTATTCCTTTATTAGACAACAAGAAATCGTATTTTTCTACAGGTGATTTTTACCAGATTAACAACAAATTGAATAAAGAGTCAATTAAGTATGTATCAAAAAAAGTATATAAAGTAACAAAATAAATAAAACCTATAGCAGAAGAGAGGTAAGGATGTTTGAAAGAAATTAAAATAAATTTGCTATTTCAATGTTTCCAAATTATTTTACATACCAGCTTAATCACTAAAGGTTCCCAAGCATATAAACATGATTCCACATTATCAATTGTCCTTATCATCAAACCTTTGATAAATAATATAAATATAATTAGGTAGTGTTTCGGATTGATTAAAGAACGTAATTGATGATTAAATTGAAATAACCTATTCAAACAATGAGATTTTCTCGATAAAACTGATAATAATTGGTATTATAATTGTTTAGAAATGTTTGCAGTAGCTGCAAGACAATAACGTTTATTATAAGCTCCACTGAATGAATGTTATTATAGTAATAGGTTCTATTATTGTTTGCTCTGCAACAATTACGGTGTCAATTGTTGGGTATCTAACGGTAGTAATATCGATTGCTATTGTATTCCGAGAGAATTGTTATAGTTTTGTAGTTTTTGAACAGTTAATTGTTGAACTCTTAACAGCCCAAAAAATAAATAAAATAAAATTGGCTATTAAGGGAATACATTTATTGTCTATTAAGTACATGTGTAATATTAAAACAGACAAAAGTTGACAAAATTAAGTGACGAGTTTGATATTTCCTGATTGCAAAAACAAGAAAAGCGGTTAAGAATTAATGTTCTACTGTAAGCGGATGATATTGGTGGCTCACCGCTGCGGCTTTGCATTCTGGAGCATGACACAAACAGTATCGTGGTCAGCTTATACCAAATAAAACAGTAACACACAGTAGCTCAGTGGTCAACTGCCTGTTGACAACTGTATGAGTGAATTCCCGATGATAAGCGAAAGCAGACGAACATCTACGGAATTATCTCTTGGTGAAAGTTTAGATCTTATTCCGTTCTATTCCCAAGGTAGTACACTTTTGGTTGTGCTCTTAGAAATGGTAGGCCTACCGTCAATTTTTAGTCGTTAGAATAATTAATTATTTTCCAGCCGTCGAATCTTCTGTAGGCCACTATATTCGTCCCCGATGATAATTAATTCCGTAAAAATGTACGTTTTAAGTTTAAGTCTCGTGTAGATACCTCGACCAGCAATAACGTGAAAGTGAGTAGGGGGCTTGAATTAATCATCGGAGGAAATATTCCGATTTTAGTGACACTAATAAATATTAAGGCGTTTGAAAAAAGTGAATCAACAAATTCGTTATAGATTGACATAAAGAAACAATTCACATGAATAGGCAAGAAAGAGAAATACCCCCGTTGCAGCAGACCTGCAAACTCAGTGAATTTCAAGTGCAAAACAACATATTTCAATCCAACATAGCCCTTCCCTATAGGGGAAATTCGCTAAAAAAGTAGCTTTACCAATCCAAATTATTTCTTAGGCTGAGATTTGATTCAAATCATTTAAATTCGTCCGAATATAAAATACCTTAGCTTACCCTACCTTATAGTTAGGTATACCTTACCTTATAGTTTTAGTTGAAAAACCTATTCCCAATTTTAGCTGCAGAAAGTAAATCCAATTAACTGGTATGAAAAAATAAAACCGATATTATCAGCATCACTATCTCCTCCTTCCAGGTGTGACATAGTCCTAGACAGCGTGGCCCAACTGTCCATAAGCCAATGTAAAAATTAAGAACAGACTTATGGACGGCGGACTGCAGCAAATATCTTTTCCTCCACCCCCTATCTAAATTCGTCTGTTAATCTCTGGAATAGAATACTAAATTACTAGTTTATATTCCATGATGGAACCTACTTATAACTGGCACCAGTTCTTTGGGCCCTCGCCGCCCATAAGACTAATGTTAATTTTAGCATTGGACTTATGGACGGCGTGGGCCCTAAGACTTGGCGCCAGGTATACTTTTTCTCCCACGGTCCTACGGGACTAAAATTATCTGCTTTTTCTCCTGAAAAGTAATCTCATAATAAATAAGTGGAAAGAAATCAGGCAACGCCGCGATGGACTGTGAGAAAATATGGCAACAATGTCGATTTTAATTCGCGTACTCTAAATTTAATTTAAGAACTTCAATGTTTCGGCTACGCCATCGGGCGACAACAGTTTCCCTCAGGGAGAAAAAGTTGCACTTAAATCCCTAGATGCACAAATAACTATTGACTCGACCCGCACATCAATTAACCGCCCCTAACTAGTCGGACGACGGACAGCAACCAACCGCGATATCATCGATTACTTAGCTGTTTATAGATCAGCTGTTTTACCCGGAGCGGAAGCGGAAAGTGGGCCAGGCGATAGCGTGAGAAATCTCACTTCTTCTTACTCTTTCCGCCTTTTACGCCGGCGTTTACGGCGTAATTATTGTCCCCATAAAAGATTAACGCCCTCGGTAAACAAGATGGGGACGATTTCACGACTTGGCAGCTCGGTTTTATTCTGTTTTAAGTGCCAGGTCAGTGGTGCTTTTGAGACAGTAAAAAAAGATTTCCTTTTCCATTTCTCTTTTTCTCTCTATTCTTCCTAGTTATTTTGATGCTTGATTTTTTAATATAATTAATTAGTGATTGAAAGATATTTTTTAAAGTTCAAATGGACAACGACTGTAAATGAAACTTTATCCTGGTCATTAAACTGGGGAAACTGGCACATAATGAACGATTCCCGCAATGATGACGACCCCTGCAATGACGCCAATAAGGGGACATCACTGTTATAATGACAATCGTTCCTCAATCAGGGAAAATGTAACCACAGTAAAAACTATACTAGTGTATCAATTGTTTAGTTTTATTGTATTTTTGTTCACACAAAATAGGAAAACACTTTTTCTCATTAAATTATTTAAAAAACATCCATTCGTTTTCACACCCACTCAGAAATCGGTAAAATCTTGCTAAAGCTCAAAAACTTATTCTTAGATAAAAGTATAAATCAAATCTTTAAGAAGAAAAGAAAGCCAATTAATTTTGAAATGAGTAAACTAAAAATGGCATTTCTCAAAAATACTACTTTGTTTAAAACTTGACATTTTGCAACGACTAACGCAACGTGTCTCAACATTTTATTCGCTTCCTCTCACTAAGATTTCGCTTCCTATTTATAATAATAGTACAAACTCTGTCATTAATAAGGCCATCATCACAAACCAAAACTCCACTGATTAACTTAGCTCGACGCAATAAGGAAACATACGAAATCACGAGTGATTTTAATTGGCAAATTGCATGTTCTTCTTCCTCGACTACAGTCTAGAGACAGACCCAAGGCGACAGGGTCAAGCTCACAGGCCATGGAGGAATAGATTACCCCACCGAGTAACGACACTAACCACAGAGTAAGACAGAGCAATCAGCGGAAGCGCCCAGCCACGCGGAAACACAGAGTAATTTTCTGGCGGCGACCATCGGTGTCACGGCTGTCGGTAGCGATCGCGACTGGAGAGTTTACGTCACGCTGTTACGTCACGGTGTAGGGGGGTTGAAAATGTTGAGAATACGTGGTGGCTCGATAAATTAGAATAATTTAAACGAGGATAAGAGGCCGATTTGTAAACGAGAAACCACATCGCTTGACGGGAATAAAGCAAAAAAACGATAGCGTTTGTTAGCATCAGAGACTTTAAAAATTCCCTTTCAATTTCTTGGAAATAAATTTGATTTAAACCAGTCAAAAGGTAAAATCAGCCCATAATAACATTGAAATCCATAAGTATTACATTACGTGTTGATGCCGGCTTGAAAATTAACCAATCGTTTAAATGAACGTCTAAGCTCGTTTCCAATCAAAATCTATGTTTCCAGCTTAGCAAGTCTAAATAAGATAAGTAAGTCTAAATGGAACGTAGCGTATCGTGTGTTGCATGGATTTGTATTACAATAGAAGAACAAAATTTCCCAAATGGAGAAAGGTATTTAAAAATGCCTCAATCAGCAAACACAGAATACTGTATGACCCAGTCCACCCCTATACATAATGATAAATTCAGCATTTGGCCTACAAACGTCCTTAGCCATGTCCTTTGACTCTAACTAAACACATACAGGTCATGCCAAATATCATAGCCCAGACCTTCCGGAAGCCCAATGCCAGAATCATCATATTTGTCTTAATGGGAAGCGTGGGCCATGGCATTCGATTCGACCAATAACGTAACAACGGTCTGTCTGAAATCACCTTTCGCTCCAATTCGTTTGGTGATCGCCACGTGTCGCTGTCGTTTGTACGACGTATAAAAAATACATTAAAAGACCGTAAACGTTCTCCCCTCAGCTCCGCAGCAATTAGTTCCTCTATAAACCAATCCCCGTGTCCCATTTTATTACCGCACCGATCCCCCCCACTCCATTACCCCTCCACCCCCCTCCAACCGATTCCAGGGGATCGAAATAAATTAAACCCGGGCCGGGCTTTTACAACGCAATCCGTGCCCGATTGCACGTTTACGATTTCCGCCGAAAAATTTCAATTATCTCTCTTGTTTATAGGTTAGGTTACTTTCGGGCGTGTTCTTGGGATTTCGTATTTTTTTGAGTGTAAAAATCGGGTGTTTTCCTGGTGGGTGGGACATAGTTGAAGCCAATCCGTTACAAAACTAAGTGTCGAATATCGCCACAGAGAAGAATCATACCGAGGTGTCTCCTAATGTTGCGCTCAGCGGGTGTCGAGCGCTGACTAGCAGGTGTCGAGGGCTTAGTTCCATCAACGCCGCGAAAGAGCAGCACTGTCGCTGCCCTCTCCTAATTTAACTTAACTGTAGCTAGTAACTGGATGGAACTAGTAACTTAACTGTAACTGTTACTGGATTTAACTGTAACTAGTACTTGGGCGCAACAGAAGACCCGTTTAAAAACGACCTCTCATTCTCCTCTGTGATATAGCACTGAAGATAGCAGAACAATTCTAATACCACTAATGTTTGTAGTCTGTCGGCTATATCTTGGGTTCGAAAGAGTTCGTGTGATTCTGTTCAACTTCGAAACTTTTCTTGTGACCTCGAATCTTACCGTATAATCCAGTCTGAGAGAAATTAAACCTTATGTCTTCAGCAGCCAATATCAGATTATTATCCAATCATATATCATAGAAAAATGCTACTGTCTCTTGTATATAGGTTTTGTCACCTTCGGAAGTATTCGTATGTTTCCGTGCACCGTCGGGAATTTCCGTACAGCTTCGTTCCCCTTCGCAATCGTCTGACCCACCAACCCTTTTCTGAATCATTCATTCGCTCTTGGATTTGTTAATTACTTTTTTAACGAGGATTCATTTAAATGCCTTCAGTGCGGGTCAACTCGTTTACTGGCCTTGTTTGCGGTAAACGATGCAACATTCGGGTTAATTTGACCAAAGCAACGATTTTGCTTTCCACTCACTCGCTGGTTGTGTTTGTTTATTCGTTGCAATTGTTAATTAAACGAAACGCAAAAGGGAATTGTTTGAAATGCTCTCTCTGAATTAGGTTGTCGTAGTATGTAGAGCATTTAGCAAAGAACGATAATTATTGCACTAGTGGATTTATCTAAGAAAGATTACTTTTTATATTCCAAGGCGAATAACTTGGCCCAGTAGTCCATAAGACTATTGTTAATTTTAAAATTTGACTTACGGATTGCATATATGTTATTTGGCTCGGATTATCAAGTCCTTCTAGAGAGAGAAGAGTCCAACCCTTTATGAAAATAGAAACCATAGGTCAACCTTAAGGGCCAAAGGTTTGACCATAAGGATTGAACGGTTCAGCTAAATTCCCTTAGAAAGTTGTTTAGTTTATATCAGGTTTCATCTCGACATAGGATCATCCGCTTCCCTCCGTTAAAATGTAAAAGTCTCTATCCTACTAACTACAAACCTAACTGAAATAATTTATATTATCAACAAAGTTCGTGTATACTGGATCGCTTTTGCCTTTTGAATTTGGCTCACAAACTTTAGGATATTAAAATTTAAAGCATAGGTACACGGGACTTAAATGCATGCTAGAATGTTTTATTCTGAGTACCGACGGAACATCTACTCAGTACATCTTCCTCCATTCATAAATGATGAGGGCTTTGGAAGGAATATAGTTGTCTGGTATATCGGACATGAGAAATTCGCAAATCATCAGTCAAGCAAACCCTTAACCTTTATAACAATCGCTAATCGTTCACTATTTAGGGAACCAAAGTAAAAAGAAAGCTATCATAATTAGCCACAGTACCACCCCCATCCTTTCCCGTATTCAATTTCACCCAGAACCGGATACAATGTACTAACTTCCCAAATCGACCCGCACTTTAAGTACCCTCTAACCCAAGGACAGACATTTTCCTCCATTAAGATATAAATTTCACAATGCCTCATTAGTACGAATTTCTACTTTCAATGTCTTCTTGCAACTTCCACCAATTCATTGAGGCCAGGTTGGCTTTCGCAATGTTTTAATTACCACCAGCAATGCAGTAAGTACGAGTAGAAGCTCACTGGATGAACATGGGTAGCCAATCAACTTTCGGTGGTATTGCATGTGAGGAAATTATCCTTGAAAGCGGTCTGGTAAAATATCGTTAGATCGTGATTTCGATATATAGAAAACTCTAGAATGGGTAAGTGGTTTGGGTAAAACAGCTGTTTGGACCATTGTTGGCGATGGCAATTATTTGAAAAATCGATCTATCGATTTTTTATGTTCGACCTTTAATATCGATACATACGATGCATCGGTGGCAAAAAATCAATATTTCTAATGTATGGAAAACTTGAGAATATTTTACAAATTCAAAGAGGGATTCAACTATTTTTTTAATAAGGGTTTACCACCAAGAAAATCGTGATTTTATAAAATCTGTCAAGGGAAGATTTTTTCAATTTTAAAATCCAAAAATATGCTGTACATATTTTTACCGCCTGAATATAGTCTCAATAATACTAACGTCTTTAAAATTTGTGTACGGAAACCTTTTGTATTGCTTTTCATACATGGCCAAAAATATCGATAGCAAGAACATACATACATCGGATCAAAAATATCGTTGTTTCTTCGATACATAATAAATATATTTACAATGTATAGATTTTTTACAGTACCTAAACAATATCGAAGTGACAAGTGCTTGAAAAGAAAATGTGAGTTTGAGGAGTTTAGATTATCGTGTTTGGTAAGAAAAGAAAAAGTTAGTCTTCTTCGCAACTTCCACCTCTTAATTTAGGCCAGACTTGCTTTCGCAATTGCTTAATTACCATCAGCAATGAAGTAATTGTACGACTAGAAAAACACTGTGTGAACACGGGTGGGCAATTGACTTTCGGCGTTAGGCCTATATCCAGTGAGGCAACCAAGCTTGGAAGCGGTGTAGGGACGGCTGGTCTCTGTAAATTACTTCGATAATCGGGTGTTCGATATTTCGGAACGTTTATTATCAACAGGTACGATATAGGTTTATTGGGGGAAATATAAAATCACCCTATACATCGAAAGAAACTATGAATCTGGAACGGAAGAATATTCTGAAAAATCGTAAAAAAAGCCACAAAACTTTTACAATCAAGGCTGTCACCAAAGAATAAATAATTTCTCATCAGCTCACAAGGATACATGTGATCTCTTGAAAAGCGTAAAAATTAATTGTATCATTCACCACCGCCTAAAATACCTGTCAAAATAACACATTTTCTTAAAAACTTAAGTAATTTAGAATTTAAATTGTAATTAAAGGTTTAACTATAACCTATTCTTACGACCTACCAAAATCAATATCGACGTCACCGTTCCTATCGAAACCAAAATATCGATATGCTTTTTGCGACATATCGGAACTGAACTATTGATATATCGATATTACCTGACCAGGAAAGGTTGCGTGCACTGAAAGGGAGAGTGAGATTATGTAGCTGGAACACGCGATACCTTGGCAGTAATATAGAACGATTCAGATCACATGGCCCAGTCTGTCCATAAGACTAATGTTAATTTTAGCTTTGGGCTTATGGATGACCTTCTGAGCCAAATTATTCGACTCGGGTTGTACAAGAATGTTTGGGACTGTAGTCTAACCGAGACCACCATCTCCACAGCAAACAACTATTGCCCTGATTTCACCAAAAACGCCCTCAAGTACACTAAACAAACACATAACTTACCCTATTTTTGCTTTAAGCGAAAAATAATTATTTACAGCATTTATACCGTGTATAATAACATCTGGGGAACTACATAATGCCTAGAAACCGTTTATGCATTGTTAATTTCTAGTAACAATCCATTTGCAAAGTGATAAGACAGTTTGTTTTTCCCGCATTTCCAAGTAAGTAAAGTTTGAGTCAGATAATTGGCCCATACAGACCGTGAAATCTGTGCTAAAATCATATCTGTTTAAGAGCTAACTGGACCAAGTTAACTGTTTCGACCTATAATAAGGAGCTAATTGGGCAAAATGAATACTATTTTATTTTTGCATAAACTATTCTTGCAGGCGTTAACCATACAAATCATACTAATGATTATATTCTTGTTAAGGTTAGTAAATAGATCTTCAAATTTGATATCTCTTTGTTAGTGTTTCAATAATATTCTTTTCTCTAATATAAAACACCATATTCACGTTAAAAGGGTAGATAAAATTCAATACGTGATTTAATATTTAATGCAACTAAAAATTAATTATGTGGGGTAAATATGTTTTTAAACATAAATGTGTTCAGAAATCATTCAAATGCACTATTCTAAGGTCTTTTTCGACTCCCTAATTGGGTCGCAATAACACAGATAGCACAAAATGCAAGTTTTCTACCGTAACAAGATTGCTACTGTAAGTATGTGACCTCACTCTTGGCTGATGTGAGAGGCAGTTAACGAGATCTAAGTTACCTCTTGTCGACTTTCGTCAACCACAGAAAACGTTACATTCAAGGATAGAACGCTCGTAAAATAATGGGATATTAATTGAATTTTTGTGGTCAGGAATTTCTATCGGAAAATAACTTTCAGTTTTATTCACCATCTCTGATAGAATTAATGAGAAAACTGTTAAGCTTGTATAAAATGGAATTTCATTTCAATGCAATAATGCAATGCATTTAATTTCATTACATTGATTAGTTGTGAATGTGGCTTGAATACTATGTTTATATCTGAAAACTTTCTGACTAATATTTAATTCTTTAGTCAGTGTCTGAAAATAATTAATCGATTCGATTCCAGTATTAGGTGAATATTTTTTCAAAACTTGATATAGATAATTCTGTACCGATAATAATCAGTGTACCTATCAAAACTTTCCGATATTATCAGTGATTCGATATTTTTGGGTGGTGTTAATACATTTTTGGGCCTATAGAAAAATTATTTTTGCCCATCAATTATTAAGGGGCTATAACTATTCATACTGTATTGAAGCAATAAAATTTTATATAACACGATAGTTTGCGTTTCAAAAGTGAAGTAATCTCCCTCAGTAAAATTGTGATGAATCTTGAGTTCCGTGGTGGCAAACCCTAATTATTAAATAGTTTAAACCACTTTGAATTTTGTAGATTCGTCTTCTCTCCTCCAAAAATATCGGAATTTACGATACCTCGGACAAATAGATTTTTTGCTCCCAATTTATCGACTGTATGGATATAATACTACCTATATATCTAAAAAGCGATAGCCTATCGATATTTCGATTGTCCTCCCTAAGAATGACCCCAACAGCTGTTCGACCCGACGTACCATCCGATCATGACGTCATAGACCTTGGGCGGTGAAAGTTAAAGCGTATAAGGCAAAGTCGCCTTGATAAAGTGGCACCACGGGCTGTGGCAACATTTGTAACGCCCACGTTTTGTCTTTAAGGCCCCTTTAAGGGTCATACCACATTACATAGCCATTTCCAACACCATCCACCGCAATAGTATATTACGTTTCTAGACCGGTAAGGACTGTTTTACCGGACGAGCACGATAGTTCCTACGCGAGCCAGAGGGGAATGCGGGATTTTATGCGAGTACGGTAAAATTACGGGGCCTCGGTCTCTAGGTAAAATGAGTGAAATATGAGTGTTGGACAATTGTGGCGCTATCTTGTTGTATTGTTACCAAGGCCGACGTTTTCCTTAGACAGGACTGATAAATGAATAGCCCTACGGCCAATTCTTTTAAATACTCTTACACTTGGCACTCAAACCCTGAAAATCTTACTAATATTTTTAGTTAAATCAGTCTTGTTAACCTAATCTAGTATAAAAAATAGGAGCTAGGGTTACTTTATTATAATTGAAAATTAATGTATGTATTTATTTTCCAGGTAAGGTGATTCCTGATACGCATGAAAATGTTAACAATTGTGTAAGTTTTGTTCCACAACATATCCGTTAATTCATAATTATCAATGAAGTACCTGATTTACAAATATATAGAATAAACGAATATTATTTATAACTTGAAAAATCGTCATGGATTAGCAGATGAATAATTTGTTAAGATGAATTTCCTATAGGGTGGTAAATAACACTTAAGATAGATACTTTTATGAAATGGCGACCTTGTAAGGTATTTTTAACCAAGTATAAATGAGAGGTGAGTGTATGTGAAATGTTTGTAGCGCGATCTTGTAGTCTTGTTACTGAATAAGGCCGAGACGTTCCTTAAACTGGACCAGGACTGTTAATTAATAGCCCAACAGCAGTTAACGGCAACCACGGGACCTACAGTTAAACGTGGGACCCGAACCACAATTTTACCCACCTTTTAGCGAACTTCCCCTATAGGGAAGAAGCTATTACCGTAGGTCTCATGGTAAGACCTAAGCCCGAGACCATGATAACTTTTCTTTTTGGGGCCCCCAGAAGCAAAAAACACCATTCGTTCAAATTTCTAGATAGCTCGGTCTTATGTGTCTGTAAGCACGATAGCGCTCGCAAAAATGGTCCGATCGGAATGAAATTTGGCAAAGGCGTGTAAAGTAGTAATTATTCGGACGAGTTTGTGAACCAGCCCGATCGGACCACCGGAAGGGGGGGGTAAAGGGGGATAAACCCCCCAAAAATGGGTTTTTTGAGTTTTTTACATAGAAAAATAAAAATAATTTTTGATGGCACCATTGAATCCAGCTCAAAAAAAAACAAACAATTTGGTATTTGAATCACTGCTCTATGTCCATTGGTTACCGAGATATTGAAGGTGTTAAACACAGTACGTTGTCCCAATGTTAACCTTAAGGGAAATAAGTAAAATTCTATATCTCGGTTATTTCTCAACATATCTTTATAAAACTTGGTAAATTGCTTCTTTTAGTCCAGATCTGCTAAGTATTGAATTAAAACCATCCAGTTTTAATATACCTGTAGCAGCAGACCTGCATACTCATTCCCCATGTTATTCTTATGGACCTTACCAAAACATGTCAAATCTCGCTATGTTGGATTGAAATACGTTGTTTTGCATTTGGAATTCGCTGAGTATGCAGGTCTGCTGCAATGGGGGTATTTTATTTTTATTACTAAGGCTTACATTATGACATCAAATGAAAACAAGTTTGCCGAGGTAAAATTATCATAAGTCTTAAGGGCAGACTGGAACTAGTTATTTAAAATGACCCAAAAATTAGAAAACTGAGTAAATTTTTACCTTTTGGTGAGCTCAGGTTCAAGAGGAATTTTTAACGCGTTGATTTATGCCACTAGCGTTGACCTGATGTTATAAATAATTAATTGTGTCATTAATGTAAACCCCAATAAATAAATTGAAAATATTAAATTGTTTGAGGCCCAGTCTTAAACATTTTCGAAGTGTTCTTATGATCAGGGATCAGGGGTTGATCAGAGATCTAAGTGAAATTTTTATCAAGTGAACAAATACAGGTAGGATCAAATGACGTGACCAAATGCTAAATTAATTTAACATTCTTATGAACGACTGCATCATGTCATTTGACGCGACTTGTATTACTGACTTTTCCATCTTATCATTAAGTTCGCAGAAACGTGTGTAAACTCTGTTAAATGCATATATAACTGCTTGTTTTAAATTAAAATATCTACCTAAGAAAGGTAATTGCAAATTAAATTTGATCGACACGAATGGGAAAACCCAGAAACACGACGTAAACTTATGTCACTACTCATTCCTTTCTCTACATAAAATGCTAGAGGTTGACAAAATGCAGGTCTGATGAAATTGACGTTGCAAAATCAAATATAGTATGACATAAAATATAGTTTATGCAACGATTGTGTAATGAATGCCTTTAAGCCACGAGTGGCGAGTGTTCTAAATATCTCACGAGTGGCTTAAAGGCATAATACAATCGTTGCATACACTATTTTATCTACGACCAACAATATACGACAAAATTTCCCCCGAAGTTAAACAAAACTCATGACTTTTACTAATGATGGCATAGGTCAACTTAAATTTTAGGTTAGGCAAATAAGCAGACTGAACCATGAATCGTTGTGGAACAATCAGCTGATGGGATAAGTAAACTCAAACATGAATCGTAATGCAACAATCAGCTGATGTGCGAATTGCGTAATTGATATTATGACACTACTTCCGTCAAATGCCGAGCTCTCATTGGTCTAGAACCAGTACTCTAAAGTCGTCATTATGCAACTGCTTGGTTTTGGTGTTTTAATGTATATCATTATACTGTTTATTGTAATACCATGATTGGTGCTTATTGCAATGGTCGTAGATAAAGTACACTATGGCATTCGCCTATTTCTATATACGACCCCGAAGGTTTTGTAACACATTCTATCCTTAAGCGGTCCCCCAGGGATCCACGCGTTGAATACTGATTTCCAGGTTATAAAACCTTCGAGTACTAATCGGTTTCTGCACGCAGTAGTGACAAACGATTCATTCGATTGTTGCGCGCCAACATATTAATCCGATGGTTTTTTAAATTTTCATCCGGATGAACCATCCATTCATTCGCATCCGAATCTTTTGAACGGGACTATCCATCTATCTGGAAAGCATCCGTTCCATGTTTTCTTTCAATTGTGAAGCGATTCGTCTCGCATTTTCTTTCGTTTGAAAACTACGAGTTTGTTATTTGATTACTGAAACTGTTCTTTAAATGAATGGTGAAAAACCCGAATATTTGCACCATGGATAGAAACATTATGTTTTTTTATATATTTTTGCATCAAAAGGTTAATTTTTTACCTTATTTAATACCTAAACCTGAATACAAAAGGTTTAAGTTAATAAAAAAACTCACTTCATATCCAGAAAGTACACATAAAAAGCTGTCAATTAATATAAATATTAATATGATTGCTGAGGTTACCCTGAACGGATTTTTTTTGTCCATTCTGTTCTGTTAAAACGACGGTAATAGCTTATTTCTAAGGAAATTCGCTAAAAATTATTCATCCATTTCCAGGTGAATCACCAACTCAGCGGATCGACAGTATCTATTTTTATACGAAGAGATACGCCGCAAAACAATTAAAACTATCCATCAGAATCAGGCTCGCGAACAGATGGCTTATTCATCCATCCACTAGTCGGAGTCGGATAGTTCCATCTCAGAACGCAGCGCGGGCCAATCCTCCCCGCACCACTACACGGGAAAAAATCTGATGAATCATCCATCTGAAAACTATTGGATGAAAGAAAAACCATCGGATGAACCATCGGATGGTTCAAATTCGGTCATTTGTCCCATCACTATACACGATGAATACTGATTTCCAGCTTACCTTCGACTACTAATATATTTCGACACGCGGCGGCGCGGCGTTGCCTTGAAGATTAACGTGTGAAGGATAGGTCTAAGGCCGTGCGTGTTTAGTGTTTAGTTTAGCCTTTGGTTGTTTGATTGTTTGGTTGTGCAATCATCTGGAAGGTTGAACCTATTTGCACATCGGGTTTCGGAACTTTGCAGGCTGGAATTACTTTTCACGGATGCGTAAAAAGAGCCGCGGCCAAGGTTTGCTAAGAAAGAAGAGGTCAGTTTGTTTGGTTTCCGTGAAGAACTTATTTAACCACTACCTAGATAATCTCTTCTGCGTGTATTCTGAAAAGTTGCTTTAACTTGTATCTGGTTCCTATTAAGGTAATTTATTGGACAATGAATAAAATCGGTGATTCCAGCGTTTAGCCTAACACCTTAGTTATTAAGTAAACCTAAGGAAATGTATTTTGATATGGAGGCCTCGGGACATATTTTTTTCTTATTCTTCTTCCCGACTTTGAGCATGACTTTTGAGTATTCATTTGCAAAGGATCAAAACTGTGAAGAAAGGGAGAGAGGAAAGGTACTAGGCAATTTTAAAAAGTTAGGTTAATTAACACATAATAGGTTATTTGGAAGAATCCACAAATCCACCTTTAATAAAGGCTTTTTAGCTTTCGTTCTAAGAGATAAATTTTACCTAAAATGTAGTACAAAATTCTAACAGAACTATTAAGAAAACGTAAACAAAGAAGGGTTTGGACCAGCGTTTAAATAATATCCGTGCGACTTTCCTTAGTTAATAAACAAAACCTATCAAAAAATCTTCAACTGTAAGCTGAACGGTCAGCCTTTTTTCCTGAACCCCGTCAATGACAGGTGTCTTTCCTACACCCGAGTTACACTCAGACTCCATCTACAGCCCAAATCAAATGAAGTATTTTATTACGTCCATAAAAGAAATTTTGATTTTAACGCTGAACCTACGAACGGTCTAGACCAAGATGTATGACTCGTACTATACTGGAGGAACGGTCCAAACCCGCCATTTTCCACGGTTGGGTTGTAATTCCTCCTCCGTTACTGCAGATAGCGTCTCCAGTCTCCGTCGTCATAGTCATGACTACGGCTGACTGTGCCTTACCTTTGTGGGCGCTCACGCTATTAGGGATCCAATCCCGGGATCCCGCGTGATTTTAAGGTATTCTGTCCCGGGATTCTCAGACTCAATCTTGGGAATTTGGGATTATGAAATTTACGTGCAAAATCGATGTTTGCTATATTCCTATTAGTTATAACAAAGTTGTAACTAAGAAAACCCAGTTGTATGTTGTTAACCAAGTAATCATGGTTTGATGAGTTATTTGCCGTCTTACATTATCTATAGAAGCGATTTCAAGCTAATATTTTCAAGCGTTGGAAAAAATTTAAAAGATAACGTTATTTTTAATATGGTATAATTTCTATCAAGTTTCATAACAAAGCTCTTATGATTATTGTTTGGTAATTTTTATTTTAGTTCTAGTTTTTTACTTACATCTTTTCCGGTAATTTGAAAAACTCTATTTAATACTATTAGTTAATTACGTATAGTTTCTTTCATTTACAAAGAGGTTCAATAATTAAGCCAAACCAAAAACTGATTCAAATTAATTTGAGTGTGTAATAATCATAATAGAATATTTAAAACTCTTCCAACCACTAATGTGGATACGAATGCAGTAAACGCAATGCTCCAATATAACCTATTGATTCCCTTATTGTCAATAACATTAACATTACTTGCATTATGTTCAATTACCATTACAATTGTGTGCCATAGCTCACGAATACGTTGTTGACATAACACAGACAATAGCATGATCACTGTAATTTAATGTCATGTAATTATCATTAGAATGATCATTGCAATATTGTGAATTGATTCTTACAGAATATCATATTTGATTGAAACCATGTAATGGTTCATTACTCATATGCTCCGGTCGAGTTTAAAATTCTATTGTTACAAAAACTTTATGATATTTTTTATTTGGTTGGTTTGGATATTGAGTGGGTGTACCAAAGACGTATAGACATAATCAAATAACGTGATACAGGTTATTTATGAGCCCAATTATAAATGTAACATCAGTCTTATGGAGCGGCTGGGCTAAGTAATTTGAATAGTTTTATAATGTATTCTTTTAATAACTTCTTCATTGTCTATAAATACTCAAATATGGCATGAAGAAAGGGATAAAATAGGTAGGAAAAACCCAGTTTTATAGATGGTGATTGATATAAAGAGTTAAAAAACCAGGTTTATGAGAAACATTTATGAGGCATCAAACGGCTCTGGTGAAGGTTAGTGTAAAAATACACAAAGGAAAGGTTAAGGACTTGAAATATGAATGGTGGTAATATCGTTAAATCACCATGAATCTATATTTATATTAATGCGCGAAGGGTTTTCTTCTCATAGTTATAACTCAATGAATGAATGTATAAACGAATTAATGAATGAATGAATGTATGAATGAACGAATGTGTGAATGAATTGAATTGATTTGAATGAATAGATTTCAATTCCTCAATGGCTGGACGAATTTTAACGTTTGATATATCAGACATTAAGGTATGTAGATTTGCCAATAAGTCTCATAATTGTAAGAAAGGGCCTTGACCTTTGACTATGAACAATAAATAGACCTCTCATTCTTATATGGCCCAGTTGCAGCTAGTTTTGGGTGACCCGGAATTTAAAGTTGACATAGTTTCATTTCCTAACAACAGACTGTGCTTCTAACAACCCCTTATTTTAGATATGTAATTGAATAAACAATTTTTATTCTATATAGTATAGATCAATTATTAATTTGTTATTGTTTATTTTATGTGCCACTAAATAATATATTACCTGTTCCTTGTATCTAAATTAATAGGTGTCATCAAGTACACTCTGTTGGAGATTCACTATAACCAGGAGCTCTTTTTAATGTTTAGGATGGTTTTGATGTGGTCACTCAAACCTGGTACACATTTCATAATGCGATGTAAGGTCTGCTTCAGATTCAAAGTCAATGGCTTGACTAAGTGCAATAAAGGGCTACATTTCTGGAATATCGGTGTTATCCGTCTACATTGGGCAAACTCAGTTGACTTTGTTTACAACTAAACATGTGATCACGGTTTGAAATTGTTCTTGAGGATGCAAAACTTTTATAAAACAAATTGCACAAGTGTTTGCAAGCGAAACTCGTAATCTAGCGAGTGTGGGAATCTAGTAAAATTAATGAGGACACTTACTTACTATTATGAATAATAAAGTATTTATTTTATATTTCGCGAACCTATTCAGTCGTTATCATATTCATTACTTTTTTATTCAAACTTAATAATTATTCCTAATCTGACATTTACGTGGTCCCTATCAAAATGTCTTTTTTAGTGCTTCTTAATTTTCAACTTGTTTTCATTCAGAGAAAACAAAGTGATTAAAGCGTCCAATTTAATCAAGCCCTCAATGATTCAATCTGTTAAAATCAGTCGTTGGTTGCCAATATACTCAAAAGTAATTGATGTAAACCCCCTAACACCCCTTTCGTTTTAATGGCGTGTTACCAACCATAATGGAATAATACCAACCGAACAACTAATACGCCGCGACGGGGGTGGTCAGCTGTTAAATAAACCCAGTGCTGCCAACTTCTGCTTGTAAATTACCCTCATTTATCTCCCGCATCGTGTTTGGTTGGCAATGCTCAGTTTTGTGTGTTTTCGCTTAATCGGCCATTTCGCAGAGCTGGAGTTCTTGTTTGTGTTTTAAGCAGATTTAGGGTAGACTTTTCTGTTAATTAAATCTTTAAATATGATCGTATATTTATCATATATCGTAAATCATCGTATATTATCTTATACGACGTATATTATCGTATACTCATCGTATAATTTTCTGGGTGTGGGATTTTAGTTTTCATTTTAAAGAATGTTTATGAGACGACGAATTATTTTTCCAATTTTTATGGCTCTACATGTAAAGTTATAAGTACCTGAGCTAATTCAGTGGGTAAAAAATAAGTCCTACTAATTCATTCAAGAAAAACCCCACCTTCATATGTTTTACGTAATTATAAAGCGTAGAAGTTTCGATCAGTTTAATACTCAACTATAGTCCGCGTCAAATAACGTGGCCTGCGCCGTCCACAAGCCCAATGCTAAGATTAACATTAGTCTAATGGATGGACTGGGCATTGTTATTTGAACCTGCCTATAAAGCGCTCGAGATCTTTAAAAACCTTATTAAAAGTCTAGGGATGTAGTTTACATGTTAATCTATGATTTCTTATATCAAAGTCGAATCAATTTATTTCTACATAGAAATTATAATTACAGTTTTTATTAAAATATTTATTAAATTAATTGCCTCCACTAACGGGAGGAAGGAAACAGTTTAAAAGTAATAAACATTAAAATGCTTACATAAAAAATAAATAAATAAAACACCTTGGTAAAAAAAACCAAATTTACCCTAAAAAGAAAAAAATAAATATAACAAAGGAAATGAGTCTACATGGACCTTTTGATTGTCTGTGCGTAGACTTGAATATTCTTTTGAGTTCTGTTTTCAGATAATTACATTTTTTGATTTGTAATCCGCTTTGGTCTAATAAAAAAATGAACTAAAAATTTTAAAAAGTAAATTGTATATGGAGACACTTTAATCGTAGTAGCCTTGTTTGTTTTATATTTTATATCTCCACAATACCTTTTCAGTAACGATAGCGAAATTTCGAACAAAACACAACAAAATATTTCAACACATAACGATCTCGGAAAACACAGATAATAAAAAAGAGAGATGACACCATTGAGATCATTCGTTTCTGTCTCACTCTTACTCTACAATACAGAATTAAATATTTACGAGTGTTAATAATAATCATTAGGAAGTTTTATCTCCGGAGAAAGTCAGACCACTGTTGGCAACTAAGTGATTCTTCTCCCATCCCCGAGTGTCACTTCCACCTCGCCGAGCTGAGAGTTAATCCCTCTAAGAGTGTTTTCTCGCTTATTTCAAGACGATTGAGCGGGGTTACAACTTCTTTGTTTTTAAAGAAAAACTATAGGCCGGTTCAAATAACAAGGCCCAGTCCGTCCGTAAGAGTAGTTAGTTTCAGCCCAAAGTCAATGGTTTTAGTAATGGGCTTATGAACGGCGTGGGCTTTGTTATTTGATTCGAACTATATCTTGGTAGTTGTGGAGAGTTAATGTTGTAGCCTGTAACAAAAACCAATCCTGTATTAAAATACCAATTGAAGGAAGAATGAGCTTTGCTAGGATAAAATTAAAACACGATTATATTAATCAGCTGTTTTGGGTGAAAATGACTATTGCGATAAAGTGAACATTGCTTTCAAGGGCTTTAGGACGGAAACCAGATTTTCCCACTCTTGTGACCAGCTCCAAACGATTCCTGGAGGCCAAAAACCACTTATAGAAGTAATAAATAAAAAAATCCTTGGACAAAAATTGAATTTCGCCGTACAAACAGTGTTTTTTTCGAGGACCGAGCTCTACTCATCAGATTTATGAAAACAACCTGGAAATATTTATTAGCTGTTTTGGTTAAAATTATCCTTAACGATAACATGGGCACCTTGAAGAGGTGTAGCTCGGAAACCAGATTTCCCCTATCTTGTGATTTTCCACAATCCATTTCTCGTGGCGAAAAAAACCATATACAAAGAAAAAATGCAAAATCCTTAGACAAAACTTTTTTTCTTACAGGTGCTTGTTTTAGAGCCAAACAGAAAGTATAACGTATAAAAAATGGGTTAACAACGAGATATTTATTTTTATCACACTCAACAATGCAAAGATAAATATTCATGAGTGTTAATAATAATTTTTTATTTATTTTTTATTTTATTTATTTATTTATTTTATTTTATTTTATTTTTTTATTTGTTAATAATTATTAGGAACTTTTATCTCCGGAGGAAAGTCAGGTCCACTGCGGGAAACAAAGTGATTTTTATCTCATCACGGAGTATCACTTCCACCTCGGCGAACTGCGAGTTAATCTCTCTAAGAGTGTTTTCTCGCTTACTTCAAGGCGATTGAGCTAGTTTTACAACTTCTTTGGTTTTAAAAGAAAAACTATCTTTGTAGTGGAATAGACAGTTAATTGTGAGTTGTATTTAAATCCTGTTATAATTGTTGTGAAGTTTTATTAAATCATTTATAATTTGTATTTTATTCAGGCCTACAACAGGACTATGTAAAAAAGTTTATCAAGCAGATATTATGTACGGGGTCTATAATTACTGGTTTTATAAAGTAATAAAAAGTATAATTATCTTATATTGTTTTGTTTCCAGAATAGTATTTGACGTAAAAATCGATTGAGCGCACCTCATACGTCTCCCTTCAGTTTAAATCGAATCAGACGGAGTTTATTCGTTGACGGTATGTAATTTTTATATATTTTGATTTTGGTTTTTGCGAACATTTGCCGTCACTGATTTGTAAAAAACAAGTTTCACGATTAGTTAAAACAGAGAACTGTAAAAGCAGTCACAAAAACACTGTTGAAAACAAAAACGAGAACAACAAACAAAAAACACAAGTATCACAAGTGTCAAGGATTACCAAACAGGAGAGAGCACGTCCATACCCAACGAGCAGAGCTAAGACTGTTGTTTTAGCTGCATTTTTGTCCAGGTTATCCTGGTTGTGTGTTACTAATCTTGTTATGTCCTAGGTTCTTTTCCGCCTGAGGACGGGATCAGAATACAGATCCCGAAACGTCGTGAAACTTGTTTTATATACTAATCAATGATGGCAAATGTCCTCGAAAATCAAGATGAAAATATAAAATCACCATACAACAATGAATTTCAAACAAAGGGTGTACTATTGTCTTGGACGTTTAACCACCCCCATACAAGTGACAATAACTACCGAATCATTACACAAAATATGCTGATTCAGTTAGTTTAAACCTTATAATTATCGAAAAGTTTGATTTTTTTATGATTTAATGTCAATTAGTACTTCTTTTTGTTTTTTCGATTCCGATATCCAATCAAGGGTATCGATACGATCATAATATCGAAACTTCCAATACTAATTATAATACCGTATATGTATACCGATACGTAATAATAGTAATATCGAAACATTTAGACGGTGCTACACTGTTAACCTCACTCATTTGTAATGTTTAAAAGCTTTTTGGGCCAAAAGTGAAAATAATGGGGAAGTACGAGTTTCTGAGTATTTACTGCAGCCATTACCTGCAAGTTTAACGACCATTTTGGGTTTAAATTACTTGAAAGGTGGGAGAAATCGCTTTTGTGTTTTTTATTGCGGGTTCCTTTTAAGGTTTGCTGTGGCGGTTGATATCTGCGTTTTAAAATCTTGTCAAGACTTTTGTCAAAATCTTTTCAAGACTTGTCAAGACAATTATGCCGTAGATAACAATTATGTTTTTAACCACCATCGGCAAAGACTTCGGTAAATCTTCGGCAAATACTTCTTATTTTTTGTTCTGTACTTAGTTCATTGTTTGTTAGTTTTCTGTTGTTATTTACAAGATATGTAGCTCTGGCACTTTTTCCACTAGTTTGTTTTCATGAATGTATAAAAACTGCCTTTATAAAACTGTATGTAAACTGAAATTTTACAAACTAATTTTATTACAGGATTTTGTATATCCTTTTTCCCCGTTTAAAATCAATTAAATTTGACCACACTAATTCTGGCTTAAACTATCATCACTATCATATCTCCAACGGAAGATTCAATTACTTAAGACTACCCCCTCCCATCCCCTAACCTCCTACAAACCCCTCCTCCCCCCTCCCATCGTCCATTTCCACCCCGGAACTTCCGCAGTTGTAAATCACCGGAAGTAGTTGCACATCGATACCGCCATTAACATTCCGATTCCAACTTCCGATTCCGATTCCAGCGGGTGATTCCAGCCATTAATGTAACGAGAGGATGTCTTCCACAATTTGAACAGTTGCTGTTTCCTACCGCGCCCTTTCCTCTCGTGTTAAACATCAATATAATCAACTAATCAACTCTCTGTTTAAAAACGATTAAAGATGTGACATAATACAACCCTGACACTTAGTTTCGTGGTAATAATGATAAGTTTAATTTAATATCAGATCAGGGTACTTTTTGGTAAGAATAATTTTAATTTCAATTGGAAAATATATACTGTACTGGGCTCTAGAATTTCTATCAGCCTAATTTCATCATTAGTGTTTTGTAGTCTTCGATTTGTCATACGTGTCCCTTATAAGTATCAAAGGACTTAAATTTTCATAAATAGTCGACTAATTTTCTGTGAGTATCGAAAATTTTGCCTATTATACAAATTTATGAACTAAAAAGTTGAAAAAACTGTGCGAGACGACAATATGATTTTGCTTACCTACCAACCGTTATGAACAACTAACTGTAGAATTTGTATTTTAACTCCATAGTCCTCTGTAACTATACCAAATATATTCTTTTTTTATAAGACGTTTACTTTAAAATAAATTGTATTTTTTATATTAATAGATTTCACACCGATACCGATTTTTAAACACCGTTTTGAGGTTAGACCCTCCAGCAAGGGAATCACGTACACGTACACAACACAGATACATGAGTCAGAACGGACTATACCAAGGTAGAGCCTTGGGGCCTCTGCTATTTCTGGTCACATTGTCTGCTCTACTGTTCCATACCGATAGCATCACCAAACCGACCCACCCCTGTAAACTTCAGATCTTTGTCCTCGTAGCCCTTAGGGATGGCTTAAGAAAAGCAGTACATCTTAATTTAAGTTTAATATTTAAGTTCTGATATATCGAAAAATCGAAATATTTGTTCCAATATGATTAGTGCACTAATATTTTTGTTCTAATATTTTTAGTGTATTGATATTTTTGATCCGATGTTATCGGTATACTGATTTTTGGTCAAATAAATATCGCCCTACAAAAATGGTTTTTTACAAAAATCTTTACTACCTTAGTATTACTGAAACGCTTTCAGGTTGTAAAAAAGTGTATTTTCAACAAGCTTCAGGCATACAATTATCAGAATAATAGAACCCCTCTGTGATTTTATTAAACCGCCTCCGTTCGTTTTATATCGGAATTATTGATATTTTGCTCCCGATCAACCGTATTACTCGATATAGTGGTTACGATACATCGAAAAAGCGATAAATCGATCTTTAAACATAATTGCCACCCTTATGCCATGAGGCTACCGCTATTTCTACTATTTCCACTGTCTGGTCTACCGTTTTGAGGTTAGACCAGTGAATCACGTTCACGTACACAACACAGGTACATGAGTCAGAACGGACTATAGCAAGGTAGAGCCTTGGGGCCTCTGCTATTTTTGGTCCCATTGACTGCTCTACCGTCTACCATACCGATCGCATCGCCAGATCTACCCGCCCCTGCAACTCTCGGACCTTTGTCCCCCAGGCCCTGGGGGGGGGGGGATTTTGTCATGTTTTGGGGCTGTGGGGTCGACCCCATTGTGAGTTTTGGACTGAAAATTTTCCCACTGAATGGACTGAAAAGACGAGAGCGATCGCAACTTGAAACCGATGTTATCCGAATAAGAGCCTCCCACGCCGTCTTTTCTTCCTAGGTTTACCGGGGAATTGTAAAGGTAAAGGTGGGGTGTCTTTTCAAAATGGTCTAGGTAATGGGTTGGGGGGACAGCTCACGTTTAATCTATTTCTTGTTAAGTCTTATTTATGTTTTCTTCTGCCCTATTAAGAAGTACTCCTTCTAATATACCTACAACTATAAAGGCGTTGAGAAGTATTCTTTCTATTACCTACAACTATAAAGGCGTTCGTTCGTGGGGTGAGGGAATAATATTTTGTGATTAAAGTTAGTGGTTTATGAAAACTTTGTTCTTTCAGTTAATATTTAAATTTTTTTTTATAATATTTCTGAATTTTTTCTAATATTCAGTTATTTTATTTATTTTTTTTACTTTAAGCCTAGGTAAAAAGAATCGCTGATTTAGCCTAAAGTACAACTTCAAGTGTACGTTTTTCCCTGTATTAGATATTTTTACGCAATTTTCTGACAGCAAGGCTAGTTTTTCTTCCTCCAAATTTTTATTTTGTATACACCAAATTTAGTTGTTTTGATAATCGATTTAACAAACAAGAATCTAGGTCATGTAGTTAATTGGAGAAGAGTATAGTTATTACAGGAAGTATAAATGAAAAGTTCTCTTTGCAATGACCATAATTCAAGATTAAAATCTAACGCCCGCAATTTAGATTTTTTTTGTATTTTAAAGCTAAAATCATCGTCTTACAGTTTAGATTAAGTCTTGGCTCCATTCAAAACCCCGTAATCTTTTAATGTATCATTACTTCCTCCATAAGAGCAAGCTGTAGTGATAAGAAAAAAATAAAAATTTGGAATTTCTCCGCTTTTCTTGTAATTTAAACCCGAACCGACCATTAACCTTGCAGGTAATAGCTGTAATAAATACGAGGAACCACGTTTTCACCCATTCTCACCTTTAGTCCAGACGGCTTTTAAATCCTGGTCAACTCAGAATCGCTTTTTCAACTGGACATTTCAACTCCAGGTACAAACTCGCACGCTTAGCGATAATATTGTAGTCATCAGGTGTTTCCGCTTTAGTTTCGCTGCGACCAATTAAGTTCATGTAAGTCGTTACGTCGCAATAAAATTATTTTGACACAACAATGTAAGGTTGAGGTATCCCGTTGAGGTGTGAGGAGGTTGAGGTAATGTAAGGTTCATGTATTGTATGGCTGGGATGGTGGCGTCTCCTGTAATCCAGCTACTCGGAAATCACGAACTGTGGATAGTTATAAGTTGGCTTGAGGATGCGGTATCCCTAGTGGAGATTAATGCACTTTAGTAATTAATCCTCAAACTCGACCATTTTGTAATTGGGAAAATCGTTTTTCGGATTCCACGTTTAACTCTAGATCTCCTAGTTGCCATTGGCTGTTTGTTTATTAATAATTATAACAATAAAGTGTAAGGAACATGTCGGACTTAGTAAAAAATTAAAAAATTACAAGATTGGTTACAATCATTCTATTTACACTAATCATTCACTCATATTCGCCGTAAAATACCTCTTTTTGGCAGTCGGCATTATTAGACTTTAATTAGTAGTTATTATACTCGTTTTCTAACTGAATGATTAATTCATCTTAAAGCCCCAAGACAAATTATCTCGAAGTACTTTCAACCCGGAAGTCTGTGCTAGAGGGTTCTATAGGTCGGCGACTTATGTAAATCTGAAACGCGTTTCGACCGCAGACAATCGTGTCTAATTTGTGTCGATTGTAAGGCAAATTTTAGGAGAGCAGCGCATCCCAGCGGTCGACGTGCAAAGGTTGTAGCTGCATAGTAACTTATCTTTTAATATCCACAGACTTTAATGAGTTAAAACCCCCCCCCCCAAATATATGACTTGCAGACTTGAGCGTTGTAGAACTAAAAAAACTTGTTATTTTACTCTTGCAATGGACATTTTAAGAGTTTTTGTAACAATATTATAAACTAATAGACAACATCCCATAAGGACTTCGATCAGATAGTGAATGAAATCAAAATGTTACCAACAACTTATATCAACCTTACAAACCACTATTTTCCACATCCGAGAGTGCGGTTGGATATTAAATCACACCAGTTGTGCCAACCGCTAAATTCTGCGAATATATTTCCCTCAATAAATCACAGTGTTAACATGAAGTTCTGCCAACCTAACTGAGCATTATTTCCCGCGGAGAAGTTACAGAGATTGCGGTCGGATGTTAAATCACACCAGTTGTGCCAACCGCGAATACTCCGGATGAATTGTCGAATAAATTTATCTAAGTCCTGCCAACATAACATTATTTACTTTGAAGCTTGTCTGGATTGTGGTTAGATGTTGAATTGATTTAGTGAAGCCAATCACCGATTTCTCGGGATTAATTCTTATATATGCCTTTGTGTCAATATCAACTTCTATAAACCTAACAAAACTTATTTTCCTCAAAGTATGAAAGTTTGCCTCGTTTTTACCTAGATTAACGTTAAGTGCCACTGCCCCCCACCACTTAAGATCTATAGAGAAGATGAGAAGAGGAACAGTACTTATGCCAGGCTATCTAAGTCAAAGGAGTAAACAAATTGTGATGTCCTTTATAGACCGAAAATCTATGACCACTTGGTTCCACAGGTCTTATGGGATTTAGGAAACCTAATAGCATAATAGTATCATTATTCTACTCCTCTCTTCTACATACCTTACCCACCGAGAAAAATAAAAATGATTACTAGCCAAAATGTCACTAATCAAGTTCTACCAGCCTAAAAAAACTTCAAGAAAATCAAAACTTTTCTATGCCAAATAAATATGTCGCTCTCAAGTTCTACTAACCTAACAAACCCTAAATAAAAATAAAAACACCTCAAAGCCGTAAAATCGCTATCAAGTTCTGCCAACCTAACAACCCATTATCCCTCGGAGACCGCGGTCAGCTGTTAAATCACCCCAGTGGCACCAACCTAAGGATCCAGCCTGTAAATTGGCCTCATATATCAAACGCACGATCCCCCAAGCGCCTCGGCCGTATAGACTGGATCAAATAACATGGCCAAGGCATTCCGTAAACCCAATGCTAAATTAACTGTAGTCTTAAAGTGCACTGGGCCAAGTTAGTTTTCTCGTACTATAAACTCTATGAACTGTAAACTGCTTCGAAGCAGAAATCAGAGTTTCTTACAAACCATTGGTGGGTTTAAAATGAAGTAGGTGGAGTAAAGTATGATCGATATCATTTAACAGATGTTGTGAACTTCTAGAGTGTATACAACTTGAATAATCAAATATTTTATGTACATTAAATAAGCTTTGAAAATTTAATCACATTTAATTAAACATCAAAAAAACATATATGTTATAAAAACATAAAGTAATGGCATAATTACTATGGGGGTGTATTATTTATTGTAAAGCAAAACTATTAAAATTACAGTCAGTTTACTTTCTGTTATGACCAAACCAGGATTAATTGATTTGAACTAAATACATGTTTAATCTAAATTAGTAAAATGATAAATTCAACCATGGTACAAAGCTTTTAGTACTGTTTTTTTAGTTTTTCTTTCTTTTCTTTCATTACTTTTTTGCTTTGAATCTTTTGGTCCAAATGTTTTGTGTTCACTATTAACTTAGCTTTTCATATTTCTATTAGATTAAGAATTATGTATTTCCCCCTCCTATATAGTGTGTGTGCATGTGGCATAAAGTGCCATGGACGACTCACCCCACGCACAGACGGACTGTTTTTATGGGGAATTTTACCAAAACCTATATAAGTAAAATGTCCATATGATTGTATTGCATTTTTTATTGGAAATAAAATATCTGAATACAACTATGTTTTTCGTGTTTTGTTTGAGTGCGTTAATAACGATTCAGTTAACCTTTAGACGCTAAATACATTAATAATCTATTATTTACTTATTAATATTCGTTTTTGAAGCGCCGTATCCAGTTTGGATAACTTCATACACAAAATTTACTAGGCCCTATCGAAAAATTAAATTTTTATTTAAATTTAAAACGAAGTCCGAAGAAACAATTAGAAATATGTTTTACAATAGACTACAATAAGGCATATTTTACAAAATAAGGTTTATTTACAAATAAGGCATATTTTAAACTAAGAAACCTCAACTTCATGCTCATTTCTACTCAACGTTAATCTATTAATTATTTTCTTCAAAAGACCAATCTCAATATAAATCATCTCTTTCTTCCCCTCATTGTAAAAGGTCCGGTAATTACACCAAGTGAAATTTACAAGAAAGAAGAGAAATTTCCAGTTATTAACCATTACCTCTTTTCACCTGCTCATTGACTCATTACGAACTGTTGAACAGACAAGGGGCTTAGTGTCGGTGATTGCCAACACAAAGAAACGAAATTTCCCCGGTTGACTTAGCAGGGAAATTAGAGCTCGACGTTGGCAGTGGATTCTCTATTAAAATATCCTCTTCACTTTCATGAACGACTTAATATCTAGATTTCTTTAAAATGCATGTTAGGTCTGCGGGATTTAATTTAAGTTTTAATCGTTTTAAGATGGAAATCTTCTCGGATAAATTAAGATGATGGGGTTGTTAAATATTGCCGTGGTATTGAACATCGGTAATACCATATTGGAGCAATTTAGGGAATTGGGTGGGGGATTTTACAGTTGTTACTTTTGGGCACCTCAAGAATGGGCGGGATCCCAGGATTTGACGAAGAAAGTGTTTAAATTTTTGGGTCGGTAACACTTTTCAATTTATCATAGGTATCTCAAACTTGCTTTGTTCTCCACACTCATTGAAATTTTTTGAACGGGCAGATAAAAACGAAGAGAACCTCATTAAAACTAACAAACATTAGAGTCTGCCTAAAATTGTCAAAAACTAATTCGATGCACAACAAGATATGGACACGATTGTAACGATTATGTAATTTAGATTTTACATAAGGCACAATCAATAACGTTCAACTAAGATAACGTAGCTTTTGTATGATAGACATAAATATTCCACTAAGATCTCATGAACATGAAGCCCAACTAATTAAAACCTCATACAAGCCGATTCAAATATCAAGGCCCAGTCCGTCCATAAGACTATTGTTAATTTTAGCATGTGGCTTACGGACGGCGCGGCGTGGACCACATTATTTGACTCGGACTATACCAACCTATTAACAATACGGCTCAAACAACGTGGCCCAGGCCACCCGTGAGCCCAATGCTAAAATTAACATTAGTCTTAGGGTCGGACTATGCCACGTTAATGGCCTCGGTATGTATTTAAGCTGTAACGCATTCCATCCTCTCTGGATTGCAAATCACTCTTTGTTCTTACATGCAGATCCTCTAATAATACATGCAGACGATCTTTGACCTTCCTTGCATAATGTAACCTCCACTAATTGAGGGGGAATCTACTGTATGAGTGCAAATCTAAGAGCTTAAACTCTCGTCGTTAAAAAATTACCCAATCTGTTTTCAAAAAATTTTCTGGCGTAAGTAACGATTTTTATGAATTACTAACTGATCAAACTAGTTTCAACTAGGTAACCCGTGATGGTAAAACAGAAAATCTTACTTGGATTTAATTTGTTATACTTCTTCAGGATGCCATTACAAGTTCACAGGCTTTCCTTAAGTTTGATATTGAAACTTTAGGTGAGTTATTTTGATTTATGGAGTACCGTAGGGCGTGACCCTATAGAGGATTTTTTAACCCGTTTCTTAGTACGCATCTAGAACCCAAGGGGAGCACATAAGCCAATTTTCAGCTCTTTAGGTAGCATAGTTTTGGAGATTTGCTGTCCGTTAGAAAACCCCTTCTCCTCATATAGTATCCTGTACTCACGTCCTGTACTAACGGGACTTTTTAATTTTGATAGGGAAGCGCAAACTAATACTGGTTTGTAAAAAAGGCACACACACTGTTTTCATAGGTCGACTAAGTTGCAGATATTCGGACCAAAATTCGTACCATAATTCGGAATACTGTAATACAGTGCGGTTTTAAAAATAAAATATCGGTCAACATCATTTTGAAGCGGTGCTAGAGCAATGCTTGCCTCTTTATATAGAGAGCATTGCGTGTCTCAGTCACTCAGTTTACCCGCTCTAAACAGTTAATAACACGTTACACGCCGTTCTCTCAGTGTATAATGGAATTCTCTGACCCACTTGGATTATACAACCTACAGGGTGTTACATAATCCTAATTACGTTGGATAGGTCAGAGCAGGCCGTACATCAATGGGTGGAATGGGTTGGTGAAGTATTATAGTGGGTTGCGGATACTTCCTGAAGTAGACTTAAGGTGGGATTTACTTTAATTTATAGCAGTGAGACGTGCGATTAAGGTTTTTTGGGTTATTTTAGTAGTACCAGTGGACCGAGCCTTGCTCTGAATGTTTTCATGTTAAGAGTTCATCCAATAATTATAAAATAAATCAGTGTCATAAAATTTATAAATCAAAATATGCAATATTTATCACACACGCTGTCCTTTTCCTAGATGGCTGTAGTTTGCAAGCATCTGTTATGATTACTTTATTTGTTTTTAGTTTCCTTGTTTATTTCGTTGCTATCATGGTAACTTATAAGGCCAATGTTAAAATTGTACAAATTTAAAAATCATTTTATACTTTATTATATTTTCTCTGGCCAAGTAGTCTGCATAGTCTGCAATATGTTCTCGAGTCATAAATTATTTATTTCAAGACTTAGAAGGAAATCCGTGGAGCCAATTTTGAGATAAATGTGTAAACAAGCAAGCAAGCACGCACGTACGCAAACAAGATAAATTGATCATATAATATTATAGGATTATTTCACGTACGCAAACAAGATAAATTGATCATATAATATTATAGGATTATTTACATCTGTGACTAGTTTAAGTATTCGTTACAAAGTCCCGGCTAACTGTTGGCTACCTGCAAAAGGGTCCTACAGAAAGAAGTTTTAAAGTACGCGCATAGTTATAAATCATAATAAAACCTTACGAACTTATCATTGGGTTGAGTATCGGAATATTTTTCTCACATTCTCAAAGGAAACAGGAAGATCCTAATATCTTTATGACATTATATGTTAATTTAGTAGTAACTGAATTTAACAGTAAACGAATTCAACTTGAGGTTGAAAATAAGAGTGGATTATCCAGCCACGTTGACAAAATGTTATTAACAGTGGTCCTCTAACAAACTACTTTTAAAAAATCCTTATTTTTTATGAATCGAAAAAAGTTAATTTTTGATATTTACGTATACAACGTACTTAGTTGCTTATATTTGAAAGTAGGTTATTTTGAGTAGGATATTTTGAATAATCCTCTTCAACAACTAAATTTTTATTCATGCAATATAAACACCAACTTCAAGTTATTGTTTTTCTCCTAAAATAACAACAAATCATACATAAAAATAAGAAGGAACCTACTACCTGAAAATATATATTATATCATTTTCCAAAATATCACTGTACAAACAAATTTTATCAATGCCTACAAAATCCCCATATGACTTTTAAAAATTTGCTAAGAAAAGAAGGAAGATTGCTACTTTAGCTGAAACGGGTTTCAAATTTCAACAAACCAGTGTACAGTACTACACACTTCGCCAATCAATATTAGCGGTGTAGTACTCGATTGGTCGACTACTGGTTTAATCGACTAGTTAATAATCTAAACGAGTATCCTGACAAGACGATATTATATCGTTATATCGATTTAAACATACTGATCGATATCTAAACCGATTAGAGATGGGATTTTTCACTGTTTTTGCTCGTTCGACCAGTTTGAACAACTAGACCAATTTATGTTTGATGCGGTTATTATTCGAGTAGTGTGAACGATTGGAATAGTCGATTTTTTATATGGTTATACTATTCGACTAGACCAGTCGATTTTCAACCAATCGCCTAGTCACTATCGACGGAATTAGTCGAGTCTCACATCACTATTCAGTATGGAAGCCCACACGTCTTAACGAAGCAGAAAGTGTTCAGATGCAAATCCTCAAATTTGATTTGCAAATTCTCTCGCGTTCACCGACTTCATTGCAATCTTCTAAATTGAGTCCAATTTATTTTCCACCCACTGTTGATTAAAATATCATAGCATAGAGGGACGAAAAGACTTTCCATTTTCGCTGTAAATAACTTTGCCAGTTTTCCAAGATGAAACTGGAGCATATACAGTCACCAACTACAACTGTTAACAAAGTTAATATAACAGTGGGTGTCATGGAAACAATAATTAGTTTCTGTTTAAAGTTTTTCTTTAAGATAACGTGAACAACGAATAGGCCTATAGTTGTCAGCAGGAGCATACCCTATCGGTAGTTAAGTCAGACTAACTTAATAGGCTAGAATCTGTGAATCTTAACCATACTATGAGGCATCTGTAATATCCATTGTAGTATATAGGCCTAATGGATTTGACTACTTTATAATGGCTTATTTTTTGTAATTCGATTGTTACTACGTAATTTTAGAAAGTGAGATTTTCAAATTTTTTAATAATTGAACGAATGATAAAACTACTTTATAAATCCTATTCTTTTATATGAGTAATGTTATCTAGCGTGCATGCGTACGTGCCTGCTTGCTTGCTTGTTTGCTCAATTTTTTAAAAACGGCTCCGAGGATTTCCTTAAAAATCTAGAATTAAGTCATTTATGACTCAAAAACGTGTTCTGTGCAGCCGTAGTTGGCCAGCGTGTAGTTGGCCAGAGAAAATACAAAACTAAATCAAATGAATTTTTAACTTGTAAAATTTTAACATTGGCCTTATGAGTTGCCATGATAGGAACGAAATAAACAAGGAAAGTGTAGAAAATAAAGTAATCGTAACAGCTGTTTGCAAACTACAGCCATCAAAGAAAAAGCGTGTCGGGTAAATATTGCATGGAGTAATAAAAAAGTGTAAGCATAAACATTATTAAATTGTTTTATGGTGTTTGGATGAACTGGAATTACAAAACAATACCGAGCGAGGCTCGGTCCACGAGGTACCAATAAACCCAATACCGCAAGAAAACTTTTAAAAGTCTGCCCCAGTTTATAAAATATATCATGCGAATCCCCCCCTTTCTCTGTTTAATCATCTTCGCCCAAAGAACACCAGCCTCGCTGTTCATTGTTTTCGGTCATTACAGCTGATTGATGAGCGAAATTTCCCTCTTGTTTTGCGGGGATTCCCAGCTCGTTCTGTTGGCAATAAAATGATTTTCTCCTAGTTTTCACATCTCTGTTTGATGTTCTTCCTTCATCTTCATCTTCTGCAGATGTTTCCGTTTGATTGTCTGATAATTACTGTTTTTGTGGAGAAAGGAACTTTGAAATGAAGTGTTCTGATGTTTCATTCTTTTTTATTTGCCATTCCGTTACTCATTTTTACTTTTAATTTTCCAGCCCCATTATGTTTTTGCTCATCTACCTGTTGGCAGGATTTGTGAAACTTCAAAAAGGTGATATTTGGCTTTGTTTCTTATAAATTATATAGAATCATGATAACTTTATGAAGCAACATTATGCTCATCATGATGACGTTATGTATTAGGCAGCAAGTGAAGATGTTTTCCTTTTTTAAGTACAGAATACCCTGTGCATGTAAGAAACAAACCAATATGAACATATACATCCAAATATTTATTTTTTACTCTGAATTAATTGAAATTTTCCTCCTGGATTGATTATATTTAGTTATCTGAAATCAGCTGTAAATTCATACACTTAGATTTGAACGAAAACATGAAACGTATAAAGTTAGTGAAGTAAATTTTTTAGAAAGTTTTTCCCATATCCATGAATAATTGCGACCTAAAGTTTTTTTATATGATTGGTTCATAGTGCAAAGTTGCCACTTCGTGTCGTCATTTCGTCAATTTTTTGTATGTGTTCGTCTAACAAACAGCAATGCGTACAAGGTCCCAAAGTATCTGGACGGTTTTCAAACAGAAATTTCTACACTCTGAAATCTGCAAAGCAAATGTCGACGATTTACATTAGAAACGTTTCAAGCCTTTGCTACAAATTTGTGACATGTTGGGGGCTAAGCGTTTCTTGAAGTCAACGCACAAAAAAGATATAAAATATAAAAAAAAGATTTAAAAGATAAAAGATAATTTAATCCTAATGTTAAAGATATTTTCATGCCTGTTACAAAATAAGACGGAGAGTGATTCTTTAACATTTTGGATATCTGTTAAAAGTGTCGTTTCGACATATAATTTTTACCATGTAACACATTTTTTACTAATTTTTGGGAAAGAAACTCGCAACAAATCTCTATCTTTGCGGTATATTACCTACAATAAGAAAATGTATAATGTTTGATAAAATTTTATCTGAAATTTTATATTTTTCATGTTTGGACAGCATGAGTCCATAGTGACTCTGTGGTTAGTGTGATCGTGAAAAAAAGAAAGTCAGTATTAATATAGGAAAAAGTGTTGCGATGGTCTGTTGATAAACCGGCAGGTGATCTGTTATATTGAATTTCAATTCGTACTATTTTATAAACATTGACGACAGTAATAATATAAGGTATTAGGCCGTCCCCATTGGAAACGCCCTTGTTTTAATGCCCTCTGAGGAGTTAGCCAACATACTACAATGCAAAAAAATATAATTGAAATATTCCTAGTTCGTGTGCATAATGGATTTTGATACTTTATTGCTGCTAGATTCAGCGTCATACACTTATAAGCTCTTAAATTATTGAAACAACTTTTACCTCAATCAAATCGGTAAATAACTGTTCCAATAATTTCGAAGCTCTCAATTATACGACTCAGTGTATAAAACATATCCACTGAATAACCAAACTGATCAGCCAAATCGAAAGAAATAAACACTAACAAAAAAAGAAAAAAATACTTTTCCCTTGGAAACATATTAAGAAATAAATAATACACTCTGATGTTAATCATGCAACTGTTTATGCGACGAGAGGATAGGCTATTTAGCAAATATGTGAAAAGTCCGCTAAACCGGCAACAGAATTACCACCCGCAGGGAATGTGGGTGATATACGGGGTAATTTATTACCCCTCTCACTGGGGTTGGCAACACTGCCCCCATTAAACATCTGGCCAATGAGCCATCAGTGGCCGTGCTTTTGGAATGGCTATGCCTTATTCATACGGATAATAAAAGTGGATGGATGGTGTATAATTTTTGCATGAAGCGTAAAGCTTAGAGTGATGAAAATTGAAAATGGAAAACTACTCTGGAAACGGAGGTGTGTCGATTTAGGCTGTGTTTTTATTTTACTCCAAAAAATTTCCTCAAACCTCATTTTTAAAATGTAGTTCATGAATGAACTTTGAAAAAAAAACCGATAGTCTTATTTTATAATGATAGTTAAATTAGTTCTTGTAGAGTTAGCCTACTATTAAAAATAGGAGTTAAAGTAATTATAGTAATAATTCACAAATCTAGAAATTAATGAATTTTTTATTTTCCAGGTAAGATGATTGAAGGTGATTCCGGACATTCGTGAAAAGTCTTTACTTTCGTGTAAGTTACATTTGCATTGTATATGTTAATGCATATTAAGTGATGTTGGGGGGGTGTACGTTTAGGCCTAGTTTGAATTCGCAAGTATATGAAACAAACAAATATTTGTGGTATATATTAAAAAATTCGGCGAGAATTGATAGATTGAATATACAATACATTAAATTAAATTTCCTTGAGTTGGAAAACGTTTTAAGTAAAAAGGATGGCTAAAATGAAAAGGTATTGTTGTACATTTTATGTATAAGACTTTGTAAGATGGTTGTAGGAAAATATACAAACAAGAGATTTTCAAATCAACAAACATTACAACACCGTGTTGTTGTTTCTTTTGTACTATAACAATTCACCGTTAAAAAATCTGAAAACTAAGAGACACATTCTAAATTATTGTACAAGAGCCCACATTACGTTACCACAAAAAAATATTGAAATTCCGATTGCCATCTGCGACTCAGTACGTTACTGCGGAGGAAAGGTATTCAATGCGTTATTCCCCCCCCCCTTCGCAACCCTCCCGCCCCCCTCCCCACACACACACACACACACGGCAATTCCCTCAGGCAATGAGGCAAGGTAACCTCGTACGCAGACCCACAGGCGTTGTAAAACTGCAATTTTACGGCGAATAAACCCCCAGTCGCAGTCGCTTCCAGTCATTTTTCTACGGATGGCGAGTGTTTTAAGATATCGGAATATCCTTTTCGATGTATTGAAACCATTAATATCGATATATAAGATGTATTGGGAGAAAAATATCGATATTTTCAATGTATAAAAAAAACTACATGGAGAAAAATCCAATTTTTTTCTAGTTCCAAGAGGAATCAGAAACAAATTTTGCTACCACGGAATTGAAGATTTTTCAACATCTTACCAGGGGAAATTGGTTTGCTTTTAAAACGCAAGATTTTATACTGTACTATATTTTAGTCTGACTGAAGTCTTTTAAATTTATCTTCAAAAACCTTTTCTCATAAGGCGAAGAAAAGAAATATCCTTTTTTATCGGAAAATATACCTTTTTTATCGGAAAAGAAATACAGGGTGTTTTTTTTTTAACACAACCCATTTTTGAGATTGAATAATACCAATATAAATATGTAATGAGTATTGTTTTATTGATCCTAATAACCTATTATTTAAGTTTGATCGCATTAGTTTACATTATGTGCTTAAACAGTCCGTCATTGACATTTGTATAAAGTTATGCTCTCTCCATCAAATTCCCGAACATGTGTTGCAAGGTACCTCTTTGAATTTATTGCATTAAATTTGTTAGGTTTCTTTTGAGGTGCTGAATATCTTGTGAATTGTTTTCGTAGAATAATACTACTTTACATGTCAGTGGAAAATTTCATTCAGATCGGACCACTTATAAGCGAGTTATCGTGCTTAAAGGCGCACTCATTAAAAACGCAACCCAAAACTTTATTTTATCGGTGAAGGACTATTTCCCCTAAGATCCTCGGATTTTACCCCACTATATTATTTTATTTGGGGATACATAAAAATTAAGGCTTGCGAAAACAATTCACAGGACATTCAACACCTCAAAACAAACAACAAATTTAATGCAAGAAATTCAAAGAGGTCCCTTGCAACACGTGTTTGGGAATTTGGTGGAAAGAACATAACTTTGTATAAATGCTAATGGCGGACTGTTTGAGCACGTAGAGTAAACTAAATGTGATCAAACTTAAATAATAGGTTGTATAAAATGTAAAGATCAATGAAACAATACTCATTTTATATTTATATGTGCATTATCAATCTTAAAAATGGGTTGCGTTAAAAAAAAACACCCTGTATCTATATTCTACACCAATAATAATCGGAACTAAAATATCGATATACGTTTACCGATATATTGGGACTAAAATATCGATATTTACGATATATCAGTATTTATGATATTCCTATTAGGGGAAGGTGAGTGTTACCACGTATTTTAATCTGTAGTATCGGAATATACTATACGGTTTATGGGAATAAACCGAAGGTACCGTTTTTACCCACGGGCGTTGTAAAACTGAAATTTTACTGTGGATAAACTCCCAAGACGCAGTCCCTTCCACCCTTCTCTTTAGGGGATGGCGTGTGTCTAAAAAATATAGATATGTCGTTTTTTATGGATATAAGCATTGAATATATAGCTAACGCAATAGAAGTAAAACCGCGGGCAACGGATTGTGAGCAACGACTTGAGCGTGCTCTGGCGAGAGCGGTCGTTAATTCAGGGGCAGTATCGTGCTGCCCCTGGTAGCGATTAGGCGAACTACTTATCTACCTGTCCCAGACGGAATGGCAGGCGCGTAGACGCTGATGCATATTCCCCCCCTCTCCCCCCTACACCAAACTTATCAGCCCAGCGTGCCAGCCAGCTGTTCACACCGCGCCGCCGCCGCGCCGTGGGGCAGAGCCCGGAGAAAAATACAAAATCAAAGTAATTTCGTTGGTTAGGTAATCAATGGTAAAATTATTTAAAGCTGCGAAGGCCTAGTTATTAATTAATTATTTGTTGACTAATATTGTTTGAAACTACTTAAATAACGATAACTTCCAGCTGTAAATTATCAGTATATGAAAAGTGGCCTGATTTAGGAAAATACTATTGATTACACAATGAAATTATATAATTATACAAATTGTTTATTACGTTAGTTTAAGAATATACGGATCTTCCCGTAAGTAAGTACTGCAAACAAAATTGTAATGTTGGTTCTTTAGGTCACGGCAAAAACGTCCATATTTTTGAACCTTGTCCTTCCTCGCCTTGTTTTTTGTTATTAGTCGATCAGTATGGATTTTTAAAAATAATTTGGCATTCCTTTTTAACTTCTTGAGGTACCAACTTTTAGTGTGTGTATTTTGATTGTTATGACCAACTCTGGTTTAAGTTTAAACTAAGCAAGAAAATTATAATTGCACATAAATTGACTTAAAATAGACAAAAAAACTTTATAAATATATATTGTGCAGCAAGCGTCTCGCACTGACTGAGATAAAGCGGCACATTAAACAAGCAGGTTATGAAGATCGCTCGTGCATTATCGGCTTTCACAATAATGTTTTATTATTGTTTGGAGCTTTCCAAACGTCATTTATACAAAATTCAACCAATTTTAGTAAAACAGTTTGTTTGGTTTATTACTAAGATCACCAGGTGAGACGCCGACCACCAGTAAGGGGCATATGAAAGCAAATATGAATGAAGGAAAACTGTAGAATGGATTATATGAAAGCTTTGTCACTGACAAAGATCAGCCCAATTGCTAATACAATGTTATTCGCGCTTTACTCCACTGTGCACCATTGCGCTTTGTTACGCAGTGAACTGAAGTTTTGACCTGGCCTATTGACTTTTGGCGCGTGTATATTAAAGAGCTCGATATATTTAAACTAATTGCATAATGTAATACTATGTATGGTATCTCCCCACTGCACTGACACGAGAACTTTCACATTACTTGCTCAACTGTGAATCATTATTCACTATGTATTATTTATTCATTTATTTTTTAACATAAAATTGATTACGACTATTGCTATTTCCTATCTATTAATACACACAATGTGTATAAAAAGGGGGAGCATAGCTTATAGTCTGTTTTTAAGTTAGGTATTCAAAACATTGTTTAGGCAATAGGTGTATGTACTAAGTTAGGACGTGCGCTGCTAGCTCAGCAGCTGTTAACAAAACATGGTTTTATAATTAGCTGTTCAAGCATTTGTGCCCTTAGGAATATTTTATCAAAACCAATATTTTACCTCCATTTTAACTGACAGATACAATACATACATGTATGGGGTTTATGAGTGTCGGACTTATGGTTTTCCTTAAAAATCCTGGATAAATAACGCTTTGGCTTTATTTATTACAGACTTCGGTACTGTTATTGTTATCATAGAGGTTGTTTAAATAATATGCTTTAGGTTTTTAAATTACAAGATCCGTCCTGACTACTGGTAAAAGATCGCCTTCTGGTAATGGTAAAACAATTTGTTTACATCTATAGAAGTTAATTTTCATGTTTTACAAAATGCTATTTTTATATTGATACACATAACTAAATTATTGATACAGATTAAGTGATTTAAATATACTGGCATTTTAATATATTCCAGTAATAATAAATATCCGGAATATTTAAGGTAAAATTATATATTATCTATCTATTATGGATATACATCTCTTGGGACAAGAGGGCGCCGTTTTATATTTTAGGGGAGATAGAGGGGCTCGTCCCCCTGTCAGCCAGGGCGACGACTTGCGAGTTCGTGCCGACGACACGGTCCATGTCATCACTGACTATATACAATGACGTGTTGATAAACAATGATGGAGTGATACGAACGTGTCAACAAACATAGTCTCCGAAGATCGACGGACAGAGATACATTCGTTGTTGCTAAGGTTAGCCATCCTGGCTAGTTAGTCGTGAGTGAGTGCGCTATTATCAACATTGACATAATAAAGTTAAAATAAATGGAAGCTTTGAGGTAATTTAAAAACAGCTTCATAATAAATGGTTTTGTTGAATGGTTTATTGTAAATAAATCACATGACTTAAATATATGTTTAACCTTGAAGCTTCTATCGATTCCAACTTTATTAAAGCGATTAACATCTGCAGTGTGTAAAAACGTGGCGTTCGAAAAATGTGATAGTGTTAAGAAAACAGTTTCCTCCGATTAACAAAGAAAGACAGATTTTTTAATGGTCTGGCCAGCCGCCTTGGTGGGTGAGTCGAGTGCGCTCTCTAATAACGATAAAACTGGATAAAATGTAAATACCATTTTCCTTTAAAGTAGTTTCCCCCCAAATATTTGTTTTTTTTAACAATACTAAAAATCGCCAGTGGTCAAAATTTCGACCAATTTTCAAATCGAGAAATAGGGATAGCTAATTTTTAAAAGTAAAATTTTCAATGTAATGTCCAGTCTTAATCCATTTGCACGTCTGTTAGTACTTTGGATGGTAGAGATTAAACTTAATGTCCTTTTTTATTTCATTTTTATCAACAAATTTTAATCTCTTCATTTTATTCAAGTGAGAAAACTATATTTTCTTCCTGTATATCTATGATGGAACCCATTTAAATATGGTATCTTCTCCAAATATTCCTGATTCCAATAATAGTAGTTTATGCAACGATTGTATAATGAATGTCTTTAAGCCACGAGTGAGATGTAAGTTAGAACACGAGCGAAGCGAGTGTTCTAAATATCTCACGAGTGGCTTAAAGGCATAATACAATCGTTGCATACACTATTTTATCTACGACCAACAATATACAACAAAATTTCCCCGAAGTTAAACAAAACTCATGACTTTTAATAATGATGGGAATAGGTCAACTAAAATTTGAGGTTAGGCAAATAAGCAGACTGAACCATGAATCGTTGTGGAACAATCAGCTGATGGGATAAGTAATCTCAAACATGAATCGTAATGCAACAATCAGCTGATGTGCGAATTGCGTAATTGTTATTATGACACTACTTCCGTCAAATGCCGAGCTCTCATTGGTCTAGAACCAGTACTCTAAAGTGACTCCAGTACTCTAAAGTCGTCATTAGAGTACTGCTTGGTTTTTGGTGTTTTAATGTATACCATTATAATGTTTATTGTAATACCATAATTGGTGCTTATTGCAATGGTCGTAGATAAAATCCTTTTTAACACGATTTCCAATAACAAAAGTGGCTTGAAATTGTTTGAAAACTATAATGCTAACCTGGATGTCACTTCTAACGATTACAAAAAAATAACATAGTAAAAACAATTACTGACAGTCATTTCACATCCAAGAAATGAAAAAATTGTACATACCACTGAAAACACTAAAAAATAAAACTATTTTTTTCTTTCTTTTTTTGTTTTTTTTTCTCCAAGATCTCTGATAAGATAATCGTTTCCATTACGATCGCTATCTTTCGTGGTTCTTCAGTGCGCTCTCTAATGTAATCTGTAGTCTTATAGGTATTAATATTATGTCATTTATATAAGGTAACTCTGTAAGTTTATAATATTGTATTTACTTATTTAGAAAAATAGATTGTACGATCTATTTCATTTTAGATTCAAGCTAACTCCTCATAATGTATTCTGTATATTTAACAGTATACAGAATCTTGCAGCTACTAATTTAATCATCTAATGTTACAGTCTAGAAGAACACTCTTGTTTACTACTTTTATATTACTTTTAGCGAATTTCCCCCTATAGGGAAGTAGCTATTACCGTAGGCGGCACGGTGAGACTTAACCCCGGCACCATGTTATTATTCAAGTTACTGTGAAATGTATCTTATTATTCTAATGCACACATTTATTGGTCAAACTGTATTAAATGTATTGATACTTCGAAAAGAATGCAAGAAGAGGCTATAGGCCTACAAATTTCTCAATCTATTTTATACAGTGATACGTTATTTGCTTAAGGGTCCTCGGATATCTCCATTTTACCTCTGAAATATTACTTTGTTTTTTAAATTCTTGATAGCTGACACACTGCATTTAAATTTCACCTTGATACTTTATTTCAAAATAAACTTTAATATTCAGTTTCTTTCTGAGCAAGTGGATTGTAAATACAACTTCTAATTATTTTATCAATGTTATAAATGTTTTGTTTCGTAAAATAATATTGTATTAATTACGAAAACTACATTTGTTGTTGTTAAAAATAATATTTCATAGTGAACATTTAAAAAGGTCTAGTAAATTTTTCTCATTACAGTGAAATTTTCACTTTATACTTACAGACTAGTGTTACTTTAGATACATCCAAGTGGCATAAAATATATAATTTTATGATATTGGGATTGTAGTTTTAAATATATTATAATAACAATAAGTTTCCTGCATCGTTTTAAAGCATCGCAAATAAACACAGCATTTGTAAAATCGCTTCTTAATCATTAATTATAAGTGTGAATTTAAAGTTTGTTATGACTGACTCCCCGTTCTGCCGCCGCTGCCGCGACCGACTCGACTGCACTGACGCAGTGACGCGGGGGCGGGAGACGGAGCGGAGCGGGCGAAATTAAATAATTTGGTTGAACACCTGCAGCCGCTACCAAGGTCATGATCCGCCGTGGCTACGCGAGCGCGCCAAGCGACGAAAGTCAGTACTACGACCATCCTCCATGGCTACCCGAGCGCGCCAAGCGAGGCCGGGCAGTACTAGGTACAATACTGATGGCGCTACCTAGCGAGAGCGGTCAGAACTACGTCAATATTTTGAGTCTATTGGCGGCCATTAGGCTTGCCTTCTCTTGCGTTAGCTATATATTCAATGATATAAGTCTGTAGTATCGATATATTGGGTTTATGGGGATCAGAACATCGATAAACATCGATATATCCGATGTATCGGAACAAAATGGAAATTAAAAATTAATTAATTTTACAACCTTAAAGTTTTTTAACACTGTTTTTTAAATGACAAATTTCTGCAGACTGACAACAAATGAAGGATTTTATCGAGGTCCCCAAAAACACCGTACCAAAAGGTTCGGTTTTTGATAACGAATGTTAAAAGCTCCTGAAGCCCCACATTACTCAATTTTAGTCAAATAATTCGTTTGTGGTATTCATTTTTGTCAATAATAATCCCATTTAAGTGATACTATGTACCGTAATCAGGGTTAAAATTGTGAAATTCGCCTTGTACTTGATAAACTTTCTAGCTTGTTTTTTGCTGACTTAAAAAAAGGTAAAACTTAAAAACCGTAACCTCAGTTCCGAAGTCCCAAGCCCTGAAGTAAGTTCACTTTTAAGTCCTAATCCTTAACTTCAATCACGTATCAAGCCTACAGAAGGAGACAAACAACATGTCCCACATCGTTCGTTAGCCAATTGCTAAAAAATTAACATTAGTCTTATGGAAGGTGTGGGCAACGTTATTTGACTCGACTGCATTGTCCGAGTCAAATCGCGTGGTCAGAGGTATCTTCTAATGTTGCGCTAAGCTGGTGTCGAGCGCTGGTGTCGAGGGTGTCGAGGACTTATAAAAAAATAGTTCACCATTAATGCTGCAAGAGAGCAGCACCGTCGCTGCCCTATCCTAATTTAACTTAACTGTAGCCAGTAAGTGGATGAAACTAGTAACTAGTAACTTAACTGTAACTGGATTTAACTGTAACTAGCAAGCACTTGGGCGCAACAGAAGACCCATTTAAAAGCGAACTCTGTTAGATTCTTCTCTGTGGCGTGGCCCAAGCCGATTGCAAGGCCATTGCTAAAATTAGGGGCTTGCGAGTACTCGATTATCGAGCTTTTTCCGAACCGAGTTTAGACTACTCGACTCGAGTTGAGTAGTTACTCCCGCCGTTTACCCGGAATTTTTACGCGCGTTCGCATTTCACGGCCGTTTTCACACAGTCATGAACAGCCACCATACAACTTTTGTTAATTTACTGTATTTGAAATTGAGGTGGTTTTTGAGTTATTAATATCAATAAATTTAGATTAGTATTGTTTTTCTTTCTACAATTTGAGATATTTTCTTGCCAAATCTTTTCAGATCTTTTCTGTTCAATGAGATAGATTTAACTTTAATTTTTAAACCTACAAAAAATATGTTACAAATAGGCCTACTCTTTTTTAAAGCAAACAGGGGCAGATGTTGCTTGGTTTTTACCTCCTCGGGCTGAAAGTAAAATCAAATATTGAATAATAATTAATGTAAAATTATGTTAAGAGTGACCTTAATTGTCGTTTCATTTCATTTGAAAACAGGTTTAGTTTTAACTCATAGGAACACTTCCCGGTTTAATAACTAAAAAATATCACATAGCATGTGTTCAATAATAAGTATGATAAATATTAACTTACTATTCAAGATATCCGACTCGAAAAAAACTCGAAACTCGTGAGTATTTTTTAAAACTCGACTCGACTTCGAAAATCACTACTCGCACACCCCTAGCTAAAATGAATATAGGTCTTGTGGAAGATGTGGCCACGTTATTTAAGTCGGCTGTATGGTCCGAGTCAAATAGCTTGGCCCAAGCAAATTGCAAGGCCAATGCTAAAATTAACGTTAGTCTTATGAGCGGACTCGGCCATTTCGTTTGGATCGGCCTGCACACTGCGGCAAGTGGGCGATAAAGGTCAAGGCAATAGAAAGGGCGTCAGAGGAAAGGTTTATTTGATTTTTACTGCATTAGGTGAAGGTGGGCCTTTATAGTCTTGAGAACAGAGAATGGAAGTGAAATAAATTGAGATAAAATATTGTTATTACGATGACATGAACGTTATACGGCCCTTTTACATTTCAATGTAGAGTGAGTAAGCATTACCTTGGCAATCTTTTATTCGATAGCGATCTTATAGATATCGAATTCGGATTTTCTGAGCAGAACCCCAAGCATTTTCAAGATCTGTTGCCTCGTTTACAGCATAAAACAAGGAGTAGAAACAAATTCAACATTCCCCACCACAACACCTCATTTTTCAAAAACCAGATGTTTTACAATGCTGTGGTATTTTTTAATGCCCTCCCTGACCACCTCAGGATTGAACCCAACCAAAATAAATTTTAGTTCCAACTTAAGAAATTTCTGGTATCGAAATGTTTTTATAATATTGGGGATTTCTTTAATGACAATTAGAAGTAGTTTTATTTTTAACATATAACCCATTGTATTCTTATACTTGACTCATGCCAATGCTGTAAAATGTTATATGTGGCAATAAAGAATTATTTGATTTGATTTGATTTGGATCCGTAGATCCATCTTCGGTCAAGGGTCCAGGTCAACCAAGATTAGTAATGAAAACTATATTCACCCAATGGGTTTTGTATTCTTCGTTGTTAATGTGATTTATAAGTATAAAACCACAGTTTTTATGTTCAGTTAAGGTAATTTGTTGGTGTTTATTGTAATATTTGTCATATGTGAAGTGACTTTGTACTAAAAAGAAATCCATTGGGCGGATGTAGTTTTTATTACTGAACTATAGGTTGACCTTGACTGAAGATAGATCTACGGATACGAAATCGATGTCTATAGGATCGCTATCGAATAAAGGATTGCTATGGTAAAGCTTACTTAAAATACATTGTATTCAAGCATTCCGGTTGCTAAAATGATTAAATTTATGTTTCACTTATTTAATCTCAAAGGAAACACTGATATCAGTCGTGTGGTTTAACGGCACGTTAAAATCAGCTGGTGTGCCCTATCTTTATTTAAACTGAGTATGCGCAGACATGAGTCTTTTCTTACTAGCAACACTCATTATAGCTGATGAAACAATCTAATCTGTTGAAACAGGAAATGACGATTTTGGCTCAATAATCGTACAAACATATCGCGCGAAGCACTATAGACTAAAGGCGTTATGCAACCAGACAAAATTGTTTATGATATAATAAAATTTCATTAATTGTCATGTAATACAGAGCTATCTTCTTCGTATCCTAGACAATTCTGCTACTTGGAGGTTTGCTGGAATTGCGGATAGTTATAAGCGATGGATTGTGTATGTGATATTCCCCGGAGGAGATATACGTCCGCACTAGTGCATAATGTTCACCCGTATCTTCATGGTTAGACCAGTTGTAAGTGATTGGCGAAATCGTGCTTCGGATTCCACGTTAAACTGTAGGCCTCCTAGTAGTTACCTTTGGCTGAGGTACTATTAATTTTTCAGCCCTGCATAAGAAAAATGTCGGCCTTTTTTTAGTACCGATACAAGATCTCCCCACAATCATCCTTCTCTCATATTTCGGGTTGAATGCGCTGAAATTCCCGCGTCCCGGTCTTAAAGAGGTATTAAAAATAATGTCATTCAGAAGGAAGTATTAAAATTATAAATAAATACTAATAATACAAATATACATCAAACTTCTTCAAGCGATGCTCAGCCCCGATTTCTTTCTTAAAAAAAAGAAATTCTTCTAAATAACGTTCCGGCTTTGCAGACTTTTCGAAAGGGGAAAAGAATAAAAGCCTAATAACTACCTGGGAGTTTGAAAACTTGGGAATTCTTCGCGATTCCCAATCAATGATCAAATCAAAAGTCCGTCGCAGAATTTAAGCTAATTTAAACTTTGGGAAAGCCCCTCTGCCGGGAATTCGTTCGTTTTAAATAAGTTTCTGCCAGAAGGTTTCTTATCGATCGGTAGTAACTATTAGTTACTTTAGAAAAACAACCTTAATTTTAAGGGCTCAAATTATTTAGGAAGATAATTAGACGAAAGCCCTTATTTCATTCTCTTTTCGTTGTTTGGATGGGTGATTTAAGTAAGTTTTACTGATTTTTTTGGAGTGCTAAAAAATCAACAGCGCCAAACAAACGGTCTGATAAAATTTTAACAGTCCCATACATTCGAGATTGAAGTGTAATCATAAATACGAAAACAACCTTACTAAAACCTAATTATCATTGATTATAAATTCTACACTATTGCACTTATTATCTAATCATCACGCACAACTAACTAATTATGTCCAGTATTGACTTATTATATTTTGAAAGTAAGTCCAGTTAAAGAAACTAATACGAGGTGCATCCCATTATCAAAAATTATGTATATTCCTAAACAATTTTAAAGAGTTTATTAAAATTCATCTGGCAGGAAAACTTTTTCTCGTGTTTTTTCGTGCTAATGTAAGTAGTACACAGATGTAAAATAAAAAACTTCCCTGAACATATCTTTCACTTGAAATGTTTTAACATGCATAACGATTTTGCAATGCGAAGAAAACATTGTAGTCCTCACAAGCGGAAGGGGGTGGAGAAATTTACACAGTAAAGTCATAAAAGGGGTTTGAAAATGCTTCGGTTGGGCCCTGGGGGAAAATTAGCAACCTCGTATTACATCATTGGGCCACCCAAATGGGCGTGCGGGTTAAAAACTTGAAGGGAATATACGGAATATTTCGCTCCAGTTAACTGAACTCTTAGCACAGCAAAGATTTCAGCGTTAGCGTTTACACATTAACGATACAAATTCAAGTAACTAGTTAAAATATAACTTATTGATTAGCAATATGTGAATTATTTTAATAAAGGATGTGAACGTAAAACGTCTTACAACAGATAAAATAAATTTCAACTGAAAATATTTTGACGTACAAGACGGTAAAATTATACACAAAATGTAAAATGACGATTAATTTCGATTGGTCAAAATTGGAGGTGATTGGTGTGACATTACGAAGTTAATTCCCATTTTCCACTTTAGTCCTCAATATGTTTACCTTAAGATTGTAAATAAATTGAATGATATTTTTGAGTTGTAAGACCATCTAGCCCAAATCCAGTTATTTGGTTGATAATCGTAATAGTTATTATTGCATTTAATAATTAACTGTTTCCAACAACAATATTTGTATTGATCAAATAATTTATTTATTCCCTTCCAAAAATGATTCTCTCAACAATAAATTATTAAAATGATAACCTCAAAATGATTAGTTCGTAATCCTGCACATATATTAGTAATGTTTTCAACATCATGACTTGCAAAACACCTTAGGTAATTCAGAATCATGCTACTTAACCTATTAAATATTTATATACATAGCTGTAGTTAAATTCTCGTTTATTTCAACTCTTGAATTCATAACGTTTAGTAAAAATACCTGATTTTTTAAAATAACATTTATTTAATTAAGTAACTTTCATTAAAATATCCAGGCAGTAGATAATTAGTTAATGCAAACCAAACAACAAACTAAAAAAATCAATGAAAACACTCAACTAATCTTAAAATACATAACTTTCCGCAAACATTTCCAACCGGCAACGACTTGGTTCAATCGGAGGTCTGACTGGCGAACAGTGACATCTGTGAAATTAAAGTTTTAATAATTTACGTCCAATCAGCTGTTCTGTTGCACCTGCGACAGCGACGTCGCTTTGTTGTCGCCGCTATGCATTGTTAATTGTGCTGTTTCACACCGATAGTTTTTGTACGATTTGTTCAAATGTTTTCGAGGCTGTTTATCTGTAGTTAGGTTTATAGTGTTTATGAATATGATTGAATTTCAGTATTAGCTCATTGACTGCAAATATAGGAGACTTTTCATCGGCATAGTAAAACGTGGCATAGCCATCTCTAGTAATAAGGCCGCGGCCTTCGACCTGGCAACGTCTTTTCTCAAGGGTTTTTTTACATAGTAAAACCATTGACTTTCCCTTACAGAGCCAGTTGGTTTAAAGTAAACAAAAAATAGTGCCATAAGAGAGTATGGATAACCAAATCGAGCTGATTTAATCCGCTGAACCCTTGCCTGTTTCCATTTACTAGCGCCGCGGCCTTGTACTAGAGATGGTTATGAAAGCGTCAAACTTTTATGTCAGCCAGGATTTGAAAGAGGTCGTATTTAGAGTGTTCTCCAACAAAGTACGTAATATATTAATAAATACGCTTTTAGGAGGATATGTTCCGATTTTGTGTGTTCTGGTATCAAACGTAAAGAAAAGTATCCTTTTTTGATCTAATACAGTTTTTAAAAATCAAATTAATAACTGAAATAAACAATTTGAAGTAACTTAGACAAAACAAATTAGGCTCGTGTAGTTTAAAGAAATTATTTCCGTATCTAGTTTACTGCTTAAGATTTAAGATTCGTGAATACTCAATGGTTTGTTTAAAAAATTAAGGAACTAAACATGCGGTTTTTAATGTCAAAAATCACGCCGGTAAAGTTTTATTTTATTTTGATGGAAATACGCTGTACACTCCATTCAGACCTTCTGCCAAAAGCGTTAACAAACAGTTATTCAAATTAAACTTCAATTTACAACCAATCAAAACTTTATTAGGTTAAAGGTCAGTGAAGAGAAATAACCAAATTTGCAAAACCTAAAAGGTAGGCCTATAATACAATCTAGTTTAGGTTCATTCAAGTACTGCAAGTTACATAGTTTTCCAATCTACCTCCCTCTAACTTTAAATTAAAACCATATTACAGCAACAAACCTTCAACTTTCTTAAGTGTTCTTTGAAAAGTAACCTTTTAAAACTTTTAACAACCCCGTTGCTGATGAAAATTACAAAGTTACAATGGAGGGTGCCGTCTAGAGTACAGTAGGCCTACTTTGTTAAATTAAAATAAATCATTTAAGTTTTTGCCAACAATTTCATTATTATTTGTCTTAGCACTGATTCTTTCATTTAGCCCTGTTTAAGCCCTAATGTGTTTAGTAAGACTTATATTTTTTGTGGTTGCCTTTTCAACTTAATTAGGGGAGAAAGTCAGAAGTAGAAGCGATTTATTGATCACAAAATAATTTGTAAAATACGTATTTTCAAGTTTTACTTCACAATTTCGGTTCATCATAAAGTGATTGACAGCAATTGCAATTAAGTGTTTTTCAGCGATTCGTATACAAGGAAAGGAATTTTGACTAGATATCATCTTCTGATCTAACAGGACTTGTAAATGATAACACACTTTAACGAAGGAGGAAGCAACGCTCATTGTCTTTGTAACCCCTGTGTCATACACGTTCACCCTGTCAGGTCTATTTATAACTCTCTTCTATTTAGTCACTAACGCTTACCCTTCCACTTTAATTCCTAAATAACAGAACTAACTTTATCACTTTTAGAGAGCAATGTAAACAAGGGTAATCAAACAGCACTGACTATATCTCTATTTGCTTACGAATAAAAAAACTAAACATAGTTTTCATGGTTAATGGTAATAAAAATGTTTTAGGTTTTTGATAAAAACTATCAAAAAAAGAATTTGGTGGTTTTTTCTTGGAATTCGAATTTGTTCTAAAAACCCTGATATTACGGTGCTCGAGGAAATTTGGCAATCAAACGCCATCCACAATGATTTCGACTTTACAAAAGATCCAACTGGTGACGATCAGTAGCTAACTTATGCTACAAAGGATTACGTTAAAAATATCCAGATATAAATAGCTTCAGCGTTAAGATTTTCTTTAGAAATAATTTATACATTTTATTTTTTTACCACGAGTATTGGTAGAGAAATCGAGGATTCTGCGGGAAGGGTGAACGCGCCCTGACAGAGGAGTAAACCATCGCATGCTGCACGACACCGAACCGACCGCGGACCTATTCATGTCTGGGGGAAGTTTACCTTCTAAATTTATAAATAAAAAGGGAAGGTTTACTCGAATCCTTGTAGAATGAAAAATCCCAAGGGAAAGAAAGTCCAGAGGTAAATGACCTAGCCCTAGCCCAGCCTACACGACAAAATGATTTTTTTAGCATTGGTATTACGGATTGCCTGGGTATCATTTTTAATGTGGAATAAGGGTTGGTATTATGTCCAAAACCTTCGGGTTATTTTCTTGTAACTTCTATCAGAGTTATGTAGTTCAATTAAACCTCTTGCTCCCCGCAGTGAATGAATAGTTGGGCTTATGAGATCATTTTTAACACGGGTTTAACCCTCTTAACGAACCTTTTCGATGGCTTGGAAAATACCGGTGTGACTGCCAATTCCACTGTGAAACCTTGAAGTCTATTATTTAATGATTTTATCACTAGAGAGTGCTGTTTACATTTTCATAGAAAAATGGGATACGTTAGGCAAGCAATAAATATGAATGAAGGGTTTTTGTGTGTAAAAGGCGCCTTTAGTACATAGTATGGGCTGTGAGACTGTCAATCCATTAATATGGGGAAAGAAGAAGATGATTTAAATTTATTGAAGATCCAAACCTCGGCCTTTTCGGTCATTACTTTTTCATTTCATGCTTAAATACGCTTTTTATCGGATAAAGTAGTCGTGACAAAAAGCAATCCTCCACATAAACCCACATGAGAAACACAGGTATATTTTACCACCAACGTAAGCTCTTTACATTTTCCGAAGTAAACATTTATAGAAGGAAGTAATATTGGATTCTGAGAAAAGTGGACTTATAGTAAAATATTTATTGTTTACCTTAGTAAACCTTTTATAATGCACTCAGGTCATCAATATTAGATGAGGATTTCGCCATCTGCATAATGGTCTACAAAATATAAAAATACGGATTTACTGAAGCATCTTCTAGCTTGGTGTGCGTTTTCCAGGAAAACTATAACAGAAAATAATGGCAAAACCCGCTTAAATATGAATTAAAGTCACTTATTTCCCCGGGGACCTCGCAGCGAACTGGGAATATTTGTTATTTCCACAATGTCATTATTTCAACCCTCCGGGGAATACAACGTTTGTATTTGTTTTACGAGTTTTGTTATGTTTTTATAATTTCTCTCCCCTTAAGGCTCGAACATTGTGTTTGCATGTTTCGGATAAATTGTGTGTTTTGATGTCCGTATTTTTAACGTCGATGTAAAAGAAATGTAATGAAAAGGAAATCTTTGAATTTTTGTTATGATTAAAATCTTTAACTTTATGTTATCGTCCAAAAATGATGATGCTTTAATATTTAACACTAACTTACAATGATCCAACAATTTCACAACCCATTTCTTTTATCATACATTTGTAAATAAGAAGATATTGTCATAAGTAAAGAAGTTAATCGCAAAATAACTAGTTCTCAACTCCTTTATTTTCCTCTTTTTGAAATGTTCCTTGTCATATATGTTAATGAATTAAGCAAGAACTTAAGCAACTTAAATAATAGCAACTTAATTTTTCTTTCTAATCGCTCAATATTAATTGTTTTTTTTTATTATTTTTGAACAACTAAATGTTGTCTGTTGTATTTTTTACAAAATATCTTAATCAAAACTACTTTTTTCTTTAAATCATTATATTTTAATGAGTTTTTTTTATAAAAATTATCTTTTGATTCTCATAAATAAAAAAATATTACGCCTGACTGGAAAATTAACGCTCGGTCGGACCCAAAAAACATGCGTACCACTTCGGTAAGGTTCGTAGATCTTCGTAGCAGCTCGACCATTCTTGTTCGTTTAACTTCGACTACCTTCGGCTGTTTCCGGCACCTCTCGACAGTCTCGACGTTTTCATCAGTCAACAAGCCAACAATGCCCGTCCTATCTTCTACCGGGTACTTATCGCCCAATAGCATTTACTCAACTAAAATGGGTTCCTTGTATTTACACACTCAATGGGACCCTAGAACCGTTAGGGTTATTAGTAGACATCCCAAGAATCCTGATAAAGGGTTAAATGCAGACTGAACCTATCTGGACGCAGGTTATTGCTCCGACATTGGTAACAGAATGACTAAGTCGGTTAGAATATTGTATATACTTAATTACACTGTAAAATTACCCACTCTCCCCCGTGTGTGAATTGAAGTTTACGAATCCATTAGAATCGCCCGTGTACTGTCAATTCTAGATTACATTAACAAGGTTAAAATTAAAAAAGTTACAAAATTAAAGATTTTGTTTTATAATTCTGAAATTTTTTGCGAATAAGGATTTTGTTTTAAGTTGGTTTGTTGTGATCATGTCATTTGTTGGGGTAATCCTAGGTTAAAGAATACTGCAGATGGGGGTTATATCTTCTGACACCTCCCAATAGTTTCTTAATCTTTTTCCTAAACGGTATTCGTGACCCTAAAGAAGAAAAAACAAAAATACGACCTCCATTGTAACGCTTTAACCACTTCAACCTTTCGATGTTTAACCCCAATTTATAAATACCTCAGTCACGTTCAGCATTACACATAGCACGACAATTTGAGAGCTGGTGTGTTTGGTGTACTCTGTGTAGTTTGCTCTCGGTCTTGTGGCTTTGTTCAGTAATCCTTTTTTCCAAATACATTTTGTGGCCTAATTTTTTTGTACCAAAAAACAACTGCCTTTCAACTGCTTCAAAGTTTTGATTTCACATTTTTAAGCCACCTTTAATCTCAGCCCCAGTCAGGAACATATAGTATGACTATGCACGAGATTATGTGTGTGTTAGCACTCTGTGACACTTGCTCTCGGTCTGTAAATAATCCCAAACACAAAATATTCAATCCTGAAACCTCCCAATAGTTCATAAACTCTCAGAACCTACCTAAAGTTTTTTTCAGACGTTTTTGTTCTGATTTCACTTTGTAGCCCCCTTTAGTCTTAGTCATCCATTACACATAGTAGGACAACACTAGCTTGTGTGTACTCTGTGCTCTGTGTCACTTGCTCTCGGTCTGGCGGCAGACGCGGCGGCCTTGGCGGGAACACAACGCCGCCAAAACAATCACCAGAGCAGCTGACGATCAAGGCCGGCACATCTGTAGTGTTGCAATCTGAGATGAACAGGATATCGTTCTTGCTCTGTATTTCCTGGATGTCGAAACCAAACTCGAGGAAGATTAGCTCTCTATTACAATCGTTGGTTACGCTTGTCCATCCAGCATGTATTTATTTTTCATGAGTCAGTCGCTTTTGTTTAGTATAACTCATACATTTTAATCCGAGATAGGGATTTTTTCATGGAGATTATTATGCGTGGAATAATTTTAAACTATCCTCGCCCGATCTTCGCACGGCTAGTTAAATAGCTAGAAAATTAATATTGTTCTAAAGATAACCGAAAACAAGCTACCAAAAATCTGAATTTTCATCAGAAGCTATATATATAAAAAGCTAAAACCCATTGACTGACTGACTGACTGACTGATTACAGATTCTCAAAAACTATAAGGCTAAGAGCCATGAAACTCGGCACAAATATTCCTCACAGGCTCTAGATGCGCACTAGAAAGGATTTTGCAATATTTTGTCTATAAAGGGCTAAATATAGTATATTATAAAATACAATATGGCGGCCACTTTTAGCTTTCAAAGCTTAATTTCTCAAAAACCACAATACTTAGGGCCATGAAACTTGGCACAATTATTCTTTACAGGCTTAAGATGCGAAAAAATGAAAGGTTTTAAAAATATACTTTCTCAGACGGCTAAAATAGATTATTTGAAAAAATTCAAAATGGCGGCCATTTTAGTTTTTCCTAACTATGGATGGGAGTCCTGTCGAATATTTTCAGGGAACAGAAAAGGTACGAGAACTAATCTACAGAAAGAGTAAAATTTAAAAATTTAACGAGAAACGTTTTGGGGAAATAGGTTTTTGGTCAAGATATTTACCTCCTACTTTTTCTTACAGTTTTCGGTTTTTTTTTCAAAAACGTGCTAAATTCAGATTGATGTCAAGTCGAAAATCCACCCTTAGTGTCTTCTTTGTTTTATATTCCGGGTTATTCTCATACTCTGTATTGGCAAATTGGAGGAAGTTAGTTTATACCATTTGCTAATCATGATGGGAACATGTTTAGAGGAAGCGTTACACTTTCTCATTTTCATCTCGAGTGGAATAATCAGCTGCATCTTAAGGGTTTAATTGCACGCACAAGATCCAAATAAATCAGTCCATTTGTTAATATTCCTAAAAATTGCACAAGGCATAATATAGTTGAATTAAAATTAGCTATCCTTTCAGCGGGCGAAGCTGCGGGTATATCTGCTAGTATATCTATAAAAATCAACGGGAGAAGTCGAAGGGGAGATTAAAAAATGTCAGTTGGCCTACTTGTGGACCGGGTTCATAATCTATCTTTTAGAAAAATTTCAGCTCAGTCATTCGGTAACTTTTGAGTTCATCTGAAACAACAGAGAGGCAGAAACCAACTATACTTTATAACAGTACGTTTTATGATACAATTATATAATACGATCAGATAACGGTGATTAAATAAAAAGGGTTGGTGAAAAAACACAGTGAACTACAATAAAAATAAAACACTAATAAACCAAGGAACTGGTGATAAAATAACGTTTTGTAGCTTCAAGCCAATTAAAACAAAGGTAATATTTTTTATGTGTGACTGTGATTTCAATCAAGCGAGGCAGGCCACGACAGTAAAGAAGTTTGCTTATGGCATGAAATTAGTCACCAACGTCGCTACTAGAATAAAAAAGATGTTCAGAAAAATTCAGAAACAATGATTAATTTTTCTGATTTTGTTTGTTTGTTTGTTTGTTTGTTTTTTGATTTCCGTAAAGGTAAAACAAACACCATAATCAGCATAATCGTTCCTTTGCTAATCCAGGCGAAACATAGAAAACAACTCCCCTCAACACTAAAGGCACGGGATGAGGAAAATTGAGATTTTCCTTATGAAGGAAACTTCCCTTGTTAAAGTCATAGTAATTAAGGGAGGAAGTTTTTACCCTTTCGGTCGCGTAAGCGAAAGGATGGTTAAATGGTTTTTAAATAACGATCACTCTTTTAATCCTTAGGCAATTTGCTTTATCAATCCGAAATTTGTCCAATCCTTATGCAAATATGGAGATGGGGCATATTAAAAATCGCTCTTGAAACTTACTACGACCACAGTCGTTCCGTAAGACTAATGTTAATTTTAGCATTGGGCTTATTGATGGCGTGCGGGTTTTGTTATTTGATTCGAACTAAACAGTAATTTCAAATTGGGCCCGGTTGGGTAGCCCGATGATTTACTTCAACTATTTATAAGGAAGAGTTTGGTAAAATGACAACACAAAGTTTGCTTATAGGGGAGATGAGTGGTAATTATCCTTAATAATGGTCAGTTAATCATGTTAGATAATTATTTAAATGTTGGACGATAGGTAGATGCTTAATTATCTACTATCTACTTTATTAAGCAAACCAGTAGTGAGTAGGCCTACTATAATAATAAGCTTTATTCTTTGAACGGCATTGATCAAGAAAAGCTGACTTTTCATCAACCAATAGTTGTTTTCGATTTACTTAAGCTATGAGCTATGAGAAATTAATACCATATTTATGTACCATATTAATTTACCATATTAATACCGATTTATTTTATTTATGAGCTATGAGCTATGTGCTCTTTTAGGTGGACACATTTTTTTAACTTTATCAAAATCAACTTTTTTTATCCAGCTTCACAGTATTTCGATGTAATTTTATTTGATAAAATTTAACTCACTTACCTGTAATTAATTATCGGTAGAGGAAATTATAGTAAAAAGTGCAGTCAAATTTGAACCTAAGCATATTTTTATGTGCGCCCGTCCCTTTTTATTTAACAATTATAATAATTATTTCATAATAATTAATACCCATTATTAATCCCTTTTTTATAATTATTTTTCCATCGAGCCGTAAACGCAACCAAAATCACAAACCACGCTCTCAAGTAAACCCAACAACAAACACCAGCAACTACAATGTTGTGACTGCACCAAAACAGCTGGAAACTAAAAAAAATATTGCAGCGTGAAAGCACAGGATCAGAAGCAGAAGCAATAAAACGGGCAAGGGCTTAAGGGTAGCCCAGGACAAAAACACTTGGTTGCAATAAAAAACCGTTTGCAACAATAGACACGTTATATGCTCCTGAGAGAGAAGTGTTTATTACGTTCATAATCAGTTCATCTTGATAGATAATTGTTTACATATTACCTAATTGTCTTCTTTATTTAAAAATACCCCCGTTGCAGCAGACCTGCATACTCAGCGAATTTCAAATGCAAATAACATATTTCAATCCAACATAGCGAGATTTGACATGTTTTTGAAAGCTCCATAAGAATAACATGGGGAAAGAGTATGCAGGTTTGCTGCTACGGGTATATTAAAACTGGGTGGTTTTAAGTCAATACTTAGTAGATCTGAACTAGAAGAAGCCAATTACCAAGTTTTATCAAGATATATTGAGAAATAAGCGAAATATATAATTTTACTTGCATAAGGTTAACATAGGGACAACGTACTGTGTTTACCACTTTCAATATCTCGGTTACCAATGGACATAGAGCAGTGATTCAAATACTAAATTGTTTGTTTCTTTGAGCTGAATTCAATGGTGCCATCAAAAATTCTATAAAATTTTGTTTTTCTATGTAAAAAACTCAAAAAACACATTTTTAAGGGGGTTTACCCCCCTTTACCCCACCTTCCGGTAGTCCGATCGAGCTGGTTTACGAACTCGTCCGAATAATTACTACTTTAAAGGTCTGAGCCAAATTTTATTCCGATCGGGCCATTTTTACGGCCGCTATCGTGCTTAAAGACACACACACACACACACACACACACACACACACACACACACACACACACACACACACACACACATATATATATATATATATATATATATATATATGTATAGATAGATATTATATATGTATGAAAATGAACGAATAGTTTTTTTTACTCCTGGGGGCCCCAAAACGAAAAGTTATCATGGTCGCGGGCTTAGGTCTTACCATGAGTACTACGGTAACAGCTTCTTCCCTATAGGGGAAATTCGCTAAAAGGAGTATTCTAATAATATTATTTATTCTTTGGACGGAATCCATCATGAAATGTTATCCACCAATAATTGTTTTCTATTATTTAATTTGTAAGGAAGATTTTTCTTGCTGTGAATAAAAACAAAAATTTACTTTTTTATATTTAGCTTCACATCATTTAAGTTTCAATATAATTGATGTACTTCATTTACATGTACTATAATATTGCTAGAAGAAATCATAGTAAGAAGTGAAATGAAATGAAAAATTGCTTTATTTACAAAATAAAGTGCGATCTTATTCGAACTTTAAAATGTAATTTTGTCGACCCTGCCCTTTCTGAAGCAGGGGGTTCCGCTGAAAATGCAACCGAAATAAAATCTCTCCCTCTTAAGTACACCACCAACCAACACTAATGTGACCTCACACAACATTTACACCAAAAAAACAAATATTACCAAGAAACAAAACAAAACACGGTTTCCGACAAAAACCACAGGATCAGAATCAGGAAGGATAAAACAAACAAGGGAGCCCAGTTGGTTGCAATAACAAAAACACCGTTTGCAACAATACAAACAGTAACACCTGGCGCACCCGGCTCTCTGCCTTAGCCGGTAATTAAGGTACAAAAAGGGATTTTTACCCTTTAGATTGAATGAGGAGGGGTTTAATGGCTGTTTTTAAATAACACTCAACCCTTCCTAATCTTTACGCGTCCTGATTTCACCCCTGTAAACGTTTTCCTCCCTTGATGCAAATTTCAACACGGTTATTGTAATTTTTATTACCATGGCTTTGTGTTTTTATGCAGTTTAAAAATTTCTGATTTGAGTATTAGATTTGTTTTCTAAATTTTGTTTAAGTGCCCATTACGTTACAAAACGTACAAACGAACGTTCCCTGAACGTTAATAATATAACAATATTAAATTATTCATTCAAAAAGGATTAGTTTATTAGATGAGATAAAATTAAAAACGTTTAAATTATTGAATGTATGTAGTTTTACAACTGTATGTAAATATTTCACAACTGTTTAAAAGTCGTTAAAAGGCTTGATAGTTTTTTATCAATGGTCATTTAAAAGTATAAAACTTGAGTTAATAATTTTACGGAGTTGATGGTGTTAGGTGCTGGTATATAAAATCTGCAACTACCAGCTGCTTCTCTTTACTTGAAGACTAATCTATTCACATAAGTCGCATCCAAAACTTAAATACACCTGGTTTTGTACCCCAAAATAGTTAATATCACACAGTAGAATCAATGAAGGACATTCTGATACTGCAAATGTTTCTTAAGGAAGTACTATGAGACAAAAACTTCATAAGCTGGTACAGTTTTACAGTTGTACCTCTATGCTCTTACCTCCTGGATATCAATGTTACAGGGGGGATTTGTACCCCCCGGATTTGTACCCCCCACAAAAAACGCTACGTCATTTTGACGTCACAGGAGGCGGGGCCTAAATTGCTCGAGAAACAGCCCGCGACTGGAAATGTACCCCCCAATACATTATTAAATCATCAACACCTAAACGGTTTGCAATTAAATTATTTCCCTTAAGTCTGACCCTGGAATTGTACCCCCCGGATTTGTACCCCCGGATTTGTACCCCCCGTCGCCAAATCCTCAAGTCCGACCCCAGATTTGTACCCCCCATGGTCAGAATCTTAAGTCCGACCCCGGAATTGTACCCCCTGAATTTGTACCCCCGTCGCCAAATCTTCAAGTACTACCCCGGATTTGTACCCCCCATGGTCAGAATCTTAAGGGGTAGGACTTGAGGATTTGGCGACGGAGGGTACAAATCCGGGGGGTACAAATCCGGCGTAGGACTTGAGGATTTGGCGACGGGGCGTACAAATCCGGGGTAGGACTTAAGAAGTTTAATTTGAGTTATATCAATTATGCAGCTGTTCAGCCAACCGTGAAATGTCAGCTGATTAAAATACATAATAATTTATCCGTTCTAAAATTTCGCGGCCGGAATTGTACCCCCCGTCCTGTGACGTCAAAATGACGTAGCGTTTTTTTCTGGGGGTACAAATCCGGGGGTACAATTACGGCGACCCGTTACAGTTATAGGTAGAATCAAACGACATGGCCAGTCCACCAATAAGACTAATGTTAAATTTACCATGGAGCCACATCATTTAACTTCACCTATACGCTGATATTTTGATAATTTCAATAATTATCTGGTAAACCTATCTTTGGATTATTAATCCCGATTGAAAAAAAAAAAAACAACTCACACTCTCCATATAAATTTAATCAATAGCTGTTAAACCTTTTCCCGTAGTAAATTTATCGATTTACACGTGTCTATCATATCCAATACTCAGAAAAACTAATCTTCCGTTATATCATTTCAATATGGATATCACAAAATCAAAAGAAGTAATTTCCATCCCAATCTCAATTACAGGCAGTTTCACGTTTAAATGGCCGGTAGACCCAGGGGACCCTGTGTATTGCTTTTAGATTAGTTCAGTGGCGTTGCGAACATGTGGGAATTGCATATATTGAGCATGTGCAGCCTCCTCGTACCATAGGGTAATTAGTTGGTGAATATGTTACATGTACTTAAATATATGTTACCGGTACATGTACATTAGTTCCAACATAGTAAGGGTCGGTTTGGAGGACAGAAAGTCCAGATATCATGCTATAGCATAGTTACATTGGTGAAAGAACACAACAATTTAAATATACATTTTACATATAACATGTAATTGGATGAGTTTATACTACAAGGTCTATAGGCCTGATATGAAAAACAGCCTCATTATGTAATGAGTATGCCTCTGAGTATGTTGCCTCTTTTTATGAATTTACTGATAAACATGAGAATGTAGTTCAATCCCTCAGGACGGGTTTTGAACCTAACTGGTCTAATCTAAAGGACTGAAGACCAAGGATGATAGGCTGGCCATCAGAATTCTAATTTTGTTGCTGTAATTTGAATTGTCACTTCTGACATTTGAATTCAACATTCAAAGTTTGAACTTAGACCACCATAAACCTCCGATATTCGAATTAGGCACACAAAAGATAAACCTATTGAAACATGAACCAAATAAAATAATCTGAATCCACTGGCACTAGTTAAAAAAAATTTATATGGACCTATTATCTGCAATTGGACATAAAAATCGAATTGCATTCGCAGTAACCTCTATAATTCAAACTCTCGACATATCAAATTTTCCATGATTCGAAATAAATCGATTGTCCCATGAAGTGAGGTTTCACTGTAATTTATTCAGGTGGGAAGGATCGGGACAAACAACCCCAAAACACATCACGAGGAACCGACCACCCAAGAAGAATCCCAGCACAAAAAACTACCCCATTCCAATTGAGTCACCAATTCAACCTTCCCTTGTAAATCCGACCGAACCTTCTCCATTCAAAGCTCACTCCCAACCTTCATAATTTAAAGCTCAATCCCCGGCACTCCCTTCTCAATTCAAAGCTCACCCCCCGCCTACCCCATTCAAAGTTCACTCCCAACCTTCCCCATTCAAAGTTCACTCCCTACTTTCTCCATTCAAAGCTCACTTTCAGCCTTTTCCAAGCAAAGCTCAGTCCGAACCTTCGTAATTCAAAGCTCACTCCCCAGGCACTCCCGTCGCATCCCACGCGTCACAACATTGCCTAATTACAACAGGTGTCGACCTTGATTAGCTGATTGTTTTGGCGCCTTTGTTTCCCGCCAAGGTCGCCGCGTCTGCCACAGAGTATGAACAATATACCGCCGCTTTGTCTCTCGCACTATATGAAGTACATCACGCTGAGCGAGGGGGGGGGGTGTTTCCGGTGTTTTGATAGCCAAAATTAATGAGGCTGTTGTCACTTTAGCGATTTGAATTACGATTTACATTTGATTAAAGCTCGATTATGTACTCTTTCGATTATTTTAGATTCAGCCTCATCCAAGTGACATCGTCTGTCTAGAAAGTTCTTAGTTGTAGCATTGACTAGAATCTCAAGAAGACATTCCACTCCCATCGTAAAACGTACCAGTTTTTCTGAGACAAGATTTTATTGGCTATTGGATTTAAAAGAAGTCCTAATTACAGTGAGTAACAAACTGAGTATACCGATGTCATCTAACTGACTGTTTTCTGTTTCCTGTCAGCTGTTAACTGTAACTAACTGTTAACTGTACCTGTTAACTATCAACCGTTTCGGAAGTAGGTGTTATATCAATTGGTGTCATGAAAATTGTCAATTGACCGCTGCATTACGAGGCGTAGAACAAAAACGCTAATTCAAACAAATAAAAAATAGAGGTTAACATAATCACTTTTAAGTTGGTTATTAATTAAGCTACGTTAATTTAAATTAAAGTAAAGAAAAAAAACTAGTTACAAAAAGTTGAATCCGTATAATATAGGGGGACGTCTATTTCTGTGATTTTATGTCACAGTTATACACTGTTCACTTGGCCGTTTTCCACTCACCAAAGTGAAAAGTGTGCTAAGTGATGATGTCAGGCATATGACATCCACATAATAATATGTTAATCACCAGATATCCTTACATGAGCCTAATGCTGTCCAAATTTAATCTGCTCTATTAATATCAACACAATTCTTTAGAACCTAATTCAACTATGATAACTAAACTAAACTAAACTATAACTAAACCAACAAAACTAAAAACCAACTAACTATCTAACTAGTTATAACTAAATTATTATATGAGAAGTACAAAATCCTATACTCTTATATGAGCAATGTTATCGTCCGTCCGTTCTTGTATGCTTGCTTGCTTGCACAATTATTTCTAAAACGGCTCCTAGGATTTCCTTAGAATTTTGAAAATAAGTTATTTTTGGCTCAAAAACGTCTTTTATGCAGATTACTTGACCAGAGAAAATCTAATGACGTAATAAATCGAATTTTAAAGTTGTAAAATTTTAACTTTGGCCTTATGGGTTGCCGTGATAGCAACGAAAATAAACAAGGAAAATGTAAACAAATATACCCCCGTTGCAGCAGACCTGCATACTCAGCGAATTTCAAGTGCAAAAAAACACATTTCGATCCAACATAGCGAGATTTGACATGTTTTTGTAAGCTCCATAAGAATAACATGGGGAATGAGTATGGAGGTTTGCTGCTACAGGTATATTAAAACTGGGTGGTTTTAATTCAATATTTAATAGATCTGAACTAGAAGAAGCCATTTACCAAGTTTTATCAAGATATGTTGAGAAATAAGCGAGATATAGAAGTTTACTTATTTCCCAAAAGGTTAACATTGGGACAACGTACTGTGTTTACCACTTTCAATATCTCGGCAACCAACGGACATAGAGCCATAATTCAAAATACTAAATTGTTTTTTTTTTTTGGGCTAAATTCAATGGTGCCAATAAAAATTAGAAAAATTTTATTTTTCTACTTAAAAATCTCAAAAACCCCATTTTGGGGGGGTTTACCCCCTTTACCCCCCCTTCCAGTGGTCCGATCAGGCTGGTTTACGAACTCGTCCGAATAATTACAACTTTACACGTCAATGCCAAATTTCATTCCGATTGGACCATTTTTGCGCAAGTTATCGTGCTTAAAGAAGACACACACACACACACACACACACACACACACACACACACACACACACATATATATCTATATATATATATATATATATATATATATAGATATATATTTATGAAAGTGAACGAATGGTGTTTTTGGCATCTGAGGACCTCAAAAAGAAAAGTTATAGGCTTAGGTCTTACCATGAGACCTACGGTAACAGCTTCTTCCCTGTAGGGGAAATTCGCTAAAAGTAATCATAACAGCTGTTTGGAATCTACAGCCATCAAGGGAAAATACAGCAGGTAAGACGAAGAGTCGATGGACCAATAAAAAAGGTTTCTGTTAATCAATTTGACGACATTGAAATAATTTATAGTAACTGGATGAACTGCTAAACATGAAATAACACCGAGCAAGGCTCGGTCCACCAGGTACTAAGTACTGAAATGAACAAAGACTTTTTTCTGTGGTACATTGTTATTGTTTTCTATCTTTTCGATTCTGAATTCAATCTCCAAACTAGGGTATCGATAGAAATATCGAAACTTCTGAAACGGATGACACTACCACCATCGCATCCAAGTGCTAGCACCTACTGTATAGGTCGATTCAAGTGACATGACCCGTCCACCCATAAAGTCTAATATTAATTTTACCATTCAGCTTAGGGACGGCTTGGGTCACATTATTTGAATCAGGCTGTAGCGTCCATGGCACCACAATGTCTCCCACAACAGAGTGTTCGATTTTTGAACAGTCTAGACCAAGTTATTTGTCTCGGACTATATTATGAGCCGATTCAAATAACAAGGCTCAGTCCGTCCATAAGACTTATGTTAATTTTAGCATTTGGCTTATGGACGGAATGGGTCACGTCATTCGACTCGGACCATACATTGTGAGTGTCGCTCATCACACTGAGTACAGAAGCACCGCCCGCGCACGTCGAGCTGGGGAATTTCCGGCGTTTTTATTACCAGAATTAATAATCCGGTCGTAAAAAACTCCTACGAGCGATTTTACGACCTTTCGGAACGTGGTGGTTGGTTTATAGGGGCGGTGGCTTTCATAGATTTATTGGTATTCTATGTTGTTCTTTCGTATAAAACTATACAAGTATGTTAATTTTGTATAGGAAGGTTGCAAAAGGATGTAAACACGGTTATTATTATGAACTGGGTTATACAATACTTAAATTTGGCTTCAAAAATTAAATAATCCAGTATTTTGAATTATTAGTCTACGTGAACTGGTTGCGGAATCATAATTGATACTTTTGTTTGGCGGTAATCGCAGAACGTTATAATGTTATTTTTACGGCAGATATTTAAAAACCGACATATCCCGTTATTATGAACCGATTTTTATGAATGGTATGTGTTTGGGAAACTGTTGTAAATTAGTTCTATGTAATTTTAGGTTTTTTGCTTTAAGTAGCTTTAAGGGAGCCAGTATGTGTCAGTTTCCTAACACCGTTATTTTTGTACTGCAGTTGTAATTAATTGTTAATTTATTTCATTTATAGCATAGTATTAATTTTCATTTATTTCAAACAAAATAAACAATTTTTAACTTATAATGTCTCTTAAATGTTATTAATATTACAAAACTACAAAAGTGATTTTGTTTTCTTTTAATATAGAAACTGTTCCAGAGAGAGGGGATGGAAATAGGCCCTATAGTTTACCACGTTCTCCACAATACCTCATTTTTAAATAGACTGACAAGTCTACATGAAGTCATTTTTAAATATTCAATATGAATTTAAAATATAAAAACAGAAAAACTGTCACTATGCTTAATAAATAACATTTGAGCTGAAAGGTTTTTCAAAATTAAAAAAAAACAACGAAAATAATAAGAATAAGTAAAACCCTTAGGGTTAGAAGTTAGAGAGTTCTCGGGGAATTCCCACCAAATTCTCGCAGACTCCGCCAGTTTTAATCCCACACCCCCGATTGGGCCGACTTTATAATGCAGAGGCAATAATTTTCCCCTTGGGTCACCTCCCCCGTAACCCCTCCCCCGGTATCCTCCCCCCTTTCTATGACTCCCCCCCCTTTTCATGGCTAACACCGAAATTTTCTTCCCAACATCTCTCGGTTCTCGGTTGTACAACAAATATCGGTGCTTCGATGTTTATTTTCCAACACACATCGACTCAGGGAAACAAGGGTTTAGTGACAAATTTGGAAGAGGTTAGTATTTATTGAGGCTGTTTCCAGGGCCTTTTATTTCAAAACGATATTCATAAATTAGTATTAATCTGCAAAACTGGCAATCAATAATATTTTCCACAGTGTTGGTGTGTATGTAATAAAATTTATTAGTGTCGTGATAATAGTAATTTGCAACTAGTACTTGTAAAACCCGATTTGTAATAAGGTAAAGACTATGAAAATATTTACAGCATTATATTTTCCGGGTCGATATCTCCCCTAGTAAGATTTTTAAAAAATATGCAGTTCGCAAACACTGACTTTGGAAATAGTTCCCTTAATCCCTTTTTAACTTACCACAATTTTATCATTTTTCTCCAATAACTTAGTTTTATCGATACATAGAAAATGTCGATATTTTGCTTCCGATATATCGTATGTATCGATAACAATGGTTCCGATACATCGAAAAAGCGACATATCGATGGTTAAAAAATGATTGCCATCTTCAATTGAGGCCGATTTTATAATGCAGAGACAATAATCTTTTCCTTGGGTTACCCCCCCCCCCTCTACCCCCCTCACCCTTCCTACGTCTTCTCTCCCCGTTTATATCTTACGCCGTAATTTTCCTCCCAGCATCCCCGGTTGTAAACGCCATTTGTGTATTCCGCCTTTTGCAAAAACCGTAACATATTTCTCCAGGGACTGGAGATAATAATTTTATCAGCTTCTTTAACTGGTTTGGTAGCTTTGAGTGGGGTGCGATGCTGGGGAATTGTGTGTTCCACTTTTTAAAATAAATTTGAGCTCTTGCAAAACAAAATAATAAAATTAACTATGAAAAAGGCTTATAACTGTAATAAACACATAAATAAGGGATTTTAAAGGTATTTTGCATTTTTTCTTCAGTTTTGAACAGGTTTTGCAACGTTTTGGAATTGTTGTCTGCTTCAGTTAGTGTTAGATACTTTAGATATTACTTGAACTGGCGACCTACCCAGGTAGGCATTTTAAGCCAAGTATGAATAACAGATGTGTGAAGGATGGTTGTGGCGCGATCTTGTAGTCTTGTTACTGACATGTTTCTCAACTCTGTTTGACTGTTGATTATAATACTCGGGGTCGCACATTTACGGGCTTTGAAATTACTAAAACATGTCTTTCCTAGCAAGATGAATATACTTAAGTGACCACCTCTGTAATTTAGGAATTCGTACCTAAACGTCACCGAGTCTTTTTTTAAACTCATTGCGCGTTTAAAAAGGAACTAAGATGAATTGAATGAGTGAGATGGCACATGTAGCTTTGTTATGATAAAGACAGCTGATCAGTTTGTCGGTTGACGGGAGCAATAATTAATGGCTCAACTAATTAACCAGCTGAAACCAGTTTGTGGACTACTTTGTCAAAACAGACAATCAGCTTTCTAGTGCAAGGAGCTTATATTAATACAACGATATGTTGATAGTAAATATGTAGGCAGTTCATTAAGAAAGCACTTGCTTTTAATTAGAATGTTTTGTTTGAAATTCATTGGGCGCGTTCAGCCTAACTCACCGGAGGCTAACCGGTTACCAAAGTCCTAAACAGGCAAATCCACCATCTTTGTGGACATCCATCAATCCATCAAATACATCAATGGTGGACATTGTCATCAACAATGTCCAGTTACCCACCAAATCCACCATGAACATTTTTCAGTGGATTCAAAACAATGATCGGTAGGTGTAAATCCTCCACTACCGTTAATTTATTATAGGTTGGTAGAGTACTCACCGGTGAGTGCGGCTAAACGCGCCCATTGTTGATAATGGTGAGTTTATGTTTTCATTTCCATTTTTTCAGACATTTGCCATCACCGGTTAGTAAAAATAAGGCGAAGTTTAGAGATCTGGAATGTCATCCTGCCTTCAGGTGGAGAACCTAGAACATAATTTGATTAGTGGCTAGGTCTCGTCCACCTGGAGACGAGATCAGATTCCAGATCCCGAAACGTCGTGGAACTTGGTTTTACTAATCTGTGATGACAAATTGTCCACATAAATCAAAATCAAAACAAATAAGACTTGGTGTTCTAGTTGTATAAGTGTAAAATTTAAAATATCGTAAGATTTATTTTTTATTATTGCCACAGTTATAGGTTAGGACGAAGGACTCGCTTAAATGGAGCGATTTAGTAATCCTGTAAAAAGTTTAAAAAAAATCCTATTATTTGTATAATATCGTATTAAATTATTATTCCGATATTATTGTTACAGTTATGAGCGATAGTTTGTGGACGCGGTGTTCCTTAGTGGGGATTAACGTCCGCACTATTGAATACTATGTCCATAGGACCATCCTCATAATTCTAGGACCAGTTCGTAAATTGTAAACCAGGCAAAACAGTGGTTCAAATCCCACGTTAAAATGTAGGTCCCTTATTTGCCATTGGCTGTTGGGCTATTAATTAACAGTCCTGTCTAAGGAAAAAGTCGGCCTTAGTCAGTAACAAGGCTACAAGATCGCGCCACACTCATCCTACACTCACCTGCCGCCATTCATACTTGGCTTAAAATACCTACCTGGGTAGGTTTCTATTTCAAGCGATGTAATGTAATGTAAAAGTATATTTAATTTAAATTGGCACAATAGGTTGGAAGTTCATGCATATTTGATGCCACTGAAGTCTAAACACTGTGCGTAAGAGAGTAAGTAAAATAAAGACAGACGTACCGTTTTCAATCTTCTGTAATGATGTTATGCGGCTTGTATGCTTTCGTCACCAGAGGAAACGTATAGATCTAGAAAATCTATTGATTACTCTATTAAAAAAATGTAGCATTCAATGTCTAAAGAAATTGGTCGTATATTGTTCTTGGATTCCAGTTTCTTTTACTTCGAAACGTGTCTTGCACTTCCAAAGGTTACAAGGAAGGAAACAAATTTTCCAACCAGCCTGATTGTACCTTGGGAGTCTCAGCCACAGCTAAACAAAAACCACCACAGTGACGCGGCAGACGGTACAGTATGTAACCACCGTCTACTGTCCTTTATTTATTCAGATTGCCGCAGCGGCCTGGCTCCCCGCCAACTATGTGGTCAACGCAGTGTAGGGTCTTGGGAAACATCTACACCTTTAATGACTTTTAAATTGGTACATGGAAATTCAATATGTAGTCCGTAATTTATTGCCATGTGTTGGGATTGTAACTTGTTCGAGCCTCATTAAAGCTTTATAGCTTCTTTAAGGAGTTGATTATTATTCAACAATACAAAGTGGTTCTATTTTATTGCGTTTGTCTTTATAGGAAGTATCATTCATTTTGTTTCTTTAATTTAAGCTTGTGTTTTAAAAACCAAAACAGGAAAGTCTATGTTGTATAATGAAATAAAAGTTAAACAATTGCTACTCCGCCTGTTGCAACATGCAAAGAGTTCAATAATTATTAAACTTACGTTTAAAAAATGTACTTTTCAGTTTTTATAAGGAATCAGGAAATGAATCCTATAAAATCTGCTATATATTTGTCAAATACCACTCACCTATCATCGCACAGCCCTAACTACTTGACCTAGAACCTTGAAACTTTGCATGAACGTTCCTCTCAGGGCAAAGGCATCCACTAAGAACGGACTTTTAAAAATTACCTCAGGGCTACGCCCTATGGTACATCAAAGTTTCAATGTTAAAATATAGGGAAGCTCAAGTAGTTGTTATGGCAACCTCAACATTCATGGATCCAAGGAAGTTTTTCTGTTTGTCCACGGGTAAAACCGTGTTTATCAGCTAATAAGAGTATATTTTCATTTTAAAACGCTTTTATTCACTCTTCCAGAAAGTAAAAATGTTACTGATTAACTGACCCCGGTTTATACTTTCTACGCATTTTCTACAACCTTCGAAAGCACATCCATTTTATACCTCAATACAAATCAACCAAGACATGTTTAATGCAATTCAATTCGGCTCCACCAAGGGGGTTTCATTATGGTAAATGAAGAAGAATAAGTTTAATAGCTCATCACAGATGTTGAGGGTTTTGTGATTTCGTCACACAATGGCTTTATATATCAGAACTAATTAATCAGCAATATTCTGAACTGGCCTTCCTGACCTTAATATACGATTCAAACAGCATACCTATTGAACACACAGGTTGAATCAAACAAACATAATGAATCATATCCTTAAGCTGCATTACTCTCCTTATTGTATTTTTAGGATCTTCGGTGTCTTCTAATAATTCCCACACAATATAAGCAATATTGCAAAACTGCAAAACCAAAAAGTTATTGTATATTCGTGATTAAATAAGAGTAAATAGATTACAAAAATAATTCATGAAAAAGTGTAAAGAAAATATGCATCAAGTTAACTGTATCATTACAGAAACAATTGTATCATTGAAGAAGTTTGTTCGGGAAATGTGTCTTTGAAAATAGTTTGTTCACACAGAGGCTACAGACTACCTCGTGTAATAATTAGTATAGTATCGTCGTATATTTAAAAATGCAATAATCTATAAACAAATCATTCAATGAAATGGGTAAAATAATAAATTTTTCGTTGTTTTTCTAATAGGTTTTTTTCAAACGGTGCTAATTTTTTAATAGAAAAGTCATATGAAACAAACAGTAAATAACTATTTTCGTTGACATTTTTTTGAACTAATAAAACAACTAATAAACACAATTTAACCTACCACAGACTGTACCAGGCTCCACTTTCAGCGGCCGGGACTGTATCTCCCTTAACGACTTAAGTCGGAGTTAGTTAAAACAAGCGCATCTTAATTTGGCTCTATTTGCATCCGGGGTTGGGGGAAGAAGCGACAAGTAAAGACTTAAATTAAGAAAGGGTTTATAAAAACCTGAGCGTTTAGTCTGGTATTCTGCCTTCTCTAAAGGGTTGTGGGATTGTATTGCTTTCTGAATTGCTTTGCTTGCTGGATTGCTCGCTGGTATGAAAAGTAGGACAACTCGTGATGAACTTGATAATAATTACGTTAAGGGTTAAAATTAATATTTATTTCCCGAAATATTTGATTTATTCTCCGTAAAGCGTTATTTCCGCAAAGAATTTTTTTTGGTTATATTGAGGGCGAAAAGATGACGTAGTACACTAGAGGTAACCATAATTAAAAAAGAGGAAATAAATACCTAGCATAAAGAATTTATTAAAAAGTGTACTTCAAAAATATTTACGAAGCTAAGTGTATCATTAAAGAAACAATTGTATCATTAATGAAATTCGTCCAAAAAATCTTCTTTAAAAATATTAGCCATTTTTACAGAAAGAGTAATAGTACTGAGGAACTGCAAATAAAATGTGTTTTGTGGTTTTAAGTTGCAGTGGCCGAGTGTTGGTAACTTTTTGTAGGTTTAATAAAGTTACTTGATCATAACTATATTATGTATTAGATTAACACAATATACACATTGTAATTCTTTAGCTCTTTTAAAATCCCGTGGTCTTTTAAAGTCTTCTAAGCTTACCTCTTAGTTTTCAGTTACATTCGGATAATTTTCTAAGCTTTTTCTTTGAACGGTAGTTTTTTTAATTTAAGAGAAGTTTTCTCATGTACATTACAGAGGTGTTCATCTTGCCTAATCTTTTTATTTCCTCCACTTACATTGAAGAATAAATCCTATTCGTTTAGCCCATTAAGTTCAAAAATACAAAAATATATATTTCAACATACTGGATGAAAAATAATAAACCTTAAAACCAAAAACTCAGACGTTAAAACGATTCAGTTCGCGAGTAAAACAACGAATAATATGAAATAGTTTGTGAGAAAACTTACTTCAGATGTATTCAAATTAAAATGTATTAGGTAGGGTCATGCGACTCCCATTAAACTTAAGTGAAAACAGAACAGCGGCCGAGGAGTAATTTGAAATTCGACTTCATTTACAGCCCCCCCCCCCCGCGGGTCTGGGGCAATTTCACTGGAGGTGTTTACTGCCGCTTTAATACTCTCACTCCTTTGCCATCTTTGTAATCTGTGCCATCTTTGCCACCTTTGCCATATTTGCCGTATTTCCAATCTTAAACGTCTTTGTCAAGTTAGCTGTTTTTGTCCCCTTTGCTAGCTTTACCACCTGTGCCATTTTCCTTTCTTTTGTTCCTTGTCTACCTTTGCAATCTTTGCCATCTGTGCCATATCTGTGCCATCTTTGCACCTTTGCTTTCTTTTTCCATTTGCCTTTCTTTGCCGTCTTGCAATCTTTGCCATCTGTGCCTTCTTTGCCTTCTTTTGCCATTTATTCGCCATCCTTGCCAACCTTTGCCAGCCACGACATCTTTGCCTTTTTTGCCATTTTCCTTCCTTTACCACCTTTGCAATCTTCATCATCCGTGCCACCTTTGCCACTTCTGCCATCTTTGCTTTCTTTCGCCATTTGCCTTCCTTAGCCACATTTGCCATCTTATTCAACCTTCCTTTGGTTGAATAACCATCCGCAATTGTGTTAAACGCGATATTTAGCTTTTCTAGTCTTGGTTAAGGTGCATATAAGTTTACAAGTACCCAAAGTTTGGCCTAAATTCCTTAAGATTAAAAATGGATATGTTAGTGGAGGTTTTGTCTTTTTAGACTTTAAGGCAACTATAAGGCAACAGATTGTGGATGGAGGTCAACGGTCACATATTAACACCTAATCATTATTGTCAAATATCAGGCATCTCATTTAGCACAACCAATTCTAGGGGATTAAATTGGCTATAAAGATTAGACATATTCTGTGCTAACAGTTATGAGTTTAATTGAGAGTCTACACGTAGTTGAGTCGGATAAATAGTAAGGCTTGGACGAAATAATACGTGGGTTAAAACACGATCGCACGTTCCTAGAAAATAGTACTATATAACACCATACTAGTGTTTATTATTAAATTATAAAAAAAATGTCAAACTATTGTTAAGCGTTGTTAACAGTATTACAAACGCATTAGTTGGCTTAAAGAGAGAACAAAATGCACATTAAAAATCCACTACGAACAAACAAATTGAGCGTCTCTAAAGAAATAAACCGTTAAAACATAAGATAAAGTACCCACAGGCTGGGAAACCCGAATACCGTAACTAAACCAATAAAAACGTAACGGCAACGCACGCGGGGCCTTGGGACATGTAATAAACCAATGGCAGCGACGCTGGGGACAAAGAGAAATAAAACTCATATGAGCGTCTCGTTGTGAAAAATAATAATGGCGAAACATATTATATGTGGATGTTTTCCAGACTGTGATGTAAGTTTATTTTAAAATAATGTTGGGTAATTAGCACAGTTTTTTACAGCTAACTAAATATTATAAGTTAAGCTAAACCAAACGTTTACTTAAAACAATAGTTAAGTTTCATTTTCTTTTTAAAGTGGCTCATCATATGTTTTAAAATCTCTCATATGCAATTAAAAAATTACCTTTTGCATGAAGAAATTTAAGTTAAAACTGTTCAAATGAATAGGGCAAAGCTCTGACTAAACGAATCCATTCTTATACAGACTTTCGTTTCCAGTGTAGAATGTACTGCGTTTTAATGCAGCATGATATATTATTGTTTAAAGTAAATCCCTACCATTAATTATAAATAAAGAGGGAAAATTTCCATCTCATGGTTAAAAGTGTAAGAACTTTAGTGTCAGCCAGGAATTGAAAGGAGGTGTAGTTGCAGTATTATCCAACAGCTTCTCAATATCTCTTCAGTATATTGCTTTTTAACTAGAAATTATTCATTCAATAGAGGTTATTTAGGCAAATATAAGATACAAAACTCTTATTTTACGCTAGGGTCGAGGTTTTGAATACATAAATAAATAGCTACAACAACCCAGTTATTGCAGCACTATCTGTCGGTGACATAGTAAAACTAGACCACTTCAAATCCCAACTGACAGAAAAATAGACACTGCCGGGCCATAAGGATGGGAGGTCTACTTCTGTAGAGGAAATCAAAGTTTCTACTCATAGTACAGACTTTTCAGGTTGATCAGAACATTGACTTTGAATGTAAAGCAGGCCTACCATCTCGCCTTAAAAAATGTATACCAGGTTTTGAGTGATCCAGGATTCAAAAAGCTCTTAGTTATAGTGAATCACCAACAGTGTACCAATGTTACCTGTTAATTTTTGTATTAAGAGATAAAATATATCATTTTTTTGACACAGAAAACAAACAATTATCAATTAATTATTGATTTTTAAATTGGAGAGTAGAACATTTTAAAGGAAATACTTAGCTAAAATAAGAGGTTGACAGAAGCACCCTCTGTTGGTAATCAATCAAACTATGTCAAATTTTAACTCTGGGTCACCCAAAACTAGCTACAGTTGGGCCATTGAATGGGAGGTCTAAAGATCAGACGAAAACAAAACGTATTTTTGATAGTCTTGTTTATTTACGAATTAAATACCAATACATACTACAGTAAAAAAAGTGTCTACTTCCAACAGCTACCAAACATAGACAACCTACCACTCCCAACCCTCGACGGTGCAAGGTACAATGTAACCGCATTGGTGTAGAGGGAACATCCCTCAGTAACCTCACGCCGCGGTTAGTGAGGTTCCTGTGGTTACTGTGGTTAACGTTAACCGCCGATCGCTAACCACGGAATGTGGTTACTCTCGGGCGAGCTGAGTTCAGAGATGTTTGACGTGGTCCTAACGTTGTTTTATACAGTCGTGAATTGTAACGCGGAACTTTGCTTCGTAGGAGTATCATGGAAAATTAGTTTTACAAGTTTGAATTTTATCATGATTAACTAACGAGAGTGTGACTTGAGATTAAATAATGCATAATGACTAATATGTAGTACATAGTAATACTTTACATACATTAATAATATTCGTGTATCCTATACTCTTATATGAGCAATATTATCTTGCGTGCTACGTGCGTGTTTGTTTGCTTGCTTGCTTTTTTGCACAGCTATCTCAAAAACGGCTCCGAGGATGTCCTTCAAAGTCTGGAAATAAGTAATTTATGACTCAAAAACGAGTTTTATGCAGATTACTTGGCCAGATAAACTCTAATAACGTAATGAAACTAATTTTAAAGTAGCAAAATTTTAACATTGGCCTTATGAGTTGCCATGACAGCAACGAAATAAACAAGGAAAGTGTAAACAAATGAAGTAATCATAACAGCTGTTTGGAATCTACAGCCATAAAGGAAAAATACAGCGACTGGGATGAAGAGTTCATGGAGTAATGAAAAGGGTTAATTTTTATCAATTTTATGACATTGAAATATTTTATATTAATTGGATGAACTGGTAAATATGAAATAAAACCGAGCTAGGCTCGGTCCACCAGGTACTGATTAACTAAACAAAGTATAACTTGAGATTAAACAATGCATATGATGAGTTATATGTTGTACAATACTTTACATACAATAATAATATACGTCACACTGTATAACTCTTAAATATACACCGAAATTGCATTTTTCTATTCACTCGTAAGACTTTAAAAGTGAAACTTGAAAATGAAACATTCAATTTTGCAGCATCGCACCCCCTCAAAGTTACCAAACAAGTAAAGAAGCGATAAAATTATTATCCTCCGTCCCTGGAGAAATACGTTACAGTTTTTGCAAAAGGCGGAATACACGAATTGGGTTTACAACCGGGGATGCTGGGAGGAAAATTACGGCGTAAGATATAAACGGGGAGGGAAGTCGTAGGAAGGGGGAGGGGGAAGGGAACCCAAGGGGAAAATTATCGTCTCTGCATTATAAAGTCGGCCTCAATCGGGGGCGTGGGATTAAAACTGGCCGAGTCTGCGAGAATTTGGTGGGAATTCCCCAAGCGTTGTCTAACTGTAACTGTAAGGGTTTTGTTTATTTGTATTATTTTCGTTAAGTTTGTTTAATTCTAAATTCTTTTTCTCAAAGAGGTTTATTTTTATTTTTATTTGCTCGTTTTGTGTTATTGTGTTATTTTTATCGCTATGGTTTTAGTTACCATCCATATTTTAGTTCGAATGAATTGAATAAAATTGAAATTGTTAGGAAGGCCTTTATTTTAAAATTAGGGATTTTGATGGAAGTAAAAAAATCCTCCATTCCTCCCCTCTCGATCTCTTTAACAGCAAAAAAGGTTTCGTCGTTGTTTGTAATAATAATAACAAATACGAAGAGTCAATAAAAGTTTAAACAGATTTACATAAATTATTTAAATAAAAAGTACTTTAAATAAAATAATTAACCGTTAGGCTTTAAATCAAATAAATTAAGAAATCATTACTTCAGTATAAAATAGAAATATGTTGAATATTAGCAAATAAAACCGACATGTTCCTTAAACAAGACTGTTGTATAATTATATATGCGCCACAATCATCCTACACACATTCATCCTGCACTCACATTCCGGCTGAAAGCTGCGTCCCGATCTTAGAAAAGGTGAAGTTTCAGATTCAAAGCTTTAATAAGAAGTATGTTAAACTTAAATTAGAAAAACTAACTAAAGGAAACATCCACTGTTACATTATAAAAATACCTCGAGAAAAACGACTCCACAATCCTTATCCCTCCAGGCGACGAAGATGTTAAGAAGTTCGTATTCGAAGTTTCTATCTATTTTTCGTATCTATAGTAGCTGTGGGCTATGTTGGTTAGCCGTGCAAAGCTTTAACTGCTTTTATACAAACCGAGGATCTGCTGTAAAACTTAACTTTTATGTTCTTGTGGTGGGGAAATGAGCGTCGTGGTTTTCTTTTTATCTTTACTCTTTGTTTGAAAAGAACCTGCAGTGCGTCTTTTTCTTTTAAATCGCATTGTAACTTTTAAAACTGCATAAGAAAATATCTTAAGGACTGGTGAATTTTTTAAAATTTAAAGTTCAATAATATTGTTTCTGTTTCAGGTAATTAATTTGGATTATTTCTGGCTTTATCGTAATTGGTAAGTCGTAGAAGATACTTTTACGTAATGTACAGCCTTTTTTCAAATTTAACATTATCTTACGACTACTGTATGTATGGAACTTTTACATCACATGAAATTGTGTACACAAATTCAGGGACTTTTTAAAATCAGTTATTCAATAACCGGTGATAATATGTTTTTATTTATTCGTGCCTAAATTTTTTCAGGTTTTTACGAATTTCAGTTTTTTATTTTACCAAAACGGAACACCTTTTTATTAATTATAATAAAGTTTGTACAGCTATTCCATGTTTATTTATTTTTTTAGTTTAGTGGCAAGAAGCAAAATACATTCTCTATACCTATTTAATGTTTAGGTTCCTGTTACTATTAATATAAAATAGTGAATATTGGAGGCTGCAGCTTATACATAAAAAGCTCAAGTAAAATTGAACAGACTTTATGAATACTGTGCTTATTTATTAGAGTAGTGAGGTATCAGTTGTCTATTTATCATGAAACTGAAACAGATAGTTTTATAGTTATCGTTAGCTATGATCTTTATGTAAAAGGCTTGGTTCTGAAAGATTTAAACTGACTTAAAAATTACATAATGGTCTTGAATTTTTTTTGGCTTCGTAGCCTATCTAAATTATTTAATAAAAATGTGAAAATAAAATCATTTGAATTTTAAAATTGGTAACCCGTAAACCTTCTTCGTTCATGAACCTTAAAATATTTTCCGACTAACAAAATTTTGAATTTCGTTTACGTCCACGTAAAGTGGTATTACAACGACGCTACAAAGAATGAACTTAAAATAAAAACAATGAGAAGAAGAAGGCGTGACATCTCTCGGTAAAACCCCACAGGTATACGGTTACGTGGGCCGAAATAATATTATATTCAAAACCCTAAACTTCGATACTTTATTCCGTTTTCAGGTTCACCTTTCAGAACTGGCTTCATGGGAAATTTATATTCTGTTATCTATGCTGTATATATTTTATTCTGATATTCACTCTTAATTATTAGCTGATTACTCTATGAGTTTTATAGTACAACTTAAATTTCCCCAAAAAATATGTTTTATGGAAATTACACTTCGTGGAACAGATTTTACTTAGTTTAATTTATTTAATAAATATTAATGCACTACAAATAACGATACAGATTGTGGTGCTATTAATGGTACGTGCATCACAATTCGTTACCATCTTAACTCCCAGATTTCGAAAAGAGTTATGTAGAAAACTACTGTGCTATCTAAGAAAACAAATTTTAACATGACAGTGATGACAGTGGCCCCTTTTGGAAATTAAATTTTTAATCAGGGGAACCTAGATTGAAGATGAAAATTAAAATGCAATCCCTAACAGTGAAATTGATAATAGTATTAAGTTATTTATTGCTCTAATTAATTTATTATTATTAATTTATTAATCTAATTATTAATTGCTCAACTCATTTTTAAATGTAATATCATCTTTATAATTTATTTCCGCGCGAGCTCTGCGAGCTCTTGGAATGTAAATATGGTTATTCATATTTGAACAAATAAAGTGTTTGGCTATTGTCTGTTAACGTTGTTCAACAATATAACCTTCATCTATTTCTATAAGTAAAATATATCGATTAAATTTTCTTATTTACTAATAAGAAAACTTTTAATAACACTCTGAAGTCAAGTACCTTTACCCACTATACAGTCTATGGCCAAGTTAATGTGCCATCGAGCTGGAAAAGTTTCCTCGGACATATCCCACAAGTACATGGCAGAGGAAATAAGGGACATTAGGTCTTATAGAAGGGTGAGTTATGGAGAGAGGAAATTTGAGAAATGACATACACACCCTCCCTATTCCTTCAGAGGGACACACCCTCTATGCCATTTCAGAGGGGTGGTTCCCCAAACGGGATGTCTGGATGGAAGCAGGGGTAACTTTGGGGATTGCAAATTGGTGTCATTTCCGGGGAAATTGAGAAATTTTCGGGGTCAAATCTCTCCAGGCGCTCGGTAATGTCGTTGTGGGGTTGGTAGTGTTGGTAGGGAAAAGTGGGGGTGTGTAATGGAAATACAGGAGGTTCCGTTATTAAGTCTCGATTCAGCTCGCATTCTGAATTAATTAAGATGAGGTTGCCTAAACTTTGGCAGTTTACGTCGTTTATGTTACAGATTTTTTGAAGGGGGGATTTTGGCAGTCTGGGGTTCCCACCCTCACAGGAAAATCCTGTGAGGGTACTTCAACCATTATTTTGTCTTTTTGTACGGCTACCGGAAAGGAAGGAAGGTTTCCTTGTGATATCCCATAGCCGTCAGCCTTTAGTAGATTAATTCGAGGAAAGCAAAAGGAAAAAGGAATATGTAGATGGAATAGGTTTGGCCAAGTTTAAGGGGAGTCGATACTGAAACTAGTGATTTAAAAAAAATCCTTTTATAAATTATCATATATACTTTTTTAGATTCATCTAGTCTTAGAAAAAGGTTTACAACTGTTGAAGGAAAAAAAAAAATTTACATACTTCTTGAAGTTTTTGAGTTTTTTTCGGGGAAAAAAATTGGTTTTTAAAATCTCTTATAACTTTTTATCCACTGAACCAATTTCATTGTTAGATATCTCATTTTAAAGAGCAAAAAAATACTAACTTTTTGTGCATACTCATTTTTTTTCTCAATCAGTTTATGAGTTATGACTTCATAAATAACTTTTTTTTTATTTCGATGTAATTAAATAAAAATTTTTTTTCATGTACTTGTATTTAACCTATTATAATATCCAGGCACAAAAAGTTGCTTTATAGTATAAACAATATGTGGTAAAAATTGCATTTATATAGCTTTATTAGTAAAAAAGTTAAAATAACTTGTTTGTAAAAAATAACAAAATTTTAAAATTGCGGAAAACAGCGGTCGAAGTTTATACTAGTTTACTTAGTAACTATAGATGATGCCCCGAAACCGGTGTGCACGCTCCAATTCAAATATTTTTTCATAGTGATAAAAATATATATTATACCATATGTTGTGTTTTTCTAAAACGTTATAAACCATAGAACAAGAAAAATAAAAATAAAAAAATTGAATTTTTGTACAAAATTGGTCACTTTCAGTATCGACTCCCCTTAAACTGGATGGGCAAAGTTATACCATATCCGATGAATGAAGGAACAGGGCCTCAAGGGATAAGGTGGCCCTCACCTTTCTCACCCTGCCACCAAGCCCAACCTCCCTGGTGGGAACTGAAGTTGTTGACTGAAAGACAGCTACCTCCAATCGTGACAACTTCCGTCACTGTACCCAGTACTGGTGCCTAACTAGCAAAATCCAGTTAGGATCCCATTTGGGGAGTGTGTTACAGATCACTCAAATAGTATTTGATCAGTCCGACGACGATCTTTTAAATTAGCCTTAGTATAATTACTTAACCTAACAAAAACTATCCAAATATAATTTAGTGAACAACCTTAATGTTCTCAGACTTTATTTAATCTAAGCCAATCAAAGAATAATTAACCTTAAAAGCAGAACTATAGTACACCTCTACCTAATTCAAGATTCATACTAAACCTAAAACTATAACCATTCCGGTGCCGAAAGAGTTGTGATGTTCCTTGAACGGTTTTACAAACTTTATTATTTTGCTTTTAAATGCTAATCCTTTAGTCATAAAATACGTTTCAGTGCGATTCAGCCACATTAACAAAGTAAGTGAACTCCATACTTTCACAAAAAAAGGAGTAAACCGTACATTTTATTCACCCTTATCAATTCCTTTCTAACCATAAACCAGGGTGAGTTGTAAGTTTTTCAGTAAACAAGCTCCACAAAAGTAAGGTATATAAAGAGATTTTGAAGTTTTCGGACAAATTAGTTGAAGCCCTGAATAGGTGGTTCGCCAATACAGCGTATTGAAAAGACCCATCTTCAATACCCCATCTGCAGGATTAAATTAGGAAATATGCAAAAACGGAGATTTATCTGTTAAGGTTTGTGGAGGAGGGATCCTTTTAAGGCCGGCAATTCAATATAGAATATTTGATGAAATATATTTTATAAAATGAGGGGTTCAAGTTAAAATCAAGTCACAGGGAAAATTCATTAATTACATATTTTATTAAAATATTTTACATCCTATGACAATGCTTAGTGGGCCTGAAACTAATAATAAATTCTTTATTTCCCAAATATAGTACAGTACAGTACATTCATTCCATAATGTTTGAAACTATACATTATAATATAATGTGGCACTTAAGCTACTTTGGCTTTACAAGATATAATTTATATTTCCTATTTTATTGTTAGTAATGGCCAATACATCTTTCTTTTATAAACATTTCACGTTGAATTACACCTAAACAACAAATTCCAAATTGTGTTTTTGTCAACAAATTCCAAATAATAAAAAATAACACCAAATAATTTTGTTATGCCAAAGTGACCTATCCACCTGCTAAATGTGGTCTAAGTGCCGTACAAATTAGTAGTCAGACATGCCAAAGTAAGCTAAGTACCACCTTTTTACCAAAATAAGCATATTTGGAGTATATAAACCCAACTAAATATAATAATAAATATGTTTTTATAAGTGTAACATTAAACAAAGCAGTCTCCTGAGCAAACACTGGAAATCCAATAGCCATCATATGAGGCCTTCTCTTTAACCGCCATTTTCCATTATTTTGCAATTTGGCACTTAAACCACTTTGGACCTGGACGCCTCATATACTATGTACCTGTAATATATTATTGAATGTTGCCTGTATTAAATATATACAATTTTATACCTTATAAAGAATAAGGTTTAATGTTAAAGATTCACACATGACAAAAAATCTTTATTAAATATATTTTATGATGTCTCCAGGGTTTTGTAAATTAGATTTTTTTTATATTAATGTTAATGTCATTTTGCCAACCGCTAGATAATTAAGAGTAAAAGAATATTTTAATTAAATTTTGACCCTAAAATGTGTCGTTACAGAAAAAATGTGAAAACCGTTTATATTATTATTTTTGTTTTATGCTTATAAGCAGTGTCTTATTTTCAAATTAACGTTTATTTATAGATTTGTTTTTTAACTAAAATCAAATTTAGCTGATTTATTTTTATAATTGTGCATTAATTAAATGTACAACAATTAAATATTTATTGCGTTCATATTCATGTGTACGAGTATGTATCGATGGCCAATGTTTTTATACTAACGTAAATGCGTATTTGTATAAAATGTTTATGTCGTTAATCTTGATTGTTTATGTCATTAATATTATTAGTTATTGAACTATATCTTACACTCGTTACCTTTATTTGTATGCTATATTTCTAAGTTTCACAAGTATAGCTCAATCCTGTAGAATATGACAGTAATTTATTAATCGTTAATCAGAACACTCCTAGTTTGAAAAGAAAATGTTAAAGAACTAAAGCATAAATAAATAATTAATAAAAATAAGTACATAACTAGAGGCTTGAAGGGGCTATTAGCCCGTAAGCATAATCCTTCTTTACTATGGTTCCAAATACCTTCTAAGGAAATAGGATTTTGGATCCACAAAATTATGATTATATCTAGGATTTGGTTTTAAGTAAACAAAGCAGACCTTTATACATACCAATAGTTTTTAAATGACAGCTATTTTACCTTATTTCTCATTTTATAGTAAGCTTAAAGCAATTTCAGTATTTTCCCCGAGTCCCTGGGATGTAGAACTTTAATTTCAGCCCCCTCCCATCATCCTGCGACCTTCTAAATGCCCATAATTTCGGCGCAAAAATTTCCCTTACATAATTATATATATGTATAGATCATTTGTTATTAAATCTGTATCGTTATAACATAAACTAAACAAACATACTTATTTTTGTATAATTTTAAATTATGAAAAACTCAAACCCTTAATTATTATCAACAGAAAATCTTAAATTTAAAATATTTGTTGTTATAGTACATTGAAGTGAGCTGCTTTTGAAAAAAAATCCCACATGTCCAAAATCCCACATCCCAAAAATCCAACATCTACCATATGGCTTTGAATGAAGCATTAGCGCCACATGTTAAATGTAAACAAAGCAGGCGTTTTTCAATCCCAATGCATTTTAAATGGAAGATATTTTTCGTTATTTCTCATTTTCCGGTATATTTGGACACAATCTGATATTTTTCCCGACCCCCTGGGACCGAGACCTTTCATTTGAGCCATCTCCAATCATCCTGCGAGCTGTCAAACTCTCACAATTTTGATTGAAAAAAAAACGCTTACAGAATTAATAATATATAGAAGATAGATATAAACGGTTTCAGGAGTCTGACACATACTTTCTTCCATAAAGCCAGGAAAAATAAGGAAATCTACATAAAATAAAACAATAGCCTACTTTCTCCATATACTATGTAAAGGGAGAGGGATAAAGTAAAAAACAACAATCGTAACTATTATAAAACTTTATAGAACCTGTCATTTAAATTAATTGGACATGATTCAGTAGTTAAAACGAGATTATTGACCTGTCAAGGGTGTGAAAACGTCAATAGGTTGACAAAGCTTTGCAGATATAGGCAGAGGAGATCCAATTAATAATTTCGGTCAACATTTGAGTCTTTGATGTCTGTCAGGCAAGTTGAAACCTTCGCTTTGCTCATTTCCAGTTTGCTAACAGTTCAGTGTTCGGTTGGCTCACAGATAATTAATTATGTTACAGTGTCCATAAACAAATGGTTGGTTAACTTCTCAACTATTACCGGCTTTACAATATCCTGGAATTGTCTTTTTAAGCTTTACTTCAGCTTATTTTAAGTTATAATTAAATTATGTTCGTTGGGAAACAAAAAATTGACGAATCACTCTTAGGCAGTTGTACACATACATTTTCTAATTAGATAGCAGCCAAATGTCGATCACTTTAAGACATTGTGAAACATCGGCCAAAACAAAAAATCGCAAAAAAAATCAGCTGTTTCGATGGCAGTTGAACAAAATTAGAGGATATAATCGAGAAATATTATATATATTAAATCGTAGGTCCATTGATCTTTTCCATCTCAGTCATTTAGTCTAACAAGGCAGCGGCCTTCCGACTGTCAACGTCGCGACACTTCGTAGGGGCCGTTAACACACAAATACCCCCGTTGCAGCAGACCTGCATACTCAGCGAATTTCAAATGCAAAACAACATATTTCAATCCAACATAGCGAGATTTGACATGTTTCGGTAAGCTCCATAAGAATAACATGGGGAATGAGTAAGCAGGTTTGCTGCTCTGGGTATATTAAAACTGGGTTGTTTTAATTCAATATTTAGTAGGTCTGAACTAGAAGAAACCATTTACCAAGTTTTATCAAGATATGTTGAGAAATAAGCGAGATATAGAATTTTATTTCCCATAAGGTTAACATTGGGACAACGTACTGTGTTTACCACTTTCAATATCTCGGTAACTAATGGACATAGAGCATTGATTCAAAATACTAAATTGTTTGTATTTTTTGAGCTGAATTCAATGGTGCCAACAAAAATTGGATTATTTTAATTTTCTATGTAAAAAACTCAAAAAAAACATTTTTGGGGGTTTACCCCCCTTTACCCCCCCTTCCGGTAGTCCGATTGGGCTGGATTACGAATTCGTCCGAATAATTACTACTTTACACATCCATGCCAAATTTCATTAAGATTGGGCCATTTTTACGCGAGTTATCGTGCTTAAAGACACATAGATATATAGATATATATATAATATATAGATATATATATATATTTCTTTGAAAATTAGAAATAGTGTTTTTGCTTCTGGGGGCCCCAAAACGAAAAGTTATCATGGTCTCGGGCGTAGGTCTTACCATGAGTACTACGTTAACAGCTTCTTCCCTATAGGGTAAATTCGCTAAAAACCATACGCTCAGATTTAGCTGATTCAAAGCAATGAATACAGACACTAAGTATTCATTTTTCAAGGAAAACAACATAAAGGGCCATGAGATAATGTTACTCGAACCCTTAGGCCCTCCACACACCAAAGTGGCGTGGTGTTGGATGTATATAGGCGGCTGGCACCAATACCGATTAAAATGGATGTTGCATGAACTGGCAGGACGCGGCGCATATACAAATCTGCTGATTTGATGTATAACGTAATGTTGTTTAACTCAAGTTTCTGTCACGCAGGGCCTTAGGGGCTAAGATGCCATTTACTATAGAGATGGCTACGGTTTTAATGATTGATCAGTAATTATTTTTTACAATCATCCTATACTCTTATATGAGTAATGTTATCGTGCTTGCTTGCTTGCTTGTATGCTTGCACATTTATCTCAAAAAACGGCTCCGAGGATTTCCTTCAAAGTCTGGAAATAAGTAATTTATGACTCAAAAACGTCTTTTACGCAGCTTACTTGGCCAGAGAAAATCTAATAACGTAATAAATCGAATTTTAAAGCTGTAAAATTTTAACATTGGCCTTATGGGTTGCCGTGATAGCAACGAAAATAAACAAGGAAAGTGTAAACAAATGAAGTAATCTAACAGCTGTTTGGAATCTACAGCTATATCAAGGGAAAATACAGCAGGTAGGATGAAGAGTCCATGGAACAATTAAAAAAGGTTTATATTGATCAATTTTATGACATTGAAATATTTTATAGTAACTGGATGAACTGGTAAACATGAAATAACACCGAGCAAGGCTCGGTCCACCAGGTACTTGTCTTAGATCTTTAACTCCGATTGTCATATATCAGCATTACTCTCTAGTCAAATGCATAGTACTAGTGGACCAGGGGCCACCCCCTCAACCCACTTTCTCCAGGGAAAGTCCCCAGATGATACAGCAACAGCGGCCCACAGTGCCGGGTGAAAGTATGGACACAGTCTCCGACGTCGCCCAGGCCGGATCTACGCTGATGTTCCGGGGACTGGGGCGGCGGGGGCCGAGCCTTGCTGAAGAAAGTCTCTGATAATGACCGCGGGGACTGGGGCGGCGGAATACCTAGTTTGGCTGAAGGAAATATTGCTGAAACGGGGGAACTGGGGTAGTAGGGACCGAGCGTTGCTGAACGAAAGTCTGGGCTAATGACTGCAGGGACTGGGGCAGTGGGTGCCGAGCTTCGCTGAATGAAAGATTACTGTAACGATCGTGGAACAGACCGGAGACAGTGTGGACTGAGCTTCGCTAAATGAAAGATCTAGTCAATGGCCGGGGAACAGTCTGGGGTAGCGGGGACCTAACTTTGCTAAAGAAAAGTACGAGTTAATGACCACACTGAGAAAAATATCTTAGCAGAAAAGCAGAGTTTTTGCCCCAAATCTAGAATCTGTACTCGCAATACGTAAATAAGGACTTGGCTCACGTACAGGAGTGTTGTGTCTGGACCCAGCTCAATGACTCAGCAGAGTTTTGGGCATTAGTACAGACGCAGGACTCGCAGTCCTTCATTAAGAACTTTTTCTCTGCAATTACGCTCGAACTGCCGTATTTGCAAATAATCAGGGAATTTACCGTGATTTTAAGGGAAATACATTTAAGTGACGTCATGGTTGGTTTGTATACGTCACAAAACACGTCATAAGTTTATCCATGATTACTTTCTGACTACAGCCCACTGCATTTACGATGGACGTATGGATGAGAACTTCAAATTAATTCCATGTGATTTGATAAAAGCAGTTAGTCTTTATCTTGTTTTAGTTCGCACTATCATCAAATATTTTACTTCAATCGAATAACTATTTTTTAACCAAATCATGATTGATTTTAAGTCCGTTGTGTTAGTTTTATATTTGGGATTGAAAATTTACAAATGTGATACAAGTTTGAATAAAACATTCTGTTCTAGTTTAAATAGTTGCAAGAACACATTGATCAGTTTTAGACCTAAGATTAATTTTATCTGCCCAAAGTTTTCACGAAAAAATTACCAAAAAAAGTAATTGCACTGTTTAAATCCTGCTTCGATTTTAAAAACTCAGGTATTTTTAGCGAAGTCTTAAATAAGATGAATTGTAAGAAATAGAATGCAGGTCGAGTATAACCTTGCATTGATTTTCTGCCACTTTTAAATAAATCAAATAAATAAATATGTAAGGGCAATAAATTATAACTATTAATGGTGTACCTTGGTGTGGTTGGTACCTTGTACTGTCAAAGTGATCCTTTGTAGTCTCATATTAGGGGCTACGACAGTTTCGATCTCAGAGAGATCTTCCTTAGACGATGGAAATCAAATTTCATTCAGTGGAAGTCGTCAAGAAGCATTAAAAACCATCATGACACATACCCACGTAACACAAACGGACAGGCGCACAAACAGCGAACAAAAATCACTTTTTAGAAAAATTCCGGTACCGGGAAACACGCACGACACGTACGGAGGGCTAGTCTAGACTCAATTACGCAATAAATTGTCACTGTAGAGAAGTACCATTAGGCGTAAAACTGCACTTATCACTTCTTCAGATGCTAGTCAACAACTACATATGTCAACAGGCAGCCGTGACGCAATGGATATAGCAGTCTTCACCTGAAAATACAAGTCAAGAAACATCGGGCGTGGTTAGAACTTGGATGGGTGACCGATAGGAGGGCCTAGAGATATTTTGCTGATTTTAAGTCAAAAATACCGGTAAATGCAGAGACTAGGCAAGTCAGTGCATAGAAATCGGTTGTATTTTACGAGAGTAGGAATGTATATTCTGTGATAAACTGTGGTGAAGGCAAAATGAATCGCAGGATATTCTGAGAAAAGTCTCTGCAATTACGAGAGTCAACTCTGATCGGCAGGACTTACAACCGACAGTAATGACGTCATAGCCAGTGACGTCATAACTATATGTAGACAAACAAAGTCCTGATTTTCCGTGTGGCGGCCTCACTGCCGGAGCATTGAGCCGGGTCCAGATTGCAGTGGGTAACCCGCACACCCTTATTTACGTGTATTTTCCACGTATTTCAGGACTAAATTTTTCTCAGTGCACAGGGACTGGGGCAGTTGGTACTGAGCTTCGGTGGATGAGAGATTACGGTAACAATCGTGGGACGGACGGGGGGACAGTGGGGACCGATCTTAGCTAAATGCAAAACCGTGTTAATGACTAGGGAACAGACTGGGGTAGTGAGGGCCGAGCTTCGCTGAATGAAAGGCTGTAGCAAGTCCCCATATGATACGGCGCCGGGTGAAAGTCTGGACACAAGTCGCCGTCGTCGCCCGGGCCGGACACTGGGGCGGCGGGGGCCGAGCCTGGCTCAGCGAAAGTCTGTGGTAGCAATCATGGAACAGACCGGGTCAGTGGGTACCGAGCTTCGTTGAATGAACGATTGTGCTGATTATAGGGAAACAGTATGGGGTAGTGTGGGGACCGAACTTCGCTGAATGAAAGACTGCTGTGATGGCCAGTGAACATACTGGGCCAGTAGGGAACGAGCTTCGCTGAATGAATTAAAACCTGTGTAATGACAGTGAACAGATTGGGCTAGTGGAGAACGAGCTTCGTTGAATGAAAGCCTGTGTTAATGGCCGAAAAGACTGGGGTAGTGGGGGACCGTCCTTCGCTGAGTGAAAAACTATGGTAATGACCAGGAGGCATTCATATGCTGGGGCAATGGGAGACCGAGCTTCGCTGGATGAAAGACTGTGGTGACAACCAGGGAACAAACTGGCTTAGCGACATCCTGGAGGCACACATTCACTCGGCACGACTCCCCAGTAACTAGGCTGCGAACCAGATCTTTGTACCTCTATTTCCAGCAACCGAGCCTCTCCGAGACTGCAGGTAACGGCGCGACAGCCGACACTTGCCGAAGGTGCACGAACTCACCCGAGTCCTGTCAAACGTTGCCGAGTGGCTCCGAGCTCTTTTTATCGGGATTATTAAGCATGCACGTTTATTTTTTGTAAGAACTCTTGGGTGATTTAGATTTTTCTTGATTATGGGAGTACTCATTATGCTGTGTGTGTTTGGTAAATAAATTATTTGGGAGGGGAAGGCGTAAAAATGAATTGATGAATTAACCTTCTAATCACTAAATCATCACCCACCTAACCTAACCTTGGTTTTGAGAAAGACACCTTTAACAGTGCTTTGAGAATTGACTGGTCTCATGCTACATTCTGTGGTCCAAGGGACGACTCCTCGTATGTACGTATGTATGTATGTATGTATGTATGTATATTTTCAAGACGCAAAAAATAGAGGCCACGTGTCAAAAAAACACACACCTCATTTTATAGGCGTGATTTTAAGTCAAATATGAAATCTTAGGAATTATAAATCGTTCATATCGCAATATAAATAAAGGGGAAAAGAATCATAGTCAACTGTTTTGAAAAGTATAATGTGGTTGGATACATATATTTTGTTTAAATTGGTGAAGATTGCACAAATTGTGTCGTGAAAAGATTTTAAGAGAGTAAAATTTGAATTTTTTTCAATTTGCCACTTTAAAACTCGCCGGTAGCTCCGAAATTGATTTAATATATAATCGGACATTATAGTTACCTATTCAGCAATTTTGCATTATATTACATCCTTCGGCCTCCGTCAATTTCCAACAAATTCCAAAACGGGATATTTTTTATACAGCAATACTACATTGACATTATAACATTGACTCCAAAATGCATTTGTACTTTCCTAATGCCAGCCTAGTTAAACTATCAATGCAAAGCCCATATTATTCTATCAATATCAAGACTAAACAAACACTCACTGTGTCATCAATTTCATCTCACTGACATATACTGGTAAAGTCAAATATCGTGGCCCAGCCCGTCCGTAAGCACAATGCTAAAATTAACATTATTCTTATGGGCGACTGGGCCATGTCAATAACTCGACCTGTACGTGGTTGAATCATTCTCGCCTTTTAAACGAAACTTTAAACGACTCTCTCCGGTAGTCTACAATATACAAGCGTGTATTCCTCACACTATTTATAACACTTTTTTTTACTTAGATATGTTCTTTGTTTGAAATTAATAATTGTTGGTGATGGTGATTTTATGATTACATTTTGATTTTCTTCGGACATTTGCCATCACTGATTATTGTCACTGACATCGCCATCATAAATCAGTGATGGCAAATGTCCGAGGAATTCCTAGGCATGTGTTTCTCTTTAAACCCTCCACAACTATACAAAATCTAATAATTCATTACTCGCCATTAAATTAAGTAGTTTGTACAGTCCAGGGACCAATTACTTAACTGCTTAGTTATGACCGTCTGTTGGCTAAGTAAGATAAATAGACTAAGTTCCAGATGGGCTAGGTTATATCTGCGACGAGATCCGAAGCACCACAACATTTGCGGAGTTGTCACAGTTATTTGTTATCTACAGCTAAAATTATCTCGTGAAGTTTCTGAAAAATAAGATATGACAAGTGCGCAATTATATTCTCTATAATAATATAATAAGTCGTGTTTTTTTATGTGAACACCAACTTAAATTTGAATTTGTTTAAGGGTTTCCTGTAGATAAAGATTGATAGCTCTCACCGAGGAGAATCAAACAGAGGTATCTTCTAATGTTGCGCTCAGCTGGTGTCGAGCGCTGGTGGCGAGGACTTATAAAATAATAGTTTACCATTAACGCCGCGAGAGACCAGCACCGTCGCTGGCCTCTCCTAATTTAACTTAACTGTAGCTAGTAACTGGATGTAACTAGTAATTAGTAACTTAACTGTAGCTGGATTTAACTGTAAGTAGCAAGCACTTGGGCGCAACAGAAGACCCATTTAAAAGCGACCTCTGATAGTTTCTTCTCTATGTAGCTCTAGCATTATGTATGACATTTTGTGTTAGAGCACTCGGTCACTTGATCAATGTTTATTTCTTCAACTCCAATAACATGATGCAAATGGCAGGCAGCCAAACAACATTATTTTTTCATATTTTACCTTCAGTTATATCAACATGATTTCAATTCTATTGATATTATTGTATTGCATGTACTGGTCGAAAAACAATCGATAAATCGCCTTCTTTATTTTGAACTTTTGGTTGTCAAATCTGGACAGATTAAGCGTGAATTAAATAGTGTTGTATTGGAAATTTCCTTACAAGTTAAGTTTTATCCCCAGTACAAATCACATTGTGTTTAATTTCTTTTATTATTTGTCCTAAAAATATCCAGTAAACTTCAAACGTACTTTTATGGTTGGTTTTATGGTTATTTTGTGAAGGCTATTCCAACCGCTTTTTTTGTAATTTTAACTTAGGTAAAATATATTAGGTCTAGTACACTTATTATGCTGTACTGTACTATACTTACTACCAAAGTATAATGCAACGAAGTAGCATGGGTTCATTCCTTATGTAATAATAAAAGAGTCTGTAAACAGATTTGTTACAATGTCTAATCATTCATATTACACCATTATATTAAGTAGTTTGTACAATCCAGTATCCAATTACTTAACTGCGGAGTTATGGGGGACAGTTGGCTAAGTAAGATAAATAGACCAAGTTCCAGTTGGGCCAACTTCTGCGACTATCCACGGCAACGCAAACTTTAGTAGAGTTGTCACAGTTATTTGTTATCTAAAGCTTAAATTATGAAGTTTCTGTCAACTTGTTAAGATAAGAAATTATGATTGAAAAGAGCGCAGTAATGTTCTTTGGGGTGTATGTTAATTAATTGGAGTTCGGAAATGAGAGAAACAGAAAAAAGCAACGGTATTATTGATTAATATACTATCACTGAAAAAAAAACAATTTATTGAAAGTAACCAATTACATAAGCAACATGTAACTCGTTATAACAGTAATATATTATCAATTATAGTCAACAATTATGGAAAACAACCCACGTCTTATAACAAAATTTCGTTAGAAAATAACCTTATGAAATAAATTCATTGTGATGAAGGAATAAAAGTAACTTAATATGTGATTAATTTATAAGTTGAGGAGAAAATATTAAAAGGAAATTTACAGCACACTTTCAAGAAAATATTCATATGTAGATTGTCAGAGATCTTTAAACAATTAATAAAATTTTCTTGTTTCAGGTACGTTTTGCGTGTTGTACTTTATCGATTATGGTGAGTTTTATTTGAATTGTTTCACTTCTTTCTTTTTAAATTTTGCCACAATCAAGAAATCTTATATTATTTCATGTCCTTTGATGATTTAACCATCAACTTCATACATACAGACTCGATTCAAAGCTTATTGGTTTTCTTCAGGCTTACAGTCCGGGGTAAATAACTAGAACCGAGCTGTTCGCAAGTCCAATGCCAAAATTAACATTATAGTTTTATACGCTGGGATAAGTTATTTAACACGTCCTATAAGCAGATCGTAGTCTCTCGTCTGGACCTCATCACTATTTAAAACCAGGAAAATTATAAAACTATACTTTCAAAATCACAACCACATCTAAAAACACCTTTTTAACATTTCCATTTTTTCAACACAGAAAATATAAACCACGAAAAAGCGAAATTCACAGAGATTTCCTAAAGATATTGGTGTTAAGGCCTAGTTTATTCTCCCTTAAAGAGAGAATTATTGTGAAGTGAAGCAGAAATCAGTTGACAAAGGAAGATGAGACAACAGCGTATCAAACAACTGACAGATCCCTCTGATATCAGACTAGACATTCAGCTTGTATTAGCCCTGCCTTTGTTCCAGTTCAACTGTTATTTGTACTACTTAACTCGAAGAGTCATCTCTAAAATAATTCAAATTTAATGCAATAAAAATCACTATAATATATCATATGAACGTCACTTTTAGCGAATTTCCCCCTATAGGGAAGTAGCTATTACCGTAGGCGGCACGGTGAGACTTAAGCGCGGGACCACCGTAACTTTTCATTTTGAGGTCCCTAGACCCCAAAAACACCGTTCGTTCATTTTCATATATATGTATATATATATATATATACCTGTCCGTAGGCGCGATAACTTTTGTAAAAAAGATCCGATCTTGATGAAATTTGGAACAAACGTGTAAAGCGTCATTCATGACTTCGAGTTCGAAAACCAGCAAGATTGGTTTACTCTAAGAAGGTTTTTTTCACAAAATAAAATTTATTTTCAAGATTTAACACCTTTTTATTAATTTTATTTAAATTTAATTGTTAAAATTGAATTCAGCTTAAAAAAACAAACAATTTAGCATTTTGAATTATTATTCTACGTCAATCCGTTGCTTAGAAATTGGATAGTATTGGATGTGCTAAACACAGTACGTTGTCCAATATTATTTTTAATTTTCCCTCCAAAAGTATAGCTTCCCTGATTTAAAAGATTTTAAAAATATAATTCTGAACATATGATTACATTTTCAGGTGATGAATATTCCATTTGTGTTTATTTTGAATTGTTCATTGATCAAGATTTTGCAGAATGTACATACTATATTAAAAATTCAGTTAATTTAAAAGTAAATGAAAAGAATAGGTGTAGATATAATATTATTATATAGTTTAAAACCAGCTACAAAAAATGATAACAAGATTTTGCTCGGAAATACTTTAAATAAATTTTAAAAAATATTGGCAATTCACATGAACTTGAACTGTATATATGTAACCTGAGCTTTGGATGTTGCATTTTGCCTTGATACTATACTTGACTTGCAGTGGCCCAGTCCAAGATTTAAATATAAGGAAAAAATGCCGGCTGGCTGTAAATGGCACAGATAACCCCATCCCTGCTGTTCTGTTAAACATCTTGGGATTTTCTTTACAAACATATAACAATTAATATTCTTTTTTATTAAAAATAATATTTTGGTGAAAATGAACCTCAATTACACAATCAACTCTCACCAAATCGGTTCTTGAATTATTTTATGATCGGTTTAGGTTTATAGAGTAGAAGTATTAGAAGGAAGGCAAGTTAGTACACAACAGTCAATTCTCCCAGAGTAAACAGATAAACAAGTCGAATGGTGCGCGATTTGACTGTTCTCAACAATTGGGAATCAGCTCGTCCTAACTCAGGAGCGGCCTGGCGTAGAAGTAGAACATGGGACTTCGGCTCCCAAGATCCGTGTTAAAAACCCGCCAATCACCAATGGCAATTTGCTATGTGATAATGCCGTAACCTCGAGGGTGCATAGCTATTTAAGCTGCAGTGCATGTCCATGAAAACTTCGAAGCCTGGTTCTCGTCTAGAAAAAAAATCTTGACAACTCAAATTGACTAGAGAGCTGAGTGGACAAACTGTTCACTGCTCACCTCATAGCCTGAAGGTTGCTGGTTCAAGCGTATGATGTAGTTGGGCTCGAGAAACTAGCGGATCTCGCGGTTTGACTGCAGAACTAAGACCACACAAAATATTTTGATTGAGTTGTATTAACTGGTTTGTTTTTTAATCGTCCTAAGCGCTAGTAACGAGCGCACTGAATCGCACCGAGCCCTAGTAATCGGCCGAACTAGGTGAGGCTTATACATCCATTTCCCTCAGGTAATAATTTATATCAAATAGGAATCTAAATTACTTTAATGAAAACTATTTAATTTAAATTCGTTTAATGTAATCCTAAATTATCATCCGATTATACATTATCTCAGAAACTTAACAACCCTAAAATTACCTCTATCACACGAGATCAGTTTATAGGCTAAATCAAATTAAATTTGTATTAGGCCCTACCTTCACATGTCAAAGTTTACCCAATGGACCTCTTCAATTCGATATCCGAGCGTACAGGTTACAATGTTTTGGTGAATCATTAGGTTTAGGCACGGCCTCACTAAAAGAACAGGCCTTGCTGAAGGATACACTACAAATGCAGGCCATGCTGCATGATTTATTACGTCAAACAAGTAGGGGTCTGAAAGTCTGGCTCAGGACTCACAGCTGTGCTGATCATCAATTCCTTTGAAATCAAAACAAGAAAACGTAAACAAACAAGTAATTTTGACGTTTAGTGATGAAATGTAAACAGAAAAAACGTAAACAAACAAGGGATATTTGACATTAAGCGATAAAATGTAAACATAAGATGTTAGTTCCCTGCCTACTTGTGTGACGTGGTGCAGCGCTGGGATCGCTGCAGCATGGCCTGTATTTTTAGTGGGGCCTTGGATCGCTGTAGCATGGCCTGTCTTTTCAGTGGGGCCTTGCCTTGCTTCAGAATTCTTGATGTCAAAACAGGAGGCCAGCTGAGAGTCTTGCTCAGAAATCACAGCTGTGCAGCTCATCAGTTTCTCTCAAACAAAACATGAAAATTTAAATAAACAAACCATCTTGCACTAAATTTATTGGACAATAGTAACTGTGTTTATAGATTGAAAAGGTGCCATGTTTTGGACTTGAGTCATCGTTTTTAGTTTTATATAGACTTCTCACTTTGTTGTAAAAAATGCAAGGTTTGTTTGTTGGCTTTATCGCAGGATGAAGACTGACTACTGATTGTAAAAATGTATCATATTTGCTTATTGTTCTATTTGTAACTGAACAGATTGTAAATTAAATAAAGTGTTACAAGAAAAAAAAAAAAGTATTTGACAGTCAATATGAATAAAATAAACATAGGTTGTTAGTTCCCAGCGTACGGTACTGATGTGAGATGTCGCAGCGCTGGGACTGCTGTAGCATGGACTGTTTTTTAGTGCAGCCTTGGGCTAGATCACTATTCTGTATCTATAGGCCTAAAGGTTAACTCAAATATTTCAATTAAGTTATCGGTAGACTATCTAGATATAGAACTATGATCTTGAATTTAGCACGAATCACCTCTGTTTGACGAATTAATTCAAGAATGTCCTAAATGACTTGAGCTGTTTTAGTTTTAATCAAACTACATGCAACTCGGAGAAAAATTGTAGTCTCCATGATTTTAGCGAATTTCCCCTATAGGGAAGTACCTATTACCGTAGGCGGCACGGTGAGACGTAAGTCAGAGACCATGTTATTTTTTCATTTTGAGGTCCCTAGACCCCAAAAACACCGTTCGTTCATTTTCATATATATGTATATATATATATATGTATATATATATATATATATATATATATATACCTGTCCGTAGGCGCGATAACTTTAGTAAAAAAGACCCGATCGCGATGAAATTTTGAACAAACGTGTAAAGAGACATTCATGACTTTGAGTTCGAAAACCAGCACGATAGGTTTATTATAAAAAGGTTTTTTTTTGGAACATTGATTTCTGAAAAGTACCCCTCTTCCCCCTCGCCTTACAAACAGCTAAATCAGCCATAGGTAGCCAGATGTAATGCAAAAACTGTACCTCAAAATTATTCTTAACATTGACTTTAATACTAAAAGGAGACTGCTCATTCATACAGATGTTTTAGAACCAGAAACTGAGCACTCATGAAATTAGTTTGGCACTCGTCACTAGAGATTTCGCCAGGAATGTGATTTCACGCTAAATATTTTTATCCCTGAAATGAACCATTTTTTGCTTTTATCAGGCTAAAATATGGTACAGGGTTACAAAAGGGATTATATTTTTAACTACTTCGCCGCGGTAGAATTATACCCTGATCTTTATTCCAGTGCGTCAAGAGTAACAGCATTGATTATATATATTCTAAATAGATGCAAAACCTAATGGCGATTTATGTGAGCAAAGACGCTAGAGCTACCTGGCGAGAGCGGTCAGAAAATCGAGGTCGGTAAACAGTATTGTGCAGCTTGTCGCCAATGAGTGATTGTTGAATTAGACAGAATAAATAATACACTTATCGCCAAAAATAATGTGCTTGATTGATCTAAATTATTTCTATTTATAAACAGAAGATGGAAACGTGGTTTATTTTAAAAAACCGTGGTAGTAACTTAGATATGGTACAGTTAAATTTTTGATTCTCAGTACCTATTGTTATATTTCAACTACACCCTGGCTGAATACATTGTTTTCTGGTGACGCTATCTTCTGAGGACTGTCATAACTACGTCTAAACTTTGCGTCTGTTCTTGTACATTGGGCTAGCAGACTACTACAGGTGTATTGTCAATGGTAACAGATTACATGTGGCAAAGCCAACATTTCCCATGCAATATATCAGCTGAGGGTGAAGCTCTTGCACTCTAGTTACCATCACAGAAACTAAGACGACCTTGTTATCATTCTGCAGATCAGGATTCGTTTCTGAAGTGACCCAACGAAGAAATAAAAAAAAAACTAATAACCATATTTGATTGTACAGGTTATAAAAATTTACAAATTCAATAGTAAATTATACTAGGAATGCTAATAACATATTTATATGACAAAAGGATTTAAAAAAATGTGTATATTTCGTGTTATGGAATAATAACAATAAAAAACTAAATTTAATGTTCCATAAATAACTATAGAGCAGCACGAGTAACTGGTTACTCATGTAGAGTTAAGAATAAGATTGTTTTCTTTGAAAAATTATGAACTCGGGGATATAAAACTCATAGCGATCGCATTACAACTGGCCAAAATACGCAAAACGCACCCGGGACTGATCGTTGATTACAGCCGCTGCACTCTGGGCAATGGCTGGCACGAGTAACCGGTTGTTTGTGACATAGGGAAGGAGTTAAAACATCGAAACTAGGAGTGAAAAAGAGAGAGGCCTAACAAAATTCTACAGCTACCACAATGTGCTAATTTTTGTAACATGTGATCAAATGTTTTGGATTGAAAATTTAACATTACCTGGTCTATCTATTTTTTTATCAATATATTTATTCAATATTTAATTTACAATATGATATAAAAGTGTAGTTCTTGTAGCAGCGGTTAGATGAAAAACATTTTGTTTTCGAAGACAATTTCGTCTCACTCTGTTAAAAAGTTTTAAGTTTTTAAGTTAGAAATAAATACCGTAATCGAATTGAGCAAGGATGCATTTAAATATAAGTACTTGTGCGATTTACATTATTGGTAAACATTTCCTCATTGTGTAGTTATATTTAAATTGTTATAAATAAGCAATGAAGCCTAATTTATTAAAATTTAAAAATCTGATTTTTATCTATCACTTGATTTTAAGAAAAATTCACCCACTAAGTTTGGCCTACCTGTGGTGAATAACATCCATGTAATGTCTGGAAAGTAAAATTTAACTTGATAGGCCTACAATCAAGTGATAGGGCCTACTAAGTTTATTGAACAAGTTCAGCCCGACGTGGTGGTAAACGTCAGAATTTTTGAACTGAATAAAAGTACGTTGCAATATAGGCCTACAGTAAGGCGAAACGAACTTAAGTCATAATTTTAATAAAATCTTTAAAATTTCTGTTGATTTTACCTTTTTTAGCGAATTTCCCCCTATAGGGAAGTATTAGCGAATTTCCCCCTATAGGGAAGTAGCTATTACCGTAGGCGGCACGGTGAGACTTAAGCGCGGGACCACCGTAACTTTTCATTTTGAGGTCCCTAGACCCCAAAAACACCGTTCGTTCATTTTCATATATATGTATATATATATATATATACCTGTCCGTAGGCGCGATAACTTTTGTAAAAAAGATCCGATCTTGATGAAATTTGGAACAAACGTGTAAAGCGTCATTCATGACTTCGAGTTCGAAAACCAGCAAGATTGGTTTACTCTAAGAAGGTTTTTTTCACAAAATAAAATTTATTTTCAAGATTTAACACCTTTTTATTAATTTTATTTAAATTTAATTGTTAAAATTGAATTCAGCTTAAAAAAACAAACAATTTAGCATTTTGAATTATTATTCTACGTCAATCCGTTGCTTAGAAATTGGATAGTATTGGATGTGCTAAACACAGTACGTTGTCCAATATTATTTTTAATTTTCCCTCCAAAAGTATAGCTTCCCTGATTTAAAAGATTTTAAAAATATAATTCTGAACATATGATTACATTTTCAGGTGATGAATATTCCATTTGTGTTTATTTTGAATTGTTCATTGATCAAGATTTTGCAGAATGTACATACTATATTAAAAATTCAGTTAATTTAAAAGTAAATGAAAAGAATAGGTGTAGATATAATATTATTATATAGTTTAAAACCAGCTACAAAAAATGATAACAAGATTTTGCTCGGAAATACTTTAAATAAATTTTAAAAAATATTGGCAATTCACATGAACTTGAACTGTATATATGTAACCTGAGCTTTGGATGTTGCATTTTGCCTTGATACTATACTTGACTTGCAGTGGCCCAGTCCAAGATTTAAATATAAGGAAAAAATGCCGGCTGGCTGTAAATGGCACAGATAACCCCATCCCTGCTGTTCTGTTAAACATCTTGGGATTTTCTTTACAAACATATAACAATTAATATTCTTTTTTATTAAAAATAATATTTTGGTGAAAATGAACCTCAATTACACAATCAACTCTCACCAAATCGGTTCTTGAATTATTTTATGATCGGTTTAGGTTTATAGAGTAGAAGTATTAGAAGGAAGGCAAGTTAGTACACAACAGTCAATTCTCCCAGAGTAAACAGATAAACAAGTCGAATGGTGCGCGATTTGACTGTTCTCAACAATTGGGAATCAGCTCGTCCTAACTCAGGAGCGGCCTGGCGTAGAAGTAGAACATGGGACTTCGGCTCCCAAGATCCGTGTTAAAAACCCGCCAATCACCAATGGCAATTTGCTATGTGATAATGCCGTAACCTCGAGGGTGCATAGCTATTTAAGCTGCAGTGCATGTCCATGAAAACTTCGAAGCCTGGTTCTCGTCTAGAAAAAAAATCTTGACAACTCAAATTGACTAGAGAGCTGAGTGGACAAACTGTTCACTGCTCACCTCATAGCCTGAAGGTTGCTGGTTCAAGCGTATGATGTAGTTGGGCTCGAGAAACTAGCGGATCTCGCGGTTTGACTGCAGAACTAAGACCACACAAAATATTTTGATTGAGTTGTATTAACTGGTTTGTTTTTTAATCGTCCTAAGCGCTAGTAACGAGCGCACTGAATCGCACCGAGCCCTAGTAATCGGCCGAACTAGGTGAGGCTTATACATCCATTTCCCTCAGGTAATAATTTATATCAAATAGGAATCTAAATTACTTTAATGAAAACTATTTAATTTAAATTCGTTTAATGTAATCCTAAATTATCATCCGATTATACATTATCTCAGAAACTTAACAACCCTAAAATTACCTCTATCACACGAGATCAGTTTATAGGCTAAATCAAATTAAATTTGTATTAGGCCCTACCTTCACATGTCAAAGTTTACCCAATGGACCTCTTCAATTCGATATCCGAGCGTACAGGTTACAATGTTTTGGTGAATCATTAGGTTTAGGCACGGCCTCACTAAAAGAACAGGCCTTGCTGAAGGATACACTACAAATGCAGGCCATGCTGCATGATTTATTACGTCAAACAAGTAGGGGTCTGAAAGTCTGGCTCAGGACTCACAGCTGTGCTGATCATCAATTCCTTTGAAATCAAAACAAGAAAACGTAAACAAACAAGTAATTTTGACGTTTAGTGATGAAATGTAAACAGAAAAAACGTAAACAAACAAGGGATATTTGACATTAAGCGATAAAATGTAAACATAAGATGTTAGTTCCCTGCCTACTTGTGTGACGTGGTGCAGCGCTGGGATCGCTGCAGCATGGCCTGTATTTTTAGTGGGGCCTTGGATCGCTGTAGCATGGCCTGTCTTTTCAGTGGGGCCTTGCCTTGCTTCAGAATTCTTGATGTCAAAACAGGAGGCCAGCTGAGAGTCTTGCTCAGAAATCACAGCTGTGCAGCTCATCAGTTTCTCTCAAACAAAACATGAAAATTTAAATAAACAAACCATCTTGCACTAAATTTATTGGACAATAGTAACTGTGTTTATAGATTGAAAAGGTGCCATGTTTTGGACTTGAGTCATCGTTTTTAGTTTTATATAGACTTCTCACTTTGTTGTAAAAAATGCAAGGTTTGTTTGTTGGCTTTATCGCAGGATGAAGACTGACTACTGATTGTAAAAATGTATCATATTTGCTTATTGTTCTATTTGTAACTGAACAGATTGTAAATTAAATAAAGTGTTACAAGAAAAAAAAAAAAGTATTTGACAGTCAATATGAATAAAATAAACATAGGTTGTTAGTTCCCAGCGTACGGTACTGATGTGAGATGTCGCAGCGCTGGGACTGCTGTAGCATGGACTGTTTTTTAGTGCAGCCTTGGGCTAGATCACTATTCTGTATCTATAGGCCTAAAGGTTAACTCAAATATTTCAATTAAGTTATCGGTAGACTATCTAGATATAGAACTATGATCTTGAATTTAGCACGAATCACCTCTGTTTGACGAATTAATTCAAGAATGTCCTAAATGACTTGAGCTGTTTTAGTTTTAATCAAACTACATGCAACTCGGAGAAAAATTGTAGTCTCCATGATTTTAGCGAATTTCCCCTATAGGGAAGTACCTATTACCGTAGGCGGCACGGTGAGACGTAAGTCAGAGACCATGTTATTTTTTCATTTTGAGGTCCCTAGACCCCAAAAACACCGTTCGTTCATTTTCATATATATGTATATATATATATATGTATATATATATATATATATATATATATATATATATATATATATATATACCTGTCCGTAGGCGCGATAACTTTAGTAAAAAAGACCCGATCGCGATGAAATTTTGAACAAACGTGTAAAGAGACATTCATGACTTTGAGTTCGAAAACCAGCACGATAGGTTTATTATAAAAAGGTTTTTTTTTGGAACATTGATTTCTGAAAAGTACCCCTCTTCCCCCTCGCCTTACAAACAGCTAAATCAGCCATAGGTAGCCAGATGTAATGCAAAAACTGTACCTCAAAATTATTCTTAACATTGACTTTAATACTAAAAGGAGACTGCTCATTCATACAGATGTTTTAGAACCAGAAACTGAGCACTCATGAAATTAGTTTGGCACTCGTCACTAGAGATTTCGCCAGGAATGTGATTTCACGCTAAATATTTTTATCCCTGAAATGAACCATTTTTTGCTTTTATCAGGCTAAAATATGGTACAGGGTTACAAAAGGGATTATATTTTTAACTACTTCGCCGCGGTAGAATTATACCCTGATCTTTATTCCAGTGCGTCAAGAGTAACAGCATTGATTATATATATTCTAAATAGATGCAAAACCTAATGGCGATTTATGTGAGCAAAGACGCTAGAGCTACCTGGCGAGAGCGGTCAGAAAATCGAGGTCGGTAAACAGTATTGTGCAGCTTGTCGCCAATGAGTGATTGTTGAATTAGACAGAATAAATAATACACTTATCGCCAAAAATAATGTGCTTGATTGATCTAAATTATTTCTATTTATAAACAGAAGATGGAAACGTGGTTTATTTTAAAAAACCGTGGTAGTAACTTAGATATGGTACAGTTAAATTTTTGATTCTCAGTACCTATTGTTATATTTCAACTACACCCTGGCTGAATACATTGTTTTCTGGTGACGCTATCTTCTGAGGACTGTCATAACTACGTCTAAACTTTGCGTCTGTTCTTGTACATTGGGCTAGCAGACTACTACAGGTGTATTGTCAATGGTAACAGATTACATGTGGCAAAGCCAACATTTCCCATGCAATATATCAGCTGAGGGTGAAGCTCTTGCACTCTAGTTACCATCACAGAAACTAAGACGACCTTGTTATCATTCTGCAGATCAGGATTCGTTTCTGAAGTGACCCAACGAAGAAATAAAAAAAAAACTAATAACCATATTTGATTGTACAGGTTATAAAAATTTACAAATTCAATAGTAAATTATACTAGGAATGCTAATAACATATTTATATGACAAAAGGATTTAAAAAAATGTGTATATTTCGTGTTATGGAATAATAACAATAAAAAACTAAATTTAATGTTCCATAAATAACTATAGAGCAGCACGAGTAACTGGTTACTCATGTAGAGTTAAGAATAAGATTGTTTTCTTTGAAAAATTATGAACTCGGGGATATAAAACTCATAGCGATCGCATTACAACTGGCCAAAATACGCAAAACGCACCCGGGACTGATCGTTGATTACAGCCGCTGCACTCTGGGCAATGGCTGGCACGAGTAACCGGTTGTTTGTGACATAGGGAAGGAGTTAAAACATCGAAACTAGGAGTGAAAAAGAGAGAGGCCTAACAAAATTCTACAGCTACCACAATGTGCTAATTTTTGTAACATGTGATCAAATGTTTTGGATTGAAAATTTAACATTACCTGGTCTATCTATTTTTTTATCAATATATTTATTCAATATTTAATTTACAATATGATATAAAAGTGTAGTTCTTGTAGCAGCGGTTAGATGAAAAACATTTTGTTTTCGAAGACAATTTCGTCTCACTCTGTTAAAAAGTTTTAAGTTTTTAAGTTAGAAATAAATACCGTAATCGAATTGAGCAAGGATGCATTTAAATATAAGTACTTGTGCGATTTACATTATTGGTAAACATTTCCTCATTGTGTAGTTATATTTAAATTGTTATAAATAAGCAATGAAGCCTAATTTATTAAAATTTAAAAATCTGATTTTTATCTATCACTTGATTTTAAGAAAAATTCACCCACTAAGTTTGGCCTACCTGTGGTGAATAACATCCATGTAATGTCTGGAAAGTAAAATTTAACTTGATAGGCCTACAATCAAGTGATAGGGCCTACTAAGTTTATTGAACAAGTTCAGCCCGACGTGGTGGTAAACGTCAGAATTTTTGAACTGAATAAAAGTACGTTGCAATATAGGCCTACAGTAAGGCGAAACGAACTTAAGTCATAATTTTAATAAAATCTTTAAAATTTCTGTTGATTTTACCTTTTTTAATACTACCTAAAGTAGCTAATTTTAGAGAAACTCATAAATTTTGATAGTATATTACCGGTGGCACACGTTGTCCGTGGGCATACTGAAATCACCATGGGCCTACGTGCGATGGTACACGCATGATTCGCTGATTGCACGGCACATGGTGAAGTGGCAAACGATTCACTGTTAGTTATTGCAACCTCCGTACGAGTAAACCACTTACTGGGTCTTCTGACGAGCCCTTCCACCATTTTTGTCGTTATTACATCACCTTAATCTTCATCTTAATCACATTTATTTATTTATTTTTAAGTTTTTACAAGCGCCATCAGTGGCCAAGGTGTGTCTATACAACCCTAAAATACGAACACACCTGATAGCCTAATATAACCCAGCAAAGCTCCGAAAGTGCTGTGAAAATGCATTGAAGAATAAAATGGGAACAGTGCTTCACCATTGGAGTTTTGGAAAGTTTGTAGTGTGCCACCGGTGGCGCACATCAGGGTCATGGCTTGACTTCTGTCAGACTGAACATGTTAAGTTACTATTTTATTAGCCTAAACTTAATGTAAGATATCCTCAAAAAACCTAAATATAAACCATTACTAATAACATATTTGAGTAGGTTTTTATTACAAAAATATAACAATTTACAAACCTTATTACTTTAGTTTGCTAATGTAACATAAAAAGATTTAAGAGATCTAGAAATCACCCACTTCAATCATAACCTCTATATGATTACATCTCATCTATTCATTTGATTAGGCTACATTTTTCTGGGTATACATATTTTAAATAACATTTACGTTAATTATTTAATTCAATTTTATTAGACTGTTTAAACAGGTTATCAGCATTGACTCACAAAAACTTAACCTACACATACAAACACAAACATAAATAGAAACTATAGAACAGCTGCTCAGCTGACATCAGACTTGATAAAGAAAAGACAGACATTAAGGGAAATGAAATGTAAATAATTTGTTCATAGCCAAGGAAGTTATACAGTTTGGTGTTCATTTCACCAATGAATGCTGGTATAGCGTCAATTTGTATATTATACTGCAAAGTGTAATAGTTAATAGCTTAAGGATAGCTTAAAAATAGTACAATTAAATATCAAATTGTGTTTGAAATTTTGGAATATGGTGAATGAAAAATGACTTATAACGAATCAAAATCATTCTTTTAATAAGATTAACTGTAAAATTGTAGAATTAATGTTAAATTGTTAATAAAGTTTTGACATTATTGCTTAGTTATATCATTAAATTTTTATGAAGAAGAAGTTTGCTTGCTGTGCCTTTTTTGTAAATATTAATCATTTATTGGATGGGAGTTTTATTCTAGTATGTTACCAAGACAGACTACTTGCATCAACTCTAAGAAATTTTTGTACATATATGACCGATAACCTTTTTACTGGTCCAACCAAGGCCACACTACAGTGAAAATACTACAGGCCAAATACAAATAAATACTGCACATATAAGACCGATAACCTTTGTTATGGTGCAACCTGCGTTCAAATTGTTCCATTGTTCCATTAGTATGGTCATCAAGCTCTCTGTCATAAGCTTAGAATTTTGTCCCAATGTTAAAAGTCCTTAAGAAAAGTTTTATTTTTATTTTTATTTAATTAACATAACATTTTCAAAATACAAATAAAACCTGCACATACAGGACAAACAATCTTTATTTTGGTACAACCTGCATGTGAATCAGTCCAGTAGTATGGCCAGGCTCGCTGTCATAAACTTTAATAGTCTTCCCCCATGTTAAATCTCCATTAGAAAAAATGTATTTCTATTTATGACCCAATTAACATAAATACTTCCAAAATACAAATGAAACCTGCACGTAAAAGACCGATAACCTTTGTTTTAGTACAACCTATTTTTAAATCGGTTCATTAATATGGTCAGCAAGCTCGCTGTCATAAGCTTTAAAATTTTGTTCCCTTAAAATCTCCTTAAGAAAAGTTTTTTTTTAATATTTAATTAACATAAAATTTTCAAAATACATATAAAACGTTAACAACAATAATGCCAAGGACCAATAAATAACCTTTATTATACTGGACCGCTTTAAGTTATAAAGGATCAATAATCTTTATTTTCGTAAAACATGCATGTGAATCAGTCCATTAGGATGGCCAGGCTCGCTGTCATAAACTTTAATAGTTTTCCCCCATGTTAAATCTCCATAAGAAAAATTTATTTTCCATTTTTTACCTAATTGACATATACTTTCAAAATACAAATAAAACCCGTGCATATAGGACTAATAACTTTTGTTTTGGTATACAACCTGCGTTTCAATCGGTCCAGTAGTATGGTCAGGCTTGCTGTCACAGACTTAACATTTCTTCCCCAATGTTAAATCTCCATCAGAAAAGTTTATTTTTTTGACCCAATTAGTATATATACTTTCAAAATACAAATAAAGACTGCACATATAAGACCAACAACCTTTGTTTTGGTACAACCCACATGTAAACTGGTCCAGTAACGGTCAGGGTCAGTGTCATTAGTTTTACAAAAGTTTTTTAATATGTAAGATTTGTAATATTAAACAAAAATATGTAAAATAAAAAAATAATAATAACACACATAAATTCATCATTAAAATAAATTCCAATAAATAGGGCCTATGTGTCCATATAAAGAATTTAAAAAAATATTATATCTTTGGACGAATGGAAATTCGCTGAGTACGCAGGTCTGCTGCGACGGTTGTATTTGGTTTTAAATTACTTTAAGGGAGAAAGTATGTATCAGTTTTCTGATAGCGTTTATTTATTATAAAAAAACTATATTTTTTGTACTGACATTTTGCGATAAAAAATAGGTTTTCTCTTGATTCAACGTGGATGAAACCAAAAGTTTAGCAGAAGCCAGTTTACTACCAAGGCCACTCGGCTTGATATCCGATACAGTTGGAAGTGTCAGAATTTGACACTTTCGCAAAATTTGTGTGAACACATGTTCGGCAGGTAGAAAATGTTCATTGCTAACTTAAATCTCAGTTCAGACACATCACATGCGTCAACATGGCTGCTCCTTTCCTTCCTCTCCTGGTAAGTCAATCAATCAATTAATCAATCAGATATTCTTTATTCATTAAATCAGTGTTTCTCAACCAGTGGTATGTGATGGCATTTCAGGAGGTACGAAAGAGATTGAAGAAGTAGTACAAAATAAAATACTAGGTTTACAAACGAATGCTGTACCATCAAACAGTAAAGGCACACTTAATGCCTTAACTTTTTCTGTATTTGTTTTAGCCATCATAAGTCAATTTTGTACAATATTTCAGAAAATATTGTTAATCTTTCATTTTTAGAATAATTGCTTTTACAAAACATATCGGCATTAAAAAATGTTCTTTCCATTAAAACAATAATACCGTTTTACAGTGTTAATTCGGTGGTATTACTGTCATTGTACAATTCACTAACCAACAAATTTTTTTATTTTGAACGCAAAGTTTAGTTATGTCGATCCGTTGTATAAAATGTTGTAATATGCTTGAATGTAAGATCAATACATTATACTTTCAGTGACTTTGAATTGTTTATTTATGTTAGTTTTTCAATATAAAGCATAAGAAACATGTAAAACTCCAAATAACAGGCGAGATTATTTTTCCCCATGTACCTAGTCATTTTTAACGTTATCGAAATTCGTACTCAAATCCATACTGTTTTTTGCCAAATTGACTATAAAATTATTGAGCAGAGCTGAGGTGAACATATAATTTGCCAAAATGTCCTTATAAACAAAATAAGATCTAAAAATTTACATTGACAAGTAAGGGAAGGGGGGTTCTTGAGATGGTATTTCAAAATATTGTAAATGTGTTAAGTGGTACACGAGCACCAAAAGGTTGGGAAACACTGTGTTTAATCCTATACTCTTATCATGCATGCATACGTGCATTGCTTGTTTGCTTGCACAACGATCTCAAAAACGACTCTGAGAATTTCCTTCTAAGTCTTGAAATAAGTAATTTATTCAAGACGTACGTTTGTGAAAAAACGTGTTCTTGCAGAATACTTTGACAGAGAAAATCTAATGCGCATTATAAAATGATTTTTATAAAGTTGTAAAATTTGAACTTTGCCTTATGAGTTGCCAGTACCTGGTGGACCGAGCTTTGCTTCCTTTTTTTCCATGGAAAATACTATTACAAGCTTAATAACAAAATAATTAGGAGAATAATTTTCCCGATACACATAATCAAGATAAAACACTATATCAAAATAAAAAATTAAAACAATTTGTGCAAAAATTGAAAATAAATGCATATTAATGACTTAAGAGTTATATGTGTTGTGCAATCGAATTATTGGTTTATCGGTTGTTTATGTTCCAGATCTATCTTATTTCTGCCTGCCAGTTTTCACCTGCTTTTTTACAGACTGTTCGTAAGTAAAAAATGTATTATTTTATGGTGTTATATTGAAATGAAAAAGCTAGGAATAGTCTCTATTTTAGCATCTTGCTGCCATGATTCATAATGGGTTAGTGTCAAGTCCTGTCTAAGGAACATGTCGGCCTTCGTCAGTAACATGAGTACAAGATCGCGCCACAATCATCTGTCATTCATACTTGATTTAAAATACCTATCTGGGTAGGTCGCCATTTGAAGTAATGTATCTAATGTATCATCCAGCGTTGTACAAGGGACGGATCATTGGCCCATAAAGAACTCGTCAGCAATACGCCAAAATAAGAACTATTTCTGCTTTTGAATTTATTACCTTAACTTGTTTCAATTAAAAAATATTGAAATTGCGCATTGGGGAAGGCGGGGCAGAACGGGGTAGTGGGGCGGAACGGGGTTTGCTTATTTTTCATCTGACAGGTGCTGCAACCTAGCGGGTGGTCGTGATTCTACTTGAGCTTTCTTGTGCAAATTGCCTAGAACTGGTTTCGGCCATTTTGTCACACTGTTTTGTAAAATATGCAAATTGTTCAGTTTTGAATGAACTTCTTACAACATTTTGTGATATTACAGCTACCGTAAGTAACATCAAACAATTAATAATCAATATTATTAGTATTTAATATTGTAGCTTATGCCTTTAAGAACATTTTAATGTATTTAAATGTTTAATTAGAGTTAACCTGTACTGTGGGTAGTTTATAACCTTAAAGTATGCATTGGGGGCGGAATGGGGCAGGGGCGGAATGGGGTAGTACCGCGTTTCGCCCAACTATGTTTGGTTTGATATAAACTCTCTAATGCTGCTTTTTTTTGTATTTCACATGGTGAGAAATTATGTTAAAAAGACAACCTGGCAAGAATGGTCAACAGATGCCATGAATCAAGCCATATAGGCAGGTTTAAGTAATGAAATGGGATATTATAAGGCAGCTAAACAATTCAATGTCCCTCAAACTACTCTTGAGCGACACGTTAAGAAAAAGCGAGAAGACAACAATTATCAGATTGACAAAAAAGCTGGAAGTTAAATTTCAGTGCATATTTTCTGAAGAACAGGAAGCTGAACTAGTAGACTACTTATTTAGTATGGAGAGTTGGTTGTTTGGCCTAACTATAAATGATCTTCGCTCCTTGGCTTTCCAGTTAGCTCAACGTAACCAACTGACTCATAAGTTTAATGAAAATAAAGGTATGGCCGGAAAGGACTGGGTTAGAGGTTTCCTGGCAAGATATCCTAATCTGAGCTACATCTGGAGCAAGAGCCATGGGTTTTAATAAAGTTGTAGTAAATGAATTCTTTTCTTTGTTAGAGAAAACTATTAACAAGCATAAGCTGACTGGAAATAGAATTTATAATTGTGATGAAACGGGTGTAACAGTTAACCCCAAAAACCATTCCAAAATTATTGCAATGAAAGGAAAACGACAAGTTGGAGCACTTACATCTTCTAAACGAGGACAAACTGTGACAGGTCTTTATTTGTGTGTCAGCTGCAGGTGCATACATGCCTCCAATGCTTACATTTCCAAGGAAAAGGAAACAGCAAGAATTTGAATTAGGACTTCCTCCTGGTGAGTGGGCAGAAGTGTCTGACAATGGATGGATAACTTCAGCTGTGTTTTTGAAGTGGCTTCGTAAATTTGTCTTGTTTTCAAGATCAAGGAAAGAGTCTCCTGTGCTTCTTATATTAGATGGTCATTCAACACACACCAAAAATTTAGATGTGATAGACTTGGCACAAAACGAGGGTGTTATTCTTCTTTGCCCACCTCCCCTTACCTCTCATAGGATGCAGCCATTAGATGTAACATTTTTTAAGCCTCTTAGCTTGTATTATGGAGAAGAGTTGCGAAAGTGGCTACGTTGTAACCTGGGCAAGGTTGTTACACTATGGCAAATATCTTCAATACTTGGGTCAGCTTTCATTCAAGCAGCAACTGAGGACTGTCATTAATGGCTTTGAAAAGACAGGGATTTGGCCAACAACAGGTATATTTTTCCTGAGGCTTTATTCTTACCTGCAACCACAACTGACGTACCCCTACCACCAAAAGGAGGACAACTACCTCCTATTTCTGAGAAGTCAGTTTCTGATACTACAGAATCAGTTTCTTCTAAGGACACAACGATACCGGTGCCTGACGTAAACGTCATGAATCAAGAGATGATTGATGACCTGGTTGATGACCCTGCAGAACTTGAAAATATTCTTAACCCTGCAGAACTTGAACATATGCTTTTCGAGGGTCCACTTAATCTAATAGAGAATGAGTCAGGAAATAACGATAATTTAAATCAACCACAGGAAGAAATTTCAATGGATCTCCAAGATAATGCACCTGTTGCCTGCCTAACAACCCCAAAACAAAGATGTTCCCATTGGTATAATAATAAAGCTAGAAGTCCAACCGCAGAAAAAACTGCTTTAAAAATGGCTTCACCTAACATTGTGTTACCTATCCCGAAGGCGACTACTAAGAACAATAAGAAAGCTGTAAGGAAGAAAGGTAAAACCGTTATTTTAACAGAATCCCCGTATAAAAAAGAACTAGAAGAAAAAAAGAAGAAAAAAGAAGAAGAAAAGAAGATCAAAGAAGAAAAAAGGAAGAAGAGAGAGGAGCAAAAAGGAAAAAAGGCCGAAAGAGCAAGAATTAAACTATTTAAGAGTGAAACCCAAGAAAAGCACAAGAAACCCAATATGAGCAATAAAAAACGGATTCTCAAAGTTAACTTAGAAAATGAGGGGAAAAACAATTAAAAAACGCAAAACTCAACACGATGCGAGCAGCGGAGAAAGTGAAGATGATGCTAAGTGCCTGTACTGTGACGATTTCTATTCAAAGTCAATTGAGGGATGGATAAGCTGTGTGGGGTGTAAAAAATGGGCACATAATTCCTGTGCTGGAGTTGATAGTGAAGATGATGAAGTAGTACACACCTGTGAATTTTGTCAAGACAATGATTAAAAAGTGAATAAAGACATTAATTGAACATTTGCTGTCGCATTGCTGTCTGGACTCGTACTGGTCTAAGTTTCAATGTTGACAAGTGGTGGTTAGGTATTCCAGGAGAACTAGCAATCTTTTACATTTTCAGTGTACAATAGATAACAACCTTCTAAAGTCTTGTTCTAAGATCCAGGACCTGGGTGTTATTTTTGATGAAAAGTTTCTGTTTTCTGGTCATATTATTGACATTTGTAAATCTGCTTACAGGAATTTAGGATTCATTTGTAGATCTGGTAGTTTTCTTAAAAATATCCACTCCTTTAAACTGATTTATTTTTCTCTTGTGAGATCGAAACTTGAGTTCGGTTGCATGGTTTGGTATCCCTATCAGGTTTATCTTATTCAACTCATCGAACAAATCCAAGTCAAGTTTTTAAGATTTTTATACTTCCAGTTGACTGGCATGTACACGTTTCAAGTTTCATATAATGACCTATTATCTGTGTTTGAAATGGAGAATTTAAGCAGGCGTCGTGATATGGCGATGCTGATCTTCTTGTACAAGCTTGTTAACGGGGTTGTGCATGACAGTTTACTGCTGGCTCAGCTCCGTTTCCTCGTGCCTCGTCGCACGTCCAGGGTCAGGCAACTCTTTAGTCCGCATTTTGCAAATACTACTCTTGGCACTCATTCTCCTATTAATGTAATGATGCGGCTACAAAATACTCTTTTCGAACATGCCGATATGTTTACTTTGACCTTGACCTCCTATAAACGCAAATTACTTAGGGCCTAACATTTAAAGAAAATAACCCTCTTTCAAATTTAGTTTAGTTGTGATAATGGTTATTTTAGTAAATTAATTTTGTTGTTATAACTTAAACATTAGTATTATTTTTCCCAATTGAATTTATCTGAATTTGTTTTTTTCTTCTTTTTAGTTTTATAATGAATAATAAGTAAGTGGTGCTGTATTATGTATTATGTATATTGTTTACTATATATCGTGTTTTTGTATATGTCCCATTTGTATGCTACAATAATTTGTACTGATTAGTTATATATGCTACAATGTAATTGGATGTTATCTGTTTTGTAGCATTTCAAATAAATAAATAAATTTGTCAAGTTTATGTTAAAAAATTGACTGCACTGTGAAATGGTTCCCCGTTTCGCCCCCCCCCCCATGGTTAAAGACCCAACCTCGTTTCGCCCCATGTGTGGGGCAAGATGGGGTAGTAAGCACTTTTTTTCAAAAAATTATATATTTTTTTCTATTGCAAATAGAGTGTATTACTAAAGTGTGTTGTGTAAAATAAATATCAAAGATAGTTTTTTTTGTCTTTATACCTAAATTGTCCGTTAATTATAGCTTTATTCACTAAGTACCCCATTCCGCCCCGCCTTCCCCTATACAAACAATTTTTTGGAAAAGCCTTAATATAAGTGGAGTGAATAAAAATAAGTATAAACGTTTACTTTACGAGTGTTTATTTCAACAACTGTGAATAAGGTATTAATATCACCAGTGGGATCCTAACTGGCTTTTGCTAGTTTAGATAACAATACTGGGTACATTAACGGAAGTTGTCATGTTGGAGGCAATGGTGTAGCTGTCTTTCAATGAACAACTTCAGTTCCCCACCAGGGGGGGGCTGGGCTTGTCAGCAGGGTGGGCGAAGGTGTACTGGCAGGGCCGGCCCCAGGCAGGGGCAACCGGGGCAGCTGCCCAGGGCCCCGCGCTTTCGAAAACTCCGCGTGAAAAATATTAAAAAAAAGAAAATTATGGATGATATTTTAATTAGTTTCAAAACGTGATTAAAACATTGAAATCACGACAAGAGCGAATTCAGAAATATGATTAAAATTGCATTGACTAAGGCGAGGCCTTTCTTAAATTAGCACTACAGTAGACAAAGAGCTGTGAAAATCCACGACCTTCTAATTGCAGAAAATGCTGAGGAGCTAACAAGCACGTACGCACGCAAGATAACATTAACATTGCTTGTATAAGAGTATAGGATATAAACTTAACAACAATTTAACAAAGCAAAAACTAAACAACAATTTAAGAAAACAAAATTTTGTAGCAAATCGTTCTAACTTAAGTGTCGCAAGACGGGTAGGCAAGAGAATAGGAAAGGAAAGAAATAAATAGCGGCACTCGAATCGAAATAATCAGAATCGCGGCGTCAGTCAACTGTGACCTATTACTAGTAAGTAACTGAAACTTCGGACCAATTAAACTGCTCCTTTGGATTTAACAGATATACGACAATGACGCTACTGCGCATGCGCAAACGTCGCGGTATTTTCTGCAATTAGAAGGTCGTGAAAATCCATATTAATCAATGATCTTTGTTACTACTTTTAAATTCACAATTCATATTGTAGGCCATTAGGCCTAATACCAAGTAATTAGTGATTTAAAAAAATAAAAAGTAGCGCTAACTGAAAGACAAAATCCATTGCAATGTATGCTGAAGCACTAAGCACTGCAGGCCTATACCGGTATTTTAACACTCGTCTATGCAGCGACTTGGAAGGGCCCCGCAATTGCTAGGGCCGGCCCTGTGTACTGGCGATCAAGATGAGGGCCACCTATCCCTTGAGGCCCTGTTCCTTCATCCATTGGACAAAAGGTATATCTTTGCCCACCCAGTCACCCATTTTATTTTTCCTTTTGCTTCCCCTGTATTAATCTGCTAGAGGCTTCCCCAAGGGCTTCAGGGAAAGCCCTTTCCCTGCTTCAGGGGAAGCTTCCTTTCCTTTCCGGTAGCCGTACAAAAAGACAAAATAATAGCTTAAGTACCCTCACAGGATTTCCTGTGGGATGGGGCAACCCAGACTACCAAATCCCCCCCCAAAAAAGGGTATAATTGCCAGGTAAATAAACTAACAGAAACATACAGAGTGACCCAGTCCACCCGTCCACTTCGTTTTAGTGGGGAAATGGTTTAACCAGTGGCGGCCGGTCCATAAGGACTCTCGGACGCCGCCCCCCCAGAAGATTTTCAAACATACTGAATTAAATTAGTTTACATATGTATACGATAAATTTGTAAAAACTACTAATTTTCATTATACTGACCATTGATGATAAATTCATTTCGACTATACCATTATAAGTGTGTTCAAAATAAATTTACACATAAAATAAACACAGATATAAAGAATAGCTAAAATTGTATTTTTAAAACGGCTAATTTTACTCATTTATATCATTAATCATTCAAAGAACTTAAATATTTCAAACTTTTAATGTCACAGACCCCTAGATATATGTATTACCCTTAAATTAGCACGAATTTAGTAATTTTTAAGCAGAAAATAAAGGTGTGACAACTGTTTAAAAATAACATTTTTCTTAAGGGACGACCCCCGTGGCAGGCACTGCAGGCTCTTTTAAGTCCTAACAATTATTGTATATTCGACCGACTTTTAACGTGGATGTTTGATATTTCAGTTTCTGACGTTAAAGTTGATCAAAATGCGATGCAACTAAAAGGTGAAAATATTGGTGATTTTGAACTAAAGACGACGCACACGTGTGAGAATGGATTGACTATCGATTGCTACGAATATCAGAATAATTCTCCTTTGAAACCAAGCTATGCCTACCTGAAAAAGGATGGCAAAATTATGATCGAAGCGAAAGCGTCAACTTGCGACGCGGGAGCAAAAGGTATTAGCGACGTGTTCAGACCCGTCCCTGCCTCAAAGAGAATCTGCATTCTGCAAATGATGAGATGGGAAATGTATAAAATCAAAAAAAGTGGTACAAAAATGGATGCAAAAAAGAAAACAACATTCAAAAAGAGAGCGAAGGAAGATTGTAAGGCCATTGCACCCTCGTGTAAACCATCTACGTCACAGTAATAGGGATAGGGTTTAAGCAGCACTTACGGGTTCCAGCATGGTTTAATTTAACTGTATTGAAATACAAGTCTACCCCAGATAGCGCATTCATTTATTTACCTTGATTGTCTAGGCAACGAGTGCTCAAATAAAGGTATAGAGGGAAAAACATGAATAGGATTATCAGGTCTGGTTTTCCCTGGACAGTCCGGGTTTTGATGGCTATGTCCGATCCGAGGATACTTCTTCTCCAGGGTTTCCAATTTTGGCAAAAAAATAAACTATTTCTCAAAATTTACCTGAAATTATGCAACATGTTAATGGGTTGAACGACATTAAACACACAAACTGTAAATTATGCCTTATTTACAGGTTTTAGAGTTATCAGGAGGTTCTTTTAATTAAATTTAAAATTATAACCAAAACTGATTGTGATTGTGACTGTGACGGATTTTATAACCAAAATTGATTGTGAGCTAATAAGTTTTCATTTCTATAAGTTCAATTTGTTCACTTAAAAGTTTCAATATTTAAAGTTATGAAGCTGAAAGGTTGAAAAATTTTAGTTTAATGCTCGATTCAACATTTGCTTGCCACCTGTGTATGTCAGTTGACGTTAACATGCCAGCCTTGTTCAATATATTACTGCGAGTGTGAATAAATTAATTAATAAATGAATAAATTAATTTTTGCCAATGAATTTATTGAAAAAAGACCTCTAAGCCCAGCCTAAATTGGCATCTTGAAAATAAAATACCCCTGTTGCAGCAGACATGCATCTCCAGCGAATTTCCAAATTTAAATTTTACTATCATGTTCTAATGCAATATGTGATAAATTTCAGGATGCAATTGATTGGAACACAACCAATTTGTTATTCTTTGAAAAAACTCAAGAATTCTTTTGCCCCAAGAGATAATGTTAAATTACTTGGTATATCTTGATGCTAATTTGTCTTTGCAGGTTCATATTGATTTTGTTTGTAAAAAAATTCAGCAGAATAGTTAATTTGTTTAAGCACCTGAAGACCTATTTATTTATCGAAGGAGCTCTTATTAACTGTTTACTACAGTCTTTTTCAAAGCTGTTTATCCTATGGGCTGCAATTGTGGTGCAATTGCTCTGGTATAGAAAAAAGTTTGATAATACAAAAAAAAAGCTTTACGAGTAATTACTGGTGCAGGTTTTAGAGATCATTGTACAGTGGCGTAGGTACGGGGGGGATAAGGGGGATATATCCCCCCCCTTGGCCCTACAGTATGTAAAAAAATTAATTATACTCAAAAAATTAAAGTTAGGCTACGACTTTTAACTAGGAAGTAATTCTTTCACCGCAATAAGAAATAAAACATCTTTGTAAAAATATATAAATAAAGTTATTATTGTTATTATTTATTTAGTAGTTGAAAACTGCCAAAAAATGTTATCTTTGAGGTATTGTGCGCCAAACGAACGCGGCAGGATCGGTGACAAGAGGCTTAAAAATACAATACAGTATTTTGGAATATTAGTGGTAGCGGCAAATGCGTAACTGAAAGTGAACTGTTACTGTAACAGAATCAAAGCAAAATTTCGCATTTTCTGTTCCTTAGTCACTGATGGTCCCCGATTTGTAAATACCCTTTTATGAAAGACAGACGATGAATCAGTCTGAGAACGCAACTGAAAACGTGCCATTCACAGCCGAATTGGTATTAGATTAAAATTCGCCGCCTATAATATTACATCTTACAGAATACAGAATAACAGAAAAATTATAATGTTGTTCATTTTGTCCTGAATTTTTTTTAGTCCTATATACCAGAAAAACGTTATGTTATTTTAAACAATTATTTATATTTATCAAAATGAGTGAACCTGTAGGCTGTACAGGCCTACATTATTTGTCGTTGGAACTGAAGTAGCCAATAAAAATACTAGATTCACCGACTACCTATATTCCCTCTGACGGCCAACACCGGAACTAACGCGTATGATCTCATTTTGACGTATAGAATGCGTTTATAACTCGGTCAGTTGGTTCTGTGACCTTGCGTAATTCGCAGCGACGCGACGCCGCGACGCGACGCGACGTGACTACAATATGTTGTGATGTCGAAACAGTGCGAACTGACGGGGGTTTTCGCTCCAAAACGAAAAAGTGAGAGTGAAGTTGATACTATTGGCGTGAAAAAACTATGAGATTTACTTGTTGTAACTATGCTGAAACAATATTTCAGTGATCAGTGCTAGCAGAGAATGGGGCGAAGTGGACTGATGCAGATCCCTGTATTCATTTGATATCTAGTAATCAATATATATATATAAAAGAAGAGTTGTGTGTTGGTATATTTAGTGCTACAGCCAAAACTACACGTCGTAGACCCATGATCTTGGTATCAAATTAAAGCTTCGAATCTCATGATCTGCACTATGGTGGTTGGGTTTCGATATCTTATTGGGTGTAGGCACAGGATCGTCCGAAAGGGACCTATGTCAAGGATTTTGTGAGTACTTGAAGTTTTATTTGTTTATATCAAAACACATGGTTTAATTTGAAAAGGTAACCGTGGTTAAAGTGGTTGCTAACAGAATGCAGCACCTACAATTGTTTTTGTACAACAGGTGAATACAGTCTTATTTTTAGAAAATGTGTTTTTATTTACGTTTTCAATTATTTAGTAAATTTTTACTGTTAGATTATGTTATTAAAAAACATGAAGTGCACTAAACTGTAGAGTTACATATTTTTTGTTTTTAAATTCAAAGATAGTAGTTAATAAGACGAAAAAATGTCAAAACGTAGGAGAAAATGTTTGAGATTCCGTATCTTATCACGTAAATGAAGGATTGCAAGAAAAAATTAAACAACGAAGAGAAAGAAACACATCTAAGGGTATCACGGGAAAATTCACAGCGACATCAAGAAACACTGTCGTAGCAGATTTGGAACAGAAAGGGAGACAGACGCACAAGGTGATGAAAGAAATAATCAGAACAGAGATATAATGGAGAACCTTCGAAAAAGGGATTAAACAGAAGAAGCTGAATTAAATCAAACAGTTTAAAAGCTGCTTACAAAAGGACAAGGAACTATGATTTTGGCTGTAGAATACACATTATTCCAATAAAATGTAGATTGTATTGAACACCCGAATGTAGTAATTTGCAGGATGGACAACATTTTTAGTTATTGCATAGCACAAAGATTAATTCAAAAAGAAAACGCATATTATGTGCTGTTTGAAAGGGAAAATAAGACTGCTACCACCAAATATCCCACCCCCGGCTTTATCAAATGTATGGAGAAACATCATAATATACATCTTTTGGGCTACTATTTAGGCCTTCATAAGATTTTTTAACCCAGCGAAGCGGGTTAACAACAGCTAGTTTTATTATAAAATGAAATGAAAAGTAATTTCTTCAAGCCTAAGTAAAATAAATGACAGATGGTATTTTTAATAAAAGCACCAAAACTACGTGAAAGCAACTCAACAAAATTATGAGAATGAAGTAAAAACGTATACATGCAAAAAAGAATAAAGCAGATGTAAGATCATTATGACATCAAACCACAACCACTCCCCCTGTGTTCAGCTCGTTCTTGTGGAGAACGAGCCAATATGCGCACGGCATGCGCGCGGCGACCACGTGTCTGCATCAATTATTCCGTAAAATATGAGTTTCACTATGCCTCTAGATTGCATAAAAAGCTAGTTTTAGAGTTATAATTTTAAAAATTTTTCTGGGGGGGTGCCTCCAGACCCCCCGGTTATATCCCCCCCCTTGACCAAAGTCTATCTACGCCACTGTCATTGTAAGCCGCAATTTACTTACGAACAAAATTCTTACAGTTGTCAACCTTGATATTTTTCACAGTGTGTTACATGAGAAGAAAAACTTTGATAGTTCTACACTAAAAATGCAAGTTCATAATCATTACATGGAGAGGGAACAAATTAATCCAAAAACCCTTTACTAGGTTTTTTAATTCATTTAAGACATTATGCATCAACTGTTCAGTTTGCTGTAACTTCCAGTTACAGCCCAGAATGTGCCTTATAATTTGTTTAAAACTAAAATGTATAAATGGTGTACAGAAAGACCTTTCAATTCCAGTTAAAAGATTATGCAACTCATCCAGTTGATCAAAAAATCTTGTCAAAAATTATCTGTTAAAATGTTAGTGATTTGTTTTATTAAGAATGGTATTGCTTAAGTTTATATTGTTATTATTCTGATATTAATGTGTCAACTTTTCAATGACAACTGTATGTCTTTTATTCTATTAAAGTTTGTAGCATTGTGATTGTTAAAAATACCTTCTGACTAGCTTTATAATTGTTATCTATGGTTTTGTTTTAAAATTTGTCTATATTATATCTCCGGCTATGGCTACTACACTACTAACCATTTCATATGATATTTTTAACATATGATATTGGTAGACAAATTTTTGACAAACAGTGGGGATGTAGAACAATGTTTTCAGAAAGTACCCCCTCTCCCCCCGCACCTTGCAACAGCTGACTCGGCCATAGCCGGAGATATAACGCATGAACTGTAAAATAATTTTTTTTGGGAGGGTTTCAGGGTTCCTTAAAGATCAAATCAATAATATGAATAATATTTTTATTAATAAATATAAATAAATCCCAGCAAAAGCTGGTTGAATAATTCTGAATCAAACTGATGAACATAAACTTTATACAATAAGCTAGAGAGCAGCTATTTACAATAACATTAAAGAATTTGTATGTTCTAGTCGATTTCCAAAGTTTTGAAGGACCCTTCAAGTTCTATTATCTGGTTTTTGGGTTTTCCAATTCGTTTTTTGAGGTCGGCTACGCTCTTTTCCGAGTCTTTCAGCCAGTCTTTGTAGTTCTTTGACATCAGTTGGACATGGTCATCTGAAAAAATTACAATGACAAAATGAGATAAATCGTCAAAATGACAATTCTTATATAAATAAAATTAGAGTTTTGCCTGTACATTGCTTAGAATTATGAAATTATTGGTTATTTTTGTGTTTTGAAGATCAGAGAATCCGAATCAAGCTTTATCTCAATTTCTGTCACTCTGTCTGTTGGTAACGCTCAACATCACACATTAGACTGCTTTTCATGCAAAAACTAGAGTACTGGTATGGCTGAAACTTATTTTCTATATTGTATGCACATATGAGAAGGTTTTAGACGAATTAAAAATAGTGTAAGACTTTTTTAAATCAAACAACAAGCTTCTAAAAAGTGAATTTTATTTGATTTCAATCCTATAGGTAACAGTGGCGAGGCGTGCAGTCATCTACAGATTCTCCGATGACTAACTCAATTTTAAAAGTAAATATTTTAGATAAAACTACAAATAACATAATGTTAGAAGCCTAAATGTCTATTATTTTCAAAAGAAAATAATACATTTTCGGAGTATCAGGCTATTTTTATGCACGGCGTTTTGCTTTGGGCGCCAGATGCGCCGCGTCCGTAGTTCTCTATTGACTAAATCCGAACCGATTCTCCGAGATTGGAGAATCCAATCGAGTGGAGCGCCCACCTCCCCGCCTCCATCCCCACCACTCACACCGCTGTTGTACAGGCGGCCAAGCGATTCTCTGTCGCTGGAGAATCGGTTGGCGTCCGGCTCCCTTCGGCTGTACTCGGCAGCCTTCGCCACGTAACGAGCAACTCTCGACTTCTGTCAGTGCTACTTCACGGTGCAGAGAGACCTGCTCCGGTACTCGCGCATGCGCAAAGAGACCTAAAATAGTTCACTCCACAGTGCAGAGAGACCTGCTCCGCTACTCGCGCATGCGCACAGTTCTCGCGCCGCGCGCTGTGCTTGTGTTTGTGTAGTTTCAATGAGTGAAGTTGCAGTGGTTTAATTAAAATTTTAACATGTTTTATTATTAATCGATGAGCACAACAATGACTGAAGGAGAAGGTGATATAATTGTTCAACTGAAACAACTATCAAAATAAAACTAAACTGATTAAAAAATTATAAAAATGAAATCATAAACTGCTTGATAAAATAGCTAGCTGCATTTTTCAATGTTAAATGTTCATCCGAGAGCTTTTAAGTATCAGTATTGTTCCATTCGCCTTTTCAGTAGAGTCATGGATGTTTTTATCTATGGTCGTGGGGTCTATGAATGACGTTGGGGGACGGATATCCGGGCCGGTCAAGCGCAGGTCTGTCGCGACTATTCTATATATAGCAATATAGCCGTTCCGCCGCACGGCGCCGGCGCAGTCTCGTGTACTTCTACACTATCAGCGATGACCACTCAAAAATGTCACGTGTCGCCACTGATAGGGAAGCTTTATGAAGTTGTCATGGCAACCTGAACATTAAATCATGAATCCAAGGAAGTTTTTTTGTTTTTCCATGGGTAAAACCTGTTGATCAGCTAGTTGCACACACGGGAGGGTCATGTCGCAAACTGCGTCATGACCCTCCCCTATGGGGGGGGGGGGTGAAAAATAGTACTTTTTTGCCAGCCTGGGGGGCATCATAAAACAATTAAAAAACGTGAAATTAAAAAATTCAATTTCAGTACTAAATTAAAACCCATATTTCTAGAACTATGGATATTTGCGTATAAACGTAGTGTGGGCTCTGGGCAGTGACAACGTGAGTTTGGCAACGTTGAGCTAGTGGTTGCTATGGTAACGAGACTCGCACGGTGGCGCGATGAAGGCCTACTCGTAGTTCAGGGAATTTCGGCCCATGCGTTCACACTCCCACCCCTTCGATCTTGTGTCAGTTGCGGTTGTCAGAGTCACTGTCTGTCAGTGGTTACTGGTTAGTTCTTACTATCCGATATACCTGACACCTGCGTGTTTCGTAACTTTCGAGTATCATAGATGTTTTAAAATATTTATTTAGTTTGTGGTTTAGGTCTACTGTATTTTATTGTAAGATGTAATCACGGTGAAGTGCATCGGGCTTTATCACAATACATTTGTATTTTGCTTATAGTTTAGTTATTTAAAATGCCTAAAAAACAAAACTATTAAAATGTAAGTGTTTGGAACCTATGTGTAATGCTAAAGTGCGCCGCGATAAGTGGACAGAGCACTGCAGAAAGAAACATGTGTACAAAACTAAGAATGACTTGAATAAAAATTTTTAAATAATCGAGGAAAAGGAAATGGGCGAGTCCGCTTGGAAACTCTTGATAGGAAAAACTGATAAAGAATAATGTATACATATATAGTGAACATTGTTTGTTAACAATAAACCAATGTTTATGTATACAATGAATTTATCTTCCGAATCCTAATATCTCGGATGTGGGGAGGGGGTTGGTCGCAGTTAAGGGGGGGGGGTAGTCATTGGCCCGGGGGGGGGGTGAGTCATTGCCCCAGGGGGGGGTGGGCACCTCTGGTTGCACATAACATTCTATATATGATACAATTACTATTACAAATAATGTAATACACAGACAGGGAACATCGTCCAGGTTTACAAAGAAAGGATCCTAAGTAGAAAAAAAATCAATCATTGAAAGTGTATCTTATCTAACCTGCTTATTTATTTTAGGGAATGGAAAAAAAATTAAGTCAAAATAGATTATGAGTCGGGGTAAATTATGAGTGGTGGCTCAAGCTCATGCTGCTACCAAGAATCACTAAAAAATTCTTGAAGTTTGTAATGTGCTTTTTCTGTTAAAATTGTTTGATAAGGTGATTTAATTAAAAAGGTTTGATAATTGTTTAACACCTTAATTTTAGACCAATGTTTATGATTGAGGTGTCAAATTACTGGAAATATTGTCAATATTTGCTGAATGCTGTTCATTTTCCTTTAGGTTTAAAAGTCATTGCCCCATTGGGCATTTATGTTACCCACAAATTTACATGTACATCTTGTGGAAGAGATATTTTTTTTTTAATATTACTAAAATTAGTGCTTACCTTCTAAACGGTTGGACCAAAGTAGTCATATTATATATTTTTCTTACAGGAAATTTAATTTTCTTTAATTTTTAAATTTATTGGGTTTACTAAAAGTTGATGGTTTTCAAGATATTTAGGAAAAACCAAAAAATTGTACCTTTAGACCCCCCTCCCTCGCCCTGCTCAAGGGTTACGGACGGGGAATTTTGATATGATCACCTCCAAAATAGTTCAAACAAAGCTGCGAAGTCAAAAACTGTGTTCCATGCAATTCCCTCTGTACCTGTTTTTGAGCATTCGTTGCCTGGACTATTGTGAAAATTTGATTAAGAGTTTTACCGTGCAGCGACAAGGTGCTGGGGGCCATTCCACCGTAGTCGGCCGGGAGCAGCTCCAGGGGGAAAAATTTCTCTAGCGTCTTGAGATCCGAGTGGAGGTGGATCTGGAAACAAGTTCATGAGACTCTTCTGAACTGTTTTTGTGAAATATATCAATTCGAGTTTGAGTTGCCTTAAAGGTGTAGATTTTTGGTTTAAGCTCTGATAGGTTTCGTCAAGAAGTCACGTGATAATTAAGTTACAAAAAGAATTGATTTCTTTTTATTAACGTAAGTATTGTTTGATTATCGTTGAAAGAATCAATTTCCCTTCTTGGTTCCTGTGATTTTTTGCAATTTATTACTTGTTACTCTATTTTAGTCCTTCTTTTAACACTCGGCGATCATATGGCCAGTAGGAGTGGCCACAACAGCAGCCAGTCAGAATTATTTTTTTTGGCTTGGTCCAACAGTCAGACGGCCAGCTCTACTTGCCAAGACCAACTCTGTGTCAGCTTTGCAGTCATCATGGTGGCTCACTTCCGTCAGCTAGCAATTACAGTAAAACCTCACTAACTGGACTGTTTGTGGAACCAGAGGTTGTCGAGTTTGGGGACTGTCGAGTTATCCAGAACATTGGAATTTTCAATTGGTTTTAATAAATGAACACAAAACAAAGTTTAGTTTCACACATAAATTTATTACTTACATTTTACATTATACTCATTTTTACATATTGAGTAAACAATCTTTGAAGAAATTACAAATACTCAACAATTAAAACTAAATGTTCTGAAAAAATGTATAATTGTAGACTCTCTGTCAGCTGTTTAAGTGTCGAGTTACACAGACTGTCGAGTTATCGAGTGTCGAGATAGTGAGGTTTTACTGTATTTTCACGCCCAGCAGCTCGGATTAAAAACCTACAATGTTATAGTAAGAGATTTTTACGATTTAATGTAGCAAACATGCTGGTCCTTTAGTTAAATAACTCCTCACTAGGTTGCAGTACTGTTCAGGCATCATGCAAAATTTAGAAAAGCAAACAAAAACATATGATTGGCACTTATCGGCCGTCCTGTTGGACACCCAAGCGTTCGTTGGATTTCATGTTAGCCAGCACTGCTGGCTGACAACTGCTGTGGGAAAAATCTGACTTCTGCGCGCTTCCGTGCGATCGTTATGGAATAGCGGTTAATATCCAATATGATAGCAAATGGTTAATGGATAACACACCTGGTTAGTAGTTATTTACTTCTTAAATAATACAATATTGAAATTAAGTAAAACTGGAATTTTTATATGAGGAAATATTATGATAATCGGTAAACAAGGAAATTTTTAAGATCGCTCAGGGATCAGGAGAAGCGGTAGGACAAAAGCAGACTATCTAAAATAATCAATTCTTGAGAAAAATAATTGATTAATTAATTCCAACATTAATAATTAAATCAAGCTTGCACTACCCTTGAGAATATTTAAATAGGGGCCATCCATAAATGCTGTATTGCCTCTAGGGGGAGAGGGGGGTTTCGGCAGCACTATGAGCCTTTGGGGGGGGAGGCTAGACGCAGCATTACATAACTGCTAAGAATGTATGTCTTATTTAAATAAAAATTTGTTTTCTTTAGTTAAAAACCAAATTTTTAAATTATTTAATGTAGTGTTATATTTTTTTATAAGAATGCAAATGGAACAAAAAAATGCATAACAATTGGAAAAAAGAATGACTTTCGAATGAACTTGGTTGGACCGGGTTGGATGCCTGGTTCAAATAGAACTTAACGTTCATGCCTAATTAACAAAAAAGTCCAGAACGGAGTAATCCACGGTGCCAATCATAAAAGTGTCTGACCAGGTGACCCCTCCATTCATCTGACTAGTGAAGATTATATTTCAATTTCTTTTCTTTAACCGTGTGCAATACGATGTGATGTAATACATACTAATTTGATCAAATAACTGTATATGTTATACCAATATATTATTAGTTTTTAGCAAATTTCCCCTATAGGGAAGAAGCTATTACCGTAGGTCTCATGGTAAGACCTAAGCCCCAGACCATGATAACTTTTCGTTTTGCAACCCCCAGAAGCAAAAAACACCATTCGTTCGAATTTTTAGATATATATATATATCTATATATATATATGTGTCTGTTAGCACGATAGCGGCCGTAAAAATCGTCCGATCTTGATGAAATTTGGTACAGACATGTAAAGTGGTAATCGATTGGACGAGTTCGTGAACCAGCCCGATCGGACCTCCGGAAGGGGGGGTAAAGAGGGATAAACCCCCTCAAAAATGGATTTTTTGAGCTTTTTACATAGAAAAATAAAATGTATCAAATTTTTGTTGGCACCATTGAATTCAGCTCAAAAAAACAAACAATTTAGTATTTTGAATCACTGCTCTATGTCCATTCGTTACCGAGATATTGAAAGTGGTAAACACAGTACGTTGTCCCAATGTTAACCTTATGGGAAATAAGTAAAATTGTATATCTCGTTTATTTCTCAACATATCTTGATAAAACTTGGTAAATGGCTTCTTCTAGTACAGATCTACTAAATATTGAATTAAAACCAACCAGTTTAAACATACCTGTAGCAGCAAACCTGCATACTCATTCCCCATGTTAATCTTATGGAGCTTACAAAAACATGTCAAATCTCACTATGTTAGATTAAAATACATCCTTTTGCATTTGAAATTCGCTGAGTATGCAGGTCTGCTGCAACGGGGGTATTTTTATTTGTCTTTGGTTAGATATTATAATTTTTATAAAAACATAAATTGGGGGGGTTAGGCACTGTGCTATTTAGTTTTTAAGGGGGTTGGTGTCGCCATTACAGTTCCAATACAAGGGGGGGAGGGGGGTCTAAGAATGCAGATTTTAGCATTACGTTATTAACGGACGGCCCCTTAGTCCCGTTTCAGTTGCTTACCAGTTGCATGAGTTGTGACTGCATGAACGGCTTGATCAGAGCAAGGCAGCTGTCCATGAAGGAGACTGTGTTGATGACGTGGACTCCCTTCAGCCTGACGGGGTGGCAGTCCTGCACAGACCAAACTGAATCAAAGTCGGAATTCGATCAAATGTCGAATCAAACTAAACTATAGGTATCTTTGTTCAGTAAAAGTAGGTGATCAAAAAAGATGTGGACACACCCCCTTCAGTTTTAAAGGGTGAGAGTCCTGCGACAGATCAAACTGAATCAAAGTCGGAATTTGATTGAAATTTCGAATCTATCTAAACTTCAAGTATCTTTGTCCAGCAAAAATAAGGTAGACAAAAATGAAGTGGACACACAAAAAGGTGGTAAAACTCTTGCCCCACCACTTGTATATAAACCATGAACTTGTACAATAAAACTAGCAACCGAGAGTAAGAAACATGCCCCTCCCGTTTGTATGTAGACTGTGAATTTGCGCAATCAAATTTGCAACTGTGAGTAATACACTTGTTGCACCCACCTGTATGTCGACGTAAACCATGAACTTGCGCAATAAAACTTGCGACCAAGAGTAATAAAAACTTGCAACTCACCTGTATGTACACCTTGAACCTACAAAATAAAACTTGCAGCTAAGAGTAAAAAATTAGCCCGGCCATGATACCCAGGCGATAAAGCGCCTTCTCGGAACTCGACTCACCCTCCAGACCCGTTCGCCGGGCCCGCCGTTTGCAAACAATGACTCACCTATTGGCGCTGTATCGCAGTAGAGAAATTTTTTTTCATTTCAAATATTAAATTAAAAATGATTGACTTTTTTGAATTCTACATAAAATTCTAAAGAAAATGAGCTAAAATGTGACTAAAATGCCTCATATTCACAGTAAGAAGGTCGGTAAAAATGAATCTCGTATGTAAATTAGTCATAACTAGCGGTTCAAGTTTTTTAGATTCTATATTACATTCTAAAGAAAACTCGTCTAAACGCGACCAAAATGCCCCTTTGAATAAAAATACAAATCTAAATACAATAGCATTGAAATTTTTTATTGTTATTCACACACATTAAAATTGTACTCATTCTCTACAAGTAATTAAGTACGTTACCAGTTTTTACTGACCTTCTTACCGTGAATATGAGGCATTTTAGTCACATTTTAGCTCATTTTCTTTAGAATTTTATGTAGAATTCAAAAAAGTCGATCATTTTAAATTTAAATTTGAAATGAAAAAAATGCTCTACTGTGAGACAGCGCCAATAGGTGAGTCATTGTTTGCCACCGGCCGGCCCGGCTAGCGGGTCTGGAGGGTGAGTCAAGTTACGAGAAGGCACTTAATCCCCTGGGTATCATGGCTGGGCGGAAGAACTATAAGACTTAAACCATGAACTTGTGCCTTGTGCAATAAAACTTGCAACCGCATTGTCTGCGCTCGCAACCCACCTGTATGTACACCATAAACTTGCGGACGAGATGCATGCAGGTAGAGACCCTGGCGAGATGGCCGAGTGTGCAGCCCTTCATGTCAAATACGACTATGTACCCGTCCACCAGCCCGTCTTCCGATATCCTCACGTCGTTGTAGGCGAAGAAAGCTGTCAGCGCTTCCTAGAGAGGAAAACATACTATTAATTCTTGGATTTTATAAAATATTGAAATCTATGAAGGTTTTAGTTTAATTTACTTTAAGCCCAATTTCCATTTTCATGGTTGGTTTTTATTTTATAAAAACCAACCATAAAACAACAACAAAAACACACAAAAAAATAAAATAAAACTTACAAAAAAACAACTAAACAATATAAAAAAATATAAACAAAACACAATATAAAAAAAAACTTGCAATAAACAAAATGTCTATACAGATTTGTTCAGCCTAGAAGTCCTGTGGGATGCGCATGCGCAGTGAAGATTTCCCCTACCGCGAGTCTCAGTACAGTCAAATTTCGAAATAACTCATCTGTCAAAACATCTGATTCTTTGTTTGCAACAATATTTGTAATGCTGTCATAGGCCATGTGGGATTTTAAGTTGACAGTACACAACCGATGAAGGAAAAACAGTGGTGGGGGTATTCTCCATCTCTCTCGCACTTCCACCCCTACAAGACTTCCTGGCTGAATAAATCTGTACAATAAACTATGATTTGATCTTCATTTGTAAAAACTCTTCAATTCGGTTTATTCCAGTATGTTTATTTTCAAATTTATCTTGAATAGGTAAGTATTATGTTACCAGGTGGTAAATGCTTGTAGATTTTTATAGCCATGTATTCTGGCCTACTGGTCCTTCTTGATAAAATTATGTATTGTAAGTGTGTATGTTGATTTGAATTTTATTTCTTGCATTTTAGCTGTGGGTTTCCATTTATTATTACGGGCCTCAAAATGGGTTCGCAATGCTTTTTTATGAACTAGATAACACGTAGCTCAAAATCGAGCAAAAATCATATAGTAAAGGAATGAAGAATAACCAGCTTACTTATATACTTTTAAAGTTTAATCAAAGGGCTAAATACATTAATAAAATTATGGTTCAACTACTGAAACGTTAAAAGTTAATTTGATCTACCGCAGGAGTTTCCAGTAAACGTAAGCGATTTTTTAGGGAACACCTTCATTCACCATGTCTTCTTCTTTCTTTAATGTATATTTTAACACCGGCAAAAGATCAAGCTCTGCTTACAGCAACATGTAGCTGACCGAGAGCAAACACTGGCGCCGTGAGCAATGACCTCCTTTGTTTAGGGATTGCCGCTGCACCTTATTGATAATTATCGCTAAAACAGATATTGTAGGGAACGGATGTCTTTATAAGGAACCTTTTCTTTGTGGCAAAAACGTGTAAATGACGCATTATCTATTTTATTTTTTTATTTTCAGATAATGTTACATAACGCCATACATAGGTATAAATCTACACGTAGGCAGGTAACTAGTCAAAAAAAGCAAGAAATATACAAGTCAGACGTAACAAATCCCTAAATAAGTACTAAGTATGAAAAAATAACTCTTTTGATACAAAAAATAAAACTGGCTTTTTGTGTATGTTTAGTCCGTGTAGTGAGCATCAACTTAAAAATTCTACCAGCCTTTTCATTCTTGAAATGCAACCCACTGCAATGAAATTACTTTTAGTTCATTATGGTCTGAGGTTGGAAGGAGCATCAAATGTTACATCGGGACGGTGATGCCGGTAGTTGTGATCGTGTTCTTTCCGACTCCTCCGACCGGTCAATGTTTTTCTTCTTCTTAATGGTGGCATTATAAATGCACCAAATCCAAAAATAGCAAGTTAATATAACTTCAAAAAACACTATGCGATATCGTAAACTACATCGTAAAACTGGTAACTGCAATGTTTAAGACCTTTAAAAACACCATAACAACCTAAATTACATAATAAATCTTTTAAACTAAAAAAGAAAACTGTTGAGAACAAAGCCAAAGCAGATGTAAAAATAAAAACTGCTCTTTTCGAAAATTAATTATAAGTGCTGCAATCTGTGATTTATCTGTAGAACTATTTAAGAGATTAACCAAATATTCAGTTTGTAAACAAAGTGAACTGAGCTTGCTCTAATGTCGATGAATAGCGCCACTGTTCCGAAACCTCAGCCCTTTACTGTACTTTAGTGATGCCCTTTTTTAAAATTCTGACACTTGTTGACAAATCTACATAAAAATCCCTTTAATTTGACACCTCAAGCGTTAAAATCCGCCCAGCCGTTATTGCAGTTGGACTGTGAAAAGAAAACCGCTTGCCTATTAATATATAGATACTTTCTTTGAAGTCCATATGAAATTCAAGACTCGTTAATCTGTCTTGTATTATTATGCCTCGTTGAACAGTCATCTTAAAATTGGTTTTCACTTGATTTGCATAATTGAATTTGTACAGGTATACAGCTTGATTTTTTAAACAGTATACTAGCAAATTTCTATTTTAGAGTGAAAAAAAAACTATTTCCTAGGGTGATAAAGTATAGATGTTACTTTGACTGTAAAGTCTTTCAATCCAAAGACAATGGTTTTACATAAGCCTAAGAAAATCTCAATATTTGATTCTGAGGTTTAGACACCAGAAACAGCATTCACTTAAATTTTATATAAACTAAAACCTTCATTTTTTTTTGTTAAACATTACCTATTTTTTGTTTTTCTTAGGCCTATGTACCATCGTATGTACTGCAGTTTTAAGATAATTTAATTTGCAAATCATTATTAAGTTGTAATATTATTTGTTTATTTTGTGTTTATTTTTGTATTTTTATGGTAGGTACTGTAGTTGTAAAAAATTGTACAAAAACTGTACATGTTTTGTGATGAATAAAGCTTTATTTCATTCATTCATTCCATGGAAATTAGTTTCTTAATTTTAATTTATAAGAAGCTCAACAACTCTAACTTAGTGGTTCAATGGCCCACCAACGGTTGAGGTGTGTATATAAAACTATACATAATTTAGAATAAAGTCTATCAACGAAAATCTAGTACAGTAAATTATTTTTCCAATAACGCGCTGGCAATTTCTCAGCGCCTTCATATTCACCGTCTATCCGCAATACATTTCGGTTTGGCACGTTGCATCTGCTTAATGCAGGCACTTTCTCTTCCACAGTATCCCCCTGGGGCGACTATATATCGACATTGAAGGTTCCGATACATCGAACATTTAGCGATATATCGATGTTTTGATATATCGATGTTTCGATATATCGATGTTTCGGTGTTCGACCTCACCTGGAAGTTGACTTTGGAGGGGTCGGTGTCGGCCAGGCGGTAGAGGAGGATTCGATATCCCTCTGGGGTTGACTTGGGTAGCGGGGCCATCAGGCTGGAAAAAACAATCACGAGAAATTAAAATCAGAATTTATCTCTGGTTCTAAAAAGTTAAAACTGACTGATAACTTTAAAAAAAAGGTGTAAATTACCCGGGAGTACAGCCAAACTGATCCAATCTATTGGTGTAAACTACCAATAGTTTCGTACCAACTACCTCGCCCCCTCGCCCCTAGTTTCGTATGGGTAGGTTATATTTAGAAAAATACCTCCGTTGCAGCAGACCTGCATACTCAGAGAATTTCAAATACGAAAAACATATTTCAATCCAACATAGGCCTGTTTTTGCAAGCTCCTTAAGGCTACCCTGGGGATTGAGTATGCAGGTATGATCAACATGTATGTTAAAACTGGGTGGTTTTAATTCAATATTTAGTTGATATTAACTAAAAGAAGCCATATATCGAGTTTTATCATGATATTGTAAGAAATAATGAGGATGTAGAATTTTTTTATTTCCCATTTTATAACATAGGAATGAGTATGTAGGTTTTGCTGACACGAAAATAGTTATTTCAGGGGTTTTAGACTAAAATACTTAGATCTCATCTAGATGCAGTCACAATCCAAGTTTTATTTACATAAGTTATGTTAAGAGGTAAGAAATAAGGTAGATATAAAATTTTACTTATTTCCCATAAAGTTAAAATTGGGACAAAATACTTTGTTTACCACTTTCAATATCTCGGTAACCAATGGACATAGAACTATAATTCAAAATACAAAATTATTTGGTTTTTGCGAGCTGTATTCAATGGTGCTACCGAAAATTGGATTATTTTTATTTTTATATGTGAAAACCCCAAAAAAACCCATTTTTGGGGTGGCTTATCCCCCTTTACCCCTCCTTCTGATGGTCCGATCGGGCTGGTTTAGGAATTCGTCTAATTGATTATATGTAAATATATAGGCCTACCTATGACGGCACGAAACCATTGGCAGTTCACTAATTGATTGGATAACTTTGGCTGTACTTCCAGGTAATTTACTCACCTTTTTTAGCTATTTCCCCCTATAGGGAAGAAGCTGTTACCTTTACCGTAGGTCTCTAGTTAAGACCTAAGCCCAAGACCATCATAACTTTTCGTTTTGGGGCCCCCAGAGCAAAAAAAAACATTCGTTTGTATATATATTTTCAATGGTAACAGGTTCTGAGCCCAAAACAGCCCAGCTTGTTTTTTAGGTACAGTTTAAATAAGAGGCTAATTTTAAGTATCAGCGAATATTTCAAAAGTTAATTAAAAATACGCTGTAACTACAGTTGTTCAAGCTATTATTGTGCTTTTCCTCTTCACTACAAAATATTTCAAAAATGTGCTTGTACAGGTCAATTCAAATGACGTGCCTAGTCCTCTCACGGGACTTATGTTAATTTTAGCATTGGGCCAACGGAGAGTCTGGGCCACAAGATTCGGCTCGATCTGTACACGTGCAGTATACAAAGCACGGCAGTGCCTGCAGCGTCCAGACGCAACCTGTCAAACTGATGTGTCTAGAACGTCAGCTGACTATTGTTGAAGGCGCCAACAAAAAGCCAGCGCACGACTAAAGAGGGAGTTTGAATTAGGCTAAATCATTCAAACAATTCGTACGATGAATTTGTTCATAATCTGCCGTGTCTTAGTATATATTATAATTTAAAAATATTTTTGGGAAAATAAAAATATTACACTAAGGTTTTTACTGCATATTATAACGTAACCATATCACGATAGGCTATCATTTATTTCCTCGTGAAGGCCTAAAACTTAGAAAACAGCAGTTCATTAAATTTATTATTCACATTGTTGCCAACCTTGAGAACTCAATTAGCGAATCAGTAGTGGCAACTTTGGAAACCTGTTTGGATTTGGGCCACCAAACTTAGAATTTTGCGAAACCAGTTGTTTTGATAAAGCTTGGGAATTTAAATTTAAATTTTCATATTTTATGCATCATTTTGCAAACAGTTGGCAGTTATGGGTTATGATGATTTTGAAAAAGCTGTTTACCTTTTAAATTTTATATAACTAAGAAAGACTTAACATGTATACCGTGAAGAAATACTTAAGGCTGTGTGACCCGTTTACGCCCTTGAGGCCCCGGGCACTTGCACTGTGCGCCCTTAACTCAATGCGGCCCTGGAAATTATCTATAATTATTTTGTTTAATTCGCTAGGGGGTTTTAGTGGTCAAGATTCCTCCAGTTGTTAACCGATGTCAAAAGTTTTGTTGTCATTTGATAGAGATTGGGGTGAAGTTTTGTGATTAAACTTATGAAAGTTTGACTTGGGAAAAGCCACAGACACCATCAAAGTTTTTAATTCGTCCTTAAGGTTTAACATTGGAGGCACATTTTAAAGGAACGGCTTATTTTAATGAACATTGAGTGAGTAAAATAATAACTTGTCTCCCAGCGGGAATAAAGTGATTATTTGTTTCCCTCTTGCATACAAAGTGAGCCCACAAGAATAACATTACAATTAATCATTCAAAAATTAGAGCGCCTTCAAATTTCCACGCACACATGCAAATATGCTGCAGCCAAACGAATGCAGGCGCTAATAGATGATTTGTTGGCAGACATAATCAAATAAGAATAACATTTACGATAATCACCTGTGAGAGCGTCTAAGAATCTCGCATGTAGGCCTATAACTGGCGCCAAATCTTAAGGCCCAGTCCGTCTGTAAGACCAATGTTAATTTTAGCATTGAGCTTACGGACGGCGCGCGGCGTAGGCCTTAAGATTTGGCGCCAACTATAAGAAAGTTGCAACAATCAGCTGATCGCTGGTGCATGAATGGTTGCAGCTACCCGGATGCAGGTGTTATGGCAGAATGAAACAAAAGGGATAAAGTTTTTTACTTACTAAGATAATGAAATATATGTTTATAGATTGGGTATCTATCATTGCAGATGGAAGATGTCTGTATTTCGAGAGTAAAGCACATTTGTCTCCCTCGAGAGAATAGTTGTACATTTTCGCTCGTGAGACAATGTTGTACTTTACTCACTCAACATACAAATAACTATTGCACAGTTTTTCTTTACTGTCCTCATTTCAGCGTCCTGCGTGCGTGAAATCCATTCCCTTCCGGTTTCTAACTCGATATATTGTACATGACACCTTCTTCCAAACATAAGGGGAATGTCCAATGTGATTACCAATACGATAATTGCTGTGTTTGCATCTTGCATCAGCTGTCTCGTCCGTCAACAGGCTGACAAACATTGCGAAACCCATTGCTTAGCATCCGCAGGCATGCCAACATTGCAAACTGTCGCGTGGTCATTCCAGTGTGTGTCAAAAATTATGTGAAATATCGTTTGTCATAGTTTTCAGGTTTTCAGCCACAATTTTACCACTCGGTTTCGCTACATGGTTACAGAGCGATTGAAACTACGTGGTCCAGACCGTCCATAAACGCAATGCAAAAATTAACATTTCATAGTCTTTAATGTTATGGCTGGACCAGGCTTTTTGACTCGAACTGTAATACTAGCTTTAGAAAAAATAACAACTGAGATTTTTGCAATTGTCTGTATTTTACTTCTTTCTCTCTTTACAATATTGTATAAGATAAAATGTTTTTGAGACTCTTAAGTTTTGAAAACAAAAAATAACCATCGTTTTAATTTTGTAAAAAAGTACAATACTGTAGATAAACTGCACCAAAATAACTTCCATTAGTTATTATTTGTGTCCAAGTTAATAACTTTATAGGTTATGTTGACTTCGGCGAAAAACTTAGGCCTATTCTTGAGTGGTTTTTAAAGTACATTTATGTAAACTTGTTGGAAATAAACAACATGAATTTACAATGTATGACACCCTAGCTTTTTAAATGGATTAGTCTGTTTGATATGGAAATGTCGGAATATTTTAGGAGTCGTTCACAAATTATGTCACGCTTTTCTTGATTTTTAGATCCTCTATTCCCTCTATCACGCTTACCCCTCTCTCTCGATCCCCTCCAAAACGCCACGCTTTATAGCCTAATTAACGTCCCATAATGTTCAGTAAATCAGGATTTCAAGTTGAAAAATAGTGAAGACGCCGACCAGTGTCACATTTTTTACCAGACCCCCTCACCCCTGCAGCGTGACGTAGTATGATCTTTGACGACGACGCGGCGGAAGTAGCTGAGGTTGTTATCCACGCTAATAACTGAGGCCTTCATAAACCGTCAAGGGCTGTGGCTTTCTCCATACTTCATATGTTGGAGTTCGGCTCAAGGTCATTGATATGACAAGACAACACTTTAGGACGTGGCTGTTTTGACATCTTGTCTATGTTTACAATAAATACCCCCGTTGCAGCAAACCTTCATACTCAGATGCTCAAATGCTCGAATTAATCATTGAGACGTAGACGTATTAGCCTTTAATCAAGTGAAATCAACTTAAAATCTTAAATTGAGTGCACAGTAATTGTATCTATAAGAATACAATGGGGAATGAGTATGCAGGTTTGCTGCCATGGAAGTGTAAAATTGAGAGTGTTTTGCAAGAATCCAGTAGATATAAACTAGATTAAGCCACATACCAAGTTTTATTGAGGTATGTTGAGAAATAAGCGAGGAAATAAATAGAATTCTATATTTCCTATAAGGTTAACATTGGGAGAACGTACTGCATTTACCCCCAGCGATATCTCGGTAACTAGAGGACATAGAGGAATAATTCAAGACACTAAATTAATTGAATAATTTCAAGCTGAATTCAATGGTTTAAACCAGAATTACATAAATTTAATTTAGCTATGTAAAAATCCCTAAAACCCCAATTTTTAGGGATTCATACCCCCTTAACCTCCCTTCCAATGGTCCGATCGGGCTGATTTTCGAATTTTTCCGAATAATTACTACTTTACACGACTGTGCAAAATTTTATTCACATTGGATCACTTTTACGCCAGTTATCGAACTTGTAGATAAATATTACCGTAGACCCAGTGTAAAAGGAGTCAAATCTCTTAATTCTCAACACCGATAGTCAATCTACAAACACTCTCGAAATCTCAATCTCAGTTCACACACTTGACTGCGATAACAACAGTGTCACAATATTTTGGTAGTTTTTCCTCTGCGGAGGTGGCAAAACTGGGTCAATACGCGCGGGAACGATCAATTGTCAATTACATAAACAATCTGGCAACCTGGATCAGCTGATTCAACAGCCATTGTTGTCGGGATCACAGCTGATCGTTAATTAACAAATCACAGCTGGCAACTGAGACGAAATATCTCGATTTATTCACACTCTAAATTGTTGTTATGGTTTTAGGATAGCAGCGTTTACTCGGTTCCATGTTCACCTTTCAGTATGGAATTTACATAAGCTGCGTATTTCATATGGCACTTTGAGTTGTACTAACCAAATTATTTCACAATCAGCTGATGATTTTATAACATGTCTAATGGACATTTGTAAACCAATGTACCCAGCAAAGGTAATAGAATAGTTATCTCCCATTTGGCCTATACTGAAAGGTGAATGTGGAATTGAGTATAGGTGAGTTACTTTACATGTGGAATTAAAACAATTTAGAGTCACTACTCATACTAGGCGTAGGCGTCATGAAATTGCTAAGTTCGAGAGTTCTGAAACACATTTCCGATATTAATTATAAAGGGAATCTGCTGTTTAGACAGTTTCAAACATCGCAATTTCGTGACGCCCACTATTTATTTTATTTATTTATTTACAAGTGTCACATTGGTTTACATTCTTAAGCTATAGGCTAAGTAAACATATGACTTGTCAAAATTGTAATGCCCTACCTTCGCTCACGATAAAAATTACAGCTGATCTTACCTCTGCTCTTTGAACTGTCAAATTTCAGTATCCACAGCTGTTTAGATTTCAGTATTTGAATGTTTATATTCCTTTAAAATGTAAATATTTAAACTTAGGACGTTCACGGGGCGTAGCCCGAGGGGATTTTAAGGAAGTGAATAGGCCTATGTGTTTCCCAGGCTAAAGATCTACCTCTGTGTGAAATTTCAACCCAGTCGGTTCAGTATTTTTCACGTTTACTTGTCCCATACACTGAGAAAAATCTGGTTTGAAATGTTAGCAAAACACTTTGGCTAAAAACTGTTTAGTCAATTCTGCCAGACTTCATCAAACCCTTGTGGTCTTAAAGTCTGATGCGACAAAACCCTTCAGCGTTTGGGTAAAATAGCGAATTGTATTGCTGTCACAAATTTAGGGGTTCAGCTTTACTAGATTTACACAATTTTTGTCTAGATCAGCCACTAATTTCTTTCAGTGTACCTACATACAGAAACCACCTCTTCTTTATAATAGTATATAGATTAAAATAAACAACAATTTACAAAAAATGAAGACAACTTTCTACATACACAAAATTACATTTTAAGAGTTATTTGAAAGGTACTCTTTCACAGAGTAGAACGCCAGAATCGTGAGATGATTCCTAAGGGAGTGTCTAATATTTTGCCTAATATTTTGCTCTTGTTTGATTGGTTCAGGGAGCCCATTGAACACCTCCAGTATAAATTATAAGATTTTTCAGACTTATTCATGTTTCTTTTAATTTATTAAGTTAACATAAGGAAATGAAGTCTGTAGTAAAGTCTTCGCTCAAATTCACGTTAGTTTTTACTTACATAGTTTGTTTTATAAAAATTAATTTATTCAATCTCTATTCAACCTTTCGTTTAAAATGTAAAAACTGATCATGTAAAATGTAAAAACTGAGCAAGGAAAAGTGTACATTCTTAAGCTGTAAGTTTATGTTATAAGATTACATATATTTTTGTAATTTAAAAAAATAAATGTATCAAAATGATTCTACCGTTCACCCGTCCTAATATTAAAGAGTTTTAAACTTAAGACAGATAGTGTTTTTTCATAACGGCAAACATTAAGTTTGGACGTTATGATATGCATTAATCTAATACCCTGTACGGCCATACAAATATAGTATACATTATTACGTGGGCTGTTTTACTTAAAGGTTGGATTTAACAACAGTTTTCTACGTATTGGAAAATCAATCACGATAACATTTATATCAGCAATTTTGCAAGCTCTTCACCAAACCACATTACAACTCGATGAAATACCATCTTCCGTCAGTAGACAGTCCTTAAGCATCTCGAGAAGAGAGCTAAAAATATTTTTTTGGCGAAACGAGTACATATCCCGATCGATAAAATCGTTCGATTTCGAACCGATATCGAAATATGAACTCACACTGACTATCGATGATTATCAATACCAGCGGCACTACTGCCTCATTCGCATTCAGAAGGTGCAGCCAAGTCGATCCCGCGCATACTAAATCACACGCGCACAGTATGGCGTCGCGTCGGTGACCTCACACCGGAATATGATTATATAGTCAAGGACGATTTGGTTTTTGATCTGGGAGATGGGTTGTATACCGTCAACCGGGGTTTTTGGGATTTTTCGTTCAACTGGCTTTTTGCAGTTCCTTAAGGTGGTGCAGCTGAAAATTTTCAAAAAACTGTTTCTTCACTTTTAATGTTAATCATAAGATAGAACCGAGGAATTAAAACTTTAATTTTTTATGTAGCCTAAAATTTGTGAGCTACAGACGTCAAAAGAGCAAAAATAGAACATTCAGATTCTTTATTTGGGAATTATTAATGATTAAAAAATGTCTTAAACCTAACATAAAGGTAATTTATGAATAAAAAAATCGTTGTTGATGGAAAATGATATTTTTCTTCAGTACTATAAGTATCAAATCTTTAAAAATATGTCATTTAGTAGACCAGAGAATACCACACAATATTCTAAAAAAATAAATTTTAATATTTTTTCTGGAATGATACACGAACAAACTGAAATTAGTCCCTGCATAATTTGATTAGGTAACCCGCATTAAAAAAATCTACTGGAACATTCTAACAACGCATATCCCAGTCGTACTGATAGAAAATTGAGAAAAATAAGGAAAAAATCATTACACTGCCCTGCTGCCTGGCGGCACCCGCACAACCTTAAACATACAGGAAATATGCGCTGCTGATTTTAGTTCCTTCGAAAGGCATATTTTCTTTCAATTCTGTAAGTATTTATTTTGAATTTCAATGGATCAAATTCGACGATTTAGTTGTTCGGTTAAAGGATTTTTTCTCAAGATACTACGATGTTTTTCACAGAATATTTTTCACTTCTCTCAGATATATTGCCGTAGTCACTCGAAAAAAAATCCTACACTTTTCTAAAGGAAGGAACGAATTCATTGAGTTTACCCATGGTGTATAAATTATGTTAATTCCACCCAAATTTTGATACCAACCCCCAACCCTCATATAAATTTGGTATAGTTTTCTTCAGGCACAAAAATAAATCAAAACAGTTAATTTATCAACGAGAAGATAACAGTTAAATTGTTATCACCCAAACAGAGAGAAGCTGGATGAGTCATTACATCCAGGAATCATAAAGATCCGGTCTTACAATTTCCGGATGTGAGAGAATACGGAAAACAATCTCCTTTTCAAAATTTTCAAATCATCACTTTCTTGAGTCGTGACATTCGCCAGGTTCTTTGAAAACTTGTAAAATCACCAAACACAACAGGCCTATTTGTCAAATAAATGTTGTTTTCCATCAAACATTTATCTGGCCATTTTCGAACTCCCACAAGAGTTAGCAGCTGTCACCTCATTTTTACTATCGCCTCTCAAAACAGTCAAAACAGCTGATAAGGTTTAAAGTGGCAGAGCTACCAACAATTGACAAGATTGGACAGTTCTGCCAACTACTTAACTGCTGAAACCGCGACGACGACACTGCTACCAACCGCAAAGTCGTGTTTCCCCGATGGCGGAGTCTAATGCGTCTGCGGCTTAAGGAAATCATCCTTAGGCTTTCTGGAGGCCACGCATTTCAGTGAAATCTTATGATTTACCGGATAATCAAGCGTTTGGTGTAAAAGTAGCCACTGTCTTCCGCACTCTGTGAATATAAGTTGTGTAAAATGACGTGGCCCAAGGCCCAGGTAGTCCGTAAGCACAATGATAAAATTAACATTAGTGTTATGGGTGGAGTAGGCCATATTATTTGATGCGTCCTGTACGTTAGCGATGACCTTCCCCCTCCAATGTCTTGGAGCGAACAAATTATAAAATAAATCGCTTATTGACTCGGGAGGGTATGTATCTTAAGTATAATATCTGATTGAAGATGTGAGACTGCTGTTAATATCCCGCTATAGCCGTCAAATCTGTTAAAATAAGTTTAAACCGCATAAAACACTCAGTCTCAACAAATTATTGTAATATACTCCACATAGAATTAATCATTGACTTTGACTCTTAAAGCTTAGATATTGCTCAAGCAGCTGATTTCCTGTATATAAAAGGCAGAGACCAGATGTTTAAGTATTGTAATTTCATAGGCCTAGTTGTATGACGCAGGAGGTGTATTGGGTCAGCTCGTACCAGACACTTAATTGACTATCATTGATTTCATGCGAATTAAAAATCGAATAAAATAATCGATTACAACTTCCACTTCGAGTAGCACCGTTTGACCACAGTCACATTCGTAAATGGTCAGAATTACATAACGTCGGTAGCTAGTGAGTTATTTAAATTTGCATACAGGCGCTCCTCTCCCTCTAAACCTCAAAAAGTCGTCAGCAACGTCAAAACCAGTTTAGGAACCGTTGATTATTATTGGATTATTATTGGATTCAGGTCAATGTCGAATCAGTTAGACGATATTTTATCGATCTACAGTGTTTGACCGGTCGCTACTTTTACTTTTTTATTCCTCGAGTATTCAAAGGAGACTCGTTTTTCTACTTTGGGTAGACGATGATTCCCTACTAATCCCTAGACGATTTTACAAGCTGACCTTAAATTTAGATAAAACATAATAAAAATATATTTTAATACGTTGTTTAGTGTATACATAGGCCTGCCATATTTTCAAGCGGTCAAACCGGGACAACTAACCAAGGATGCTCCAGTCTGCGACACACCGGAGGGTTTGGGGAGTATTCTATACCCCCCTAGGCGAGGGGGTCCGGGGGTCCTCCTCCGGAAATTTGTGGAAATTTTGGAGGAAAAGGGTTAATTCTAGTTAATTTTTGCAGTAAAAATTAACTTCAAGCAGACCTATTTTTTTGTGTACAGATTATTGAGTCAAACTAATGAGCTTTAGGTAAATATACTGAGGTAAAATTAACTTTTGAACAAACTTATAATCTGTAAAAATTTATACAAGTTTTAGAGCAAAATTGTGAATTTGAATGATTTGAGAAAAAAGTTATTTTTATTTTTTGTGTCGTGACAATGCGATTTTTACCATGGTGTAAATTAGGATAATTCATTACATGAAACCAAACTTACAATTAATTTATTTTACTTCAATGAAAAAGACAAATACAACTTAAACAGAAATATAACTTAATTCCAAAGTACATATATTATATGAGAATTTCTTCTTCTTTCTTTTTTGCCGCAGCAAACTTGTTAAACTACAGGTTTAGTTCATTATTTAATAACATATTACGCAATTTAAAAACTGACCGGGACATCAGGAAAACCAGCCGGGACACCGGGACAAGAGCAAAATACCGGGACTGTCCCGGTCAAACCGGGACGTATGGCAGCCCTATGTATACAGGTACAAGGTGTACAAAAACGTCATGAGACTTGGAGATTTATTTTCTTACATAAAACATCGAAATACGAAAGCACGTTCGCTAACACTAACTTTTCCGTCTGTAAGTCTTTTATGACTAAATAACACGATTTATAGCTTTTAGCTGTTTCGAGATAACGATAATAGATTAATCGATAGTACAACTACTCGATACCGCGACTTCGACTGTGCGGTCACAGCGGCTTTTAAATAATGTAATTTAACGATAGAGACGATGTATCGTACAGTCACCGCGGTTTTTAAATGTTTAAGTAAACTATAGATTAGTCTATGGTAAAAGTAATCGATAATGATATCGCTGACTGCAGCGACGTTTCGGCAGCGACGGTTGCCGTTGTCGTCGTCAGGTCCGCGCACTCAGCGCTTCCGGCGTGGTTCGACAATGACACAGACATGAATACCAACTATAAATAGCACTAGCGCTGCTAAATTAACATCACGGTCTCATTTAAGAATATCGATTGATTAAATGACAATTTTCATATGTTTCTATAAACCTTTGATTATATTTTATTTTTGGCAGCTAAGTAGAATAGAATAGAATAGAATACATACAATACAATACAATATACATTAATATATACAAGATACTATAGAACTATCATGAATTATTAGTATGGATAAATCTAGGGACCCCCTAGGCATAGCCAGTTTTGGGGTCTCCATCAGTTAGCATCATTACAAAAGGCTGAAGGATTAAGTAACTTATAAAGTAAAAATAGACAAATTCTTTAACATGCAGAAAAACAACTTTTTAGGACATTTGTTTGTAAATAATGTGTTGCAATTTTTTCATTAATTTTTATATATATATATATAAATAAATAAATAAGTGAGTAATATCACACACACGACTGAAGTACCAAAATTACAGTGATTCATTACTACTAAAACACAAGAACTAATACATAACTGTTACATGAGAAGGATATAAAAGTGAAGGGAGAACTATATTAACCTACAATTTGAAACAGAAATTCTACATTTTCGTATTCAAACAACCATCCTTTTAGACACCGCATATACTTCACAACTGAGTCAAGACATGTTGACTGTTGTAGTGAAAAAGTGTTATATATCCTTGGGGCATTAAATTTATAAAAATGTCTATAAAAAGAACGCTTTGGCCTGGGAACTGGTGCAGGATTAAAATTTCTAAGATTATATTGACTTTTCAAAACATTACATGGATAGCTTGAATTTTGAATATAAAATGTCTTTAAGGCCTTAAAAATATATAAATGCCTCAGAGGAAGAATTTTAAGTGAAAGAAATAATGGCCAAGAACGTTCAGTTCTTTTTTTCTTCAAAATAATTCTAACAAATGCCTTCTGTAAAATTACTATGGGTGATAATGTAGTCAGGTAGGTTCCTCCCCAGCAACACAAACCATAATTTAATTTTGAACTGACAAGTGCATGATAAACGTATAACAATACCTTCTCTGGACATAAGTTTCTTAGCAAGTAAAATTTACGTAACAATCCACATAATTCTTTTCTTAATTTATCTATATGACCTTTCCATGAGAGGTTTGACTTAATTACCAGTCCAAGGTATTTTATTTGACTTACTTTCTCTAGAACATTACAATGACAAATGCCAGAACAATTAGGAATATGGGTAATCAATTCTTCTTCAAACCGCTGTTAATTTTTGAGGCTAAAAATCATATATTTTGTTTTTTCACTTAATAATAAGTAATTTTTATCGAACCAATATCTCAATGGTTTCAAATCTTCCTGCATTAATGTATTAAGTAAATTTAAGCTTCCACCAGAATACGTTAGGGCTGTATCATCTGCAAAGGCTGTTATTCTGCCGTGAAGACTAGCATTGCACAAATCATTAATATAAATGAGAAATAATATCGGTCCCAACACGGACCCTTGTGGAACTCCGTGCTTTAAATAACCTATTCCGCTAACATTATTATTGACTCTTGTACATTGCGACCTGTTAGTTAAATAGCTGGAAAACCATTCTAATGCAATTCCCCTGACACCCGCATACCACATTTTATCTAAAAGAATTGAATGATCCACTGTATCGAAAGCCTTGGTTATATCAACAAAAAATGCTGCACTGAATTTATTTTCATTAAGGTCATTATAAACTGGATCTAGAAATTTAAGCAGTGCGTCTTCAGTTGACATACTTTCCCTGAACCCAAACTGATTTTTACTGAAAAAGTTATTAGAGTTAAGAAAATTGAGAAGACGCTTTTTAATAATTTTACAAACAACTTTGCAAATGATGAAAGCAAAGAAATCGGCCGATAATTGGAAGGGTTTGATTTTTCACCTTTTTTAAAAAGCGGTATGATCACAGCAGTTTTCAGACATTCAGGGTAAACTCCCCTCTCTATACTAAAATTAAACAGGTACACTAACACATCAACAATATTAAAAATAATCTGTTTCAAAATGTCACTTCCAATACAATCCAGACCAGGAGCCTTACCGATTTTAAGTTGTTTTACAATATTCAGTACTTCATGGTTATCAGTTGGCACTAAAAATAAGGTTTTGTTGACTAGAGGTACACTAAAAACATTATTATATGCTCTACAACTTTGCTGGTTGGAAATTGTACTCTTAAGATCATCTGGCACCTTGAGGAAAAAATCATTTAAACTCTCTGCAATGTCAGAAGGATCGGATTTATTTTCTCCATTGTAATTTATTTTGTCAACAAATGATTGTGTTTTGGGATCATTAATCAAATTATTAATTAATTTCCATTGTGCTTTAGAGTTACCCTTGTATTTTTCAAATTGAGATAAATAATACTGTTCTTTAGCTTGATTTATTTCTAGTTTAAGCTTGTTTCTAAACATATTGTAAAATCGTTTTAGTCTAAGATCATTTGGTCTCAATCTAGCACTCTTAAACAATTTTTTCCTCTGCTCACACTTCATGCACAGTCTGGTCGTTATCCAAGGTTTTAATTTTTTGAAACAGCTTTTTTCAACAATTGACTCTTTGGAACTTTCAATAATGAAGCTAAGTTGTTCCAAAAACAAACCAAATGCACTCGAAGGGCAGTTTTGTTGGTATATAAGAGTCCAGTCAGCTTCCAAAAGTATTTCATTAAGTTTGATAAAGTTAATCTTAATCTGTTGTTTGCAACTATCTACTTTTTGAAAATTACAATACAATTCCATTAGTGCTAAAGAATGATCAGTTAAATTTAAATGTAGCACTTTTCCAGAATAACTCAAGCTAACATCCCTTACCGGTAATTTTGAAAATCGAACGGAAATATGGTCAATACATGTCTTACTAAATTCTGTAACTCTTGTGGGCTCATTAATAATACTATCAAATCCTAAACTTCCCATTAAAGCAATAAAATTTTGAGAAAAGAATGATTTAGAAAGAATATCGCAATTCATATCCCCTATGATAATCACATTATTCTGATAGTTTAAAAGAATGCTCTCTAAGTCATCCAAGTAAGTGTCACATTGAGTTGCGTGTAGCCTGTAAAGCGCCAACAATACAAATGAAAGGCCGCCGAAACAGACAGAGAGAGATAGACAATCAGCTGACTGTACGGCTGGCAGCGGTAGCGCGTCAGTGCATGTGAGTGATTCAACAACATAAACAGCTACACCGCCGGCCTGGTAACCGTCATTACATTTCAGGTACATTTTATAGCCTTCTATTTTGTAACAATTAATTTCATCACTTGATATCCAAATCTCAGTCAAAACAATGATATGAGGTCGCTGAATCCAACTACTTAATTCTGTTAAAAATAAATTAAAATTACTCCTCATACTTCTGATATTTTGATTTATGATTAACAGTGGACTATTTACTGCCATTTAACTTGAAAAGATAAAAAATATATACATAAAGGTAAAAAGAATGCCCATGCAATACCAACAAAAGATATAATAATTCAAAACACTAACAGTAAGATTCCCTTAACTACTAGGCCTACATAAAAATACAAAGAGGATAACATACCCATATTAGAGTTTAGACACATCTTCCAATGACTCTACACATATTACTGGCGAACCGTTCGTTTTGCGCAGAAGTATTTGGCCGTTTCTTATCCATAGGAACTGATAGTGTTTCTCCCGTTTTGCCTCTCTCGCAGCGTGCAGCACTCGGCGTCGACCAGGACTCAAGCTCTCGTTAATGTACACAGGAGAGTCGTTAGACAAACCCATATGCCTAGTGGAAAATTCTTGTTTTTTCTTCCGGCGACTTTCTGATGCAAAGCGCTTGCATCAGACCTGCGGACCATTTTAACAATGATACCAGGCGCAGCCGAACTACCTTGCTTAGGTTTGAGTCGATGACAAGCGTCTATCATGGTATCATCAATTTGATAGTTCAGAGCCTCTCCCACCTTCTTTACCAGCTCGACCACATTTTCTCCAGGGCTCTGAGGAATACCGTGGATCTCCACAGTGTTACGCCTGCTGTACTGCTCTAGTCTGTCTTGGCGAACTTCGAGCTCAACTACTTTCTTTTTCAACACTTTATTTTCTGTTGTTACATCTTCTAGCAGTTTTTTCAAGCATTGCATTTCACTGTTTTGTCCCTCGATAGTTTTTTTCAGGTCCGCTATTTTTTCGTGGCAATTATTCAAGGAATCTCCCAGACTTTTTTCCACTCTACAAAAATCAGCTTTCAAATCACTAATCAATTTGTATATATCATCATATGTCACTGAATTAGCTGCTGTTTCTAACATCATACTTTTTCTACGAGACTTAGAGCAAGGCTCACATCTCCACACCTCACCTTTGTCTTCAAGAAATTGGAGGTCATCAGCTGTCACTTTTGCACAATTGGGATGAAAATGACTTTTGCATTCACAGCATTCAACTTGGGTCTGATTTGCTTTAGTAAACTTTTTATTACATTTTCCACAGTTTCCTGACATTGCAACTGGTTTGAGGTTATGTTTGAGGTTAGTGTGCAAGGTTATGTGATTTAAATATTTTTTACTCACTGTTGTGTATTTCTTTAACTTTCCAACGTGTTATGTTAAATAAAGAGCAACATAAGTCATGTGGATTAACAGTCCTTTCACAAAAAGTTGCATTAAAAACATTAAAATTGGTCACAGAGAACAAAGCACTCAATCACTGTGTCAGCCATCTTGAATCATTACCAAGTCTAGAGTAAAGATATGACACCGGTTCTAGATCGTTTACGATCTAATTTCATTCAAGTTCTTGAGTACTCAGTACCCAGTAAAACTAATGAAGCTCACTTGCGGGATTGTAGAGATATAAATCTTATCATTCGGCACAAATCAGTAGATTCTTACACGGTTCTTAAGGCGGATTTACACGCAACGAGTTAGTCGGGGGAGTCAAACTAGGCGTTCTTACTCTGGGAAAATCTACCGAATCACTTTATCGACCGAATTGACTGATCTATCGAGAATATGTAGGACTATTCTTTGGCTTGCCAAACGTCACGGATTTCCCTGGACAGTCCGGATTTCAGGCTTGCGTCCGGGGAAACGTCCGGGGTTGAATTTTGACCGGGGTGTTAGTCAGCCTGCGTGAAAAAGAGAAGAAAACGCCCAAAATAATTTAATTGGCATGGCCTAATTAGTTTTGAGCACTTTAAAAGAGGGTTTATACAAAACAAAAGACATTTTAAACGAATCTCAGGGATGTTTTATGGTTTCACCAGGTATCACATTAAAAGGTTAGAACCTTTAGATTTAGATTTAGAAATCGGGCTGATTCGTCGAGCGATAACTGCTCAACTGCGTCTTCTGCTTGGTCGCAAGGCCGACATCATTGTTTTTTAGCCAATCAGAATTCCAGAAACGATAATGCCGCGCAAAACGGCAGCAAAGTAGCCCGTTTGCAGAAAATTACACCAGACCAAACTTTAACCACAACATTTCATTTCCCTTATCCTCCTCTTCTCACCCCTTTCTTTTGGTGTCCGGGGATGGCTCTGAAAATTAATGGTAACCCTAACTATTCTAGACTTACTACAGGGTCTTCCACATCTTCTCCAGCTTCTTCCAGTCGCGGTCGCCGAAGAGGTCGAGACACTGCGCCCTCACGGTGTAGTAGTTGTCGATCGTCTCTTTCGTCCGCTCCCCCGAGTAGTAGCACGAGTGTAGGAACATCAGGATGTGTTCATCTACGGAAACAGAGTGTAGAAGATGTGAAAAAATATCGATGTATCGAAAGCATCGATAACTTAGTCCCGATATATACCAGGCTAGCCTAACCCGATATATAACCAACCCTTCCCAACCTAACCTAACTAACCTATCCTTAGTTAACCTAACCCGAGATATAACTAACCTAACCTAACACAACCTAGCCTAATATCAATATTTTGGTTGCGATAGATTTTATATATCGATATTAAGGTTATTAGGTAGGCTACTAACCTAAAATGACCTAAATAACCTAACCTAACCTAACCCGAGATATAACTAACCTAGCCTAACCTAACTTAACCTAACCTAACCTAGCCTACCTAACCTAACAATCGGTTCAAATTCATACAAACTCTATAGTTTCCTTTGTTCTCTCCTCCGAGTAATGACATTAATGGAGGAACAAGAGGATGTGTTCTACAAAAACAGAGTATAGGGAATGTAAAAATATATTCAGAAAGAAATCATTCTGGAAATATCGATATCTGGGAAAAATACCCAGTAATAAACAGTTTAGTTTATTTCGACTGGCGTTTGAAACTTTCTCTGAGGGATTGCTCTTTTGGAAGACAATTTTAGGGAATGTATTAATGCCAACAAAAACGAAAATAAAACTGAATATAAACAGTTTGATCGATATAAAAGTACATAAATATGTTGTTACATAATGTGATACGTCATTTTTTATTGTGCCAATAGTTATTCAAAGGTAGCACTTAAAACGTTATTCTAGTCACCTCTTATGGGGCCAATTTTCCAGGCCTTGGCCTCTTAATTTTTGAAATATAGGGTAATCCAGTGTTTCTTTATTCCTTTCTGGTCTTATCCTTCTACTTTCCAATATTTATTTTTCGCCTTTTTATTTACGCGTTTTTGGTCGCTGGGCGGCAACGCAAAGACCGACGGGGAGTCCATATTTCGGCGAGTAGAACGTTATTCCCCAGAAAGTCCGTAGAGTCACGCGATTCGTGCCAACTTTGACAGACGAAACTCGAATATCTTAAAAACAAAATGTACCACGGTGTAGCTCGTGTTCTTTAGAACCTTTTTCACTGGATATCTCTGATTTTGAAATTTGGTCGCTTAAAACGTTTTACGGGGGACCCCTTCATTCGATCCTAACGTATGTCTTTTTAAAGGTTGATCCTATCGTACATATCAATGTTTCTTATGCGTTACATGACATTATTTTATAAAAAGACGCAGACTGCCAGTTAGGGGTGTTTTAAGGCGAAAACGAGTGAGAGCGATATAAATATCTTTAAAATACTCTTACTAAACTAAAAGAAAGGTAGTTTTGTAGTTCTAAGAATGGATATTGCAGGTAGGCCCTACCTGTAAGCTTGGGCAGGTGGGGTTGGTGGGTGAGCCAATTTTTGATGTTTTGGACGTCCATTTCCTTTCCTTTGGGAATCTCCACTTTCTTTTTCAAAAACGGTTGTTTGGTCTTCATGGTACTGAAAAAATAAAAAGGTATTAAATTTCCATCGAGAGTTATATTGCTTGTTTAGCTTAGTTCATGGATAAACCACTATAATAGTTACTTACATTTTTGTGGTGGTGGATTCTTGATTTTGCTGGGCAGTTTTATTACTCAGACCGCTTTAGAAAGGAAGTCAATACCGAGAATACTACAATAAATGTGGGTAAGCCCTGTATTATGAGGGCAAAAATATGAGGGGCAAAACCTAACGATAAACACCTAGAACTCGCCTACTACTGATGAAAATTCAACCAGAAACTATTAAGGTTTTGTTTTTACTCCTGCTGCAACAAAAAAAGTGGCTGGATTCGTTTATATTTCGTTTTTATTCCGTGACCAACAGGGAAACTCATAAGGCCCATGCTATTATTTTTTTTATTTGAAAGTCCTTCTACTTGCCTTTACAAGAATGCATATTATTAAAGTCAAAGTCAAAGTCAAACATATTTTATTGCCATAAGACATATAGGCCTATGCATGCAATGGCTTGCGTCACGAAACAAAACGAAACCATCGATATAACAGTATGTTTCTTAATGTATGCGGTTTACTTCTTAGATTGGATGATTATAGACTGAACGCAACCTCTTAAGCAAAGCTCTATTCCCGTTTTCTAATCGAGTTAAGAAAGAACCAACTCTTTTATCAATTAAAACAATTGATTCATGATTTAAAATCAAATTGATTTCATGAAGATTAAATTTATAATCATATAAATTAATTTATTCTTTTACTCGTTGCTCTCCTCTATTACAGCTATTCCTTGCAGTTTTGTTCTTTTTGCTCTAAGTTAGACCTTCATTTCATGGCTAATAACATAGCTAATACAACCTGGTTGGTGGTTCATAAAGTACTAAATTATTGTAATAATTTAAATTTCGTAAAACTGTAACTTTCAAACGAAAACAATAGTAAGATTATTTGTTAAAATTTTTCTTTTCTTAATAATTACTTCAGAATAAAGAGACACGGTAGTACGAAAGCAGACGATGTATAAGCATCAATTGTCGAGAAAAAAATCGATTGATCGATAGATATCGACTCTCTTCAACTCGATAATCACATCGTAACTCCCACCTTCGAAAATGCAGTGGCTAGAACAGGTTTCTAAGTGATTGAACATCCTCAACATTGAAACACTAAGTCGACAGACGACTGGGTTTGAGTGATTAACCCACAATGATTGCCAAGGTGATTGCGGTAATCAGAGGTGATTGTCACTCGGGTGATTACCTCTGACGTAGACACCGAACCGGTCATTGCCAAGGTCCGCGTGGAGGTCAAGGTCAAGTCAAGGTCAAAGAGATAAGGAGTCGTCAAGGTCATCCTTGATGTTGTCGAGGGACACAGGAGTTTGATAGATTGTTTCTGTCGGTGTGCGAGTTATAATCAAATTTAAAGTTGAATAACTTCGTGTTATTGTTCGAAACTAGGTAAAATCTTGTATGAAGTTTTAAAAAGTCACATGACTAGGCTACTATATTAAAGTAAGAATAACCTTTGATCAGTCAGTGATGTGTGTTGACAGCTAGATATGCATTAAAACAAGATTCCACACCCGGGACTTTTAATTATTGTTTTGATTTTGGTACAGCCTGCCAAAAGTACAGCTGATGCAGGAGTCGGGGCTTCACCTTGCACTCTCATCGAATATAGTTTTTTCCCCATTATTGATCTGTTATGACATTATTCGATGTACAGTCCTGGAAAAAACTTTTAGATAACTAAAATATGCATTTAAATATGTTCTTGATATGTTCCTTTTGGTTATATTGTGCGTACGTAACAACATGGTATCTGGCAATCCGTATGGTCCCAGGGACGGATCACATCCACTTAGTGATTAGATTTTACCTCATTTGGACCTAGAAATGATAAATGATTCAATCCAAATAGTTGGTCTAACTCGTAATTTTCAGGTAAGCAAAACTATTTTTAATGCAGTTGGCAGATTTCGTTTTAATTACTTCTCACAAATATACATACGGTATCCGAAAATTTAGACATTGTAAAAGACAACCGGACTATTTTTAAGAGGTTAAACAAGCTGGAAGAATTTTAAAAAAATAAAAAATCTCTCGAAATAAAAAAAATATGCTGAAAAATTAGACAAGCTTTTTGTTTTGCTGTCACATAACAAAATGGCAAGTTATTCAGATCATTTAACAAAAATGAATCTCAACAGTAAATCTGCAATAGTAAGGGCTATCTTTGATAAAGACCGATGATTTGTATTCTAAAATTTGAGTCTAATTCGTTTTAAGTCCTACACCCACCTTTATTTATAGTTAAGTCTAATTCAAAGAAAAATCACAAATTGTATATTTAGAAACCTAAAAATGAAAATTTTAAATTTCACCAAAGTATTCAGAACTATTCGAAATTCAAAGGCAACTACAACCACTGACAACACTATCACTTAACATATCCTCCTGTACCACCGGAAGAAGCCAGACGTACTACATTTTGCAACGACATGGACAAAAAGAAGAGTAACACGTTGCACGAGGTATTACAATAATGAGTAACCGGTTACAAAAAAGAAACCGGTTGTTCAAGGTCAGCGGGAACCTGCTCCCTGCACTTTGGTTCAAGTTGTTTATGAAAGGTAAGGAATTTTGCAAAATTTCAGCAGGATGTTTGTTCATAAGGTTCTATCTGATTCAACAATATGTTAGGCGATACTTTAGAATACGTCTCCATCGTCAAAATCGATGTTAAAAATCGATGTTTTTCGATATTAACAATCGCGATTATGTAATCACGATAACTTTTCGATATCGTAATCGAGACATCATTAATCAGTAGTTCATACCCCAACTATAATTTTAACTATCGCAATGAGACCTAACAGTCACACAATGTGAATCAAACTTCAAGGTATATCAACGTATCATTACCCAACTATACTTTTAACTAACATGACGTACTTAAAACTGATTTCACATCGTTCGCCACCTTGCATTTGATTCATTGTCAGTTGTTGTCAGCGTCGTGATTTACTAAAAGTATTCGTGCTTCCTGCAATTGAGTATACTTATGGCTCCATGCACATGTAAGTTAGCTTCCAATTACATTTTGGATTGACCATTTTGGATTTTACCTTTTCTCAGTAATTTTTACGTTTTACATCCACGCGTTGGTTACACTAAATACATCCATCCCTTCTGTCACTTTACACTGCTAGATTCATCGTAATTTCTAATATGAAACTAAACCAAGCAAACCAAATCTTTTCACTCCTTGAATATACTATAGGGTTGTCAGTTTCTCTAATTCTAATATAAGATATTAATAATTACTGGAATCCACGTTTTCAAAATAGTTACCTAAATAATTTATTTACAATAAGTCATGCATTAATAACAAGAATAAAACATAATGTTTATTAAGGTGTTCGATAAATTATATGAAATCAGAAAACATCGATTTTAACGGTGGAGGCGGGTTCTAAAGTTTAGCCATTTGTTACATGGATTTCTGAGAAAAGAAATTAAATTTTCAACGTAATATTATGTTGTACTATTATTTTCTCAGTGCCGAAGGCGAGACCACCGAAAGTTATTTAATCCAAATGAGACTGAAACTGTTAACTTACGCAGTCTCGGGTTTTAAAACGATATCCATCCATCTAGCGAATTTTCCCTAAAGCGAAAAACTATACACATTCTGATCTACATGGTATTACTTAGGCCTAAGCCAAACTTTAAGTACTGTTTTGATGTCCCTAAACGCTAAAAAAATATTAATTCAAATTATTTTGAACCAAAATAGGTCCTAGATTTTTACTTCTAGTTCCTAGAAAACTATCTGAAAACTACCGTCTGAAAACTATGAACGTTGCAAATCGCTTCATTGACAATTACGTATTTTTTAATGGAATAGATATCATAATCACAATGCAGTATTGTATATTATTTAATTAGGATCGAATTATTAATTTTAAATTTGATTTAGATATCAGCAGTTTCGTGGGAAAACTAATAAAATAATTTAAAAACGATTGGAAAAACAACAAAACTTATCTTTGTGATGGCAGTATAAATTATATAACTGTTCTACATTAATCTTCAGATTGACTAAAAATATTTTTATTTACATTCACCAATTATTTACATTTCATAAATGTTGTGTAATGATTTCATATTGACTTAAGGGAAAGTGGGGATGTTTGGTTAAACTTTAATAAGAGAAAGGAAGGGCTGAAATTGTCAAAATATTTTCTCGTCGATCGAAAGCAATTAGGAATGATTTATTTGTTGTTTCATACAGACACGAATCGGAATAAACTTAATTCAGACAATCTCTGAACTGAGTGGTATCCTTCAATCTTGCTACTATTTTGATACAACGTTCTTTAGGCTTAATTTGTAATGGGAATCAGTATTTTTTATGTTGCAAATGTTGTTTTCAAGTGGAAACTGTACCAAAACATTGTTTTCACAACATATAGGTTAACCATTACGCAGGGCATCAAAGTATTCCTGGCGCCAAATCTTAAGGCCCAGTCCGTCCGAAAGATCAATGGTAATATTAGCATTGGGCTTATGGACGGCGTGGGCCTTAAGATTTAGCGCCAGTTATAAGTTTATCGTAATTTACTAATTAGATAAGGATTCCTAACTAACCAAATCAACATACCACAAAGTAGTAATTATATGCATGTAAGATATTTTTGTAAACTAAATTACTATGAAACTCTTTGTTGAAACTAATGGCCTCATACTAAAGGTTTAGGAGGGTAGAATAAACAAAGGAAAACAAACATGGAGTACTCACGTAAGGAAAATGCTGTAAAGAAGTAGAGTATTACCAACATAAAATGGCAAGCACTATACTCCGCATTACAGATTATCAAATGGAGGTTGTGGTATATTGAGATACTTAGGGTTGGCAATACTGTTACTGTTATACATTTTGAACTATGAATATGAACTATGTGAACACAGTTGTTTCTGTTGCTATGACTGCTAGTGTATTGTGTTAGTTTAAGGTTATGTAAATTGTGATTCTAATACATATGATCTAGTTAAAACCCTAAGTTATAGTTATTTTTATTTTCTATTCAAATTAATAATTTGTGACACCTAAAATTAATTGATGTTTATGAAAAAGTAACCCTAAAGAATGTTGTATCAATGTAGTAAAAAGATTGAAGTTGAGGACCCCATTCTATACTATTACTGGAATAGTAATAGTTATTTCTCATAAAATGTAACTCCTTCAGTCAAACCGCTCGTTCATATCTCCAGTTGTATTAAAGGCAAATGCAGTAGAAATTTAACACTTTCTTGTCCACAAGTGATGAAAATTCGTTGACGTTAATAAAATTTTCAGTATTTTAATTAATTTTGGCTTTTATTTAGATTAGCCTGAAATTGAATGATCTATTTAGTAAAAGCATTAGTTTGTATAGACCTATACATTTTCTAGAGTTTTCATGCGTGATTTAAATTTAATATTTAAGTTAGCGAAATTAAATATTCGCGGTAGTTCAAAGGTTGTATCGGATACAGTTTATTTCCTCTTTAATCATAGATTACCAAAACCATACATACAGTAATTGGGTAGATTACTCCGCGGGGCGAGTCGAAGAATCTGCTTAAAACAATAAATTAAAAACACGAATTATCAGTCAGTCCCTACGTCCCCTTTTTATTTACAAGAATGGTAAAAACAGTCGTAAAACATTTTTATGGCATAAGTGAAATAACTATAGACAACTTTACCAGGAAAAAGCATTGAACAAAATACAACAATCACGATTGTTAACGATGCGCTTGTACGGGAATATGCACTAAACTTCAGTCATAAAATTAAAAAAAAATCAAATAACAGACAAGAAGACATAAAAGTAAACGATATAATGAAACATGTCAGCTGAATATATTAGCACCTGGGCCAGGTTACGATTACCGCCTCTGTACGTAACGTTTGTTTCCTTACTTCACGAACAAAAACTTGATCGACCTTGTAAAGAACATAAGCAAAAACGAAGGAATTCACTTATTGCAAGAAAAAGGGAAGTACAATCATTTCGCCAAGAAAAACACCTGACTACACTCAAGATAAACGAGTTCGTATCAAACCAAAATATTTTGTAGTCTAAGTCAAGGTATTTGACTTGCAGTCGTTAAATGCTTTGTTTTATTCAGCGAGAGTGTAAAGTGAAGCCCCTCCCTTTACACATTGACTGTTAAAAATTCTTAAAATTGCAAAATGCTAAACTACTACATAACTAGGGGTGGAGGGGGATGATCAATATATTTTTAGATTCGCAGTCAGCGTCAGCGTCCATCACTACAGTAAATGTACAAACTTCCAAAAGTACAAAGTTCACTACTCTGTTACTCTAATTCGCTCTAATTTTCTCTACAAAGTTCAAAAAGTTCTTGTTTCACCCGTTGCTTAACATCAAACTAGCCGAAAATGAGTTAAAACTTAATTTTGTTGGTTTCATCAACATCAAAAAGAACCCTTTAACAGGATTTTCCCAAAGAATGGCATTATTTTAGGAGTTTGTACCATGTGACGCCATTTTCAATGATGGGAGGGTCACGCGCATATGACGGTAGGGTGTTTGTAAAGAGGGGGGGGGGGTCCAAAAATGGTCAAAAAGCGATGACGTAATTTATGGACGGCCCCTTAGTCTTGCGGGCGGACTGTAGGCCGAGTTATTTAACCCTACCTATACGACCGACTGGTGATGTGCGTCTTTTCAAGGGCAACCAGCAGAGGACCACGGAATCATCTCTGGCACGCACGAGTCAGGAGGAAACGTAAACAAGTTTGATTGATTGTCACACAGCTGTTTAGAGACTTATTGGCGATTAAACAAATCTGAAGGTTGTAATGTCTCGTTGCTAACCGTACATTCATATTTAATTTTAAATCCCATTAAATTTCAAATGAGTACTCACACAGCACGCTGATATGACGGAGCGAATTTCAGTTTCAGGGCTAAAATTATCTTTCAGACCCAAAACCCCTAAAGGGCTTTATCCCCACTTGAAATGGGGATAGGACTTCCGATTTATTCATTCAACTTACTGGACAATCAGATAGGAAATCGTGTCTACACCAAATTTAAAATAAATCAGATGATAGTTGGGGCCGCTAGAGTGCAAAATCCTCTTAAAACAACGTACTACGTTTAATAAATTCACATTTTCGCTCATACATCTTTTTTGTGCTATCGTTACTTTAAGAGAGGGCTTACGATTGTTGTATTTTTATTTCATTTTATGTTATATCAATTTCATTCTCTTTTTAGGCTTATACCCTTTTTGGGTCCAGAACTGCCAAATTTGGCGCATTTATCTCCCTCAAGTGGGTTAAGGGTGCTTCGATTTTGTTGGTCGAAAAACATGACAGCATTGGGCTTATGGACGGTGCGGGCCACGTTATTTGACTCGGTCTATACAGCTTTAAAGTCCGAGTCAAATAAGGTGATCCAGCCCGTCAACAAGCGCAATGCTAAAATTTACATTTAGTCATACGGGCGGTGTAGGCCAAGTTAATAAAATCTACCTATACGACCGTGGATGATGTGCGTCTTTGATGCGCGGAGTCAAGGTAGGAGTAAATGTAAACAAGTTTTATTGGTTGTCTGTGTACGCCGACATATCATAGAGACTTTATTGGCGATTAAACAAATCGGAAGGGTGTAATGCCTCGTTGCAAACCGTACATTCATTTTTTATTTTAAACCCCATTAAATTTCAATTAAGTACAAACATTACACTAGTGGCTTGCACTGCTCACAGCTTTAAATTTTTCGTTTAGTCTTCTAAAAAAAAATTTATTATATGCAGCTGTTCCGTGATATTTTTCAATTTTTATGATGGATCTTAAGGAAAAATACCAAATTTAAGGGCGTCTAGGGGTCTTTCCTTTAGTCTAACATCCATAAACCTGTTTTCTACAATACTTCTTGCAGTATACTCTTTTAAAATTATTGAACCATGAATGATTAAAATCTCTTCAAAACTCTAGGAGTAGTCTCGATTTCGAAAAACCCCAGCGTATTACAGAAAACAAAAAATATAGAATAGATTGATATAAGCCTTTGAAAAATATAGGTCTAATATTTTTCTAGGACAAATACTGTGTTGCAACTTAACTTCGACATGGGAAATGAGCCTACATGGGTAGAACGGCTGTACGTACATATAAGCTTTGGGGAAAATGAAGTCTCAACTGTTCTACATGAAAATATTATAAGATGAGTGAAAAAAGTAGTAAAATGCAGGGATGAACTGAATAAAATATATTCACGGAAGGATAATCATGTCATTTGAACGTGGCAAAGATAACACAGGGGCACACACACAGGGGACACACAGGGGCAATAATTTATATTAAAATTGTGTGATTAAATTAGGAAAGAAATAATTCACTACTTGGCCACAATTCTTACCTAGTGATGGGAACATCAACTATTTTTCATTATCGACTAGTGACTAGTCGATGACTTTTGAACATCGATTTGTCTATTCGTTCACACTAGTCGAACAGTCACTGTGTAAAACACCGACTAGACTAGTCGATCTAACTAATCGAACGAGCGAAAACCGGTAAAAAACAACAATATAGGCTATAACCGGTTGAATTGCCGACTAGTCGGTTAAAATCGTAAAATATCGACTAGTTAAAATAATCGACTAGAAATATCGACTAGTAAAAAAATCGAATAGAAGACTAGATGACCGACCTGTCGATAAAGTCACTAGTCTACTAGTCGACTGTCCCATCTCTATTCCTTCCTAATCGAAGGTTGAGAACATTCAAAACCGAAATCAGATCAAGATAAAATCTCAGCTTTACCAGTTTTAAGTCGAAAATAGGGCAAGAAACAACGATTAAACGGTCTCGGACAAACACTTTTCTTCGCAGCTTTCGCTTGAATAATCTATTTCCGTAAACAATTTTTTAAATACAAAAACACGTTATGTTTCTAACCAACCTTCGCTGGTTCTTATCCAGATCCACAGAGTATCAACGTCGTAGTGACAGTCGGTTGGTTTGTCGGAAATTACATAGAGTAAAACAGGATCACCTTGAATATTACGCTAAGACAGAGCCCTGAGGGACTCCACTTCCTTGCTCTGTGTACGCCTGTCTCAAGGTCGAGACTCACATCCGATTCCGGCCATTCAGGGGGAAGCGGAAACGGATAATCAGGTTTTCCAACATTTAGTGTGGAATTATCTTTTGATATGTGGATTATTATGTGTATGATTTTCAGTTTGATAGAGGCCGTTTTGGTATTGTTTCTTCATACGAGTTCAATTGCTAACGTAATTAATTTTAATATTGTTTTCATTTTTAAAGTGGTAATGACAAGGTTTACTAGGTTTTAAGACTAAACACAACTGAGGTTGTTTCTAGCTGATAGGAAGAGAAATGTTGGTGAGTGGGAGGAACGCCCATAAATGCAATAAAAATAAAATCATAAATTTAGAATAAAACAACGCAAACGTCGCAAACCTAATATGTTACAAAATTGTACGATAATTTTTATATGACTGATTAATAATCTACAAAAGACATTGTTAAACATAAGAAATTCACCATCATTTAAAAGGAAATAAGAAGCATACTTTATAAGCAACGCGTTATTAGTGTTGATGAATTCATCGACTACAATCAAGATTTTGAAACAAATTATTGCATAAACATTAATTATAATTATTTATAATATAAAATTTTAATTTATTACTGATATAATTTGACGTGTTATGTATTAAACTAGGTTCAAAATGTCCTTCTTAAAAAAATTCGACGTTTTGTTCAACATTCCTAATAGTATTTGTTTACATTAAAAAAATATCGTTATTGCTATACATAAATTCAAAATATAAAGGCAGTTTAACATTTAGGCGTCCCACCAAAGCATAACTTGTTGGATTGTTCATTTACCTAATGTAAGTTTCACACAATAAAGTTGACCTAAATACAATTTTGTAGGTCGAGCTTTATTAGTTTTCTTTGGTTGTGTACTAATTTGCATTTGTAATTCCACTTTAATGCGCACATAGTAAATATTAAGTGTAATTTAAAAAAAACTGACGTAGTTTAAGTTTACTTATGCTTGTGAAATTAAAATTCATGTATAAAAGACAAGGTAAAAATCCTGTATTTTAATTCAGCATGGGTTCAAAAAAGGTTCCTCAACTTTAATTCCATTCGATTCGTATTTAAAAATTATATTGTATAAATAAATCTTTCTTTAAATATTTCATGGCTAAAAAATCGCATAAAAGTATAACATTATTTTCGTTACATAATTTTAATAACCTTGACCCTATTAAATTTCACTTTGTGAAATTCGTCGCGTACGTCTCAAGTCACAGGTAATTTAAAACTCATTTCCGAAAATGAGTCAAACACAACTTATTTCTATTTCACCTTCCCTTAAGCCGAATATTAATTACAGTAAACACATTATATTCGATTTTCTCTTCCCTATATTACATGGAGCAGCCTGCAGGAATACATCTTGACAATCAGCTGTTGCAGGATACAATCAGCTGTTTGTTACAACACGTGACGAGACCTTGACCACGTTGTTTGCGACAATGTGCCTTATTGTCACGCGACTAAGGTCGGGTTTCGTTTGCGAATGAACCTTGGCCACTTGATATGCTATATTGTCCCTTGTTGCGACATCGGTAAGGACTAGATTCGCTTGATATTGCTGACGGGCTAGCAATCGGAATTCGGAGTGGAATGCTAATATTGGCTAATGATAGATGATTGAATGTAGGTTAGTTTTTCGTCACGTTGTGTATTCATGTAAATTATTGGCATCACAGTTCAATTGAGGGTTATTTATGCTAATTTTAATAATGTGCCTGTTCATAATCCAAACAGTACTCTAATGACTGGAAATTTTCATTTATTTCCAATCACATTATGCAGTTCCTAAACTGCTTACTGTGTAAAGCTTGCAGTGTGTTAACTTGTGTTATCTTGCGTTATGTTGTTGTCTTTAAAGCTACTGTTAGAGAGATTTACCCTCTAAAACATTTACAATAATTTTCATCGTTTAATTTATTTCTATTATGATTTTAGAATGTGCATTAAATCTAAAAACAGCATTGTTCACATAGGATTACTGCTTGTTTTTTTACCAAAAACGTTAGGAAGTTAGAGCTAGGGAGACGAATTTAGTTTGAATACGCAAAAATAAACATTAAAAACAAGATCGGGGCCTATAGTTTGAAGTTAAATTCTAGATAAAATTGATCCTCCGGCTTTCAGATGTTAAATTCATGTTTGAGTGTTCCAGTCGTCTTAAATACTGTGTGAATAGCACTCTATCAAAATCCCGTAGTTAATATTTCTTTCTTGTAACATTTAAAAATTTAAGGCATAACTATAAAAAACCTTTAATCAAGCTTGCAAAAAATTACTAAACTATTTTCCCTACAAGACTACCTGACTTAATTTTAAATTGCACCCACCCCCTTTTCAACCACTTTCGATGCTGTCCATGTAACCTTTAGGCCCTAATACATTTAATACACCTTAAGACCGGGACGCAGCGCTGGCTGCGTATTTTAACCGGAATGAGTGAAGGATGAGTGTACTAGTAGGATACAGATGAAAAACTTCATCTGTCTAGTAGGATGATTGTGGCGCGATCTTGTAGTCTGGTTGCTGACTACAGGACCTACATTTTAAAGTGGAATCTGAACCACGATTTCGCCTGATTTACAATTTACGAACTGGTCTAATAATGAGGACGGTCATAATGTGAACGTAGTATTTAACAATGCGGACGTTAATCCCCACTAGGGAACACCGCGTCCACAAGCCATCGCTCATCGCTCATGCCTATCCACAATTCGTGACCTCCAAGTAGCTGGGTTACTAGCCTCTCATTCCGAACCATCCATGTATAGTCCAAGTCAAAAGACGTGGCCCAGGCTGTCAAAAGCCCGATGCTAAAATCAACATCAGTCTTGCGTGCGAACTGGGCCATGTCATTCGAATCTCCCTATATCCACTGTGCAATGTTGACGCTCGATAGAAATCAATATGTTGCATCACGGTGGTATTGAAGTGTTCAATAATAATGTTATTTCCCCTCTAAACTTTCCAAAATGATTGTCAGCCACTTGTGGTGAGTGTTTGGTTGGCGTGCGAGCCTTGTACAAATTTGATCTACCGATTGCGCAAGTAAGCAAGCACGGTGGCACACGGAGTTTGCTCAGCTGTTCGTACGGAAACCGGAAACGCGTGACGATCGATCGATCGATCGAATGAATCGATAATTGTGTAATCGATAATTTACTAGAGAATCAATTCTTTTAAATAATCGGCTTTCGTTCGATCGCTTCTCTTGATTTAAGCGATAATATCATTATGATTTAGCGATAATATCATTAGCGATAATATCATTGAATGTTTAACGAAGGGCGGTAGTATTTTTTGTAGAAAATTTTAGTTCTATATAATTTGTAATATTATTTTATTTCGGAAGTACCCAACCACTAACCAAGTTATTTTACCCATGAAATGATTTTTCATTTTTGAAAGTTATTTTTTTATAAAAAAATACTTTAGAGAGAATATTAAAAAAAATTTTAAAAAATTATTTCAAATCATTATATAAAAAAATAATAATACTGTTATTATATAATACTACTATTATTATTCATTTATGCTATTATAAACCCATAGTAACTAACGTAGAGTAAAGAGAACTGATTTGCAAAAATCGCGGGAATCAAGGAGGGAATTAAATGAATGAATCGATCAATTAAACGATTATTTAATCAATTAGAAAAGTCATCGTATCGAAAATAATACCCCCGTTGCAGCAGACCTGCATACTCAGCGAATTTCAAATGCAAAACAACATATTTCAATCCAACATAGCGATATTTGACATGTTTTGGTAAGCTCCATAAGAATAACATGGGGAATGAGTATGCAGGTTTGCTGCTACAGGTATATTAAAACTGGGTGGTTTTAATTCAATATTTAGTAGATCTGAACTAGAAGAAGCTATTTAGCAAGTTTTAACAAGATATGTTGAGAAATAACCGAGATATAGAATTTTACTTATTTCCCATAAGGTTAACATTGGGACAACGTACTGTGTTTACCACTTTCAATATCTCGGTAACCAATGGACATAAAGCAGTGATTCAAATTACTAAATTGTATGTTTTTTTTTTAGCTGAATTCAATGGTGCCCACAAAAATTCGATAAATTTTATTTTTCTATGTAAAAAACTCAAAAAACCCATTTTTGGGGGGGGTTTATTCCCCTTTACCCCCCCTTCCGGTGGTCCGATTGGGCTGGTTCACGAACTCGTCCAATTGATTACCACTTTACATGTCCGTACCAAATTTCATAAAGATCGGACCATTTTTGCGGCCGCTATCGTGCTAACAGACACACACACACACACACACACACACACACACACACACACACATATATATATTTATATATATATATATATAAACCATTCGAACGAATGGTGTTTTTTGCTTCTGGGGACCCCAAAATGAAAAGTTAACATGGTCTCGGACTTAAGTCTTACCATGAGTACTACCGTAATAGCCTATTCCTTTAAGGAAATTCGCTAATAATAATACTATAATTATCTATAATACTATTATTATTATTCATTTATACTATTATAAACCCATAGTAACTAACGTAGAGTAACAAGTACTGATTTGCAAAAATCGCGGGAATCAAGGAGGAAATTAAATGAATGAATCGATCAATTAAACGATTATTTAATCAATTAGAAAAGTCATCGTATCGAAAAAAGTCGACTGTTATTGCGCGGCAAGTTTCATAATGTGCGGTAGCTTTGTTGTTGTAGTATAAAGGTAGTAAAGTAGGCCTACGGGTGATTTTTTATTATGCCTTTTTAGAATGAGTGTGGAGAATAAAAGTAATTGAAGGGGTCCCTCCAGTAACGTGTAAACGACATTTTTTCAAAATTAAGATTTCTATGCAATAAGGTTATAAACGACATCCTGCATCAGTGCAGGGTATTTTTTCGTTGATATCTCTTGTTTTGGCAGCACTACCACAGGTTGAAAACCAAGTGCTATTGGTCCCACAGTCGCAGCAACGTTGTAACCGCCAAAAATTGCAATATCACCGCGCACCGTTCTGTCGCCGTCCCGATGTTAATCGGCTAAATCGTAGTAAAAAACACCCCTGTTAAGTTCGAAAGTTGGACCAGAAATGTACGTATGCAGAGAAGAAATGCTGGGGAACCGTACATAAATGAAAAGAAGAAACCAAAAGAAACATTGTTGCAAGCGCCAAGCCGGCAACAACGTTGTAAACGACTGTCATTTACAACGTTATTGCAATTTTAAAATCACTTTTTTGTAATAACTTTTTTAGTATGTGCGACAATATTGTAATACTTCATAGTTTGGCTAGTTTTATGATATTATAATTACATATAACAAATAAAACATATTTAATTCATTACATTTCCAATTATATGTTTTTCCATTTCCTGAAAGATTTACTTTATGTCGCTTACAAAGTTACTGGAGGGACCCCTTCAATTTAAGTTGAAATTTCTTTTCTCATGTTAAGTCTTATAAACTCCTCTATTTTCTTTATATTTGTGCCCTTAGGGACTATTTTATAAAAAAAATATTTCCTCCAGTTTGCTCGGTGAGATGTGTTATTCTAGTATGCGGGGTAGCCTTTTAGTTATTTTAACCCCCCCCCCCCCAATAAAAATGAAATAAAAAACAAACACGCCGAATTTAAATTAAATAAGGGCTCATTTCACGATGTATCACAACAAATAATAGTAAAATTATCCATTGAATCACAAGGTACCCTTCTAGTATTATTTGAAGTAATTCAATATGAAATGGGCTCCAGACAGTACATTGAAAATAATTAATAGAAATCTTTTAGTAGTAAATATTTCCATTAGAAAATTACTGGATCTATAAAGGCCAACGAGACAGAGAACGAGTATTTTTTTACATTTCTTATATTATTCCCACCGTCCTTGGGATCCAAGCTAGAAAACAAACCCACTCAAGGCACGCTACCTTTTTCTTTACTTGAGTTATTTCATGGGATGTATAAAAACATCGGAAATAAAAACATGCCTGATGCAAACTTTAGATATTAATAGGAATGTATGATATTTGTAATAATTTTTCCTTAGATCATGAGCATCGTTGAACAAATCTAAGAACATCGTTAGAAATGTATTTTCCTATGTGCAAAGTCTCATAATAATTGTCTTTGTTTTGTAAAATAAATTAAAATAAGTTGACAATTTTGATATTTTTGATCCTTGAACCTCGAGCTTTGTTTTAGATTGGCATGTTGGTCACGGAATAACACGAGATGTCAACAAACGTTTCACATGTTATTGCAACTGCAACAAGGAGTGAAAACAAAACCGAAATGGTTTGGTTGAATTTCGACGAAATGGCGATCTCTAATAATCATTATTACATCTCAACAATTTTTTATTGACACAAATAACAAACAGGGGTTAGGTGTTTTTGCAATTAACCCTTGCCATTTAGTTCTTAGATATACTGTATTTTTGTATTTATTTATTTATTTATTAATTTATGTATTTTTAACCTCACATTGCGCTACTTATTCAAAAGAATTGAACGTCAAACAATCTGATGGAAGTAGAAAAGAAAAAATTAATTATTTCTGAAAGATACGACTCTTAATATTTTAAACATGTTAACATATACAGGGGGTCCGGAAATTATGGCAAAATATTTTAGTATATGATAGTAGAGGTAAAAATAAGAAAAAAGTTCACATAAACATAGGTCCAAACGTGCTTCGTTTTCCATCTGTGTATCTGTTTGTGATTTTTACATATTTAATCATATCTCAAGAACCTCTTAACGTATGAACTTCAAACTTGGTACATGGATGACCACTATTAAGAACTATTTTTGTAAGAAGTATCAAATTTCTACTTTGTACCACTTCAAAATTGCGACTATTGTTTTGTTTTCAAAGCTAAATATCTTAAAACCGTAAATATTAGAAAAATTATACAAGAGACAAACAAGTTGTAAAGTTTAATCAAATTAACGCTGATATAATATTATGATGATCGGACTACTAATAACGGAGAATTTTTAGCTTTTCCGAATAAAAACATGCAATTTCTGACAGTATATTCTAAAGAATCATGTTTTTATTCAGAAAAGTTAAAATTTCTCCGTTATTAGTTGTCCGATCATTATTATCTAATGTCAGCGTTAAATGGATTAAATTTCACAACTTTTTTGACATTTGTATAATTTTTCTAAAATTTACAGTCTTTGAAAATTTGCTTTGAAAACAAAAAATAGTCGCCATTTTGAAATGGTACAAAGTAGAAATTTGATACTTCTTACAAAAATAGTTCTTAATAGTGATCATCCATGTACCAAGTTTGAAGTTCATACGTTAAGAGGTTCTTGAGATATGATTAAATATGTAAAAATCACAAACAGATACACAGATGGAAAACGAAGCACTTTTGGACCTATGTTTATATGAACTTATTTGTTATTTTTACCTTTACTATCATATACTAAAATATTTTACCATAATTTCCGGACACCCTTTATAATACAGTAAATCCTCACCAACTCGACACTAGATAACTCGACACTCAACAGCTGACCGGGAATCTTCAATTAAGCATTTTATTCAGAACATTTAGTTTTAATTGTTGAGTATTGGACATTTCTTCAAAGACTGTTTACACAATATGTAACAATACTCGTGTAAGTAATAAATTTATATGAGATAGTCGAATTTGTTTTGTGTTTATGTATTAAAACCCATTGAAAATTTCAATGTTCTGGATAACTCGACACCCCCAAACTCAACAACCTTTGGGTCCACAAACAGTCGAGTTAGTGAGGTTTTACTACCAACTTTAGATTAGCCTCAAGCATATTCCTCAATTATTTAAAAAATAATTATTTTGGTTTTCTCAAGTTTAAAAAACCTAAAAATCTCCAACGACAGTCGTTGAATTTAATTTAAAAATAAAGTTTTCTGGTGGAAGTAGGCCTAATGATCTTTTTATAGATTAGAACTTCATGTTATTTTAAGACTTTAAAACTTAAAAATTATATGTGATTTTATATTGATTGCATTTAACTTAAATTATTCATTCTTGACTGTGTGTTTCTTTATTTCTTTATTCAATAAAACATTAGTACAAAACCGGGGTTACCCTTAGAAAATACCAAACCACCTTTCAAAACTATACTACAACAAAAATTGATCAAATCAATAAATGATCAAAGAACGTCGTTATGCTTTTTCATTGGTTCGCATGGAAATTCGATTTTCGTTTTCGTATACTGTATAGAAGAAAATTCAAAATATCTTATGAGTGAATTCTTAGAATTGAAAAAGTAGTGTACCACGGAGTAAAATTAAAATTATTGTTCCAAACTAAAAAATGCCCAAAATGCTCTGTTTTTCGAATTTTTATTCATCTATTAGAACATCTGAAAAAAACCATATAAGTAGCGCTACTCCATCTTAAAATTCAAAATTTTTAACCTGAAATAAAGTCCATTAAAATAACATTTTTTCAACTTTTTAAGCAAAAAATGTAATTAATTATAGTACTTTATAATAAAATTAAAACAAATCCTTACCTGATGGCTCGACGATGAAGAAGCTCCTAAACACAAACTCACAGTAGCTCACTTGCTTAGTAGCTCACAGGCCAGTAACTCGCGGTGGTACTGTAAAGCTGACAGTCAGTAGTGATACTAACAAGGTCGTGTAGTGTTGAGAGGTTGGTAGCGCTGACGCCGGCCGATCAGCTGGGAGGTTGGCAGCGCTGAATGGTGTGAAGCGATCAGATGACTGTTCAGGTGTTATGACTGTATGACTTGATCAGCTGATAGTCCGGTGGGGAGGTGTGACAGCTGGAGCTTGTGATTGGTTAATCGATGATTCTAATCTATAGTTCCGGACAGCCGTGTTGGCGGGTGGGTGAGTCGGTGAGTGCCCTATTGTCAAAATTAGCGTTTAACGTTTGTAATTTTTAGGTAATACATCATATTGGCATGTCCTATCCTATCCTATTTCCTACTTATATTATAATACCCCCGTTGCAGCAGACCTGCATACTCAGCGAATTTCAAATGCAAAACAACATATTTCAATCCAACATAGCGAGATTTGACATGTTTTGGTAAGCTCCATAAGAATAACATGGGAAATGAGTATGCAGGTTTGCTGCTACAGGTATATTAAAACTGGGTGGTTTTAATTCATTAGTTAGTAGATCTGAACTAGAAGAAGCTACTTACCAAATTTTACCAACATATGTTGAGAAATAACCGAGATATAGAATTAATTTTATTTATATATAGAAATTATTTAGATATAGAAATTTTACTTATTTCCCATAAGGTTAACATTGGGACAACGTACTGTGTTTACCACTTTCAATATCTCAGTAACCAATGAACATTGAGCAGTGATCCAAAATACTAAATTGTTTGTTTTTCTGAGCAGAATTCAATGGTGCCAACAAAAATTCTAGAAATTTTATTTTTCTATGTAAAAAAACTCAAAAACCCATTTTTGGGGGGGTTTATCCCCCTTTACCCCTCCTTCCGGTGGTCCGATCGGGCTGGTTCACGAACTCGTCCGAGTGATTGCCACTTTACAAGTATGTACCAATTTCCATTAAGTTTGGGCCATTTTTACGGCCGCTATCGTGCTAACAGACAATATATATATATATATATATATATATATATATATCGTAGCCACATGCTGTAATTGGGCACTTCATGAAGTGCCCAGCGCTAACCGGGCACTTCATGAAGTGCCCAGCTCGCCTGGGCACATAGTGTAATTGAATGGGTTCATTAAACATTACAGTATGTGACCAACAAAACTGGGCACTTCATGAAGTGCCCAACGCTCGTTGGGCACATGCTGTAATTATTTCTTTTACACTATGTGCCCAGTCACTCTTCTCTGTGGCCCAGTTCAGATGCTGGACACTTGATGTAAACACGTAAAACTGCTGTTTACGTTGCTGTTGGTAATATCCGATGTATTATTTTCAATATACAAAATACAGTTACTTTAAAATAATTTTGTAAAACATTAAGAATAAGATTGTCTTCCCCTAAACCAGACAATAATTCTTGCCTGTATGTTTTATCGTGGTTTCCTCTTCTATGTTTTTTGAATTATTCTGGCTACACATATAACTATAAAACTTATTATTATTTAAACAACAAACGGTTGTTTAAATAATAATATTAATAGTGATGCGTAGCCAAAATAACTCAGAAAACACAAACAAAACAATTCAGTCGCGATTTAAATGTTGTATGCTTTAATAAAATAAAATACATGAAACACTTTACCTATTACATTTATATGTAACACAACACATAAATATTAACATTAACCTATTTTGTCATGTTTTAATTTTTTAACTTCTTACTGAGTCACCCTTTATAAACTTATAATAGATTAAAATATAGCATGGTAAAACAAATTTTTTAAAAGAGTAATAAGAGTCTTTTAAAAAATAATAAAAATAAGTCTTTAGTTTCTTATTGTTATAGAAATTGAAAACATTTAATTTATATACAATTTTACTATTTCGTTTTTTTTTGTAATTTTATTAACATTGACGACAATTTAGGTTTAAGTTTTTCTTTTATGTCAGTATGAATGAATTAACATAACATCATTACATCAAGCCTTTTCTATGTAATTATTTTTATTTGTTTATAGAACATTAAAAAACGTGTGTCCTGTTTACTTGACAGATTTTCAATAATATGCCTTTTATTATATTCGTACAGACATCAGTAGCTTAAAAATCTAAGTTTATATTATTAACTCAAATATTTGGAAATTCATATGAAGCATTGTCTAAAGAGTTAACCTATGAATGTTGAACGTTATTCAAAAGTAAGTGGTTACTAGAAAATTCTAGCGGTTCGGTTTTTAATCATTATTAATTTTTTTTATTGCGCATTGCCTATAATTTAGAATAGAATATCTTTATTTGTCTTTATTCACAAGTACATTGTGTAATGGACATCGTCTGAACAAATAGATTATTATTATATACAATAATATAATACTATAATATAATATACAATAATATAATATTTTATTCTACTGTTTGATGTTATAACTATTTGAAACCGACAATATTTGTATTAAACTTTAAACCAATTATAAGTGTTTGTTTTATCCTAGATTAAGATTGTTAACTGTTTATTTTAGTCTGAACTCAACTCATACACCAACAAATTCATTGTCCAAATATAACGTAGACTAATTATATTTTCAAAAGGCTCATGTAACTAAAACCGATGTTAAAATATTTTGATTTGAATAATTAAATATAAATAAATAATAAATATTAAAAGGTTTAATAGCAAACAGTAACATTGGCTACTTTAACACGGTCATTGGGATTTAATGTAAACATTAGGATTGGTTTTGACAGATTTAAAATCGACTGCCCAAAATGCCTCAATAGTTACACCATGTGTCCAAGGAGCGTTGGGCACTTCATGAAGTGTCCAGTTTCGTTGGGCAGATGCTGTAATTTTGATCGAAATAATCGAGTTACACTATGTGCCCAGGCGCGCTGGGCACTTCATGAAGTGCCCGGACTGCGTTGGGCTCTTCATGAAGTGCCCAATTACAGCAAGTGGCTACGACATATATCTATAAATTCGAACGAATAGTGTGTTTTGCTTCTGGTGGCCCCAAAACGAAAAGTTATCATAGTCTCGGGCTCAGGTCTTACCATGAGACCTACGGTAATAGCTTCCTCCCTATAGGGGAAATTCGCTAAAATGTGAAAATATGGATGTTTGTGTGAATATCTGTCTTTCAACCACGTGAAAAATATTGGACCAACTGAGCTGAAATTTTTCAGGAATAGAGCCACTATATCAGAAAAGGACATAGGCCTATTCACTTCCTTAAAATTCCCTCAGGCTACGCCTCATGAACGTCCGTACCTTCAATGTTTATATTTTATAAGGATGTAAACATTCAAATACTGAATTGTGAACAGCTGTGAATACTAAAATTTGACAGTTCAAAGAGCAGAAGTAACATCAGCTGTAATTTTTAACTGCTAGTGTTTATGTAAATGTACTTTACATAAGGAACTTTCAGCTGCAACCGCAAGTGCAATTAATCTTAAATGCATGCAAGATCAACACAATTCATGAAATACAACGTCAAAAGATTCCATAGAGAATTTCAGTATGCTGCTAGTCTAAAGCAAGGAGGTTATAATGTTATTCAACATTATTATTGCGATGAACTATTGAATTCGTTTTAGATTGTTTTCGTAAAAAAAACTCGATAAAATATTGCAGCCGATACTTATGTAGTGCAAATGAGGCGAAACGTAAACAGAGTTTTGTCAGTTCGACCAAAACATGTGTTTTTTATCAGACACATTGGGAGATAACAATTTTTGCCACCGTCCTGAACTATAGGAAATTAGATACTGTATCACTGTAGGTAACGCGCAATAGTATTTTCTTCATACTGAGACAAATATGAAATCTGTGTCCTGTTCCTTTTTGTTGGTTCGAAAGGTACTGTATTGGAAACGTATTGGTTTATGCAAGGACTACGTTATGAGTTATGAATGAAAGTATGTTATTTCTGAGTAAAATGATGAAAAGTATCGTACGTTACACGGCCGGGAAGTTTTGCCCTACTCGGATGAAAATCCCGCTCTCGCTTTTGCACGCGCGGGAACTATCATGCTGTTCGGCAAAACGGTACTTTCCGACCTAGTAGTGTAATAGACTATTTCGTGGACCTCTGATTTTTATCAGGTTGACAATATGAGGGGGAGGGGTGATTTAGCTCTTAGCATTACTAATCCAAAGTCAATGAACTCATGGGAATCAAACAATTCGATTGAGAGAACATAATATATATTTTCATAATATTCCAAGGAATTAAATTAGATTTTTCTTCTTTTCTTACGTTAGTTTAAGGAAATATGCAAACAAGTATTTAGTTCGATGAATCCATTAGTATTTTTTACATATTTTTAAGAATTGATTCGAATCTTTGGTCATTCTTCTAGGGTTCGAATTGTTTTAAAATTGTTGCTCAAAGAACATTTCATTACTAAATTATACCAATTACTCCCCCTCTTATTACCAACCTGGCAAAATGAAAGGGCCGCTTTTTATCAACTACAGCATTGTCGTGGTTGCCTAAACCCCCTGATATTCACATTCACGTGTCAGCAAACCTGCATACTCATTCCTCGTAAGGAGAACATCTAAAAAAACCGTTATTTTTATTGGCCTATAACTCGGTAATCGTTATAGTAGTACGAAAAAATTTACAGTATAATTCTTGTAGCAAATTTGGTAAACTTTATTTTGTACTTTTATAATTTTTAGCTCCGACCAACGGTTCTAGAGATTTTTACGAAAAACCAAAAAAGGACCTTGTTTCCGTCAATTGCCACTAGAGCTCGCCACATATTTACAAGGGCTTTTGGTATTTTCATCCTTAGGTACTCCTAAAGAAGTGTGCAAAGTTTGAAAATTAACGGAATTTTTTCCAGGTTAAATTTTGTTTTAACTGGATTATTAAAGAACAGAAGTTTATTCAGGCACATAATCGTAATTATAATACAAGAAATCATAGCATAAATCCATCTGCTTACCTTAGTTTAACACTTTTCGAAACCATACCTTGTTATCAGTAGTTGTTATCAGTAGTACCTTGTTAACAAGTTGGGGGGCCTGTTAGGGGGGTGTAGGCAAATTTTTTCACCACTTCCTTCAAACATTAAAGAAATAGTAAATTTTAGTAGCTTTAAGAATAGGTTGAAAGAATATCTTGTAGACGAATGCATCTATGATCTGCCACAACATCCATACTCTTTCATCCTTTCTCACTTCTTCTTTATCAAATTTTCTTTTCCTATTACCACAAATTCTTTTACGATTAAACCTGATTGACAACGTCTCGAAGAGTGATGAAAGATATATTATTAGCAAGCATGTTTGTTTAAACTCAAGAGATAGTAGGCCTATAAGATGACATCTCAATGCCACATCTTGGTCAGCGAGGCGGACACAGGAGGTAACAGTTAAAACTGTTTAATATTACCCTACTACTGCGCCTACTACTAATTTAGAGATATAGACTGATGTATTATGTTGTCTGGTTAATGGTCCTGGAATTATTAATTTATCTCAAAACAAACACTGGGTAAGAGATCCTTCATAAATATCCAGCAGTGTTCAGACCAACTTACCTTCATTATGAAATAAAATGTTTATAAAGTCAACCTCTCCTCTGTCGACTTTGAATTTCTCATAACGCCTTCCTTTTACGCATATGCAATACCCGCTTTACTGAGGGGTATTTGTGTTGCGTCAAGAAGATTGCAGGCGCTGAATAAATTTCAATGGAAGACATTGTCGGGTAAACTGTAATAGTTCATATCTACAATAATAATACTTTTCAGGAGGATAGCAATCTCAAATTATAACATCCTGTTTCTCAATCTAATTGTGGTGAATTGGAATTTGGTTTAATTCGTGGAACCGGTATTCCACTTAATTGCAATAACACATTTTATCTTATATCTATATTATTCAGGGTGTTTTTTTTAACGCAACCCAAAACTTTATTTTATCAGTGAAAGATTAATCCCCCCCTCAAGATCAAGATCCCCCGATTTGACCCTATGGGGGGTAGTAAGGCCTACAAAAACAATTAACAGGATATTCAGCACCTCAAAACAAACATAACAAATTGAATGCAAGATATTGAAAGAGGTACTTTGCAACACGTGTTTTGGTATTTGATGAAGAGACCAAAACTTTGTATAAATGTCAATGGCGGATTGTATGAACACATAATGTAACCTAAGTGTGATCAAACTTAAATAATAGGTTGTATAAAATGTAAAGATTAACAAAACAATACTCATTTCATCTTTATATGTGCATTATTCAATCTAAAAAACGGGTTGCATGAAAAAACAGCGACCACCTAGTAGAAAAACTACATTTTTCTATTATGTGGTTGCTGAGAACAAATTCCTTAGGCCTAAGTAATTTCTTGTTGGACTTTATATTTACTCAGCTATTTCAAAAATAGAAGATTTTGAGGTGTCGTTAGAAGATTAAAAGACAGTTTTGCCAATTTGTATTCCATTAATTCAGAGAACCATTTTGAGATAGGTGGTATTACAAGGGTAGGGTAGAAGATAGTTTTACCACATGTTAGATAAGTGGTGCAACATTTTCACTTTTCTAATAAATATACCATGTTATAAGTTTTATATTGCCCTCGCCTTTAGGTGTGAGATAAATTCAGGGACAAAATGGTGTGCATAGCTGAAAGAGGCTAAAACTGTGTTTATGCGATATTAGAATTTATAGGCGACAAATTATTGCAAATAAATTTATTTATGGTATTTATTATGCATCCTACTGATTAATCCTGATTTAACATTGTACTATAAGTGTCAAATCTTAAAAAAAATGTCATTTTGTAGAATAGAGCGTACCATACAATATCCCAAAAAATTAAATTTTAATCTTCTAAACTTTTTTCTGGAATGGTGCACAAACAAACTGAAATTAGCACCTGCACAGCTTCCACATTGCTAGCAATTCCTTTGTGCCCTGGAACCCAACTAAGTATTACCTTATTGCTCTCTCCCAGGGTTTTCATGGCCTGATGACAGTCCCAAACTGCCTCAGAGGTGAAGTTGTAGCTGTCAAGTGCCATCAGGGCAGCTCTGCTGTCTGATGAGTTCATGTATATATAGTGAGACCTTTCAGGCCACGTTCCAAACATATTCTCGCACACTCATACAACGCAACAACTTCAGCTTGGAATACAGTAGCCAGTTTCCTCAGGCTTATGCAGCAATGCACCTTAGGTCTGACACCATATATCCCTGCCCCTGTTCCAGTTGGCTTTTTCAAGCCATCTGTATTGTACACCAGGTGTCCCTCTTCAAGTAATCAGGTTCACTTTTTCCCAGACAGCCCAGTCAAATTATTTTCAGATGACGTACCTAATTTATAGACGGCCCATAAAGTCAAAAGTCAAACACGGTCGAAATTTAAAACAAAAGACAATTTATTCAGGCATTACATCTCACAAAGATTCAAACACTTTCAAATTCAACAACCCTCCAAATTGAGACGTAACCAAACTGGCCGAGTAGTCCAAGAGCCCACGACAACCACACCCTCCTTTTGTTTAAGCTGAAAGTTCCTTTGAGTAATGTTCCGAGTACAGGTAACTAGATTAGTGACTGTGAAGTTTGGCCAGTGGTTACTTTACCTGATATTCGCAGATCCATATCATTGCAAGCTTCAAAATTACATAAACAGCTGGTAAGTTCCATTTAAAATACAAGGAAGTGAACAGCTGCTTAAGTAATGTTGAAGCCTGCAATGGTATGACTCACAGAAAATGTGAATGTATCAGCTCAGTTTTCTTCCTGTTTTCTTCGGAATAACATTATAAATCATGTCATTCACTGCCAGAAATTCAGCACTGTTACAACCTGTTTTTCCTGACATCTTTAAACTTGGATATACCAGCGTTATAGTATAAAACCTTGATTTAACGTATGTTACATGGGGGATATCATAAGATGAGTCTTCGATAACCAGACAGTCCCGATGGTTTTAACATCTCGCCAGACAACTCTGTAAATCTGAGGTATATCTGCTAATATATTTTTCAAAATTACCCTAAATAGAGTACGATTACCAAACATTACAAGCGGAAATAATTTAAAAGCCAAAAATTATACTCTAGCGCAGGTTTCATACATTTATATATTCTCTGCGCCATACCATTGCAAGCTTCAATATTATTTAAACAGCTTATCACTTCCTTATATTTTAAATATAAGTTACCAGCTGTTTAAGTAATTTCGAAGCTCACAATGATTTGAATCTGTGAATTCCAGCAAAAGTAACCACTAGACAAACTACATAGTTGCTGGTTCTTGTTACCTGCATTCGAAACATTTCTCACAGGAACTTTTAGATTTGAGCCCATTAAACCACAAGCGGTGGAAGTCCATTTATACTTGTTTTGAGATATTAAAGGGTTTCCTACGAACTTTATAAAAAAATCAGAACCATACAGTACTTTTTGGCAAATTTTTTCAATAAAACTCTTCAAAAAGGCCAAGTTTAACTATATGTGACATTTTAAAAATATTTGTTTAATTTTTTTGTGTTTTTGAGCATTTAAAAGTAACCACACCACTTGTGCTGTAAACGAGTTTAAGGTGTCATTTAGAACAAAAACAAATCATTATCGTTAAAACTCTGTTTTATTACAATCAAAATTAAATAACATTTTTTAAAGTCTGAAACCAAAATTTAGTGCTTTATACACCCAAAATTTAGCGTTCATTTAGTGTTTTATTCTAAAGAAAATGTTTATATGCAGTTTTTTATGCACCGATTTGACAAACTCGGTGAACTACCAACTCAGGCCTAAACGTTGACTGCAAAAATGGTGTAAATCCAACTTTCTTAACGAAAGTTACTGTACAAATGGTGCCTATCCCACTTATACACCAGTTCAGGGCCGCCACGAGGCGAGGGGGGGGGCAACGGGGACAGTTTGCCCCAGGCCCCCGGCTCCCAGGGGCCTCCAAGAGACCCTGGCCCCGCGGGAATTAGACATGTTCGTACGAGTACCGGAATACCGTTGAAATATTTTAGAGGAAAAAAGCATTTGCACATTCAGGAAACAAATATTGTTCAATATAATTTATTTTTAAGAATATTCAAGTTAGATCTTCCCGGGCTAGCCTTCACACAATGGATTAGTTGGAGAATTGTTTTTGAGTTTTGTTTTCACTGGCACCACTGACTCGGTCCTTATCACCACAGAGAAAGGAACGGGATATATCCGTTCCTTTCTCTAAGGTCAGTGTTTACCACACGTTTTGACTCGCAGCATCGCGTTGTGTCGGGGTGGGGACCATGTGTCGTCCGATTGTACCTATTACTGCTTACTGCTTACCGGAACAGTGGATGATATGGTTTTTTGAACAATTTAAGAATTCGTTTTGATATACAGTAAAACGATAGTGATCAGTGAATCAAGACTTTTTATCTTCACTGCAGAAGCTTTGCAAAATCCTAATCCAAATGATCTACGGATCCAAGTTACGCTCCGCAATGGACGTAGATAATTTAAATTACTTAAAAATATTAGGTATTGTACATGATTATGTTAAGTTAATTCAGTCAACTCTGATGTCTTAATAAATGATTTTGCAATGGCTAAGGCCAGAAAAGGAATTATTTGGAGAATTAGACCATAACTTTCTTTATTATATTATAAATTAGGTCAGTTCTAATGTATTTTACATGTTCTTTTCCTGGAGTCACAGGGCCGGATTTAAGCATAGGCATGCGCCTAGGGGCCCGCACCACAAGAGCCACACACAAAATATATAATTGATTTTTTTTAAATCCAGAAATTAACGTAGTTTGGTGCTCAGTAAACTTCGACCAAGAGTAAAAAGAGAATTAATACATTTGTTATCCCGATTAATCGAGAAAGATTAATAACGTAATTTCAGCACTTAAATAGCAGACAGCTCAAAAGATGAAATATCGTCGACTGCAGGTCAGCTACGATTGCGCACAACGCCGCTTTGTGCTGTAAAGTTCTTGAAGTGGCGTTGGGGGAAGGGGTCTGTAGAGAAAAAGAAAATGGTAGAGAAGAAAATAATAATAGTATTCTCGTTAACTCAGTCGAAAATGAAAACCAAAATCGGAAGCCCTCATTGCTCCGAAAGTCATAACTCCTAAAGGCATATCTCCGAAAAAAATTTCGTAGTAGTGCTCTATCGGAATTATGCTTTCGGAGTAGTGCTATTTCGGAGTTGTGCTTTCGGAATAGTGACCTTTCGGAGATATGCTTTTCTAATAATGTATTTATAACTTCTCGGCATTGATCTCATTTCTAACATTCGAACGTATTTTTTGAGGCATAATTCCGAAACACACTACTTCGAAAGTCATAACTCCGAAAGGCACTACTCCGAAAACATATTTCCGAAAATGCACGTTTCCGAAAATCTTAACACCGAGTTCTTTCGGAGTCATGACTTTCAGAGTTGTGCCCTTTCAGACATATGCTTTCGGAGCACTGCCTTTCGGAATTATGACTTTCGGAGTTGTGCTCTTTCGGAGTTATGACTGTCGGAGTTGCGCTTTTCGGAAATTCGACGTACTGAGTGACGCCTCGATGCCTGAGCAAACTCTATGGCCGATTTGTTAGAGTGATAATGGTTTTGCTCTTTCGAAGATATTCTTTCGGAGTTGTGCTCTTTCGGAGATATGCTTTCGGAGTATTGGTTTTTCACAGATATGCTTTTGAAAATTTTGCTCTTTCGGGTTATGACTTTCGGAGTCGTGCCTTTTGGAATTGTGTCCCTGGAAACACATTATAAAGTTAGAAATAAGACAAATGTCTATAGGTTAGGTACAAATGAAATATATGGTCTAAAAAGCATATCTCCGAAAGAACACTACTCCGAAAGCATATCTCCGAAAGAGCACATGCAACTCCAAAAGGCATATCTCCGAAGGACACTGTTCCGAAACAACTCGGAGTAAAGACTTTCGGAGATCTGCTTTGTTGGAAATATGCTTTTGGAGCAGTGCCTTTCGGAGCTATGACCTTCGGAGTTGTGCCCTTTCGGAATTATGCCTTAAAAATACACATTTTGTTTCAGAGATATGCCAATCGGAGTTATGACTTTCGGAACAATACATGGGGCACTCGAAAATGAAAATCAAAATGTGACGTGGGGACCGGAAACATATAGGCAGCTTGGACACAAATTAGCTTTGACCAATCAGAAGGAGAATATTACTGACTCCTCATTTTTACCCGATAGGCTAATAGAGTTTGCGACCGAGAGATTTGCTGGCCACGGAAACCCTGGACGATTTTCCGGCCGCAATGTGACCGAGAGATTTGCCAGCCGAGGTATTATGACCGAGTTGTTTTTAGTACGATCGCGATTTAACAGCCGCGATGTGACCGACAGATTTGCCATCTGCGGTATAAACAACAGATTTCCCGTCCGCAATGTGGTCAGTAGATATCCAAAGGTGCGAGAGACTTGTCGGTCACGATTCGACCGAGAAATATGCCTGTCAGCTGTAGTAGGAACGACAGATTTTCTGGCTACAACTGAAGGCCAGATATGACGGCCAAAGAACGAGAGGCTGGTTTTTTTCTGCCGCAATGCGACCGACAAGTCAGGAAGAACGGAGAACAATGGTTAAAAAGGACATGTCCTCCTAAAAACGGACATTTGGTCACTCTAGCCTCGGGGGCCCGCACCACTGAATGAGCCCAGGGGCCCAAACGTTCTAAATCCGGCCCTGTGGAGTCATATGATAAGCCTACACGTTAATATGAGATTAATTTTAGCAAAATGCAACGAATACCATAGTATATTAATTGTCATGTTAAGGTCAATGTAAAATAAAACTCTCTGTGCACGAATAGTATCCTGGTTCATACGAACTTTCCTATTAATTATTTATCATAGGCTTCGCATTTTAACAACAAAATGAGTAGATGAGTTTAGGAATACAATAGTTATTTTGAAAAGTGTTATCGGAGAATAGCACATATATATATATATGTTTCATGCCAATTTTCACATTTGTGATTAGTCTTCGACATTACAGCAAGGGCCCCCAACAGAAATTTTGCCCCAGGCCCCCAATCTCCTCGTGGCGGCTCTGCACCAGTTGTGCAGTCAGCTGATAGATGGCAGCACTGACTGCACAAGAAAGTGCTGCTATCTATGCGGTTGATATTGGAACTAGGAGGTTCACCATTCATTGGTGCACTAAACAAAACACATTATTCTCTATACAGTAGCATGCCTTAACTAAAAAAACGGTATCAGGAAACTGACACATATTTTCTCCCTTCAAGTCATTTATAACCAGAAAACATATATAGTGAAATAAAATAAATCAACAATTAATTATCACACAAATATACACCAAATTTTATCAAAATCGGTTAGTAAATAACGGAGATATCGGTTTTAGCGAATTTCCCCTATAGGGAAGAAGCTATTACCGTAGGTCTCATGGTAAGACCTAAGCCCGAGACCATGATAACTTTTCGTTTTGGGGATATAATATATATACCGTACGATATATATATATTTATATATATATATATTTATATATATATATATTTATATATATATATATATATTTATATATATATATATATTATAAGATAGTATATAAAGACTCATATATATATATGATTCTTTAAGCAAGATAGCGGCCGTAAAAATGGTCCAATCTGAATGAAATTTGGCACAGTCATGTAAAGTAGTAATTATTCGGACGAGTTTGAAAACCAGCCCGATCAGACTACTGGAAGGGGGGGGTAAAGGGGGTAAACCCCCCAAAAAATGTTGTTTTTAAGTTTTTTACATAGAAAAATAAAAATAATCAAATTTTTGTTGGCACCATTGAATCCAGCTAAAAAAAAAACAGTCTAGTATGTTGAATCACTACTCTATGTCCATTCGTTACCGAGATATTGAAAGTGGTAAACACAGTGCGTTGTCCCAATGTTAACCTTATGGGGGATAAGAAAAATTCTATATCTCGCTTATTTCTCAACATACCTTGATAAAACTTGGTAAATGGCTTCTTATAGTTCAGATCTAATAAATATTGAATTAAAACCACCCAGTTTTAATATACCCGTAGCAGCAAACCTGCATACTCATTCCCCATGTTATTCTTATGGACCTTTCAAAAACATGTAAAATCTCGCCATTTTGGATTGAATTACGTTGTTTTGCATTTGAAATTCACTGAGTATGCAGGTCTGCTGCAACGGGAGGTATTTAAATATTTGCCATAAGAATAACATTGGACAACGTACTGCGTTAATGGCCGAACTAAAATATCTATTATCTCCGCAACCAGTTGACGTAAATTAATGATTCAAAATACTGGATTATTTAGTTTTTCAAGTCGAATTTAATGGTTGCAAGTATCTTTTCTTTAGAGGTTACAGATTTTGTGAAATTTGAAAAATATGAATATTTTAACACTTAAACCCCTATAACTTCTGAATCTGAATTTTTACAGACATGTGGGTAGTGTCATTTTGTTTGTCATCTTAAGCACTAAAAACCATGAAATTTTTATGAAAATCGTTAGAGCCGTTTTTGAGAAATTTGGATTTATGTCATGTTTATGGTTTTTTATGAGGTAAATACCCTTAAAAATCAAAAATTAAAAAAAATGAAAAATACGCCTGGAGATACCATGACTTTATAGCTACACGCCAAATTTCATGAAAATCGGACCACTGGTGTCATCTCTAGCTTTAGTACATCCTCACACACATACATACACACACACACACACACACACACACACACACACACACACACACACACACACACACACACACACACACACACACACACACACACACACACACACACACAAAATGTGAGGTTTCTATTTTATACATACAACTTATTTGTTATTATTTATTATCATCAAATCGTTGTTTCAAGTTTATAGTTACTTGTATTTTTATATTGTTCAAATTTATATAATTTATTTAATTATTGTTTTATTGTTGTTTTTATGTTTTATTGTTTTATTGTTGGTAGTTAATATTGTTATTGTTATCGTCTTTAATATTGTTATTGTTATCGTGTTTATTAATTATTATCTATTTATAGTTTACTCTGCTAATGACTGTTATCTCTGTTATTAATATTCATTCCTTAATTGATGTTTGCTAATGGTGAAGTAGTTGAAACCATAGAATATTCTAGTTTATAGTGTGTGAGATAAGCCTTAAGACTGCAGCAAGACTATAATAATTGTTGAAGAACATATATTGCCAACTGTATTCCCGCACGCGCCCTTGTAGGTGCATTGGGAATGATTTGTAATGATTGTATGTATTTGTTTTTTTCTGAATAAAGGATTTTTAACTTGAACTTGAACACACACACACACACACACACACACACACACACACGCACACGCACACGCACACACACACACACACACACACACACACACACACACACACACACACACATACATACACGCAGACAGACAGACACCATGCCGAAAACCACATTTTTGGATTCAGGGAGCACTAAAACGAATATATCCACTAACAACTCAAATTCGAAAATTTTGACGAAAACAATACTTTCTCCATATACTATGTATAGGGGGGAGAAAGTAAAAATCTTAAAATTGGAGTTACACCACTTGTGCTTTAATGGGCTCATTTTATAAAGTAACAAAGGTCTGGCGGGTCGTGGGCTCTTGCTCCGTAGTCTTCTCGTCACAAAGCCTTCAGTTGGAGTCCTGCCCTCCCACGGAGTTGCCTTCTGAGTCCAAACCTTGCATTCTCCTCTTCATCCTCAAGAATCTCTCGTCTATAGAGTCTCTGGCTTGCCTCTTCGGGTCTCCAATTGCCTTACATCAAGAATCAGGAGTTAACAATTAAGAATCGAGAATCAAGACTTAAGATTCAAGAATCAAGAATGCTTTATCGTCATAGACCTTATACATAACATGGACAAATCGTCATTAACCTACAATTCGGTTTTTAATTAATTTACAAAACAAAATACTTCCGTTGTAGCAGAATGCATACTCAGAGAATTTCAATGCTTAAATAAATAATTTAGATGTAGCCTCAAATCGAGTAGAATCAACTTAAATTCTAAATGACGACCAAAACGTAAAATGACGTTTAGAATTTAGACTAATGACGTAATTTTCAACTAAATTCTCGACCTGGAGCATTTTTTGGTCCTGTTAAAAACCAAAATGCTCCAGCTAACGATATACTTAGCAGGATCTTGCAAATAATTCTCGGTTTTCGTTTATTTTCTGAGGGATATGCCTGTCGCTGGCAAACGATATGTAAAATTTCTTTCCCTCTCACACTTCATAGTTGTATTAATCTACCATATATTTGTCAAATACGATTCACCTATCATCACACAGCCCAAACTATACGACCTAGGACCTTGAAATTTTGCGTGGACGTTCCTTTTAGGGCGTAGGCATCCGCTAAGAAAGGATTTTACATGATTCGTAGTATAAAGGGGTTTTTGGTGAGGTCGAATTTTTCAAATTTTCCCATATAAAAGTATTATGGATGATCTTTGTTTACATTTTCAATGTTCATTCGATCAAGCAGCTGGGAGTTAGCTTCACAAATGTATAAAATACGCAGTTACAGCTGTTTATAATTCGTTTTCTTTCATCACGGTTTTATGATTTTTTTGCTGATTTATTTTACGGGACATAATTATGTACTATATATAAGTTACATTTAGTTCAATTTTAGCACCTAATCTGTTCAATCATAAATTCAATAAATGGCTCCACCTTTAGTTCGGCAGCGGGAGTCGTAATTATGCCTGTTATGATGATTTGGCGTTTATACTAATTCGACCTCTATATTTTAAAGCCGGAAGAGCGTAGGTACTGCCTTTTGTGGTTGAGTCCTGAAACAAAATCTCGGCAAGATTGAAGAGAGGGATACGGTAGTTTATTTAGTCACCAACAGAGTGTGCTGTAATAATCTAATTATTTGATCTATTTATATAGAAAAATTATTAAAATCTCTAAGTTTTAATGGTCTGATAGCGGAGTCTAAGTTTTGAATTACTCCCATATAAGTGTAATGGTTGATCTTTTGTTTACTTTTCCAATTTCATTCAGTCAAGCAGAGGGTAATTAGCTTCACAAATGGATATGTTGTTTCAGCTGATTTATAATTTGGTTCCCTTTATCATATTTTTATGGTTGTTTGTCAATTTATTTAGGTCATACGCACTATACAAAAGTTACATTTAGCTATGGTTTAATTCATCATCGTTTCTGTACCTTATCGGTTTTATCATTAAAATCTGGTGCAATCTTTATTTAGGCAGTGGGCAGTGGGAGTCATAGTTTTTCCCTTAGGGCGTCCTTAATGTATTCATTCCCCAAAATAGTTTGGCGAATTCCTTTTTCATCTGATTCGAGGGTGTCCTGGCTTTGCACGGGAAAAATAAGTGCTGCAATCTGTAGTTGACCTTCCAAAATATATTAAAAATCGCCCATATATGCAATGTATACAGAACCTCTAAGTAGGGAGACCTCATGGAAAAATGAGTAGTTCCCGCATCAATAAAGAGATGGCGCGACTTTCTTTTTTCATTCCGATTGGAATTTTTGTTGGAGTTTACGGATCAAGCTGACTTTCCAAAGTTAAGCAGCTGCGGTTGTAATATTTTGACAGTTGTATGTTATTGTTTTGTATTGCTGTATCTTTGACCATGTTTAATCTGTTTTTGTTTTCAAACATTCTTTACATTGGAATAGGACCATTTACATTTTGGATAGGGGTGGAAGCGCGGACGACGGAGCCAGCTTGAACTATTCCATTCGTCAGCGCTAATTTATCCTCTGTTATTCGGCGGCGGAACTAAAAAAAATTAACATTGGGGATGTCCCTACATTGAGGGTTCTGTATACATTGATATATGTTAAGTGAATCGAGTTTGGAACACCATCGACGGATAGCGCCACTGCTCCGAACATTCAGCTTTTTATTGTACTTTATTGATACCCTAATTTAACAATTCTGAGCTGTCGTATTGGCAAATATACATAGAAATACCTTAAAATTGACAAAATTACGGTTAAAATCGATCTTGCCGTTTTAGAGTTGTGACTGTAAAAAGAAAACCTACACTATATACTGTAATATGAGTTTAACTGTTTTTTAAACCTATACAACACCACAACACGTAAACAGACCTCTACATTACATATTCCTTGATATAACCTTTTTTTCATTTAGTCCCTTCAGATTCGTAAAATCAAGGTTAGACTATAGTGTTCATCATGAGCGAAGCCACGGGAACTGCTAGTTCTATTATAACTCTGAATTTATACGTGAGGGTAAGGAATTAAAAAGCCTTGTGGCAGAAAAATAGGTTCGCTTTTCAAAGAAAGTTGTGTTATGTAGGCCGGCCAGCGTCTGGATGTTTTGTTTCGTAACTTTAGTACGCAAGTTCAGTATTTTTTGATCGACCAGATATGAAGTTCAGTTTATTGATTGTGAAATGGCTCCCAGAACAAGTAAATTTGGATTATTTTAGAAAAAAGGACAATAATGTCGTAACATGTAAGCCGTGTTTGAGATTCGTTCTCAGGAAATACAACCAACCTCATTAAATATATGAAAACAAACCATGGAAAGAACATGAAACATTCATATTAACACTTAAAAACAACTTTATCTAATATGGACTTAATTATTTTTTTAGTTTTTTCCTGGTACCATCTAATTCAAAACCGATACCGATACTCACGATGGATGGATACTTTGGATCCGATAATATCCGGGTATCGATACTTTTCTTTCAATACTGATTCGATACCAAATATCGGATTAAAGTCGGTATCGGAACGGCCCTATGAGCCTTACCTTACCTTGGGTCTGTAATGAAACGGTAGCGGGATCAGGCGCCGTTCGTTGTATTTCCCGCCATGTACCTCAATATGGAAGCGCCTAAAGGAGGGGCGGGGGTCGTCATCCACACTGGAAATAAAACAAAACATTAAATAAATAAATATCTCTTTTTTAAGTGTTCCTCAATCACAGTCTGCTTTCTAGGACAACTTGAGTCGAACGTAAAGAAAACGTTCCGGGCTTTGGTCTTACCATGAGACCTATGGTGACAGCTTCTTTCCTACAGGGGAAATTCGCTGAAATAAAAAAAAAATATAATATTAATAAAATAGAATAATAATAAAATATAATATTAATAATACCCCTGTTGCAGCAGACCTGCATACTCAGCGAATTTCAAATGCAAAACAACATATTTCAATCCAACATAGCGAGATTCAACATGTTTTTGTAAGCTCCACAAGAATGACATAGGGAATGAGTATGCAGTTTTGCTGCTACGGGTATATTAAAACTGGGTGGCTTTAATTCAATATTTAGTAGATCTAAAGTAGAAGAAGCCATTTACCAAGTTTTATCAAGATATGTTGAGAAGTGAGCGAGATATAGAACTCACTCTCATAAGGGAGTGAGTGGGGGGGTGGGGGGGGGTGAGTGTTTTACTTATTTCCCATAAGGTTAATATTGGGACAACGTACTGTATTTACTACTTGCAATATCTCAGTAACCAATGGACATAGAGCAGTGATTAAAATACTAAATTGTTTGTTTTTTATAGCTGAATTCAATAATGGTAGCAAAAATTTGATATTTTTATTTTCTAAGTAAAAAACTCAAAAAACCCATTTTTGGGAGTTTAACCCCCCTTCCGGTGGTCCGATGGTGCTGGTTTACGAACTGGTCCGAGTGATTACCACCTTACACGTCTGTACCAAATTTCATTAAGATTGGACCATATTTACGACCGCTATCGTGTTAACAGACATATACATTTATATATATATATATATATATATATATATATATATATATATATATATATCTATGTATAGATTTATGTAATTATTAATTAATCTAATCATTATTAATCTATGTAGAATTATTATAGATGTATAGATCTATGTATTGATTATATATATATAGATTCCGAATATATATATACATAAAAATTCGAGTGAATAATGTTTTTTGCTTCTGAGGGCCCCAAAATGAGAAGTTAACATGGTCTCGCGCTTAGATCTCACCATGAGACCTACGGTAATAGCTTATTCCTTTAAGGAAATTCGTTAAAATCCAATACAATAAAATTCTAATTAAATTAATATAAAAATAAAATCCTAATTAAATTAAAGTAAAAATAAAATACTAATAAAAGTAAAATAAAATAAAAACAGGCCGGACTCACTGGGCGTATCTCTCAAGCCACTTCTGGACGGTCAGGGGGGGATGGTGGTGGTTCGCTTCGTTCCTCGCGTAGTCCAAAGCCATCTGTTCCAACTTGCTCATGCAGCTTTCGTGCCTGGGAAACAATAAATGCAGTAAAAAAAATAAAATTAAATATTGAATAAATATATGAAAGGATGAATGGATGGAGGGATGGATGGGTAGATGAAAGGGTAGATGGAGGGATGGATGGATGGGTGGATGGATGGGTGGATGGAGGGATGGATGGATGGTGGGTGGATGGAGGGATGGATGGGTGGTTGGATGGAGGGATGGATGGGTGGATGGAGGGATGGATGGATGGATGGATGGGTGGATGGGTGGATGGAGGGATGGATGGATGGGTGGATGGGTGGATGGGTGGATGGAGAGATGGATGGATGGGTGGATGGAGGGATGGATGGATGGGTGGATAGGTGGATGGATGGAGGGATGGATGATGGGTGGATGGAGGGATGGATGGATGGTGGGTGGATGGAGGGATGGATGGGTGGTTGGATGGAGGGATGGATGGGTGGATGGAGGGATGGATGGATGGGTGGATGGGTGGATGGGTGGATGGAGAGATGGATGGATGGGTGGATGGAGGGATGGATGGATGGGTGGATAGGTGGATGGATGGAGGGATGGATGATGGGTGGATGGAGGGATGGATGGATGAATGGATTAATGGAGAATGGATGAATGGTAGAATGGATGAGTGGATGGCTGGATGAACAGGCACACAGACACATAGACAGACACACATACACACTTACTCTTCGTCCGCAGCATCCTGAAAATCTGCCGCCCCCGCGCCGCGAAACGCTTGGTTAACCTCCTTGTTTTCACATTCCTTGTCCTGCAGGCACAAATTGGTTAACAATTGGGCAGCAGTTCCATATAGTTCCTCCAAAAAAAAACTAATAAAACAAATCGATAAAAAACTGATATATTGCAGTGTATCAATATCTATATATCGATACAAATATATTGGATCAAAACTATATACGTCATATTAAATCGATATATATATCGGATGGTATCTATATTCCTATATTGTACTGTAATTTTGAGAAATATAACTATATCCATCATTTGTACAGTACACCTCGGATTATCCGGATTAATGTGGCGGAACACCGATCCGGATAGCAAAAAATCCGGATAATCCAAGGTCATTTGAATATTGCCTAAATAGCGATCGCGTACCTTAGCCCCTGCTAAATTGATGCTGCAAACGGCGTATCAAGACTGTACAACATGTTAATCTTTCAAATTAGAAACTTAATGTAAGTCTGTATAAAGAGTTCACAACTATAAACACATCAAGTGACAGCAATAAACTCACTCGCAAAATTGCTGTAGTCTACGCCTTTGTTGATTACTGCTCCCCCAAGTAACAAACCAGAAAGCTACGTTCAAGACAATGCTGTAATGTACGTATAATGTACGTTTAAGCAATGCAACTCCTTCAATTATTTTTATTCCAAATGCTTACAGCAATGTACTACATTTTCATTTTACGTTTAGGAAGCGCATTTCAGTTGTAAACTCGCTAAATCACGTTTTTGCCGTGATTTTAATTTTTGAATTTCTCGGATGGACCGGACCGGATAATCCGGGATCCGGATAACGTGGGGTCCGGATAATCCGAGGTGTACTGAACTACATTTCTTTTGCATTTTTGTAATTTTAATTAGTTTACATTTCACATTTCACTTTTAATTTAATAATCTATCTATGTATCAAAGTTATGATTATAATTTTATTAATTTCACAGTTATTAAATGATGTTTCATCTTGTTTTAATATGATTGTATTTCAATACACAATTTTTATAACGCATCGATTTGATAGATATATTGAGTCAATATGGTATTTATTGTTGATTCGATGTAATACATCAATATCAATGCAATATTTTTATTGTTTCGATGTGATATATCAATATTTATATGATGCGATATATTGTATTTTTATCAATTTTTTTTCATTAGACTGTTTTGGTGGAAGTGTATGGAACTGAACCCATATTAATTATAGAATTATTTTAATTCTACATAATTATGATTTTTCTGATTGAGTTGATTACTCCAGTCAGCTGTCAAACATCTGCGAAAAATTGTGTTTTGAATTGAAGTTTGTTGCAGATAAAGGTACGTGTCGGTCTGTGCAGAAACCAGTCGAGTCAAATCATAACTCTTTTATAAAACGGGACCACAAAGTCTATGATTATAGGAACTAGTCACCACTTGACTTTGAGTCATGTCAAACTTGATTTCTGTCTTAACTTTGACTTGATGCTGACTTGTCTCTGACTTGACTTAGACTTGGCTTCAACTTTTACTCAATTTTGAGTTTGACTTGACTTGACTACAAAAAGACGAAATAATGGCTGAAGCACCTTTTTCCTAATGGGTGGGGAACCCAGACTACCTGATCCCCCTACAAAAAAACGTTGACTTTACTTTAGACTCGTCTTATACTTAACTTTCCCACTCGTGCACCGTTCGCATATAGCACAAAATGTCAAATTACGTCAAATTTATATCAAAATGACAACAAAAATACGTCAAAATTATGTCAAAATAACATTAGTGATGTAATTTTATCATCAATTTGACGTCATTTTGACATTTTGTGCTGTATGGGGTCCCATTTACCTGTCGAATGAGATCGTCCTGGTGGTACCCATAAAGCGAAAAGACTTCTTTATGGTCTGTCTTGCTAGAGGGGAACGACCCCTGGGATGGCTTCACAGAGGTGGGGGGAGGGGGTGAACGTTCCCACTCCACCCTTGCAGTGTCGCTGCTAGCCAGGCAGCACTTCACCCTAAAAAAATATTTTGGCTGCAGTTCCATATAGTTCCACCAAAACAATCGAATGAAAAAAAATTGATAAAAACCGATATATCGCTTTGTATTGATAACGATTGATACAAATATATCGGATCAAATCGATTTATCGGATTAAATTGATACATTTATCGGATTGTATCTATATTCCTACTGTATTGTAATTTTAAGAAATACAACTGTATTTATCATATGTACTACATTTCTTTTGCATTTTAAATGTATTTGTGAGTTTAATTAGTTCACATTTTACTTTATCAATGTAATGTATTACATTTCTTATGCATTTTATATGCATTTATGAGTTTTATTAGTTTACATTTTACTTTATAATTTAATAATTTATCTGCGTATCAAAGTTATAGTTATAATTTGATTAATTTATTAATTATTAAATATTATGATGTTTCAACTATGTTTTAATACGATTGTATTTAAAATACACAATTTTTATAACGCATTGATTTGATAGATACATCGATTCAATACGGTATTGTTGATTCGATGCAATGTATCGATATTGATGCGATATTTTGTATTGTGTCGATGCAATATTATTGATATTGATACAATGCGATGTATCGATATTTTCATCGATTTTTTTATTCCATTGTTTTGGTGGAAGTATTTGGAACTTAGTTTAAACTAATTTCTTATTTAATTAATTCTTAATTAAAACTAGTTAAACTAACAGATTTCTTGTTAAAAAAAATATGTAAATATTATATCTTACCTTGGATTAGGAATTGAATTTCTTTTTGTTATGTTGGTAGGGTGTAGAGTGAATTAGCTAGTTAAATTTTGAAACAAACAGTTATTCTTTCATTCCAGGAAGGGGTGGCACTAGAGAATCACATACTCGTGATTATTTAAGTGTTAATGAGTTGTGCTTGAAAATTACCCATTATAAATTCAGTTGAATTGTATAATTCAATTAGAGTTTAGCTAATTTGTGAACGTAAAGCAATTGTCTTCTCATAAACTTATGCATTTTATAATATTTGCCCTTAGTAAAATCATGTTGGAACATATTCTCATCAATTGGTTTGAATCTTGTCGTAAAGTTATAAGTTTTATTTTATGAACACTTATTTGTTCCAATTGTTATTTCAGTCGATTGTTGTTCACAGAAGAGTTCCTGAAATATTTGGATATAGCTCAGTGCCGATACCCCAGAATTCAATTAAGACCTTACTAATTAACTTAGTTGAGATAACTATGGAACTATGGAAAAGGGCAATATACAATTTTACTATAAAATGTTGGCCTTTCAACTTATTTCACTGTCCAAATTCAATAAAACTGCTCAAAACTATATGCTGTTTATAAATTATTAATATTTATACACCTAATTAGCTATAGATGGTGGTACTTTGTAAGGGAAAAATCCTTTCCAGAACATTGTAAATTAAAACGGGTTAATCAGCGAGGACAGAAAAGAAATAGAGGGGCTACACGTATTCAGCCAACATTACGGACATTGTAGCCATGTTCCCCCACTCCTTATGCGGACAACTCTCGCTAAATGAGGCAAACAGCGTTAGAAACCCTTTTTCAAATACACGATGATTAGAAGCACTAAGAGTGGTCCTAAAATTACCAAACTTGGAACAAATAGTGTTTATTAGTGCTACTCACAGGTAGTAAGGTCAAAAATTTAGTATATATTCTATTTTGCTTTTATTAATCAAAAATACCTAAAGAAATTATTAAATTTATTGTGAAAACATGAAAAAGTTGGTCTGTGAGGAAATTTTTTATTTTTTGGTCAGGAAAGTTTCGTCTGCAGCAAAGTTTGAGAGCATGAGTTGAACCTTTGCATATATTTTTTGGGAAATTCTCCGATCATTGATAATGGAGAAAAGTTAGGTTGAAGAGGATATAAAATCTGTCCTGCACGTGGCCCGGGAGCTAGGCGCTGCCACTGCGTCCACGTTGCGTAGCTCACTGCTGGCAAATGAGTGGATTAATGAAACTTAACATTTTCACTATATGATTTTTATGCTTACTTTTTTCTCCTCTGATAACAATGATAATAGTAATGAATGATTTAGGGTACAAGAAAAGAAGCAGGCTTTTGTTTTAAGTTTTAATTCTGACAAGTAAATAGCCTTAATTACACATATAACACGTATTTATCTGCCTACTGACCTAAAAAGGTAACAACTTTAGTCAGAAGGTTCCTAACACAATTGGTGTGAAGTTTATTATTGTATTGTTTACTGAAATGATATAGTCTTATGTTCAAATACTTCCTACTTATTGATTGTAACAGTAGGATTAAATGGTTTTGCTCGAACTCTTGTTTGTTGTAATGGTCAGTGTTAAATAATGTGAGGCCAATACAATGGTTTAAAACTTTTGAAATTAGTACTTGGTACGTGCGAAAGAATATTACGGCCATTTTTCACAATGTCAATCCATCTTTAACGATTATAACTGAAACCTCGTTTTATATATATATATATAAAGATAATTTATTAAGTAAATAATAAATTAACACCTTCTTATAATTTACAAGTTGCTGAATAACAAAGGTTGCAGAATAACAAAGGTTGATGAATTTTGAAATAATATAAAAAATGGTTGGATAATTAATTATTGGTATTTACTATATAAATGGTTCTTTAAAGTGTTAATTGAATATCTGATGGCTGTTGTCGAGATAATTTTTAAAGATTCTTTTGGGAGGTGGAACTGATTCCAGAATTTTTTGAAAAAATCTGGAACAGTTCCTCTTGCTCCAACCATCAATCCAATGATACTTGAAGTAAAAAGTTCTTTTTAGTTATTAAAGACATATAAATTTGTATATCACTCTATCTTTTCTATAGTTTGAAGTTATTTATTATTACATCTCTTAAAAAAATTATTTTTGTTATATTTTAGAAACCATTCAAAATAAATAAAAAAATGTTTTTTGTTGACAGTTACATGAATAAAAATGTATCTGTGTGAACAACTCAAAGGGAATATTTTAATCATGAATTGAGTCAGGTAATTGGTCATTTCATTTCAAAACCCAGGTAAGCCTTAAACACAAGTTAGGCTTGAAAAATATATCAAATCAAGAATTATTTTGAGTTTAAGTAAAAGGTTTTCTTTATTTTTTTGGTATCATTTATTTGTATATCTGTTCTTAGTTCAGTAACTCTTTTACGTTTAATTACCTCAAAATTGTAATTTTTATTTGAGTAATAGTAGTAATTTTTTACCATTATGTAGAAACATGATGACTATTATATTATAAACTTAAAAAAACTCGACTCGAAAAAAGCTCGAAACTCGCGGGTATTTTTCAAAACTCGACTCGACTCGACTTCAAAAACCACTACTCGCACACCCCTACTTAATAATATTATATACATTCAACTCATACAGTAGAACCTCGCTAATCCGCCTCCTACGGGACCGGGGGCATGGTCGGAACAGCAAAAAGGTCGGATTATCGGATGAACTCATTTTATTGATATGAAAACGTACAAAAAATGTATTTCGATCAGAAAAAATTGCATTAAGAGTGTTTAACAAGCTACTGTACTGTAATAAACGACATTAGGACCAAAAAAAACTAACCACACCAAGTGTTATTGCTCTACTGAACGATATACGCACTCCAAATTAGTAATACGTCATCGACAGGAGGCAACCTGAACAGAGGAATGCACCGGAAATGTAAACAAACATCAATTTCCAATTGCGTGGTCGGACTAACTGATGAGAAAACCCCGCTGAGGGCGAACCAGCGGATGTCTATCTTCCCCGGCGGCATGGTCGGGTTAACCGAAGAATCGGACTATCGGAGGTCGGACTAGCGAGGTTCTACTGTACTACTATTTTTCCTTACCTGTGATAAATTACTCCTTCAATTTTCCCACGGTTATTACAACCGTAAGCCACGCAATGTTGAGGCATGCTTTTATACAATACAAGTGAACGCTCCAGCTGAATGTAAACAACTAAACAGACAGCTGCTGATAGCAGAGATATCCAAGGCGGTGGCCCCTGGCAGCGCACAAGACGCTCGGGACTAGGGGTGACTCACCGTTCCCCACTCCTCATGCGGACACGGGCGCTGCTAACTTGGCTACATCGCCGCTCGGCTGGCCTCTCTATCAGGGCCGGCTCAAGAGTTTTAGGCGCCCTAGGCGAAAGTATCGTTTGGCGCCCCCCCCCCACTTTCTAAGTTCAGTAAAAGTATTGTCAAGGTGAATATGATCATGAATTTTTATTCATTTCTATCGACGGATGAAGTATTTATTATACGAAAAAAGTCAGAATCTGTCCTTTTGCCCTATACTTAACATAGGGCGACTAAAAAACTTCTTTTGGACCTTCAAAATGGATGAAAACATAGAATTATACTTTTGTGATCGATTTTTCTCAGTCATTTAGTTATTTTTCTTCGTTTTAATTCAGGTTTCACCTCAATAATAGTTTTTTTTTTTTACTCCATAAAGTACTGAAAAAACTAGGCTCACTCGGAAAATGGCCTGTGCCAGAGGCCATTATTCTGATAGACCTAATAGATGACCAATTGCAAAACAATTTCTGTGCGTAAAAGTTTTCAACCTAGAGAATATTCTACATTTAATATAGCCTTGTTGAACCTCTCAAAAACATTTTATTGAGGAATTAGACTTTCTTATGGAATTAAATGGAAAATTTTGTTTTCAAATTTATAGTATGTAAAAAAGTCTGTCCCCCCTCTTTAATTTTTTGCTTTTTAAGACAAACAATTGACCTTTGGGGAACGATACTAACTTGACCCAAATTATTTTTTGACGTTGCCAACAATTTTGAGTGTCCCAAAAAAATGGAGGATTTTGGGGGCAACTCAAAATTTTCAAACGCAAACCCCTTTTGAGTGACACCCCATTTTAAAGAACTTTCAAAAAGTAGGCGATTGGTGAAAGTGTTGGAGATCCCTAACGTGTTTCTATCCAAATTGACAGATTGTCAAAGTTTTGAATACAACACATCCTTGAAACCTGGTGTCTAGGACGTTTGGAGTTTTAATTGACCTTTGGTGACTTAAAAATGAAACGCCCCTGGAAAAAATGTTATTAAATGAAAAATTCATCTCGTTTGGTGATATTTAAAATTTTGAGTGTCCCCCAAAAATGGGGGATTTTGGGGGCAACTCAAAATTTTTAAATGCAAACCCTTTTCGAGTGACCCCTTATTTTAAAGAGCTTTAGAAAAATAGTCGAATGGTAGAGGTTTGAGGTCGCTAACGTGTTTCTATAAAAAAGGCAGCTTGTCAAAGTTTTGAATACGACTCCTTAAAACTTTGACAAGCTCTCAATTTTGATACAAACATGTTAGCGACCTCCAACCTCAACCATTCGACTATTTTTCAAAAGCTCTTTAAAATGAGGGGTCACTCGAAAGGGGTTTGCATAAATTTTGAGTTGTCCCTAAAATCCCCCATTTTTGGGGGACACTCAAAGTTGTTGGTAACGACCAAAAATTATTTGGGTTAAGAAAGTCATTTCCCAAAGGTTAATTGTTCCTCTTGACAAACAAAAAAATTAAAAAGGGGGGGACAGACTTTTTTTACACACTGTACAATGAAAACAAAAAAGTTTTATTTTAAAATTATCTTTCAAACAAAAAAAGGTTTATCAAGATCGGAATACTATTACAGTACGGAGTTATAGAGCAATTTATGAATGTAATGGCGGCCATCTTCAATGGCTAATATGGGGGTGTTCTACACGATTTCGAGGTTGGTTCTTCGGACAAAAATACTTCTACTGGCATCTTCTATACACATACCAAGTGGCTATCAAAAAGTGCAAGGTTTATACGCTAACCTCAAGTACTACAGTGGATCAGTCTTGAAATTTGGCTGTCAAGATAAAAATAAACCTAAATTACTGTATAACAGCCCTGGCGAGGGCGCCTAGAGAGCAGAGAATGTCGCATATGCTTAGCATTTGTATACAATCACAAATTTGGAAAAGTAGGATTTTCCACTATTGGAGATAACTTTATAGTTTTAGTTTTAAAGAGTAACAAGCAGAGTATATTCCTGCGGGCTATTCCCAAATTATAAACTTATAATTTAATAAAATGTAAATATAAATTAAAGTTTAGGCTAATTTCATGATTTTCCTTTCCAAAATTAAAATGTTTTATTTGCGCCTTCCTTTCATCAAAAAATGTGGCCGCTTAGCGCCCCCTTTGGCGCCCCTAGGCCCTGGCGCCCTAGGCGGTCGCCTAGTTCGCCTATATGGTAGAGCCGGCCCTGCTCTCTATTTCTTTTCTGTGCTCGCTGGGGTTAACCCTTGGACACGGGTTGAAAAAGGATCCTACTTGACAAATTAAAAGGTTTATTTTACCTTTCCAAAAATGGTTCACAAAACATTTTTGTGCAAGTGTACAGCAATGTTGGAAAGGGAGTAAAAGCTTGGCAAACCCTTTTAAAAATTAAATAGTAATGGGACTTCCGTTGTTAAAACCTTATATAACCTTCATATCACCTTATATCCTTAAAACCCTCATATTATAACCCTTATTGGAAGGCTATTTTGACTTTAAAATCCTCATAAAATGCATTTAAATTTAGCAACATACTTTAAAAACCCTTTTGACAAAAAAAATTTTTTTTGATACTTGCTTAGCGTTGATTTTATTGTAGGATAAGTTATTTAGGCTAGGATCACAATTTCTTATAAATATTCGAACTTTTTGAGTTCTATTTCGTGATAATTCATAATATATAACTGATCATAATGCGCTGTTATTCATTATTGTTTTTTCATATTTATCTATTATTGAGTTTTCTTTGTTTATAATACAGTAATATCATTTTAAATACAATATTGATCGTATCAAAGATATTGATATCAAAGATCCACATAGCAGTACATTACTGCAGTAATGAAATATATGGTCTTAACACACTTAACTACAACTTATAAAATATAAATTGAGTTATTTTGTTAAATTAAATGTAGTAGTTGATTGTTCTATGATAGTTTAGTGAGACATATTTTTTGGCATAAAATTAGTAACTGAGCTGACATTAGCAGCTAGAACTGAACATAAACAAATAAAAAGGGTTCTCTTTTATAGCATACTGTTAACAAAATACACAGTATTATATTATTAATCTTGGCCATAATGTGTAAACGCTTGGCGATATTAGAGGGTTAATCAAACTTGGCATAACTGGCGGCAATTATTAAACGTATTCTTTTAGCAACTTTCCTTCATGGATACCGATATACAGGATACACCCATTGTTTATTGCAGTGAAATATCTGATTTAGAACATTTCAATGACAACCTTATTAATTCGAATAATAGCCAGACTTCAATCTTTAGGATCTTACATCAGAACATTAGAAGTTTACAACCACAACTTTAATGAATTTTTATTAATGCTACAAAGCATTAAATGTAAGTTTAACTGTATTATTTTAACAGAAGCCTGGCTAAGTAATGACAGTGACCTTATGTCACTTGATGGATTTAATATTTGGACTCAACCAGAGCGACGGCCTGGTTATCTACATCGATAACTCGTTATCAGTGTCCTGCAGTCAGCTGTTGCTCGGTGGGGTCGCCACAGCCTGTCCTTGACCTTCAACTGGGCCGGTACAACGTGCGATTTACTATGTATCTACCGTAGTCCTAACTCGTCCTTACCAATGTTTATCGACGATTTGACAGATTATTTAGCTAAGAATTTAGTTAGATTGCACCTGAGTATTCTAGCCGGTGATATTAATATTCTGTAGTCCTGGATATTAATCAGGACTACAGAATTGATATTAATTGTGATATTCTTCAGCCACAATTGAATTCTCAAGAGGAACGGTATTTGGACATTTTATATGATCTTGGTTTTACTGCCTACATTGACAAAGCAACACGACCCGCGAGTAATACTTGTATTGACCACTTCTTTATAACATTACCTCCATTAATGACCGCAAATTCAGCCGTTTTGCAGACAGAAATCACGGATCATTTTAGTATTTATCTAGAGTTACAAAGTAAGCAGTCCGTCAGTAAACATGCAACAGATTTTATTACAAAGAAAACAAACTGGGATAAAGTTCGCTGCGATCTAAATTTAGTAAATTGGACACGAGTTACAGAAATAAATAATATTGATGATGCGGCAGGAGTTTTTAATAATATTATTAAAGCGGTTATAGATGAAAACATGTCATTTGAAAGTAGACGTGCAAAATCATTAAAATTAAAACGCTGGATAACCTCTGGACTCCTTAAGTCGATACGTTACCGTGACAAGCTAAGTAAGCAAAGCAGAAAACAACCTTTCAACGCAAATTTGCGCGCGAGATTAATAAGGTATCTAAATATTTTAAAATCAACAATCAAGCGGGCAAAATATAACTTTTATAGGGCAAAATTTAATGACGCAAATGGGGATATTAGGAAATTTTGGCGTGTAGTAAATGAGGTTGGCGGTCGCCCGACTAGGAAGGAAAATTTTCCCACTGAAGCGTTCTGCGAGCACGGCGATGCTGCCTCTCCTGATCAATTAAAAATGATTAGTAACAACTTTAATGACTACTTCGCATCTGTCGGTTCTAAGCTAGCTGAAGATCTGCGGGCTGACGGGCCGAGCGAGGTCGACGACACCGACCACGCTATGGAAGGGGGGTTTTCTTTGAGACAAGTTACACAAGCAGAACTTTTTAACGTTGTAAAAAGCATAAAGAGTGATTCGGCTGCTGGGTGGAATGGTATTCCTTCAAAGTTGTTAAAAAATAACATAGACATTCTAATGCAACCTCTCTTTTATATAATAAATTTAAGTATAAGAACAGGAAAATTTCCTAAAGCATATAAAATCTCTAAAGTAATTCCAATTTTCAAGACCGGACCAAAGAATTTGATTTCCAATTATAGGCCTATTTCATTGATCGGGGCTGTGCCCAAGATCCTGGAAAAATGTGTTAAATTACAGTTAGCTTTTTTCTTGAAAGTTCAAATATTAGTTCTGATTCGCAATATGGATTTAGGGCAAATAAAAGTACTTCCCATGCACTGTTTGATGTCAACAAATTCATTACCAACCAATTGTGTGAAAAAAAACGAGTAATAGTAACATTTCTAGATTTGGCCAAAGCTTTTGACTCTATCGACAGGCAGAAATTAATTTTGAAATTACAGTATGCTGGCTTAGATAACTACTCCATCGATTGGTTTAAAAGTTACTTAGAACATCGATTTCAAGTTGTTTCAATTAATAATGTTGAAAGTGACAAAAATAGCATTGACTACGGAGTAGTTCAAGGTAGCAATTTAGGCCCTTTGCTTTTTTAAATTTATATTAATAACATTTCAAAAATTCGAACAAGAAGCAAGTTATTTCTGTTTGCAGATGACACAGCGGTGGTGTCCTCTGGAGCCACATGGGATGAGGTTTACCATCACGCAGCAGTCGACCTGATAAAAATCAAAAACTGGTTGGATCACAATACATTGACATTAAATGTTTCTAAAACCAAATGTTTGCCAATATTTTTTAAGAATGAAAGTGATCCTGAACCAAGGCGACTGCGGCTCCATTCCTGTGGTGATCCACTGTCACGTGCCTGTGCCTGTGCTGCCATAGAACGTGTCACCCAATACAAATACTTAGGTGTAGTCATGGATCAAAAGTTAAGTTGGGTTCCACACGTTTGGCATATCAAACAGAGACTCAGAAAGTTAGTTTACGCATTTAGTCAGCTGGGCCGGGTGCTGACGGTGGATCACTGCAGGATGGTGTACTATGCTTATGTGCAGTCGTTACTGCAGTACGGCATTCTGGCGTGGGGTGGCGTTTCGTCAGCCGTGCTGGAGCCATTGTCAGTCTCGCAGAGGTCCTTGATTAAAACCATCCTCAAGAAACCTCGTCGCTTCCCAACAGATCAGTTATTTACGGAATTCCCAGTCTTTACTATTTGACAACTTTACACTAAATCATTATTAATTTTTATTAAATTAAATAAACAGCAAATTTTTTCTGAATTACAACATAACTATCCGACAAGGAACCGGTTAAATTTTGGTTATCAGATCACTAAATCAGTTTTTAGCTCCATAAACAATAATTCTTTTTACTTGGCCCATATAGTCTATCGCAACATTCCACCAGATATAATTGCTGCTGAGGAGAGCAGTGTCGCCGTGAAGGGTAGGCGAGTGGCTGACATGCATCGGGCGGGCAGCTGCGGAGGCACTGATACGTTCAGCTTATACTTGACAGACGTACTAAACTTACAGCTATTTTTCCACCATCGTGATCACTATTACATTATTCGTCCTCAATATTCATGCTCTATATGCCAGGTTTTTTAGAATTTTACTTGTAACGAGCTGTAAGTTGTGATAATCTAATGATCGCTTAGTTTGATGTTAATTAATTGCAAATTTTGTACATTTAGCAGGAAAGGTTAGTTAAGTTATTTTGATGTATTTTTTTTGTTTGTAACAGTGGTGAACTTTGGTCAGCAATATCTTAACAAAGACTGATGATATGGACTCTTTCCCCACGCACGGATCCATAGTCTTTTCGGGGAAATAATTCCATTCATTGTATTATTATTCAATTTCGCTATAATTTTGTTTGGAATAAATAATTTTGAATTTGAATTTGAGTTTGTTGTTTTCAAGGGTTAAACCATTACAGAAGGGTTATATAACCTTGCTCTCACTCATTAAAAAAATGCAGTTATTTAATAAAAGAATTAAATTTTAGAAAAAAGTCTAAAAGTAAAACATAAGATTACATTCTTTCAGGCTTCTGTAATAAATTTTCACATCTCTTACAAAAAATTGTACAGGTTTTTTTAACGCAACAGAAAAACTTTATTTTATCTGTGAAGGATTATTACCCCCCAAGATCCCTGGATTTTACGCCAATATATTATTTTCTTTCGGAATACATAAATAGTAAGGCCTACAAAACAATTTCCAGGATATTCAGCACCTCATAACAAATTTCATGCAAGAAAATCAAAGAGGTTCCTTGCAACACGTGTTCAGGAATTTCATGGAGAGAGCACAACTTTATTCAAATGCCAATGGCGGATTGTTTGAATACATAGGGGAAGGCGGGGCAGAACGGGGTAGTGGGGCGGAACGGGATTATGCTTATTTTTCATCTCACAGGTGCTGCAACCTAACGGATGATCGTTTAACTACTTCAGCTTTCTTGTGCAAACTGCCTAGAACTGGTTTCGGCCATTTTGTCCCTCAGTTTTGTGAAATATGCAAGATTTTCAGTTTTGAATTATCTCCTTACAACATTTTGTGATATTACAGCCACCTTAAGTAACATCAAAAAATTAATAATCAATTTTATTAGTATTTAATATTGTAGTTTATGCCTTTAAGAACATTTTCATGTATTTAAATATCAAATTAGAGTTAACCTGTGGTGTGGGTAGGTTATAACCTCAAAGTATGCATTGGAGGCGGAATGGGGCAGGGGCGGAATGGGGTTGATGAGAAGACGACGAAGTTAGTCCACGTCTGTGAATTTTGTCAAGACAATGATTAAAAAGTAAATAATAACATTGATTGAACATTTGACAAGTTTATGTTAAATTGACTACACAGTGAAATGGTTCCCCGTTTCGCCCCTCCATGGTTAAAGACCCAACCCCGTTTCGCCCCGTGTGTGGGGCGAGATGGGGAAGTAAGCATTTTATTTTCAAAAAATTATATAATTTTTTCTATTGTAAATACGGTGCATTACCAAAGTGTGTCGTGTAAAATAAATGTCAAAGATAGTTTTTCTTTCAAAAAATTGTTCTTTATGCCTTAATTGTCTGTTTTATATAGTATTATTCACTAGGTGCCCCGTTCCGCCCCGCCCTCCCCTAATGCAAACTAAATGTGATAAAACTTAAATAATAGGTTTTTTTAAAAGTGAAGATTAAGAAAACAATATTCATTTTATATTTATATGAGCATTATTCAATCTCCAAAATGGGTTGTGTGAAAAAACACCCTCTATTTCTATTATTTAATTTGCAAGTTACAAAAAATGAATAATCTTGAATCGAATAAAACAGGTGAATAATTTCTCTGAAAGCATAGCAGGGGCAAAAGCCCCTGCCCAATGGTTTCTTGTTCACCTTTTCCTAAAAAATTAATTATAAATGTTTTATAAAGCCTTACGAAAGGATCTATGCTTACTTCTCAGTGTCCTCCTGATCAAAGGGAGGCGCTTGAGGTTGAGCCACTGCCGGCGCTGGGGGTTGAGTCACTTCTGGTGCCGGGGGTTCAGGTGTTTTCGGTGGGCCTGGAGAGTACTTTTCGGAAAGGTAGACAGTCCGCCATTTTCCGTCCTCGCCACGCACATTCGTAAAATACAGCGTCACGTCGTCGATCACGTCTGTTCTGGAAACAGCAAAATGACAATGTGAGTGGCATCACACCAAAATATCCCCGTTGCAGCAGACCTGCATACTCAGCAAATTTCAAATGCAAAACAACATATTTCAATCAAAAATAGCGAGATTTTACATGTTTTTGAAAGCTCCATAAGAATAACATGGGAAATGAGTATGCAGGTTTGCTGCTACAGGTCTATTAAAACTGGGTGGTTTTAATTCAATATTTAGTAGATCTGAACTAGAAGAAGCCATTTACCAAATTTTATCAATATATGTTGAGAGATAAGCGAGATATATAATTTTTCTTATTCCCCATAAGGTTAACATTGGGACAACGTACTGTGTTTACCACTTTCAATATCTCGGTAACAAATGGACATAGAGCAGTGATTCAAGATACTAAATTGTTTATTTTTTTGACCTGAATTCAATAGTACCAACAAAAATTAGATTATTTTTACTTTTTTATGTAAAACACTAAAAAAACCCATTTTTGGGGGGTTTACTCCCCTTTACTCCCCCTTCCGGTAGTCTGATTGGGCTGGTTTTCGAACTCGTCCAAATAATTACTACTTAACACGTCTGTGCCAAATTTCATTCAGATTGGACCATTTTTACGGCCGCTATCGTGCTTAAAGACACATAGATATATATATTATAGATATATATATAATATATATTATATATATATATTATATATATATATATATGTATATTATAGATATATATATATATGTATGAAAATGAACGAATAGTGTTTTTTGCTTCTGGGGGCCCCAAAACGAAAAGTTATCATGGTCTCGGGCTTAGGTCTTACCATGAGTACTACGGTAACAGCTTCTTCCCTATAGGGGAAATTCGCTAAAATGACGTCAGTGTTGTCACACCAAAAAATGGCAACGTCAGTGGCATTGCACAAAACATTGACGTCAGTGGCTTCGCACAAGACATTGACGTCAGTGGCACCGCACAAGACATTGACGTCAGTCGTCGCACAAGACATTGACGTCGCACAAGACATTGACGCCAGTCGTCGCACAAGACATTGATGTCAGTGGCGTCGCACAAGACATTGACTCAGTGGCATCGCACCAAGACACTGACGTCAGTGGCATCGCACAAGACATTGACGTCAGTCGTCGCACAAGACATTGACGTCAGTCGTCGCACAAGACATTGACGTCAGTGGCGTCGCACAAGACATTGACGTCAGTCGTCGCACAAGACATTGATGTCAGTGGTGTCGCACAAGACATTGACGTCAGTGGCATCACACAAGACATTGACGTCAGTGGTGTCACACCAAACGATTCAAGGGGGGGTCACCTAATTTTCCCAAATGTTGATCTTGAATTTCCAAACACTTGGATCTAAATTCCCCAACTGAAATCTATCAGTCCAAACACACAAATTAATCTGAAAAATTATTTTTGATCACACCCCCTTAAAAGAGGCTGGACCGATGCCTCCAGGCATGGGAGTGAGGCGATTTCCAAACCGATCATGATTTTCATAACCGGCGTTGACCCAAAAGAAATGACGAGTTGGGAAATTTGGTATTCCAAAATTATTGTCGCGCGTAATTACTGGATGCTTAAAATGACTTGAGCCATGCATCTGTGTATGATTTTCATGCTTTGGAATTGAAATTAATCAAAAATTGATTAGTAGTATACAATATTACACCACTTGAATGTCATTTGTTTACGCTAATTATATTTATACAGTGGCCAGTTGTACTGTGGGTTGATTTACCAAATAGATGGATGGGAATTCAAGAGCTAAAAGAAGTAAGAGTAGGGAAATTTGATAATTGTTGAAGTTAGATTAGAGTATAACAGTAATTTAAATTTAGTTGTAAAATTACTGCAAAATATACAAAAGTTTTACTTTAAAGGAATTATTGTACAGTTTACATTTAATTTCAATTAATTTTTTTCTACTAGCTAGCTAGATATCCCCAACATTTTCATTTTTGAATTCTAGTCGGGGAGACTCCCCCCTCACACCCATCCCAGAGCGATGCCCTTGGACAACGTCTGACCTGGAAATGGAGCAAAATGACAATGTCTGACCTGGAAATGAAGCAAAATGACAACGTCTGACCTGGAAATGAAGCAAAATGACAACGTCTGACCTGTAAATGAAGCAAAATGACAACGTCTGACCTGGAAATGAAGCAAAATGACAATGTCTTACCTGGAAATTAAGCAAAATGACAACGTCTGACCTGGAAACGAAGCAAAATAACAACGTCTGACCAGGAAATTAAGCAAAATGACAACGTCTGGCCAGGAAATTAAGCAAAATGACAACATCTGACCAGGAAATTAAGCAAAATGACAACGTCTGGCCAGGAAATTAAGCAAAATGACATCTGACCTGGAAATGAAGCAAAATGACAATGTCTGACCTGAAAATGAAGCAACATGACAACATCTGTCCTGGAAATGAAGCAAATTGGCAACCTCTGAACTAGAGATGGCAATAATTTTTATAATATCGATATAACACGTTTTCAATTTATGGGAATGATTAATATCGATACATATGCATACGATATATCGGGAGACAAATATCAATATTTTCGATATATCGAAAAAATACACAATGATGAAAAAATGAGATATTCTTATTGGGACTGATGATGATTGGTTGGTGTGACCATTAGTTAAGAAAGGATTACCAAAATTTCCTCAGGGCTACGCCCTGTGGTACCTCAAAGTTTTAATATTAAACTATAGGGAAGCTCATGAAGTTGACATGGCAACCTAATGAAATGTGATAAATTTAAATGAAACATAAAATCATGAATGCAAGGAAGTATCTTTTTTCCATGGGTTAAACCGGGTTGAACAGTAGTTAATAAATAATTACAAATAAAATTTCCGGTTTAACAGTAATGATTTTATTGTTAATTAAATTAAAATTTTATTGTTTTGCTGTGTATTTAATTTACTTTAATTACATTTTAAATGTTTTAGCGTTCCCGAAAAAACAAATGTTTTCAATTTACTTACTTTAAATTTTCCTTCAGCCAGTCTTTGATCGGCTTGTCAGCTGCCTCCGCCTTCCGTTCTGCATAAGCATCCGCCATGTTTACCAACTTCTGCATACACTCCACAAACCTGCAACATCATCCGTACAGTTCGAGTCACATCACGTGGCCCAGTCCGTCTGTAAGACTAATAGTAATTAGCATCGGACTTACGGACGGCCTGGGCCACGTTCTTTGATGCGAACTGTAACACTGGTGAGTCGCATTTTCACTGCAGCAGTGTTGCCAGACAGGATTTGGCATTTTACCCGCCAACTCTATTAAAATCCCCGCTTTTACCCGGTTTTTCAACAATAATCCCCGCAAGTACCAAAAACTGGGTGATTACCCGAAAAACCCCCAAATGACTTTCAAAACACCCAAACCGTAGTTTTCTAAAGTTACTAGGTAACATTGAAAATCTTACGCCAATAAACAGCACACAAAATAGGGAAATTGGCTATTTACTTTGAGTATCGTTCTCAAAACCATGAAAATATATTATTTTTCTCATCATACGTGAACATGAGATATTTTCAAAGAAAATCATAATTATAATCATAATTATAAAATCCTCTGATTTACCCGTTTTTTATGCATTTAGAATGCCGGGCAAATCCCCGCGGATTAAGTCTAAAATCCCCACTTTTACCCGATTTTTCTTAATCCTCTAAAAATCCCCGATCGGCCTTCAAAATCACCGAAAACTAGGAAAATACCTGATTTCTGGCAACACTGAAACCAATAAAACCAAACTGAATATACATATTACTAACTAAAAAAATAGAGGGTTAACAACTCTTTGTAACTCGTCCCAAAATACATGGTCTTGTTTTTAAATACCCAGAGGTTATTAGGTAAATCCCCGCGACCCGTCTAAAATCCCCGGTTTTATCCGGTTTTTTCTTAATCCCCGCCAAATCCCTGGACGGTATCCGAAATACCCGAAATTCGGGTAAAAACCCAATTTTCGGCAACACTTCACTGTAATTACTCATTTTGAATGTAATTCAAATGTGCAGTAGATAGATTAAGGTGCAATAGATGTCCCGTTATTTTTAAGGACTTATTCCGTTTTTTTGGGGTGCGTTTAGTTTTTTAAGGACGTGCCCCATTCTGTGAATCTCTCTCGGGACATCCCTTTGTCCCGTTTTTGGCGTTTTCCGTATCTAAAAACTTTTTATACAAATTTTTTTTCAGATTGATCTTAAATAACTATCTCTTTGATTCTTCTGATTTTTTCTATTTTTAATTACCAAAGTCGATTGTAACTTATTTGACAAAGTAATTCATAGTCCGATCGACATTTCAATGTCTCGTCGATTTCTTGTAATTTGTCAGACTAATTCGGAATTGCCCATTGTATTTTGCATCGATTGTTCTGTTACTCTATGAAAATATATTCATCGATAGTATCTTTAGTACAATATGGCAGATGATCAGAAATACGGTAAGTTGCTTAGGTAATTAATGACATAAAATTTTAATTTAGTTTTTAGATAGCTTTAGGTATAATTTAGTTTTATAAAGTTTTATTATTTTTAAATTTGGTATGTGTTATTGTTCGTGAGAGTATCGGATAGTATGTATAATTGACAATGTTTCGGTTATTGTTTGCTATCAATGTTTCTTCATTACTGACGATTGTTGAAACAGTACATCGATTGGGCTAAATACGATAGGTTGATAGTCGACATCACACTACCGAAACCTAAACAGAGTACTGAAAACGAAACTGATCTTCGCCGATGTTAATTTATACTGATAGGTTCAGTTATTAAACCTGAGCAAAACATAAAAAAATAAGTAGTATAAACATAACCTGTAAATGCAGAAGATCATATATTAAATTGGTACCTTTCTCATAAACTTGCTGATTTTATGAATCTGCATTAAATCAATTCAAAGAGTAATATATTAATAATCACACTAGAATAAACAATTCTAGATTAAGGCTCTGGCTTTTATGCCATCCTGTACATAACTTCCTAGTTCAAGTAGGGGTTAACTTAGCTTGTTGCTTCCTACCGACTACCTTTATCCAACAATTAAGTAAAGAACATTGAACAAGTTTCAACTTTGTATCCCATAAATTAGCCCTCTGAAAGAGCCAACACCACCAAAATACACCTAATTTTTTACTTATTACATGTATGTACTTAGTACTTTATACATACATATAATTTATCTAATTTTTAAATTTATATTAAAAAAAGTATATTTTTTATTTTTTGTTTATAATTTTTTAAATTTTACATTTAAATTTTAAATTTTAATTAATTAATTAATTAATATATTTAATTTATAAGTCTTGTTTAGAATATTATATTCTTACTTGTTATGATATTGATGGTGTAAAATGACAATAAGTAGGTATCAAAGATGATTTTGTCTAAATCTAAGGACATACGGATTCTTGGTGAGTATAATTTTTAACTTAGTTTATGAAAAGTAACATTTCATTGATGGAACTTTGACAGAGTTCCCTATACAATTTTGTGCTCTATATTTTTAAGTGAATTTGATAAACAGTTTTCGAGCAATGTGTGGTATTACCTACAACAATTTTAAATTTTGTTTTTATTCACCCGATACTGTTTTAAACGGTTGAAGTGCAACTAACTACGGTAATTCTTTTGTTTAGGGAAATCTTAGGGTAACTTGGGGGTTAAGAGGAATTTAGGGTGAATTCTATAGTAAATTTAGGCTAAATTTACCCTTTTTCATCCGCCTTCTCACAAAGTTCATCCTGCAAAACAATAACAAAAATAATAATAAATATAATAATAGTATTAGCCTCTATTGCCATGTACATTTTTTAGTGTGTAGCAAACCTCCACGGTATATATACAATCCAGGTACAAAGTAACATGTATGCAAACTTGACGCAACAGCCAGTTTTTCCTCAATGCGTTAGTAAAGAAAGAAAAGATAGAAAGAAATCTATTTATTAAATTTTAAAGTTAAAGTTCAATTTCTGTAATACTTTAAATATGAATTAGATGACAGTACTACTCATTATCATTCAGAAGCTAACTTTGAGAGAAAAAATTTCAGTTATTTTATTATAGATCGCAAATACCATGTTATTATTTCAAATACTTTTAAATTTTTTAAATTTAGAAACATTATTAAATAAATGTCTTTGTAAAATAAACTTTTTAACATTTTTCACATGCTTTTATTTGACCTAAAGTTAGTTTGACACATTTAGTTCACAAAGTTCTCATCCAAAAAAATGAGGCCCCCGAAAGGCAAAGTGGACTAACCCCAAAAAGTCAATTTTGAGATATTAAGAGGTAAAGTTTAAGTCATATATCTCAGTACAGAAATTGCTCTTTTGAATGATAGTTCCACTGTATGATTCATAACAGACATAAAATTTTATTGTTGAATTAGTTTTTGATTTATTTTTATTTTTTGGTACCTAAAATGGTTCTCAAAAATTATGAATTTGCCTTATATTGGATTGCCATTTGGGTAGTCCATTCTGGGTTGGGTTAGTCCAATCCATTGCACTTAGGTTAGTCCATTATGCTTTTAATCTTAAATGTAAAGTCACAGGTTAGTCCATTTTGCCTTTACAGAAAAAGAAGAATTGGTTTTACATTAGTTAAATTGAGGTTAGTCCAAAATTGCACTTAATTTTTTGGGTTGGTCCAATCTGGCTATAACAGAATGTGTACAAGTGCATTTTGGACCAACCTTTTCACCTTAATAAAAAAAAACTAAAGCTGGTAGAAATTAGTCCAATCTACCATTAAATAGAACTTTTTTCTGCATTAGCTGATATATAAATCTCAAAATTGACAATATGTGGGTTAGTCCGCTTTGCCTTTCGGGGCCTCAAATGTATAAATATAATATGTAATATGATAATATACAGGGTGTTTTTTAACTGTGCCACCATTGAGATCTTGAAAACTGTGCATCTTACAGTAAACTTTAAATGGGGAACATTCCCTTGATTATAAAAGGCAATAAAATAAGTAAATAACATTTTTGTAAATCCCAGACATTTTACAATAAGGCAGACAACTTTGATTTTTCATATAGAACACCCTATATTTTATGGCGTATTTTGATTCTAAGCTTAATTTTAAGAACTTATAACACCGTAACTTTTTTTCTGATTCCAATGGTTAAGTAGATATAAGGAGTTAAAGTTTGATTTTTCCCCATAAGAAATGCATTGCATTATTGTCGGAAGTCGGTATATTGATAACGGTAGGGTTAAAGTTGCTTAAAATGTGATATTAGTTTAGATCCAATCATAGAAATAGTTTTTAGTCGAGATTAACTCATGGAAATGAATAATTTTGAATAGTTTTGTACTCCATAAGGATAGCATGGGATGGCACAGTTGAAATGGACACAATGCATTTCAAATGGGTTAAAATCAAACTTTAACTGCTTATATCTACTAACTATTGGGTTTAGGAAAAGATGTTAAGGAGTAATAAGTTCTTAAAATTAAGCGTAGAATCCAAATATGCCATAAAATATAGGGTGTTCTATAAGAATACAGGGGGGTCCGTCATATTGGAAAATGGCGGCCATTTACAGAAGTTTTATTTACTTATTTTTAAGCCTCTTTAAAAACAAGGGAATGTTCCCCATTTAAAGTTTACTGAAAGATGTACAGTTTACAAGATCCCTATAGTGGCACAGTTAAAAAAAAATCACCCTGTATAATATAATATGATAATATTATATATAATATATTATATAATTATATATATAGTATGATATTATATTTTACATATAATATATAATTATATATATATTATATTATATGTATTTGGGAGTTTGTCGGCACTATCTTATTGCGATTGTAATAAAAATAGAACAAAAAAACAGTGTCACAAAAATATTTGACTGCACCTTTATGTGCTTACCTGCTTGTATAAATCTTGCTCCGTTACGGTGTTATCTTTCGGAGGGGATTCTGCTATTTTAGGGGGTTCTTGTACGGGAAGGGATTTTGCTATTTCAGCGGGTTCTTCTTTCGGAGGGGATTGTTCTATCGGAGGGGTTTCAACCTTCTTCGGAGGAACGTATCCTGCAGGCAGATAAACGTAACGGTAACCAATCTCGGGGACCTTCACCATCAAGTAGAAACGGCCCTGCGCCTCGTTAACCCTGGTGAAAAACTGAAGTGTTATTTTTTAATAACTGTTATAACATTAACTATTACTTAAAAGGAACCTGTTATTTAAACAGATACTTTATATCAGTCATTCTTACTATCAGCACAGATAAAGTGTTATTTTAGAATAGCTGTTATATGTAACAGTAACTGTTACTTAAAAGTAACCTGTTATTGGAACTGTTATTTTGTATAAGTTATTATTACTATTATAATATACTAGCAGTTACCCGTGGCTTTGTTCACGATAAAAACTGTTAGCAGTTACCCGTGGCTTTGTTCACGATAAAAACTGTAACTCCCACTGCCTAAATGAAGATAGGGCCACATACTGAGTTTATGATTAAACAGATGAGGTACAAAAACGAATGACAACTTTAAGTTAACTAACTAAACTAAATTTAACTTTTATATATTTAACATAGTACATATCACCTAAAAAATCAACAAAACAACTATAAAACCATTATGAAAGTAACCAAATTATAAATCAGCTATAAAATTGTATCCATATGTGAAGCTGAACCATCTGCTTGTTAAATGAACATTGAAAATTAAACAAAAGATCATCCATTCCACTTGCATAGGAAAATTTATAAACTTCAACCCCGCCAAAACCCTTAAAACTCCGTTCTTAGGGGATGCTTACGCCCTTAAGATTGTCCATGCAAAGGTCCAAGGTTCTAAGTCTTGTAGTTTGGGCTGAGCAATGATAGGTAAGTGGTATTGGACAAATATAAAGAAGATGGACTTTCATTAACCAGAAAGATGTTTTCATGAATCCTCAAAGTCCGCAGACCTGCTGCGACTGGAGTTATTCTATTGCTGCCCCCCGCAGGAGGTATTTCTATTTGGCCTTCCTGTACTATACATATGAGCAGATTCAGCGCCCCACCGATTAAGGCCTCAAGGGTGCAACTGCCCTAGGAAGACTTATGCCCAATATCGTTGAATCTGCTCGCATGCATGGTATACTGTATAGTGGCCCTTAAGCAGGAATATAAAATCTCCGTCGCAGCAGACCTTGCGTACTTAGAGAATCCTAAAGCAGTTTTCTGTTTCATGAAAGTTTATGTACGTAAAATGTAGAAATTGCCTTGATTTAATGTCAAAAAAATGCTAAGGTTTTTAGGGTCTATCTTGAAAATAAAAATACCCCCGTTGCAGCAGACCTCCAGACTACGTGCATGACCTTATTTCATTTCTTCAATAAGAATAAAATTGGGAATGAGTATGCAGGTCTATTGCAACAGTCATTCAAAAGTTTGGTGGTTTTAAAACAATATCAGGTGAATCTGAACCAAAAAAATCACATACCAAGTTTTATCAAGATATGTTGAGTAAGAACCAAGATATAGAATTTTTATATAGGGACAATGTACTGTGTTTTCAGCTTTAAATATAGTTTGAATAGTGTTTTTGCTTCTGGGAGCTCCAAAATGAAAAGTTATCATGGTCTCACGCTTAGGTCTTGCCGTGAGACCTATGGCAATAATTCCATCAATGAAATTTTCTAAAAGACACAGGCAAGGTATTTTTTCCAAAGGATGTAGATAAAATAAATGGTTTAAATTAGCTCTTTCATTAACAGCTGTTACGGGGAAGAAAGGTCTTATAAGTATTTCTAGTCAGTGATTTATTTTATTTTCTATTCCTGACAGCTGGTTTGACATTCCACTAAATTTCCTGCATTTTACATCTGTTTAAATATAAATATTTCACCAATTTGTATTCTGCCATAAGGATAATATGGGATCTTTGGGAGGGTCCATGGCGGAGTCCGAGGGTCAGATCAGGATGAAAACCATTTAGTTTTCCTATTTAATGCCTTAAGAAACAGTGAACCAAATTTCAGCCTTCTGGGTTATTGGGAAGTTGGAGAATTAGTGATGAGTGAGTGAGTGAATGAGTGAGTGAGTGAGTGAGTGAGGGCTTTGCCTTTTATAGGAATAGATTTATTTGCTGGCTAAAGTGTAATTTTGAATAACTGTTGTATCAGTATCTGCTGTTATAAAAATAAACTGTTATTTTACTGTTAGTATTTATTTTAATGCTGGCTAAAGTGTTATATTTGAATAACCTATATATTAGCATCTGTTACTTAAAACAAACTAAGCGAACATTTTTATTTAATGAAATGTTTAAAACTTATTTTGGTAATAGTTATTCTTACTAATAGGTTATATTTTAGTTAAGGAATAAAGTATTTTGGGTCATTGTTTTTATTTGTTACTGTTACCTATTTAAAAATAACATATTATTTAAACTGTTATTTAATAACAAGTATGCTAATTATTAGAGTATTATATTTTAATTGCAGGCTGTTGCTATTTATTAATGACTGTTATAAGAGAAACGGTTACTAAAACAACCAAATATTAAAACTGTAATTTAATAATAGTTATTCTTACTATTTAGCATATGTAATATATTTTAACTGTGGGGTTAAGTGTTATTTTTGAGTAATTGTTATAACAGTAACTAAATATAACATATTGTTTAAACTGTTTTTAATAAAATTTTTACCATTAGCATATATTTTACTGGCTGGCTTAAGTGTCATTTTTGAATAGCTGTTAAAACAGTAACTATTACTTAAAAGTAACCAATTATTGCAACTTTGTTACCAGTTATTTTACTGTGAGAATATATTTTAATTGCGGGATAAAGTCCAACGAATAATTTATTGTTTATTCGTGTTATTTTTGAATAATTTATACATCTGTATTCGTTACTTTAAAGTAACCTGTTATTGAAACTATCATTTAATAGCAGTGCTTGTTATTTTAATATACAGGGTGTTTTTTTTTTTTAAACGCAACCCATTTTTAAGATTGAATAATGCACATATGAATGGGTTATGATGATTGTTTTATTGATCTTTACATTCTATACAGCCTATTATTTAAGTTTGATCACATTTAGTTTACATTATGTGCTCAAACAGTCCACCATTGGCATTTGTATAAATTTATGCTCTTTCAAACAAATTCCCGACCACATGTTGCAAGGTGCCTCTTTAAATTTCTTGCATTAAATTTGTTATGTTTGTTTTGAGGTGCTGAATAGCTTTTGAATTTTTTTCTTAGAATAAAATCATCTTTACATGTCTGTGGCAAATTTCATTCAGATCGGACCATTTTTACGCGAGTTATCGTGCTTGAAGACACACACATTAAAAACGCAACCCCAGACTTGATTTTATCGGTGAAGGATTATTTCCCCCCAAGATCCCTGGATTTGATCCCTCTATATTATTATGTTCTTTGGGGATACATACATAGGAAGGCCTAAAAAGACAAGTCACGGAATATTTTGTACCTCAAAACAAACAAAAAAAATGTATTGTAGGAAATTCAAACAGATACCTAGCAACACGTGTTCGGGAATTTGATGAAGAGAGTATAACTTCATACAAATGTCTCTGGCGGATTTTTTGAGCACATAAGGTGAACTAAATGTGATCAAACTTAAATAATAGATTGTATAAAATGTAAAGAACCATAAAACAACACTTATTTCATATTTATAGGTGAATTATTCAATCTTAAAAATGGGTTGCGTTTAAAAAAAAAACACCCTGTATTTTACTTTTGGGCTAAAGTGATATTTTTACATAACTGTTTATACAGTCTGTTACTTAAAATAATCTACGGTTCGAACTTTTTTTTAACAATTATTCTTACTATTAGAATATATTTTGGTTTTTGGATAAAGTTTTATTTTAAATAACTAGTATAACAGTAACTGTTATTCAACCTATTATTTAAACTGTTACTCTATACCAGTTATCCTAACTATAAACATAATTTTACTCGCGTCTAGAGTGTTATTTTTTAATAACTGGTTTAAAATTTAATTAAAATCAACCTACTATTTAAACAAATACTTTATTTTTGAAATTCATGATAGCGAAGGAATTGTAATTATTATTTAATCTGTTGGACTTTTCCTTTCGCTTATAGTGTTTAAACTACACTAAGTTTTGAAAGGTATTGGAACTCCTCTTGTTTCCAAGTGACCCTACGTAAAGTTACATTAATCTAATTATTTTTATCAAACCTAAATTTTTTGGGATTTTTTGTTTTTTTGACATACTATTTACATTCATCCAACATTCAATAACAAACAAATCTTACTCCCACCAAAAACTCATACAAAACACGTTAAACATAATACAGAGTACAAATAGAAAATTAAAAACAAAAACATATTGAACATATAGAGAATAGAAAATTAAAACAAATACCCCTGTTGCAGCAGACCTGCATACTCAGCGAATTTCAAATGCAAAACAACATATTTAAATCCAACATAGCGAGATTTGACATGTTTTGGTAAGCTTCATAAGAATAACATGGGGAATGAGTATGCAGGATTGCTGCTACAGGTATATTAAAACTGGGTGGTTTTAATTCAATATTTAGTAGATCTGAACTAAAAGAAGCTATTTACCACATTTTATCAAGATATGTTGAGAAATAACCGAGATATAGAATTTTATTTCTTTCCCATAAGGTTAACATTGGGACAACGTACTGTGTTTACCACATTGAATATTTCGGCAACCAATGGACATAGAGCAGTGATTCAAAATACTAAATTGTTTGTTTTTTTGAGCTGAATTCATTGGTGCCAACAAAAATTTGATAAATTTTATTTTTCTATGTAAAAAACTCAAAAAACCGATTTTTGAGGGGGTTTATCCCCCTTTACCCCCCCTTCTGGTGGTCCGATCGGGCTGGTTCACGAACTCGTCCGAGTGATTACCACTTAACACGTCTGTACCAATTTTTGTTAAGATTGGACCATTTTTACGGCCGCTATCATGCTAACAGACAAATATATATATAAATTCGAACGAATGGTGTTTTTTGCTTCTGGTGGCCCCAAAACGAAAAGTTATCACAGTCTCGGGCTTAGGTCTTACCATGACACCTACGGTAACAGCTTCTTCCCTATAGGGGAAATTCGCTAAAACATATACCTTACTGCGGGCAATGCCTCCAAGCTGGTGGCGGCACGACACACACACACGACCACCTGCACTCACACATACACAACAGAGTTAATGTAACTTTAAGAAGGGTCACTTGAAAACGAGAGGAGTTTCAATACCTCTCGAAACGTAGTGTAGTTTAAACAATAGAGGCGAAAGGAAAAGTCCAACAAATGAAATAACAATAATTTACATCAGTCATTCTTACTACCAGCACAAATTAAGTGTTATTTTAGAATAACTGTTACATGTAACAGTAACTGTTACTAAAAATTAACATAATATTTAAACTATTCACATAACATTGGATAAATAAGTTTGAAAAATTGCATATACTTTATATCAGTCATTCTTACTATCAGCATGGATAAACTGTTATTTTAGAATAACTGTTATAACAGTTACTGTTACTTAAAAGTAACCTAATATTTAAAAATCCTTCCACTCACTTTGCGTTTTTCTCCGCCCACTCCTGTGGATCTATGTTGTCCTTGCTTGCTTTCTCTTTCACGTAGGTGTCAGCCAAGCCCTCCAAATCATCTCTGCATTTGTTGTAACTGCAACAGTCACAAAAGGGTTAATTTAATATGTCGATTTGTTAGCTAGTTCGTTGTTCATTTACTTTTCAATGGTTTAATTCGGTTATTAATTTTCCTACCACCATGGAAATAATCGCATTGCCACACCTGTAAACAGTAAACAGTAAGCAAAACGGTTGATTTCCGCTTTCATTTCATTCCCACTCGCAAAATCAGGATTACTTATTAGTTTAAGGTGGCACACAAGAGAGATAACTATGACATCAAACACCAAAGACCCGTTTCTATTGGTCAGAAATCCCATGACGCTCACTGTATTCTAAATTCTAGTTGCCTTGCTCTAAATCAGCTGATTTCACAGTCGGCTTTTCTATCTTAACTTCGGGTTCGTTCTAATAGGATACGCAAATATAACCTCAATGAACTTTTGTGTACAGGTTATTTAATAAGTTAAACTGTTTAAATAGTGGTGGTAGGAAAAATATTGTGTGTATTACGAGCACAACAGTTATTGCTGCTCTTGAAATTTTCATGTCATCTACAATTCTCGAGCGGCAATGACATATTTTGCACTCTTAATATACAAATAGCTATTTTTTGTTCGTAAGTACATCGGTCTATCGGTCTATCCATGGTATCTAAAAAAAAAACACGGTAGTGATCATCAGTGAAGAAACTGGTTCACAGATAAACATCGGCGTTAGTATTTCTACAGTGAAACGATAGATAGAGTACTTGAACTTACAAGTCTAGTTGCGAACGTCAAATTGAGTGTGTTTTGGTAAACAAACTCTATATAGATAGACCCATCCCTTTCCACTGATATTCCCAGTTGTAGGGTTGAAAGCAGGAACATCATTAAAATAGACAGACACACACTACATTTGGCGCATGAATATCCCGACCATTTTAAAGGACGTGTGCGAGAGAGATGGATGATGAATGTTTAGAGGGAGATAGACAATTCCTAATATGCGTATGTCATTGGCTGCAGCATTGCGGTTTTTTTTACCTGTTTGGTTTCCTATTGGACGATCAATTAGTTTTTTTTATTGTTCTTGAAGTGTTTTTATTATCCGCTAGATAGTGACTCCTAAACCGGAACCGAGTTGACAGTTGTCATCAATCAAAGAAAATAAACAGTATTTGTTTACATCAGGGAAAATGATTTTATGATTAAAACTTATGGAAATGTAAGTTTATGAGTTTAAACTATTATTTAATAACAAATTATACAATTACGGAGAATACAATGTGTATTTCCAATTTTATAGCTGAAATGTCAAAGATAAAACGTACGTAAACAAAACATCAATCAATAACTTTAAATATATTTTGACAATATATTTACTTTTGTTTTGAATATTAGTTCACTCATTTACAACTATTAAGCAGTAGTAAAGGGGCGGGGCTTGAGTAGAGAGTGACTTCCCCTCCTCCCCCAGACCCCGATGCGTCAAAATTCTCACGCTGGTCGGGATGATCGTGCGCCAACTGTATATCTAATTTTCTTTGTTATTGGACAATAGTCTAATAATAACAATAATTCATCATTCTACATTTGAAGAATCTGCTTCAATGTGAAAGCATTTAACCTATTAAAACATTGGAACAAGTGTTTATTCTTTATAAATAGATCAGCTGAGTTTGTTTACCAAACACACTCATTTTACGTACACTCAGTTCACGTACTCTTGTCTATCGTTCCACTGGAGAAGTACTGACGCCAGTATTTATCTGTGAACCAGTTACGTCACTGATGATCACCACCGTGTTCTTTCTAGTTACCGTGGGTCTATCTATTGTCTGACCACTTGTTAATCTATATGTCGTAATCACTTGCTGTAATTGGGCACTTCATGAAGTGTCCAGCGCGTATGGGCACATAGTGTAACTCGATTATTTCAGTTAAAATTACAGCATGTGCCCAACAAAACTAGACACTTCATGAAGTGCCCAACGCTCATTGGACACATACTGTAACTATTGAGACATGTCGGGCAGTCAATTTAAAATATTTTTTTAAATAAATCCCAATGCTTACATTAAATCCAAATGTCTGTGTTAAAGTAGCCAATGTTACTGTTTGCTATTAAACTTTTAGTGTTCCGGCCAAATCATTAGGTGGGTGAGTGAGTGCGCTGCTGGCGTTCAAAATATGTTTTTGGCCGGTCATTTGCCCATCTAAAGTTGTAGACAGTTATGCTCTTTGTTCATGTTCTCCAAATCAGCTGAGAAAGTTATCCAAACATAGCCAAGTAAATGTGCCTCTATCTGTTGGAAATATGTTCAACCAATTAACTGTAAAGAGGAGCGGAGGTGCCTTTAACATCAAATCATTTAAACAGCTGGAGTTTCCATTTTTCGCCACCCGCCTAATGATTTGGCCGGAACTCTAAATATTTTCTAAATCTAAAAATTTTTATATTGGTTTTATTTAAATATGCCTTCTGAAAATGTAATTATCTACGTTATATTTGGAATATGAACTTTTTGTTTTATAAGTTGCGTTCTGACTAAAATAAATAGTTGACGATAACAAGGATATTTTCACAATAACAGTAACCACTTAATCTGGTATAAAACATAGATACTTATAATTATTGGTTTAAAATTTGTAAAAAATATTGTGGTCTGCAAATAGTTGTAAAATTAAGCAATAGTATAAAATGATAGGTAATGCGCTATCAAAAATTAATGATAATTAAAAATCGAGCATTTTCTTGCAACCCCTTACTTTTGAATAACATTTAACATTCACGGTTATTCCTTTAGACAAATTCTCTATACGAATTTCCAAATATTTAACATAATAATATAAACTGAGATTGTTAAGCTACTGGTGTCAGCAGGAATGTAAGAAGAGATTTATACTACTGAAAAATTGTTATGTAAACATGACACTCCATATACATTTTTTATTATAATATAAACAAAAAATACTATCAAAAGGCTTGATTTAATGATGTTATCTTAATTCATTCATACTGACTTAAAAGAAAAATTTAAACCTATATTGCCGTTAATCCTATTTTATACTTTTTATGAACAATTTTATCTTGCTTGTTTGTTTGATTGCTTGCTTGCACAATTATCTATAAAACGGCTCCGAGAATTTCCTTCAAAGTCTGGAAATAAGTAATTTATGATTCAAAAACGTGTTTTATGCAGATTACTAGGCCAAAGAAAATCTAATAAGGTAATAAAACGAATTTTAAAGTAAAGTAAAATTTTAACATTTGCCTTATGAGTTGCCATGATAGCAACGAAGTAAACAAGGAAAGTGTAATCAAAAATGAAGTAATCATATAACAGCTGTTTAGAATCTACAGCCATCAAGGAAAAATATACAGCGAGAGGAATGAAGAGCTCATGGGGCAGTAAAAAGGGTTTCTTTTTATCAATTTTATGACATTGAAATAGTAATTGGATGAACTGGTAAACATGAAATAACACCGAGCAAGGCTCCGTCCACCAGGTACTGCTAGTAAAATTGTAAAAATTACAAACGAAATAGTAAAATTTTACTTAAATTAAATGTTTTCAATTTTGATACCAAACAAGAAACTAAGGAATTGTTTTTATCAATTTTTTTCAAGTCTCTTATGGCACTTTCTGTGAATTTGTTTTTAAGTTGCTATATTTTGATATATTATGAGTGTTATTAAGGGTGACTAAGTAAGAAGCTAATCAACTAAAAGACGAAAAAATAGGTTAATGTTCATGATTGTGTATTATGTTGGATATTAATGATGTGTTATGTGTATGTTTTTTTGAATTATTTCCGCTACACATCAATATCAATATTATTATTTAAACAATAATCAATTTTTTAACTGTTTGTTGTTTTAATAATAATATTATCAATAATGATGAGTAGCTATGTAGCCGAAATAACTCAGAAAATGTCAAAAAAACATCATAAAAATATAAAGACAAGAATAATTGTCTGGATCAGTGGTAGACAATCTTTTTCTTAATGTTTTACATAATTCTTTAAAATGTTCCTATTTTATGTAATGAAAAATAATACATTGTATACTATACCAACAGCAGTTTTACGTGATTACATCAAGTGCCCAGCATCTGAATTGGACATATAGTGTAAAATACATAATTACAGTAAGTGCCCAGTTTTGTTAGTCACATGCTGTAATTTTTAATGAAACCGTGAAATTACACTATGTGCCCATGCGAGCTGGGCATTTCATGAAGTGCCCAATTACAGCATGTGGCTACGACATATACAACTGAGGGTAGTTTTCCCCAACTCAGTTCAAACTAGATTTAAATTAAACCAGATCATTTTCAATTAAAACAAGTAAATAAATAAAATAAATAATGCCTTTATTTAGGTGATCTTCAGTTTACTCTATTTTTCAAGATAACTAATGATAGTAACAGTGTTGGGGAGTAGCGCGCTACAAGTAGCGGCGCTACAATAGCGAGCTACTTTATTAGTAGCGAAAGCCGTAGCGCCGCTATTTTTTTAAAATGCGTAGCTTGTAGCTTGTAACTTTCGCGATACAAACATTTATATTTTTCACGAACCAGTATTTTACATTTCAAACCTTACGAAGATTCTCAGTAAATCGTGATGTTCTTTATTTTGTAATGATTAGTGATTGTTAATGATTTTGTTGTTCCTGTAATCGTTTGCCTTTGACCAAAGACCAACATTTGATTATGGGAGTTCACTTTCGTCGTCCAAGGGCGAAACTGACTTGCCTAAACGTTCGGCCAACTATTTACTACATGAGGCCTGTGATAACGACATAGAACAAAAACAAATCATGTGAACGCATCAGTACAATTTCGCATTGGCCTGGATTCGCTGAATGCACCCCACCTTTGTTCGACGATAGTGAACTTACACCGCGATAGATCGAAATAATCAAAACAACAAACGCTAACCATCAATGCGGCAAAAACCACTGATACGGAGTCGTCTGCAAAATCAAACGACGACGTGCAATCGCAATTCGAGCATTATTCGTAAATTAAGCGTGTAGCAACAGTATTTGTTTACTTGTTTTATGGCCATTCAATAATAAACAATAATTATTAGTCAAACTCACTTTTAACACAATAGGAGGAAGGTATTTAAATAACAAAGGAAGTAAGGCCTAGTGCAGTTGGCGCATTATATCTCTGGCTATGGCTATGGTACTACGCTAATAACCGTCTCATATGATATTTTAAAAATATGAATTTGGTAAACACAGCCTTTGTCACAGATTGGCCTTTGTAGAACAATGTTTTAATGAAAGTACCCCCTCTCCCCCGCGCCTTGCAACCATGCAGCTGACTCTATTATAGCCGGAGACCGGAGATGTAATGCGCGAACAGTAGGTCTAGGTCTTTAGCCTTGTTTAGCCTCAAGTAGTTATAGCCTATATATTAAAATGTGAAAAAGGATTTCGCCTTAAGGTCTCGACACACAAGCGTGATCTAAAATAGACCTTCTAGTATTATCCAAGCAATACATCCTATCCTATACTCTTATATGAGTAATGTTATCGTGCTTGCTTATATGCTTGCACATTTATCTCAAAAACGGCTCCGAGGATTTCCTTCAAAGTCTGGAAATAAGTAATTTATGACTCAAAAACGTCTTTTACGCAGATTAATTGGCCAGAGAAAATCTAATAACGTAATAAATCGAATTTTAAAGTTGTAAAAATTTAACATTGGCCTTATGGGTTGCCGTGATAGCAACGAAAATAAACAAGGAAAGTGTAAACAAATGAAGTAATCATAACAGCTGTTTGGAATCTACAGCCATCAAGGGAAAATACAGCAGGTGGGATGAAGAGTCCATGGAGCAATAAAAATGTTTCTATTTATCAATTTTATGACATTGAAATATTTTATAGTAACTGGATGAACTGGTAAACATGAAATAACACCGAGCAAGGCTCGGTCCACCAGGTACTTTTGTTTAAATATCTAATAGATATTTGTATAATTTTAAATTTTAAAGATATGAATATGATGTAACACAAAATTAATGTTTTAGTGTTTATTACTTAAATGCCTATCATTTAATTCAAAACTTAATAGACAATACGTGCCAATAATGACAAATACGTGCCTATAATGACAAATACTTTTAAAAACTAGCAAGTTCATTGATTTTTATTTATTTATTTACTTGAACTACACAGAGTAATACGTCTGAAAGACAGATGGGTGTTCAGTTCAGTCAACACACCACTGCGATTACTGCGAAAGACAGGGAAAGTAGGAATTATTTCATGAAAGTAGCTAAAAAAGTAGCTGTAGCTGTAGCAGGATTTTTGTAGCTGTAGCTAGCTACTTTTTAAAACCTATAGATATAGCTGTAGCTAAGCTACTTTAGACAACCTGTAGCTAGTAGCTGTAGCTAGCTACATTTTAAAAGTAGCTTCCCCAACACTGGGTAGTAAAAATAGTAAATAGAATTATTTGACAAAAGTATTGACTTTGATTGTTCCAAAAATTTTCCTCTGTTCCTTTTTCTTGTCTGGACTAGAATAGGAGTTTTTGAAAAAAAGGTAATAAAGGGATTTTAATTAATTGATAATTAATTAATTACTCATCGGTAAGAGTCCTCTTGTTCTCGTAATCCTCATCCTTGGTGGCTTGGGCCTTGGCGAACAAGTCGCTGCACTCTTTTTCCTGGAAAACCGTTCACAAATAAATAAATAAAATGTTATTCTTTATTTGAGGGGCAGTCCATAAATTACGTGACACTAAAATCTGCAATTTTAGACCCCCATTGTAATGGATCTATAACAGCGACACTACCCCCCCCCCCTAAAAATGATGTAACACATTGCCATAACTCCCCCCCCCTAATTTATATTATTCTACAAATCTTAATATACAATGAAAGACAAATTTAAACTCAAAAGAATCAAATAATTTAATAATGCAACAAATACAAATATTTTATCAAATCTTAATGTATTACATATCATCACATTGCACTCAGTAAAAGGAAATAAATTGAAAAAAATAAATATAATCTTCACTTGTCCTCCCATGGTCATGTGGTCAGACACTGTCACAATTGGTACCGTGGATAACTCCGTTCTGATTTTTTTTTTAATTAGGCATGAAAGTTAAGTTCTGTTCGAACCCGGAATCCAACCCGGTCCAACCAAATTCATTCAAAACTCATATTTTTTTCCAATTTTTATATGACGAGACTTTTTTTAAACTTAGTTCCGTTTGCATTCTTATGAGAAAATACAATACTAACATTGACAATTTTAAAAAACTTGAATTTTAACTAGAGGAAAACTAATTTTAATTTTGAATAAAATAAGACATACATTCTTGAGGTTTAGCAGTTACATAACACTGCGTCTAACCCCCCCCCCCTCCCCGCCCTCCCCTGTAACGGTTCATAACGTTGCCGAAACCCCCCCTCCCCCATAGGGGCATTAGGTAATTTATGGATGGCCCCTGGAATTCATTGTGATGGTATTTTTAATTTTAATTTTGATTTTTGCGGACATTTGCCATCACTGATTAGTAAAAACAACTTTCACAACGTTCCAGGTCGTGGAATCTGATGATCCTGCCTTCATGTGGAAAAAACCTAGTACATAACAAGATAAGTAACACAGCCAGGATAACCTGAACAAAATAATAGCTAAATCAGAGAACCCTAAAAGCAGTCAGGAAAAGACTATGCCGAAAAGAAAACAAGAACACAACATAATATCACAGAAATCACAAGTGTCACAAGTATCAAGAATCACCAATCAGGAGAGAGCATGTCCACTCCCAATCAGAGCAGAGCTAAGACTGTGCTTTTGTGACTGCTTTTACAGTTCTCTGTTTTAGCTATAATTTTTGGTCTGGGTTATCCTGGCTGTTTATTACTAATGTTGTGTGTGGATCTGAACTATAAGAGGCCATATACCATCGACCACATAGTGCAAATAGATAGAGCATAGGCCCGCACGCGATGAAGCAAGAGATTGTCCTTAGTCGGTGACAAAATGGCGGAACTAATTACGTAAAAGATTAAAAATAGGGTATCAAATTAAAGGTCTGAATCTCACAATCACTATGGTACCAATTATAAACTGTTTAGAGACAGTTTACACATCGAAAAATTCGATAACCTAGAAGCTTGCCCTGACATTTTTTAAGAGAAGCTGCTGCCACGGAATGCACCTGTAAAGTTCATAATGCGCAAACTGCTTCTAAACCATTTATAATTGGTACCATAGTTATTGTGAGGTTCAGACCTTTAATTTGATACTATATTTGTATTTTTGTAGTCAACTGCATTTTTGTAAACAGCAGTTTAGGATTGACTTTGTTTTTATGCAGGTGCTGCACGGATAAACTTTCCCACAATAACTAAGTAATCGACCAGTCTACAACAGCTAATTTTTTCAAAAAATATGATTTAAAAAATTCAACTCTTTAGCAACAATTTCCACTGTTTTTTATTTTACCAGACCAAAAAATAAAAAATGAAGCAGCCGACTACTTTTTCCATGTCATGTTTAGAAGTTGAATAAAAACTTATGACTTTTTATCATTTTTTAAAATAGAACAAAAATTCTTTTTGGTAATATGATTGATACTATTACTGTTCAAATCTAAAGAACTCTTCACATGCAAAATTTCAACCTTAAGCCTCAATGCTAAATAGTATAAACTATGAGTTATTTGAAACAGGGGCACTGTCAGATTACGCGGTTTTAGGCGTCGTTTTGTGTTTCTATACCGAAAGAATATGGCGGCCCCTGCTTCATTTGCTGCAATGCTATTAAGATAGGGATGCTCTGTCTCTTTGTATTATGTGGTCGATGCCATATACCAAGTTTTATTGGAATGTAATGAGAAATAAGCGAGATATAGAATTTTACTTCTTTCCCATAAGGATAATATTAAGACAACGTACTGTGTTTACCACTTTCAATATCACGGTAACCAACGTACATAGAGCAGTGATTCAATATACTAAATATACTTGTTTATTTGAGCTGAATTCAATGGTAATGAGAAAAATTGGATTATTTTTTTATCTATGTAAAAAAACTCAAAAAACACATTGGTCCGAATGGGCTGGTCTACGAACTCGTCCAAATAATTTCTACTTTACACGTCCATGCCAAATTTCATTAAGATCCGACCATTTTTACGCAAATTATGTTTAAAGACACATAGATATGTTTATTTTGATTAACATTTGTCAATAACAGTACCAGCCCTAATTGTCAACATGTACAAGATATATACCGGGTGTCCCATAATAGTCCCCCCCCCAACTTTTTCCAATATTTTTTCAAATATCAATTCCTCACCACCCCCAAACATTATTGGGTAGTTAATACTTCATTTTGAGGGGGTACCCAATTTTGGCCGCCCTCTTGGATCCGCCATATTGGATCCAAAAATTGTTTTTTCAAATCTAAAAGTGGTGTTGTTACCCATCATTTTGAATTAGATTTTTTCACTGATTATATTGCTGCGATCCGTTTTTAATATCTCAATTGGTTTTCAAGATATGGGTACTTTTAATTTATTTATTTTCAACCAATTTAAACATTACAAATTGATAAAATAGGTCCAAAACCACAAAATAATGCTAGATAGTGACGATGAATAACCACCATCAGTCATTGTTGAGCGACTTACGCTTAACTTTCACCAATATAAATTTTTTGACCGCCATCTTGGATCCACCATTTTGAAATGAGGTAAATTATTTCAATTATGAAGTTGGTATTGTGACACCCATCATTTCAAACTAGTTTTTTACGCCGAATTCAATGTTGTAACCTGTCTTTAGCTGTAAAACTTAGTTTTAGAAAAATTCATAATTATTTAGATTTTTTTTAGAAACATGTCAATGTTTTGAAAATTAAAAACAGTTACGGCATTAAATTTGGCAAAAAAAACTAGTTTGAAATGATGGGTCACCATACCAACTTCATATTTGAAATAACTTACCTCATTTCAAAATGGCGGATCCAAGATGGCAGCCGAAAAATTTACATTGATTACTATAATGTTAAGTGTAAATTCCTCAACAATGACTGATGTTGGTTATTCGTCACTATCTAGCATTACTTTGTGGTTATTGGCCTATTTTATCAATTTGTAATGTTTAAATTGGTAGAAAATAAATAAGTTAAAAGTACCCATATCTTCAGAACCAATTGAGATATTAAAAAACGGATTGTAATCAGTGAAAAAATCTAATTCGAAATGATGGGTGATTGGGGCCACTTTTACATTTGAAAAAATTATTTTGGATCTAACATGACGGATCCAAGATGACGGCCAAAATTGGGTATCCCCTCAAAATGAAGTATTAACTACCCAATAATGTTTGGAGGTGAGGTGTAGAATTGATATTTGAAATAATGTAGGAAAAAGTTAGGGGGGGACTATTATGGGACCCCGGTATGTATATGCATGAAAATGAACAAATGGTTTTTTGTTTATAAGGGCCCTAAAACAAAAATTTATCATGGTGTTAGGCTACCATGAGTGCTACGGTAACAGCTTCTTCCCTAAAAGGGAAATTCGCTAAAAGAAAAATTTAATATTTCATTGTTTTCTAAACTAATTCTCGGAGTTTTTGATCGTTGTCGATATTCTTGCTTGTTTATTGGATTTATTGAAGTGTAACATGTCTCTGCTTGTTGTGCTGCGCTCACCTTCACTCCCAGTTGTTCTGGAGTGACCTCCGAGTTTGCCGCCCCCGCCGCTGCCAGGACCAGCAGCACCTGTAACAATTGACCTTTCGATGCAATTTCGGCTAAACTTCAGACAGGTTACCTACTGGTGCAGTGTTTCCACTTGAGGGATTTTTATCCCTTTTTAGGAATTTTTCAAGCTTGGGAGGGATGAAAGAGGGATATAGAGATAAAGAGGGATTTTTGAGATATGTACTGTATAAAGTTATATTAAAACAAATTTCATGCTATTTTTATTTTGATCCTTTATTTTTTAATCCTTAAAATAAAATTTTAAGTGTTGTAAGACGTTTTTTATTCACAATTCACATCCAGTATAAAATTTGTTAACAGTAATAAGGCAATGCACTGGTAAATTTACGTTTTAGCACTTGTTTATGTAAGTTATAAATAAATAATCTTATATCATTGTACACCATTGATTATTTTTAAATAGCCAATGCTTTTACTAGTTGATCCCTGGCAGCTCTGCCAGCCTGGAAAAAGTAAATTAGGTTTATAACCTCCTCTTTTGAAACCAGTAATTTATCTTTTTTAGAAAAATAAAATCTTCATAAAGCAATTATGGTAAATTTGAAAGCATGTGAGACTCAAACTCAAATAATAAGTTAAGTGTCAAAATTACAACCCTCTAGCTAGCATATCAGGAAGTTGGAGAATAAGTTATCAGTTAGTCAGTCAGTGAAGAATTATTTGCTATTTATATAATAATTATATATTACTTACTAAAGTAAATACAGAATTTTAAAATTGGCGATTATATACAGTGAAGAGGATTTGGCGATAAAAGGGGGATTTTAAATACAACCGTCGCAGCAGACCTGAGTACTCAGCGAATTTCCATTCGTCCAAAGATGTAGTATTTTTTTAAATTCTTTATATGGACACATAGGCTCTATTTATTGGAATTTATTTTAATGATGAATTTATGTGTGGTATTATTATTTTTTTTATATTTTACATATTTTTGTTTAATATTACAAATCTTACATATTAAAAAACTTTTGTAAAACTAATGACACTGACCCTGACCGTTACTGGACCGGTTTACATGTGGGTTGTACCAAAACAAAGGTTGTTGGTCTTATATGTGCAGTCTTTATTTGTATTTTGAAAGTATATATACTAATTGGGTCAAAAAATGAACATATGGATAAAGAGGGATTTTTTTTGGGATAGCTCGAGGGATATTTTATTCTGCCAAGTGGAAACACTGCACTGGTGTCGCAGTCATCGAGTCGTAAGACACGTGTCGTGTCTCATGAAATTGAATGAAACATGGATGTCTTTTCTATGTCTCTTGTTGTATGTCGCATGACCATGGTTGCCAGATACTGTGCGCAGTCAAGTGCCCAATTGAACCAATTTTTGAGCCGATTTAAAAATCAATATATTACTCAAACTTCTATAGTCACTTGAGATATGGCATAGTGTTCTGGAGAACCTCATCGACTATAGATACGGTATTTAAAATGCAAAAGCGAGCAATTAGACTGATAGCAGGAGTCAGACGTAGAGACTCTTGCAGACCCTTGTTTGAGGAGCTCGAGATACTGACCCTCCCATCCTCGTATGTGTTTGAGCGAGTGCTATTTTTCAGGTCAAACCCAAATTTGATGCTTGGGTACCTACACACTCATTCACATAATATGAGGAGTCAGGGCTTACTGCAGTACCCGGTTCACAGACTGACCCTATTTGGAAATGGGCCGTATTACATGGGGCTTAGGGTATAAACTACCCGATGGTCTTAAAATGATACAATACAGCCCATATCAAAATTAAATGCCACACTAAAAAAATTTCTTAAGAAAAGCCTACTATAAGCTGAAACATTTCTTTGCTGATGAAAATTTTGTGTAGATTTATGTGAGATGTTTTATGTCGTGTATATATGTATTTGTTGTACTGTAGAATTGTATATTTTTATGTATTTCATTTTTGACGTGTCAAATATTTACCTGTGTAAATTGTATCAAGTTGACGAATAAATCTGAATCTGAATTGTCTCAAAAAATTATAAAATTTACAAAAAGCCAAGAAACAAAAAAGATATAAAATTTAATTTCCTTTACAAAAATGTAAACTTATTTAGGGTTGCAACACAAATAAAGGGGAAGTACGAGTTCATACATTATACATGGTAATAAGGTTATATATACACCAGACTCAAATCTGGAATTGTCCTTGGCTGGCCACAAAGAGCTTAAAAAATGTTTTATGTGTTTTGTGTCCATGTGCGTACCTAAATGTTGTATAATATGTGAAGATTATTTTATTATTAAATTGACGAAGATAAGGGTAAATAATTATGTTTGACGGAAGGATTTGAAAATGGGACATCAGCCCCGAAACTAGTCATCCTAAACAGGATTATTGGATTGAAGACGTAAGGTAACAATAACCTATTTATTTAAGTCGAGAAGATCTGTAGAGAAGATGTCTCAAACCAACGTCGCAAGCAGTGTGTAAGCTCTGATTTGACGACACAGGTTGGTTTCACGTGCATCATACCTCGGACACGAAAATGTCGTCAGACACAATGTCTGCAACACCAGTGTGTAACCCACCTTAGAATCCGTCTCCATCGTTAAAATCAAAATTAGGAATCAATATTTTTTGATTTGATATAAATAACCGATTTCTTTTAAAAACATATGTTTTATTGTTATTAATTTGAAATAAACAATTTAGGTTATTGTTTTATCTTTTATCCGCTTATTAAAATGTCGGTTGTAGTTAGTTCTTTTAATATCGAATTACAATTACTAGAGAAACTGACAAACCTAGAGTCAGTCACTCAGTCATAGATTGCAAAATTTGCTTTGTTAACTAATTAAGTTTCATGTGGTATTATGATGATTCTAGGAATGGAACGTATTATAGAAGTGATGGATACATTTGGCAATGTAACCAAGGTGGATGTAGGTAAAAAGGATGGAGGTAAATCACAAACCTAGCATTTCATTAGCAACGTGCGTTACCTGGTTCAACGCAATTTCAGTTTTTTATTTTTTATATGATATAATAGACGGAACGACATGTTTGACTTGTACCTAGGCAATTTTATGCGTATCGGTAGTACCAAAGTGTCATGAAACTGTATTTTCTTAATGTTCAGAAGGCGCAGCTGAAGTTTATGTAGACTACTTACACAGTAATTGTAACCATGTTTTTATGATCTTTGATGTTTTATTTTGATTAAACCTGTAAGAATTTTATTCTTTATTTACTAAACTATCATGCAGATAAACATCTATGCTTTTATATCGTTTTGTTGATAAGTAGTATCAAAATGTTGTTTTGGTTAACATAATCTCAATTGTAAATATGGAAAAATATTGATTTTTAACTTTGATTTTAACGGTGAAGACGGACAGGGCCTGATTAAGAGGTATGGCGCCCCTAGGCTTGAGTTGATTTGGCGCCCCCTCCCCTTCACCCCCCCCCCCCTTATTCCCCTATATATCGCCAGATGTATCGTACATATAATGAAATTACGAATTAATTCCTCCAGAACTAATAGCTTAAAAAAACTACATTTAACCTGGAAAATAACTGAACCATGATCAGCGTAGACAAAAATTATCACAAATATAAGTCTATTCTTTGGTAGAGAGGACTTGCAAGTCCTAACTTCACTTCTTTAATAAAGTCATATTTCATTTTATTTCATTTAATTCTAATCAGTTTCGGCTACGGTTCTATCGGTTACGGATAAGTCACCTCTGCCTGTGACACTATTGAACTGACACTCTCGCAACTGACATCCCCACTGCTCTTCTTTTCTACTTTTGACTTCTCCCACATCTGACTCAGTTATAGGTTATACTATCGATTCATAGGTTATACTATAGATTCATTGTAACAGTCTTCATTAGACTTTTAAGAATATTATTTCATATTTAGAAGCTCATCAACTTACTATAATTTTACCAGAACCAACTGGAGGATAACATAGACACTCACATCCCGACCTCACATGGGCTCTACCTTGGGAGTATCTTTATTTGATTACATTATTTTTTACATTTTCGTTATTTCATTGTTTTTGTACATGGCAACTGATGAGGCCCTCATACTCATAATGTAATTTTTTCCACTATAAAGTTATTTTAATGAGTTATTAGTTTTTTCCTGGCCAAGTAACCTGCATAGAACAAGTTTTTCAGTCAGAAATTAGTTATTTGCTGACTTTGAAGGAAATTCTCAGAATCGTAATCGAGAGATAATTCGATAATTGTGCAATCAAGCATGATCAAGTAAGCAATCAAGCAAACATTGCTCAGTAAGACTATATGATGTACCTTTAGGTTTTATAAAAAACATGCTAAACAGGCCGCATTTATGCAAAAGGGAGCGCGGGACTTTTGTTTTATTTTTTTAATTAATTTAATAATATATAAACAATATTTTATTCCCCATCCTGTGGCGCCCCTGGATGGCTGGCGCCCTAGGCCTCAGCCTAGTCAGCCTAGTGTTTAATCAGGCCCTGGAGACAGATTCTAAAGCTTCGCCCCAATTTCGCACCAAAAACCAAGCAATCAGTTGCACAGCTACAGTTCTGGCATTGATTATGAAGAAAATAAATTAGGCGCCTGGTACCAAAATCCTCTTAAGTCCCCCAGTTGATTTTTTTTTGGAAAAACACAAAAACTGTAAAAAACCGATTCTGTTAACTGAATAAAATAATTTTTGCACCAAAAAATCACCTTTTTTAACTAGAGTGGCGAAATAGGAAATATATCAGACAAAGAGTTTTTATCTTATGAGGAAAAACATAAATGCAAAATTTGGATTTAGCAGGTTTTGATAATAAGTCTATAGGATTTAGAGGTACTTAAGTTAGTACCCACTGTATTTTCCATCACAAAGATAGGATAAGAGATACTTTAACTAATAAGTTATAACAATTTTTCACAAAATTCAATAGTGCAATCACAATAATGTTCTGACAACACACTGTTGACTGCTTTAAGTGGTAAATAATTCGCATCGAATCCTGGATAGTCTTGTGACAAAACCACTTGCTCCAATTGGCTGTTGTGGATTTAGCGAATTTTGAAACCATAACTCTAAATTCAATAATTGTCCACAAAATACAACAAAATCTTTTTGTGGAAGCTATTGAAACCACATGAAAGTATTTTATTAATTTTTCAAGCTAAGACTTCAAAACTTTCGTCTTTTCAATATCAAAACCCCCTTCTTCAGAACTCATAATGGGGGGCCAGGGGGCGGAGCCCCCAGCAAGTCGAAGGTGAATCTATATCGTATAAAGCCCAAACTACCCTCACTTTTGTAAAAACCATATGTCTGACTCATATGAACCCTATACTTGAACAAATGGTCTCGCTAAGAAAATCCTAGGAGAGATATTGTTTTTTGATAAAAATTTTCCCAAGGGCACAAATAGGCCTAAAGAGAAGGGCTGAGCAGCTGATGCATTTGTTTTTATTTACAATTATCTGTTTACTTTTTCCCATCGAAGCGGGACACCAACAGTTAGTGTTCAATAAACCAAAAAATAAAAATTGGTTTTACTTTTAAATAGGAAGTTTAAAAATTATTATTAGGAAATTTAATTTGTTTCTACATTAGTTTAAGAATCTAAAGGGCAAAGGACCTTTTTGTCTGTTTTGATACAAAAATCCATTTTTCATCATACCATCACGTTAAACTACTGTTTTAAATACTCTCAACTGTGATAGGAACTAACCGTTACCAGGTGGGTTGTGTAAACTGTAATGTAAAAACTGGAAAAGTAGCTACCAGTAATGTTAAGGCGTATTTACAAACATACAAAATATAAACATGGTTGATTCAAATATGCCTGAATCTATATACTGTATTAAAAAGAGCAAATGAATTATCATTTGTTTTGTTAGTAAACAACAGAAATGTAACCATTGATAACACTATAATTTCAAAATTGTTTAACGTACTAACAAGCTTTAAAATATTAAATAAAAGGTGGTATGATGAAAAGTACTGTTCGTATGATGAAAAGTCCGTGATGAGACTTGTCCGAAAGTGCTCTATACCGGTACTCGATAGAATTCAATTACTCGGCTTCGCCTCGTAATTCAAACACTATCTCGTACCAATAACAGCCACTTTCCGGACTAGTAAAGAAATGTACTATTCCAAAGTTTTCCATGGTTCCAATGAGAAGCCTGAAGTTTTAATTGTCTACTTAATATGGTGAAAAAAATACTATTGACCCTATTATAGGTAGAACCAAATAACCTGGCCCAGTGTGTCCATAAGACTAATGTTAATTATATCATCGGGTTTGGACGGATCGCGCAACGTTCGTTGTCTAGTATTTTACAAGGTTTTAGACTTTTAAAAGTGACAAACCTTCTCAAAACAATAAAAGATAAAATTACAATAACTAAAGGCACAGTTCTCAAATCATGACTGAAATCAATTTAAAACCCCACGGAGACCGATAGTTTAGAACAAAACAATCTCTATTGTAGAATCAGCGCTTACGCAATGAGAATAAAATAATTAGTAATAATTTGTTGGCATAGATTAGAGTTAGTGTTAATTAGCATCACGGTTTAAATTAGTGTTAAATAATAACTTGCCGCTATGAATCGACGATGCTGCTTCATATCTCACAACAATCAGTGAACAACAGCATGCATAGTTTCATTGTTTAATCAGGTGCAACACTTTGAATCCACCTGTTCCTGTCAGTTAGTTGTGGAGGTGTTAGGAAACAAAATTATCTAAATACAATATAAAACAAAGTTGAGTCAGTTACGCCATTTACAACTGAAGAACAGAAGGGGTTTCCCATAAATCGTTCTAAGCAACAAACTTTCAAACGCGGAAAAATTCAGTGCAAAAGGTTTTACTGGACACGAGCTACATTGTGGTGTTTTTTAAGATATTTAAGTTGGCAGCCTCATTTTGCATGTCAAAGCTGGCGCAATTTGTGAGACTGCACAGACTTTCGGGGGAATAACTTTCTATTTGCCGGAAGATGGGACTCCCCCCTGGTCGTTGCTTTGTTGCTCGGCAACCAAAATTGCGTAAATAAAAGACTAAAAGTAAATATTGGAAAATGGAAGGGTAAGACCAGAAGGAATGTAGAACAGTGGATTATCCTTTATTTCAAAAATCAAGAAGCCAAGGACTGGAAAATTGTTGCTAAAAGAGGTGAATAAAATATAACGTTTTAAGCGACACCTTTGGACAACTTTTAGCAAAGTGATGTATCACGTTACGTAACAACATTACGTTTTTATACTTTTATATAAATAATTGATTAATAATTAGTTTTAATTTCGTTTATTTTGGCACTTATACATTCCCTGATGTTTTCTTCCAAAGCATAACAGTGGTCCGTCAGAGAACGTTCCAAACGCCAGATTGTTTAAATAAATAAATAAATAAATAAATAAATAAATAAATAAATAATAAATAAATAAATAAATAAATAAATAAATAAATAAATAAATAAATAAATAAATAAATAAATAAATAAGAATTTTATTGTCATTAAGCTTTACAGCAATAGACAAAGTCAAGACTACATACTACATTAAAACTAAGAACTTGGTTAACCCTATACTAAAATAAATTTTACAATATGTACAGATTTAACGGAAATAACCAAAATCATCCCTTACGAAACAACTAAACAAAAAAATTAGACAAAATGGAATACAATTAATTGTTTAAAGTAATATGTTGCAAACAGAGACTTCGAAGAAAATACGAAATACTTAACAAAAATACTTAACAAGATAACCTATATACATAATTAACACTAACTTTAACACAACTCAGTAAAAATTCAGAGGTGGAAATAAATTTCAGATAAGTACAAACAAATAACTTAACAGGCCAGGTAACATATCACATACAAAAATCTTCACACTCAAAAAATTCTTTAATGGAATAAAAAGGTAAATTTAACAAAAGGTTGTACAGTTTACTTTTGAACGTCTTTAAAGGTAAATCTGAAATGTTTGTAGGCAGTTTGTTGAACATTTTCAAACCAAGAATTTCATAACTGTTGTGACATTTTGACAGCCTATTGTATGGTATGTCTATGTGCTTACTATGTCTAGTGTTATAACCATGTATATCCTGTCTAAGATGATGTTCTGAGAGGTTATTTTTTGTATACATTAATACATTAAAAATATACAAGTTTATCACTGTTAAGCATCGTAATTTCACAAAGAGTGGTTTACAATGATCTAATTTATGAGCATCAGACATAATTCTAACAACTTTCTTTTGAAGAACTAATATATTTCCAATATGGCTACTGTTACCCCATAGCAAAATACCATATGAAATTATGCTTTGAAAGAATGCAAAATAAGCAGATCTAATGTAATTACAGGGTACATGATTTTTCAAACTTCTTATTAAAAATATAACTCTTGAAAGTTTGGCTGAAATATATGTAATGTGGGGTACCCATGATAATTTTTGGTCCATATGTACTCCTAAGAAATTAATACTGTATACATTATCAGTTACTGGTAAATCTCTGAGACTAAAAAATATTTCCTGAGTTTTACTTTCGTTCATTAAAAATCCATTGGCTCTAAACCATTTAGATGCAACAAAAAGAGTGTCTCGAGTTAAATTTTGAAGGTTTTTAAAATCTGGGCTTGCATTGAGAAAAGTAGTGTCATCTGCATAAAGTATTGTGTGACCATTCAAGTTTGAAGGAAGATCATTTATCATCAAAGTGAACAGCAGAGGGCCTAATACAGAGCCCTGAGGGACTCCATGACAAATATTGGCTATATCAGATGTTTCCCTACCAACACATACAACCTGTTTCCTATCTTTCAGAAATGAATTCATTAGCTCAACACTTGAACCACTAGAGCCATAAAACACTAACTTGAGAAGTAATTTTGAGTGGTCAACAATATCAAATGCTTTACTCAAGTCACAAAATGTAGCTTGAGCAAAACCCCCTGACTCAAAAACAGTATTTATACTTTTAACCAAGCACTCTATTGCATTTGTAGTGGATCGATGTTTTCTAAATCCAAATTGCTGACTACAAATTAAATTATTACTTTCTAGGTAGTGAGATATCTGATTATACATTACAGTTTCTAAAACTTTGGAAAAAATTGGAGTTATTGAAATTGGTCTATAGCTAGAGGGTGAACTTTTCTCCCCTTTTTTGAAAATGGGTACCACCCTTGAGATTTTGAGATTAACTGGAAAAACATTTTCTCTTAAACACTTATTAATACAGAAAGTTAATGGATCAATTATACTAAAAATAACATTTTTTAGTAAGTTGCTAGAAAACTCATAAATATCAGTACTGTCAGAGGGTTTGAACTTTTTTACAATACCTAAAATTACATCGGGTGAAACTTCTCTGAAATAGAACTTAGGCCTATCCGTTTTTCCTACAAAATTACTTTTACTTAAGAAATATGATACGGTTTCATTTGGTTTACAAATATTCCTCGATATTTCCTCAACAGATTGTACACAAAAATCGTTAAATTCATTTGGAGAGACACCTATAACAGTTTTCGACTTACTTTTTACTACTGTGTTAATAACTTTCCAAGCACTTTTACACCTTTGTTTAGAATTTTCAATACACTGTATGTTATGTGATTGTTTTGCCTTGTTAATAGCGGATTGATATTCTTTTCTTGCTTTAATATATAATAATCTGGATGAATCAGTCTTTAGGCACTTGTATATATCATAGTAAAACATTAAATAGTTCTTCATTTTAGCCAATTCAGGAGTGTACCATTTATTTTTAGATTTTTGTCTACCATAATTACCCTTACCTCTATTTAGCTTAAAACTAACATGACATTTTCTTTTTGGTATGTACATATTATAATTCATTGAGAAAATATGAACAAACCTTTCAAAAGTTTCACTAGCTGAAAAGTGGTTACTTTTGTCATAAAATATTTCCCAGTTTTCATTTATAAGTGCAGTCATGAAATTATTCAATTTATATTCATCAAATGGTCGAGAGACTACTATATTATTTTCAACTGAACTAATGGTATTGCAATCAGGATCAGGAATTTCCAGGTATAGTAAGTCATGGTCTGAATATGGAAATACAGTTACAATAGAAGAGACAATTGATAAGTCCATATTTGTTATAATGTTATCTAAACAGGCATTAGCCCTTGTTGGCAATGAGTTTGTGAAATTGAAATCAAACTGTCTAAGAAGATTTTTTAGTTCGACTGCACTTTTCTTATTACTTGTCATGTCAAAATCTGCGTTAAAATCACCACCAATAACGATATTGAATTTTTTCCATTGAGGCCTAGAAAAGTATAAAAACAAGTCTTCCATTCTATCTATAAAAATATCAACCAAACCGTCAGGGGATCTATAAATAGTTACAATTATCAATTTTAGCTTAGTTGAAAATATTCCTGTTACTTCAAAATGGAGTTCATTACATAAGTGATTCAGATCAAGTGTACAGAAAGTCTCAGCTATAGCCTTAGAGGCATATGTAGATACACCTCCATGGATATGGTTTTCCCTACAAAAACTGTTAATTAAACAATAATCATCTAATTTTTCAAATTGGATTTCCCCCTGTTTTAACCAACGTCATATCCCCCAAAAAACATGAAAAATGTTGTTAAATGCTTAATGCAAGTAAAAATTTAATATAATGCTACATTATGTTGTTATAATCAAATCAAATCAAATTCTCTTTATTCATATTACAGTATAAACAAGTGGTACATGAATAGTGTCTTAAAATAATCAATAATATTAAAAAACCTTCATAACAAAAAGTAAAATGTCTTGTCTCTTAAATAATTTAGAATTTCGATTTTATTTTTTTAAAGTCTGAAAAAGATGGGCTTGATATCTAAATTCATCGAAAGATTACCCATACAGCACATAACATCTATACAACGTCTATATAAGGGCTTGCAAGTTACATTAACGTCTAGGTCAATGTTCGTACATCTATTAGACATCTGCGATATCATGTCAAAAAGACATCTAACGCGGATGTCAAAATGGCATCAATTAGACGTTGTCGTACATGTATATGACGTCAACGTAATAACATTTATTAGACGATGTATAGACATCGCCGACATCGCCGAAGATAATAAACCAAGTATATAGTACAAATGAGTATAATTTTCGTCAATAAAAACAATATCGCTATAAACAGAATATCAATTAAACTTTTTTGAAATAAAAATGTAACGTCGTTATTTCCTTAATTATATTTTATTTCCTTAATGACTACAATAATAAAAAAAACTGAACATTTTTATTGGTTTGAATCCCAAATTAATCTGTTATTGTTTACCTCACTATGCCCACATAACAGGTTGTTTTTCGGCAAAGTTTCTTCAATTGCTGTTGGTCTGATAAAGCAACTTTTCACTAGCAAATTTGTCACACATTTGCAGTTCTTTGTCTAGGCAAAGCTGTTTCCTGATAGTTATGACAACTTGGCGGCAACTTAACATGAGTTTGCCATTTCACATATTCACCGTAGGTGGTGTTCACATAGAAAAATAATAATAATTATAATATTTTGGTTAGCACCATTGGATTCAGCTAAAAAAACAAATAATTTAGTACCTTGAATCATTTTCTATGTCCATTGGTTACTGGATACTGAAAGTGGTAAACACAGTACGTTGCCCCAATGTCAACCTTATAGGAATTAAGTAAAATTCTAGGCCTATATCTCGCTTATTTCTCAATATAATAAAACTTGGTTTGCGGCTTCATCTAGATGAGATTTAATGTCAAAACCAAGTCAAATATCGCTATGTTCGATTGAACCAAGCTCACACTACAGTGTAGTGTGGCCTTGATTGAACTATGTTCTTTTGCTTTAGAAATTAGCTGAGTATGCATATCTGCTGCAACGGGAGTATTTCACTTTCACGTTATTTTAAAATTTCATGTACACTTACCACATTACTCTTTTATTAAATAACTACTCGCATTGAGCTTATAATTACTTTACATCAATTTGAGTAGAATAGGATAGTATTTAAACAATTAGACGAGGTAAATTTTAGGTAAAAGGTTTTTGTCATTACACTTTTTAAAATAGTTGTTTACTCAAAAAATATTATTATAGTGTGAATGGGGAAAAAAGTGACAAGGAGGCACTTTATAACTCGTTCTCAGTCCTTAAAGGTTATCTCTGCCCTACATTTGGATCCTATAATGTTTACCACCAAAGCAGTAGTTAAGATGAGATTTTGCCATATGATTATTATCAGGTCCGGTGGTGTAGTGGATACAGGCTCAGCTTACGAAGGTAAAGGTCCCGGGTTCAAATCCTAACATAGGTCAACAGAATTTGCATTGTGGTAACGTGTGCAGAAACTATGTACAAATGCATATCCTTACTTAATTTTTTTTATACACTTTTTGGATTTTTTTATATATTTATAATTACAATTTTGTTATTCGTTACTTTTTATATGTTCATTGGATGTTCTGTAGATGTCAATATATGGATGTGTAATTAACATCTATTGGACATCTATTCTACATCCACGTAGAATGTTGATATAAGGTCGATAATGGTGACATTTGAACGTTGTAGGAATGTCTATTAGTCGTTAGACGTCTATAAAGGTCACGTTTAATAGACGTGTGTGGTTTAACATGAGGTACATCTATTAGACATCTAGTTGATGAGACTGTGCTATCTGGGTACATACGGTAGCTTTGTTCATAAGGAATTTTTTTAGCTTGCCTTAAAATTTGTTACTCAAAACTTCTGCTTTAATATCATTTGGCAGTTTATTAAACAGTTTTGAACCTGTATATTCTGGTTTCTTTTTGTAAAGCTCTAAATGGTGAGGACTGATGGTAGCAAGGCTTCCCCGATCCCTTTTGTGGGATATTGATGATTATCGCCAACCAACCCCAACTCCTGCAATCTTTTTTTACTAATAGGACAGTAGGTATAATAAATAGGGTATTAAAAAAAATATATATATATAGGGCCTATATATATATATATATATATATATATATATATATATATATATATATATACAGGGTTTTCATAAAATAATGGTGGGGTTTGAAAATTAAATAAAAAGAAAACGAGAAAAGTTACAAAAAACCTATTTATTTTGTTGAATTTTTGACATCAAAAAGATTTTATTCATAGCTAATAAACTCTAACATGGCCACAATTTCTTGCTCTACAGACATCCGGACGATGATCTGGTCTACCAGGCCTACTTTGCTTTTTAATTGACCCGGTGTTTAATGAACTGCTTACTCCAACGACGAATGTTATTTTCATGAGGTGAAGCTTTGTTAAATTAAATTTTCTTCTAAATGTCCGTTGTACTAGAGTCACTGACTTAAGTTCACCTAACAACAATACACACTCAGCCTTTTTTTGATCGGAAAACATGTTTGTAAAAAAAAAACACAACTTAAAGTTTATTTCGAAGAATAAGGTTAATGATTAGCACAACAATCAACACAGCTATTTTAATTCATGTAAACAAAACTGTTTAAGCTACCGGATGCAGGTGTACCATTATGAAATATTTAATTCGTCTTATAATAGTTCTACAGACAGTTAAAACCCCACCATTATTTTATGAAAACCCTGTATATATAAGTTCTAACCTTGAAACCGTAAATTTTAGGATTCAACTTTCAACGCTTGATTAATGGCATCTAGGCCTAGGTTTTTGTCGCTGAGAACGTTGTACAGAGGACCCCTTCATTTGATTTGTTAGCGTAAATTAGTGAAATGAAATGAAATATATCTTTATTGTCACATAACATCTCTTATGTCCAGCGCAGCAGGTGAAACAGGTGACATTGTCATATCATATTCTTAGCCTAAAAAATTATCTACATAATAATAAAAACCAAACTAGCAAAGAGTAAAATACAGAAATTACAATGGGATAATATTACTTATCCGTATTGTCAGTAAGATATTATGAAATTGAATAGTAATTTTTTTCAAGATCTTTTTTAAAAAAAGTTTAAAAATCTTTTTTAAATTTTTCTAGGTTATTAATATTTTTCAAATTAGCAGGCAGATTGTTGTAAAGTCTAAGTCTCATATAGTACGGTGACCTTTCAAACAGGCAGAGGCGATGTCTTGGATACTATAATTGATTTTTAAAATGTGTTTTGTATTGATGTTCATATTGATTTTCAATGTAATACTGATAGTGTTAGAATTAATCATTGTAAATTAGTGTTAAATAACTTGCCGCTATGAATCAACGATGCTGCTTCATACCTGCAACAATCAGTGAACAACATGCATTCATTGTTTAACCCGGTTCAGCACTTTGAATTCATCTGTTCCTGTCAGTTTGGTGTGGAGTTAGAAAACAAAATTATCTAAATATCTCACACTTTACATCAGTGATAATCTTAACTGGGACCACCATATAGACTCAATAGCATCAAGACTGACCTCTGTTCACTTGAATTGCAGGCTGCAGAAATTAGTCCGACTTGAAATTGCTCAAGGTCTACTGTGGTTGCTTCCATCTATATATTAATACGCAAGCGGTTTTCTTTTCACAGTCCAACCGCAGTAACGGCTGGGCGGATTTTAACGTTTGAGGTGTCAAATTAAAGGGACTTTTATGTAGATTTGTCAACAAGTCTCAGAATTTTAAAAAAGGGCGTCACTAAAGTACAGTAAAGGGCTGAAGTTTCGGAACAGTGGCGCTATTCATCGAAATTTGAGCAAGCTCAGTTCACTTTGTTTACAAACTGAACATATGGTCAAGCCTGTCAAGCTCTGAAATAGTTCTACAGGTAAACCACAGATTGCAGCACTTTATTTTTTTTCAAGAAAAGTTTTTGTTTTTCAAGCTGTTTTGGCTTTCAACAAAAAGATTTATTATGCAATTTAGGTTATGTTATGAAGTGTTTTTAAATGGCTTAAACATTGCAGTTCCCAGTTTTACAATGTAGTTTACAATATCCCAGTACATTTCAGCATAGTGTATTTTGAAGTTTTATTAACTTGAGCCAATTTATTTTTTGATATGGCGCGGTAATTATGCCAATAAGAAGAAGGCGAATATTGACCGATCGGAAGTAACACGATCACAACCGCCTACAATCACCCTCCCGATGTAACATTTGATGCTCCTTCCAACTTCAGATCAATGAACTTACAATGTTTTCATCGCGGTGGGTTGCATTTCAAGAATTAAAAGACTGGTAGAGATAGTGCGTCATTTACACGTTGTTGCCACAAAGGAAAGGATCCCTACAAAGACAGCCGCCGTTCCCTATGATTCCGGTTTGGCGATAACTATCAACAAGGTGCAGGAGCAGTCCCTAAACAAATGAGGTCTAAGCTCACGACGCCAGTGTTTGCTCTCGGTCAGCTACATGTTGCTGTAAAGCAGAGCTCGATCTTTTGCCGGTATTAAAATATACATTTCAGAATAAAGAGAACATGGAAAATGAAAGTGTTTCCCAAAAAGTCGTTGTCCGGAAAATCTTGCAGTAAATCAAATGAACTTTTAGAGTTTCAATGGTTTAGCCATAATTTTGCTATTGAATTTAGCCCTTTGATTAAATTTCAAAAGTATACAAGTAGGCGTTTATTCTTCTTTCTTTTCCTATATGATTTTTTGCTCGATTTCGAGCTACGTGTTATCTAGTAGTGTCTTATCATATGGGATCATGTTTTTATTTGGGTAGAAGTCCCATTGCTAAGAGGGACTTTCTGCTATAGAAGCGCATTGTAAGGAGAACGTGTGGAGTACATCGCCCAGCACACTGTCAGCCCTTATTCATAGAACTAGGAATACTGATTCTCCTCTGTTTATCATGGAATCTGCTTTACATCCAAGAAAACATCCTGATGTCTTTAGAGCCAATAACTAAGTTCATCAGTATAACACTAGATCGAAGGGTCAGAAATGTATACGTCCCTCAGATAAATTCTGCGCTAGCTGAGAAAAGTCCTCATTATAGTAGGTTCAAATTTACAAGAAACTTCCCAAACACAGAAGAATTATTGTATCAAGAAATTTAAATTGAAACTGAAGAGTCACTTGTGTGAAAAGACCTGTTATGGTGTTAAACAAATGTTGGCCTAATTATAGATCCTGACGACCAAGTTGCATATGCGATACAAGTGGGACTCTGCCAAGTAACTACTAACTACTTTCGCCAAGTATAAGTATATATATAACAAAGTCGGGTCGGTTACACCATTTACTAATCAAGAACGGCCGAACCAATGTTAATGAATTGTGATCTCTGGGATTCGTCTCTGCCCCCCGGGTAACACATATAGGCATATTCAGTTTTGCATTTAACCTTAGGGCTAAACCCCACTGGCCTGTAAAGTTTGTATGTTGCATAGCTTGTGAAGAAAATACGAGATTCATTTTTATATGCATACATCGATTTTAATATATTTTAAACAGCTGATTATGTGTTGCTTATTGCAGTTGACAACTAACGTCATTGAGCGTCATTGTCAGCAGTCTCATTTTGTCTTTGATTACTTTGAAACAGTGTATAAACGTTACCGGTTGATTTCTTTTGTTTTGTGCAAGAGCAGTTAACTCATAGTACCGGGGACCGAGCTTTGCTCGGGTTTAACAAAACCAAACCGGCTGATTCAGCTGTTTTAGTTAAAATTGTCCATAACTATAACATGAGCCCCCATGAAAATTTTCCTTCAGATCTGATGAAAAAAAACATCAGACCTGATCAGAAATACCATCAGAACTGATCATTCCTGGTCAGTTCTGTTTCAACAGTTTCAAACAGCGTCAGCTGAAATGTAACTTTTAAACTTAACAGCAGAGAACGAAAGAGAGGGAACGGGTACAGTGTATGTCGTTCGCTCTCGCTGTTGCCCGCACTGCCTCGCGGTGGACCGCCTAAGTTAAAAACAATTGTAAGAATTTTTACATAAGACCTGCGCTTTTTAACCAAAATCCTTACTGTTTTTAACAATAAAAAACTCAAATAAGCTGTTTATTTTTGTTTGTGTATCTCGTAGAGCTTTCTTCCCAAGTTTTTTGTAATTTCTTGTTGATTAATGACTTGAAGGTTATGTTTAGTGGATAACATGTTTGCTGCATCTGAAAAAAGGATGTTGAAGATAATTTTAAAGGGATATTACATGACAAATCAACACAGTCATTTTACTTCACCATCTCAAAATGTTATTAGGATTGGTACCAAATCAGCCATTTAGCCATGAAATTAGCTTTAATCAGTCATTTTGTAACAAATTTCTCATTCAAAAACCAGTTTTACACATAAAATTATAATTCACACGCTTCAATACAATTACAAAACAATTAAGTATAGCCTATTAAATTATTGTTCCTTTGGTCCCCGGGTCATTCCAAGTCAAATCATCCAGAAAATAAAGGATTTGTAACCAACCATCTAAGAATTTGATGAAACTTGATGATTTTGTTCTTTTCACATGCCTATGGAAGAATACCAAATTTTAGCTTCATATCTCAAACGGTTTTTTTCTTGCAGACATTTGAAATTTGTAAAAATCTGTCGTTTCTGTTGATCCTGAGCTCCAAGATAAACTTGCATAGCTTAAGAAAAAAAATTTGTATCTTTGCCATTTTTAATCCAACTGTTATGAAAATTTGCAGTAATATTAAGTAAAGTGTGCTAAATCCAGAAAAAAATAAATCATAATTATCTTTCTATACTGTGTGTCCCAAAAGTCCCGGACCGGTTCAATATCTTTTAAAATTAGCCAGATATCAAAACAATATTTTGCATACCTTTTAGTACTAAAAAAAAACTACTTATTGATGTATGTGTCATTTCTGCCCCTGCCCCAAAAATTGGATTTTTGGGGGTTAGCCCCAAAATTTTAAATGTAAACCCCCATCGTGCGACTGCTTATTTTAAAGGGCTTGTTAAAACAAACACAATTCCGCAAACCGGAGGTCGATATCATGCTCCAGTCCAAAATGGCGGCCATTCAAAAATTTTAAAATGCCATGCGTCAGTCAATTAAAATTGAGTATTTTTCTGTGTTCAGCAATTCACATTTAAATCGAATAAGAACTACCAGAACACATTAAAAATTAATATCTCCTAAAGGCAAATTGACAATCATGTAAACTTTTTTTTAAATTTATCTACATTAAACAGATGCAGCAACAAAACACATGGCTTTTTGCATGCTTTGTAAATTAAAAAATCTTTTTAAAAATGTCCAAATAAAAACAAGTTTTTTGAATTTTTTAAATGGAAGAATTTTAAAAATCTAATTTTGGTTTGCACCATTAAATTCAGCTTGAAAAAACAAATATTTTTGTACTTTGAATGTTTGTTCTATGTCTACTGGTTGCTGAGATATTGATTGTTGTTAATACGTTACGTTGTTCAATGTTAACCTTATGGAAAATAAATAAAACTCAATATCTCACTTATTTTTCAACTTATCACAATAAAATTTGGTATATAGCATCTCCTATTTGACTTTTCTTTGATGTTGGCTAAAAACATAAACAATTTCCATTCCTATGTCAGCAATCCTGTATACTCATAGAAACGGAGTGTTAGCTTATCGTAGCAAAAAATAAGCAATTTTGCTGCCTTGGGAAAGCAAAAAATAGTTGATTTTCAATGAACCCACACCCCAAATTTTATTATGATAAGTTGGAAAACAAGCGAGATATTGAGTTTTATTTATTTTAGTAAAGAAATAATAGTATATTTCACTACTAGTCTCGAAAGTAGCCCGTTTTGGGACAAGATAGTGTTATACATGCGAGGCGTCAAGCCTCGCATGTAAAACACTATCGAGCCCCGAAATGGGACTTTTGTGATGAGTTTTGAACAATTCATTTCATTATGATGCAAATAAGTAACCAAACTTGTAATAAAAAATCATCCAACATTTCATAATTTAGTCATTTCTCTAAAAGCAAACACAATAGGGCTGAACTGTCTATTTTAGTTTAGAGTCAGATGGTTGAACTGTCAAAACTGGAACTTCGTTTGTTTGGGTACGGCAAAATTTTGTTTGGGTACGGAAATGCAAAGTTTGGGTAACGAAAAATCTGCTGATCATTATTTCTTTTGATGTAAGGAAATCGAGGGTTTTCGTAGATCTCAGCTGTACGGTAACGGGCAATTTTCGTATACAGAGTGATGAAAAATGCTTTCTGAGGTCATAAATACGTTAAGTCAGTTTAAACTGTTTTTTTGCAGTCAAATATACGGTATTGCTATAAGGAACTTAAAGTTTCACCTAAATTTATTTTGAATTGCTGTTTTAGTAAGTAGACTTCTTGGCAGGTTACCTGTGTTAGTTAACACTGGGTTTGCAAATTATCGTGGCCTATTTATATACAATTCACATTTATAGTTTTTCACTCCATGAAGAAAGCTTGTAGTTACAATACACGCTTGCTTACCTACATTAAATGCAAATTAGTTAAAAATTAGCAAAAATGTCTAAATACCAAGAATATTTTCTACCTAACATTATTTGTCAACCTCGGAACATCATATCGTCCAAGAGAAAACAAAACTTTGTATCATTATAGCCTACCATAGTTTTTTAAAATTCCTTTCACACCACATGAGAATTTCCGCAGATTGATGAAACATCCAAATGAAAATAATCTTTAGTGTAACATCGATTCAAAAATTATGAGCCAATAAGGAATCTGAAGAGTGTTATAGAGTTTTCCGTGCGCTGATCATAAAACATCATAAGAAATATAAGACAAAAAGGAATCATAAGACACCCACAGAAAGCAATACTAAAAACCTACCTGAATTTTTTCTCCTTAAGTTGTGTTTTGAAGCCAATCCATAGACTGAATCGATTCTCACAATTTCTCCAAAAAGCCTAGAAACTTGTAATGTTTTCTTGGTGTTAAAAATGTAACAGCAAGCTCCTTCCTAAAAGAAACACAAAAAAAACAAAAAATTACGAAATAAACAAACATTATTAAATTGCAGATAAACAAATGTAAATTGCTTGAAGGCTACTTCAATATTTAAAAAGTTAAGTTGGCTAAGGTACTCATTACCAACGTTTCCAAATAGGCGGGTGCAGTTTTGTCAGCGGTCTAAATTTTATTGGAAATAGGCTATCAATCTGAAACTTTTATACGTCTGTAACCGAAATTAAGATCATTCGATTTCATCGAGAACAAATCAAGACACTTCAAAACATCAATTATCTAACCTAAATAAACAAAACAATGTAATCAAAAGCATTAAGGTGGAGTCTGATAAGGTCTCACCTGATGGGCCTACCCAATCAGAGTATATTTAAGTTAGGCCTTTGATAAGTGCTAGTGACGGGCAAAAATAAACAGTAGAAGTAAAATAGGTAATTTGCATTAGCAGAACGAAATATAATCAGAGGTTATACAGTTGGTGCGTTTCGTCTTGAGCTTTGGCCTATTCCGTTGCCGAAGCTGTCAAACATTATTTATTTATTCTTAATGATCTGGGGCAATAAATAATGAAAAATTAATCTCAACAAATATTAAATGTGATTAAGTACAAATTACAGTAAATAGGTATATAGACAGCTATTAAAAAATGTTAACATGTCAATTTAACTTTAGGTATCAGCTGTAGTGTTCTGAAGATATTCACTCCACTCCAACCGCTTCAGATGTAGGCCTAAACGGTTCCCATAGCTCAAGATAAAACGCCCAAACTGTATCCAACAAGAAGTTAAAAATTTGGTAATAAGGCTGAGGCATACCTAGTTAGGGGGTACGAGTTTCATAGCCTATCTGATCTTCTGTCGTTTGTTCCTATAGCAGACGATTCAACATCTGATTTTCTAAGAAACAATATCGAACGATCTACCAATAGTCAAAGTTCGATGTACCGTCTGCTGGACAGAACTTAACATCCGATTCCATTGTATTTGATATAGATTGATTTGTTACTTTACGAAAATATATTTATCGATAATATTTTAGTACAAGATGGCACATGATGAGAAATAAGGTAGTAAGTTGTGTTTAGTTAGTTAATTATAGTTAGTAACGTTTTAAATTAGTTCTTATATTAGGCCTATGTTTAGTATAATTTTAGTTTTTTTTTATTTACGTTTGGTATGGTTGGTTGTTTGTGAGAGAATCAAATGATATAGGTAGGCCTAGATATAATTAACAATGGTTTTGGTATTAGTTTGTTATCGGAGTTTCTTCACTAGCCTACTGACAGTTGTTTGTTGAAACAGTACATCAGTTGAGTTAAACACGATAGGTTGATAGTTAATATCGGATAACCAAAATCTGAACTGAGTACCGAAAACAAAACTGATCTTTGCCCATGTTAAATCCTATTGAGAATTTCAGTTACCAAACCTATAAGCATTAAAGGTAAACAATGACAATAAACATTAACCTAGAAGATTAGATATGAAACTCGTACCGAATTATCACATGGGAGTGTTTTGGAAAAGGCTAGGAGAGTTGTTATGATATGCATAATTACCAAACTTGTATCAACTAATCAGAACAACTATAATGGAATGCTGAAAGTTGAGGTTAGGTTATCTTGATTTCACAATACATGACTAAATAAATATCCAAAGTATAAACTTACCAAGAACGATGAAAGCCCGTAGTAGGGTTAACTCATTGTGTCGTAGTTACTTGAAGACCGCAATTAAGTCTAAACTTCCAATTTAAAACCTTAAAAGCCATTATGACTTTAACTGAAACTGAGGCCAACGGCGTCTCACTCCACACTCCACACGGCCACACTCTACTCTGGCTCCAGTTCAGTCCAGTCCACCGCACTGACCGCACCGCACCGGTTAACGTTGCGGCGTCGCGCGTCGTCTGAAGAGAGGTTTTGTCTTGACACAATTCACGCATCATGCTAGTGTTGTCACTTATGGCCCATATTATTTTGGCAGGGTGATTGTATTAATTTGAAATAATTGCTTATATTGTGTCAGGCATTTTTTAAAATAGTAAACTATTATAAAACATATTAAGTATACCGTAACGAATAACAATTTAACAAATAGTGTAATAATTTTATATAAATAATTCATAACATAATTTATAAATCCGTTAAATTTTTAAAAATTATTTTTTATATTTTTGAATTTAAGTTTGGACTAAATAAACGATTACTGTAGAATTTGTGTATTTTTTTACACCGAGGATGATAGTTTTTTATAAGCGCACAAGACTTGTTAATCAAAACGTATAAAGATCGAAATGAATAAACAACAAAATAAAAAAATATGAATAATAAAACGTTATATTTCTTATTTAATTTGATTTTATATATACTTTTGATTCATATTTTTCATGTGAAAATAACGTTTTTAATTTACTACATTTTTCACTTTTCATTTTTTCATCATTTTCACGTGAAAAATATGTTTCACTTTTTACTTTTACGTTTTTTTACTTTTTTACGTGAAAATAACGTTATTTTTACATTGTGTGCTGACTGGGTCATAAATTAATTATTGAATAAAAATATTCTTCGAACATTAGGTACCTCGTGTATGAAAACATATATCTTTGAAGCTGTTTTCTTCTAAACCAAACAATTTTCAATTTAATATTTTATCGACATATATAGGAATATTAAGACATGACTTCAAATACTTATTAGTTCGCATACCTTAATGTGTTGGGATTATGTCAGATCATATGATACCATATTCATGACCAAGCCTGATCCGTCCTGATCATGTTGAAATCAGCCCTAATCAGACTTCATTAGTTGGGATCAGACCTGATTGGGTTCAGGAAGAAATGCATCAGATCTGATTGGGTTCAGGATGAAATGCATCAGACCTAATTGGGTTTAGGATCAGACCTGATTAGGTCTGATTATATCAGATCAGACATGGTCAGATCTGATCGTGTTCAGGAATTAACACATCAGACCTGATTGGATTCAGGATCAAACTTGATCGGACCTGATGAGATCTGATTGTATCTGATCGGTCTTGATCAGATCTGATCAGATTCAGGAATTGACATAGCAGACCTGATTGGATTCAGGATCAAACTTGATCAGACTTGATTGGATTCAGGATCATACTTGGTCAGACCTGATCAGGCCTGATTATGTCAAATCAGACCTGGTCAGACCTGACTGGTTTATGATCAGATCTGATATATTCCTGTACAGATCTGATCAGACCTGATTTAAAATTTTCATGGGGGAGCGCTTATAAGTATAACAATGTTTGAGCATGGTATCAATGCCTTTATACAGCCATGACTTCAGCTTTTCTATTCTAGCAAAAAGGAGTTGATTCGGTCTCGTTCAACACTGATAAAAATATCAACGACGTAGGCCTACTATTGTAATAACACAGCAGGGAAGTGCTGTTGAAGTTGGTCGTTATATTTTCTGTCGCTTCGTTGGAGTACAGCTGTCTTGCGATTGCTGGTCGGGACGCAAAGTGACTCTTCACGAATCCAAGTTTTGTTATCTTAGAGCGACGGTTGGCACTGCAGTTGGCAGCCTGCAGTTGGCACTATGTTGGTCGATAACCTCAAGTCTACTTTCCCCAAGTCTGAGTGGGTAAAAGAGAGATACGAAAATGGCTCGATGTGGTTGTCTGTACTGCTCATGGTGAACAGTTGTTTTCCTAGTTCTTTCACGACACGGTCGAAATCCAGATAGTTCGGCGTTGAGCGTAACAACGGGTGATATTTCATTTGACGTTGTATCGTTGTTTCTGTTTGGGTCGGGGCCGGTGGTGCGAGAACCAAATTGACTTTCGGTGGCTGAATTCCTGTAGCGTCACCCGGCGGCTCGAGCTTTTTCTTCTTATATGACTTCGTGCACCATCATCAACGCTTGGGCAGATTGGTTATCCTGCCGCAGGATTCCCTCGAGTAACTGTATCAATTCTAAGTTCATGTCGGCGTTAGCAAAAATTTGTTTGTAGATGGCATCGGTGGTGCCGAGAAAAATCATCTCCCGGTTGCAAGGTCGTTCGCACTCTCCTTGTACATCTTGCGTCGGCTGAGCGGCGATTTTCAGCGTTGTTGGCGGGTGAGCAGCGCAAGTTCTTTTGGGAAACTTGACGGCTTGTATTCTTGTATTATTTCCCGTGTAGATACTAATCATTTTTATTTTTAAAAATTACCCTTGAAATCATTTAACACTAATCCGAACAAAATCAAACCAAACTATATCTAGAATAAATATTCCTTCAAACAATTAATTCAAAATAACCTTTAAACAGTTTAAAATTAGTTATTTACAAATCAAATGATTTGTCTAACCTGCATATTAAATTAAAACAATCTGAATCAGCTGTTTTGGTTAAAATCAACAACAAAAATGCCTATGACGATGGGCTCTTGAAAAGGCACTTGAATGGGCACTTTGAAAGGCTGCAGGACACAAACCGGATTTTTCCCAGATTTGAGACCAGTTCCAATAGATATCTGTGGCCTAAAAACCCAAATTTTACAAAAAAAATCAAAAATCCTAGGACGAAATAAAAATTTTGCCCGTACAAACATTGCTTGTTTTAGAGTTTAGGTTATAATAGTGTGTGGGTATTAGGGGAAGGTCGGCAGGTATCGGACACCTTAGCTTTTTTTTGACTACTCAGTTTAAGGATGACGATAAGTAACCACCAAATGCGTAAAATAATACTTCAGTATTTGATTTGCAATTAGTTTAAATTATTTATGATAATAACAATAACAACATATTATTTCTTAACAAAGATTACCTGTTTACAAAATGCGACTTTCAATTTATGGAGGGTGGTATCGGACAGACCTAAAAATAGTACTAAATTTAGGTTTGGTCGATATTAAATCATACAATTTAATACATTAAGAATGTATTTATTTCCTAAATGATTTTTCTCTGATGATTTCTTTATTTCCTAAATGATTGCTCCTCGGTACATTAAACCTCTCATTTGCAGTCCGTATTGTAATGAGCCTAATTTGTAGGGGGGTAATATTCAGCTCATTGGTATGACCCATACGAGTAACTAGGCTAAGGTTGCCTGGTGCACGTCGTAAACCTATAGGGCACTGCGAGCTTCTAGGCCTAGGCTTAGGCTTAACCTGTCAGGCCATAATTGGTGTTGTCACTATCTATAAACACCACGAGAACACTTAGGAAAGCTGGTAGGATTGAGAAAACGACACATCTTGAAGGGTGGCAAGAGTAAACCTTTGTTGTCGTTGGGTGATCCTAGGCCCTAGTCTGCCGCTATCTGGGTAGCGTCGTTTGGGTGATAAGTGTTGGCCTCGGACGTGATATATGGGAATAACTCCGAATAAACACTTAATTAAACTCAACTTCACATCGCTGCCTACGTACTTAGCGCATATCGCCTGTGTTGATCGTCTGATATTGTGAAACACGGTGTTGATAAACAACGAACATAACCTGAACGCGGATCGTCACGACTGCGTTCTGCAGACGACGACAGAGCCTGCGCTGTTTCTTCTTCTGCTCGCCGAGCGCGCCAAACTGTTTTCTGGCGGACACTCAGGAAAAAAGGGCAGCCCGGAAGAGCTTTTTTCGATCCTGTAACCAGCTTCACGTCGACAGCTGGTGGGTTTTCCCAGCGGAAAGTGAACTCAACGTGGTCTTGATAAGAAACCTCACTTGTCGGTGTTCTGTCAAAGTGCCCGGTGCTGTCAGTTTTCGCGTACGAAGTTCTTCCCTTCTTTTGTGCGATTTCGTAGTGTGGAAAGCAGCGAACCAGTCGTCTTCCAATACCTATTAGGTGTTAAAGGTACGACAACGTCTTCCTTATTAGGTTCTATTTAGTTTAAACGCTAGTTTTCGGACTTAGTGTTGAATTCGTCCCAGATAGGGTCGAGCCCTATTCTCCTCACACTACGGCTGTAACCGAGACTAATTAGTTTAATTGTCTCGGTGCCGACGTGTATTGTTTTTTAAAGTAAGACTATTTTTCTAAATTCAATTTAACCAATTTAAAGTTGCAGTGATTAGTGATTTTGCTGAGTTGGTTCAGTCTTACTTGCTAGTTTTCCTGCTGTTGTAACAGGCTTAGTCTTGTAAAAACCTGCTGTGCAACAGGAGTGTAAGGTCTGTCCTGCTCCTGTAATTACTGGTCGCTAGTGAAATAGTCTAATGTTGTTTCTTGATTAGGGTAAACATTAACTATGGGTAACTAGTGTTAACTCTGAACATCTCACAGAGCTAGGGAAAACAGCAGAGGGCATTTTACTTAGAAGGTGTTTCCAGATTTAGTCTGGCCTAAGTTGAATGTCATCTAGGTTGAATATAACTGAGCTCTCATATTTGAATATCTGATAACTACTGTGATTTCGATCCTCGACCCCTGGAATCATCCCAGCGACCGAGCTGAGCGATTCCAAGGCATCTGACAACCCGTGACGTGATTTCCTGCGGTTCGGTGTACGAGTGTAACCGATCGTCTTTTCTCTCACCAGGAAATATCCGTCACAAACATGGCGCCCGAAGGCAGGGACTAGTGATTGATATCTAGTCGTATCATAACAGTAGTGTGTGTTAGATTGAGAGCTCGGTGACAGGTACAGTAACCAATTTTTATAACGGTGTTATCGTATACCTGCTCATTGAATATTTCAACTAGTTATAATACTGGTGTGGCCTTTTTGAGTTTTCATTGGTAAATTGTGGTTTTATTTAGTACAAAAATAAATAAATAAAACTTATAGGCCTAGTCTGAATTTATTCTGAATTTATTGGGTTAGTTCAAATATTGGTTTTGGTGAATTATTTGAATTATTTTGACATCAACCGATATGCCGAACGACCCGCCGGTCACGACTGTGGCATCTACGCTGCAACAGTCGATAGCAACCACACAGGTCATGGACCTAGTGGTGACATGCTCAGGCGCGCCCACTTCAACCACCTCATCGGTGGCGTTCACAACCGCTGTGACCACAACAGCGGTGATAGCGCCCAAGACTCCCCGGTGGATGATCCTCGTGTTGGATGGATACACGAGTTGCCGCGAACTGAGCTTGAGACGGAGATGACTCGCCATGGTTTATCTGTGGAGGGCTCTGTGTCGGAGCTTCGTAAGCGCTTCAGGGATTATTGGAGGAGCGTGCCTGTAACCGACATGTCGCAGTTGAGACAATCGGTGGTGACTCGACCCGAGGAAGCGGAATTTGATGCTCGGCCTACACGGTCCCAGAGGGTCCCCCCGCCATGGCAACCGTTGGATACGGTGTACGCGGGTGGATATGGACCGCGTCTTCCGGCAACTTTGACTTACAGTCAAATGGGTCCGAGGCCTTCAACCGCTCTTGGTGACTGGCAACCATTCGCGGTGACACGCCCAGTGCCGAGGGTAACCATTGACCCCCCATCTCCAGTGGTCTACTCAGCGGCTACTGATTACCAACCAGGGTCTGTCTGGACTTCTGGTGCGCATGCTGGTGCACTCGGCCAGTGGCCAGTTCCAACTGATGGAAACTATTTTCGGTCGACATCAGTTGGTGTACCCCTCACTATGGCTGGCCTGGACTTGACCCATCGGGATTCCCAGAGGGCGGCATCGGCCCAGCAGCCACCTCAACGTCCCGACTACTTGGCTGTTAACCCGTATGCGGGTGAGCCTGATGACGTCCGGAAGATTTTGGGACTGTCACCGAATGCGGACTCTGGTTATGTCCGACGGACATTATCCACGCTGGTGCAGGCCTTAGGGCAGTTGGAAGAAAACCAGCACCGCGCCCACTCAGAGCCGGTTATGCAGCGCAACCCGTACATGGTTGGAGTTGAACGGGCCACTCAGGCCATAAACTCCGGATACGTCCCTCAGTCCCGGATATCCGACCCGTATAGACCAGCGGATTACCGCAAACCTGGTCATGCTGACCCAGAGCTGGACCGCCGAGCTTCTGACGTTGCTAAAACGTCTTCTGCCCTCTGCGACAAGGTCAGGAAGTGGAATCTGCGGTTTGACGGAAAACGGGATGCCGTCTCTTTTCTGGAGCGACTGGAGGAACTCCGGGAGGCGTATTCCCTGACCTCGGAGGATGTATTGAAGGCAATGCCTCAGCTCCTCCATGGCCAGGCCCTACTCTGGTATCGGAATAACAAGGACTTGTGGACCTCGTTCTCCGAATTCCAGCGTATGTTTGAGGTCCAGTTCTTTCCTCCGGGTTATCGTCGTAACCTAGACGAAGAAATCCGCAAACGGACGCAGGGTGAGACCGAGGCATGCCGAGACTTCGTGACCTCGCTTACAACCCTGATTCGTAGGAGTGGGGAGTTTAGTAACCAGCAGAAGTTGGACCTGGTGTACAAAAACATGCGCCCCGAATATAAATTTATGATTCGGCGTCGGGACTTCTCCTCCTTGGCTGAGCTCCTCGCACGAGCTGAGGAGTTTGAAGAAGCCGTGCGCGAGCGGAAGACTTTCCGTCCCCCTCCTCCAGTCTCTCAGGCGCTGGTGCCCGAGACCGCTTACTCTGGTCGGCGGAAGGGTGAAAATTCCCTGGACGTCGCTGCGGTGAATGATGTGTTGCCTCTCATGGGGCAGCCGCAACCGCAACCTGTGAACCAGCTGCCTCAAAATAGCGTTGTGAGCCCAGGCCGGGTGGCGAACCCGCGAGGCAAGGATAAACGCGTCGGCTGGTCTGATCAGCGACAGAGGCGCGACCGATCTCCAAGTCCACGCAGGGCGTCTCCAACCACTTCCCCTGGGGCTCGAAACGAGCGGTCACGGCAGTGGAAATGCTGGAACTGCCAAGCGGAAGGACATGGCTTCCGCCAGTGCCCGCAACCGAAGGGCAAGTGGTGCGCCCGGTGCAAACGAGCAGGTGTCTCAACCTCTCGTTGTGATTGTCGGTCGGGAAACGCCGAGCGGACTCAGGAGTCCGGAGGTCCCCTGAGCCCACAGCGCCCCAACGCCGAACAACCTCCGAGGAGTGGTCGAAGTGGCTCAAAACGATAGTCACTTTCGACTTTGGTACGACCGAGCAGCGTGGAGTCTCCGACATACGTCCTTTCATCGACGTGAGGCTGCTCGATCGGAACTTCCGAGCCCTGTTGGACACTGGGGCTGTTGTAAACCTCATTGGGGACGAGGTTGAGCGGTATCTCCGCGAATGTGGTGTCAAACCCGAGGAGGCCAATGCGGAGCTGAAAATGGTGGATGGTACTCGCTGTCGAGTCCGAGCGAGGTACTTCCTACCAGCTGCCATCTTGGGTGAGGACTGTATACTGGGAGTATACTATGTCCCGAACCTGAGCACGGATGTTGTTTTGGGTATGAGGTGTATCACTGACCATAACCTCATACAAATAAACATCACTCGTGATGTCGAGGCAGATTGCTTGGAGCCGATGGCCTGTGCTTCTGGCACCTTGAAGCCCCTGTCTAGCGAGGAGGATCAATGCCTCCAGTCCTTCCTTCAGGAGGAGCTTCCTCTGTTTGATGCTGTTGTCGGGCGGACTGCGTTGATCGAACATGTGATTCGACTGAAAGAAAACGCAGTCCCAATCAAACAGCGGCATTATCCCCGTAACCCTGCGATGCAAGCGATCATCAATGAGGAGGTAGCTACGATGCTTCGGGATGGTGTGATAGAACCATCGGAGAGCCCTTGGAGCTCTCCCATCGTACTCATCAAGAAATCGACCGGCAAGTATCGCTTCTGCATCGACATGCGCAGGGTGAATGACTCGTCGATCAAGGATGCGTATCCTCTCCCCAGGATCAATGCCATCCTTGAGAAACTCAGGCAAGCCAAGTACATCAGTACCTTGGACCTCAAGCAAGGTTATTGGCAAGTACCTCTGGCTAAGGAGAGTCGCCCAATCACGGCCTTTACGGTCCCCGGCATGGGCCTCTTCCAGTTCAAGGTCATGCCGTTTGGCTTGCACTCGGCTGGTGCGACCTTCCAGCGTCTGCTTGACCGCGTCATTGGGCCTGAGTTGGAGCCGAAAGCTTTCGCTTACCTCGACGACTTGGTGATAGTATCCTCTACATTTGAGGAGCACCTCGAGCTTCTCAGGGTTGTGTTCCGCCGGCTGCGAGACGCCGGGCTTCGTTTAAACCCTGAGAAATGCCACTTCGCTCGGAGAGAGCTCAAGTACCTCGGCCACGTTGTCAGCGCCGAGGGAATCTCGACCGACCCGGAGAAGGTCAGAGCGATCCAGGACTTCCCCGTTCCTACGAATGTCAAGGCACTTCGTAGCTTCCTCGGACTTGCCTCCTGGTATCGGCGCTTCGTCGAGAGGTTCGCTTCTGTCTCTGCTCCACTGCGTGGCTTGCTCAAGAAGAACGCCAAGTGGGTTTGGGGTGAGGAACAAACCAAGGCGTTTGACGATCTCAAGCTTGCCTTGAGCACCGCTCCTGTTCTCGCCTGCCCGGACTTTGCTGAAACGTTCGTGCTGCAGGTCGATGCGTCAAACACAGGCCTTGGTGCGGCTCTCACTCAGCGTCAAAACGACCGGGAAGTGGTCGTTGCCTACGCTAGTCGTCTTCTGTCTGACGCAGAGCAGAACTACACGACGACAGAGAAGGAGTGTCTCGCCCTTGTGTTCGCTGTTCGAAAGTTCAAGGCGTACCTTGAGGGGTACCATTTCGTGGCAATAACCGACCACGTCGCGCTTAAGTGGCTCCTGAAACTTCATGAGCCCAGCGGACGTTTGGCTCGGTGGGTCATGGAACTTCAACAGTTCGACTTCGAGGTCAGATACCGCAAGGGGACCTTGAACCGTGTAGCGGATGCTCTTTCGCGGCAACCTGTCCCTGACATCCCCCAGGAGTCTCCTGTGAACCTGAATACGTTCGAGGTTGGAGTCCTGACGAGACAAGGTGCGAGAGAGCAGCTACGACGGCAGAATGAAACCGTTGAGGAGGTGATCCCTGAACCTCACGACGGTGATCTTGGTGAGGCAGTTGGTGATGATACCGAACGAGAATTGCCGGGAACCAACGACGCTTGGTACGGTCGAATGCGGGAGTTGGTCAATAAACACCCGCGTCGATATCCTCGATACCAGGTCCGATCAGGCACTTTGTATCGGGCCCTGGTGAAGAAGAATCGACCGACGACCTGGCGTATGTGCGTGCCGAGCGATAAGATCTCGGAGGTGCTGCACGAGAACCACGACACGGCGACGGCCGGTCACCTTGGGGTGAAGAAAACTCTGGCGAGAGTTGGTGCGGAATACTTTTGGCCGAACTGGCGACGAGACGTAAAGTCGTATGTAAGGTCCTGTGCTCAGTGCCAGGCTTACAAAGTCTCCCAAGCCAAACCGGCAGGTAAAATGTATTTCCGGCAACCCCAAGGCCCTTGGTACGTGGTGTCAGCTGACCTCATAGGTCCATTGCCTCGCTCCCAGCGTTCCCAGCGATTCCTCTTGGTTGTGCAGGATACGTTCAGCAAGTGGACCGAGCTCGCTGCGCTTCCCTCTGCAACCGCTCATAATGTGGTGACGAGGCTGAAGTCCATCCTGCTGCGCCATGGGGCTCCCGATGTGCTCATCACCGACAATGGCACGCAGTTTGTCTCAAACCTGGTTCGCAACCTGGCGGCGGAATGGGGAGTCACTCTGCGGACGACTGCCCCCTACAGCCCGCAATCGAACCCGGTGGAAAGGCAGAACCGAGTGGTGAAGACTATGATTGCCCAGTTCGTGAAGGACAATCATAAGTCTTGGGATAACCACTTGGGCGAGTTCATGTACGCACTCAACACAGCGGTACATGACTCGACGGGGTTCACTCCAGCGATGCTCTGTTTCGGTCGAGAGCTGAGACCTCCTCGCGCCCTCCGTGGCCCAACCGTTGAGGCTTCTGATACGCCTGATCATTCCCCGTTACCGAAGTCCAGCGTAAACGGGAGGCGGAATTCAAACGGTTGATCGAGGAAGCTCGGAAAAACCTGAAATCGGCCTACCAGAGACAGGCCAGGTACTACAACCTCCGACGAAGGGGGGTGATGTATCGGGCTGGCGATCGGGTTATGCGGAGACTTCACGTCCTGTCCTCTGCTGCTGACGCCATCGCGGGAAAATTAGCCCCGAAGTATCATGGACCCTGCACCGTGATCGGGACCAAAGGATGTAACCTTTACGAGGTGAAGGATGAGGACTCGCGGCAGACCCACACCGTACACATCAAGGACTTGAAACCATTTTGTCCCAGGGAATAAGATTCTAGTTTGTAGTGCTCTGGGTTTTGGTGGTGGACTGTTCGGTTTGGTGGCGGGAAGTAATGCGATGGCTGCCCACTGACGCTTTTGTCCTTCTCGCTTTCAGATTGCAGTTTGCTGTTTGCTGACCAGCGTCTGAGCGTCTAGGACTGTGCGCAACTTGCTGTCCTGCTTCCTCCTGTTCTGCTTTTGCACGCTTCCGTTTGTCTGTTGAGCTGAGGTGAGATGGCATACGTTCGCCCCCTCGTCGGTGTGTCTCAAGGTGAGCTGAACCGACTGGAGCAGGGTAGCGTGAGCGAGACGGTGGTGAGGGCTTTCTTTCGGCTGGTGGATCGACGTAGTGCCTTTTTCCCAACCTTTCCGAAGACCTGGTCGATGGATCCCAGGTTCCTGCTACGCTGGGACCGGTCGCCCACAACCACGCTGCAGGCCTACGCCAGGGGGCAAGATTTGCTGGAGAAGGATCTAATCCTATTCCCAGCTGCCGCGCCCCTCTGGACTCTGATCGCCGCCAGACCCCGTCGGAGGGAGGTCTGCGCTTTCGACCCGGCGAGAGTCGACCGTGCCGGAGAGATGACCAAAGTCATCAATTTCCTCGAGGCGGTAGCCGCGTTGGAGGGGAAGCCCTTCGCGAGGCAAGAATGGGTAACCGCCGGAACACCGGAAGCCTGCCCAACAGCCCAAGACAACTCCACCGCGGCAGTCGTCGTGTGCGTCTTGGGCGACAAGTTGTCGCGCGACGCCGGCATCTCCGGGTTGGTGGTTGGGCACTTGGAGGCGTGCACCACCATTCGCCGGGTGCTGCTCAGTGGGCGGTTCGAGCGGGAGTAGTTCTCCGGCTTCACCGTCAGTAAGGAGACTCCGACGGCGAGCCCCGATCCTTCGACTTCGTCGGTGAGCGGCCCAGCCGTGCAACCGACGACGAGGTCAACCGAGTCTGACATGGAGTTGGACGATGAATTAAACTCCATGGAGGCCGTCCTACTCGGAGACCCCGTCCCTTCTGCCTCAAGCTTTGTTCCCCAACTGGCTGGGGCGTCGGTGACAGATCCCTTGGGTCTTGGCAGCCACCCAAGCTCTCCTCCGGTCCTGAACCTTGATTGTTCGGATGTGGAGGACAACCAAACGTCCCCTTGCCCGACATCGACTCCGGTGGTGCAGCAGCAACCCCCCTCAGCGGTGGTGGAGCAGCAGACCCCGGCGACGTCAGATGTTCAAGAACTGCCCTCCCGCAGACGAGGACGCCAACGGCAGCGAGAGAACCGGCGCGCTAGGCGCCTGCAGGACCAGCGTCAGGTGCGGGTCGTTCGCCAGACCGATCGTCGATCGGAGCGAGCGGATCAGCGGGCAGAGCGTCGACCGGAGCGGGCAGATCGTCGGAGAGGTCAACGGTCTGAGCACAGGGACCGCGGTAGGGACCGACATCCCAGACAAGAAGACCGCCAAAGGGACCAGCGGCCGGTGCGGGAGGTACACCGGAGACACCGGCCTGAGGCGCTTCCGCGGACTGGACTTCTCCAACCCCGACAACTAGTGCGCCGGGTGGTGAACCCGAGCGCCCGACCGCGAGTGCCAGGGCCACCGGCAGCCGTGACGCAGCCCACTGTTGCGGCGCCCTCGGCTCTGCCACCTGTTCCACACCGGGCGGCGACGCTACCAGCACGGGATGTCCGACAGATCCCCCCGACACCGGCTCCACGGACCATCCCTGCCGCCGTGACTGCACCCCAGCAGCAGGACGTCCGCTTCCGGGTGGAGATCCCCTTCGTCCCGGAACCGGCTTCTCGGCCCGCAAGACCCTCAGCTCGGAGTGTAACTACCTCCATCGCTCCGGAGCTTCTTGCCGTCCCCGACGTCATGGTGGAGAGGCTGATGAATGCGTACACGATGATGACGCCGGAGCAACGGAGGAACCGGAGGTGGCGTATTTTCGTCGGGGAGAGGGATTTTGTCCGAGTCCGCCCTTCCCAGATTCTGCGGCTGCTGGAGATGCGGGAGCGGGAACACCAGTCTGATCGGCGTCCCCATGATCGTCGCCGTCGCCGTTAATCCTTTTTCACTTGTGTAAACTACGGCTCGTAGTTGATTGTTTTTTTTTAATTTTAGACGCCATTCTGTAAACTGCTATCGGCAGTTGAGGTGCGTCGTCGTGTCTTCTGTAACCCCGAAGTTCAAAGATTTTTTTTTTTTGTTTTTTTTGTTGCCGAGGTGTGGAGGGGGTGTAATGAGCCTAATTTGTAGGGGGGTAATATTCAGCTCATTGGTATGACCCATACGAGTAACTAGGCTAAGGTTACCTGGTGCACGTCGTAAACCTATAGGGCACTGCGAGCTTCTAGGCCTAGGCTTAGGCTTAACCTGTCAGGCCATAATTGGTGTTGTCACTATCTATAAACACCACGAGAACACTTAGGAAAGCTGGTAGGATTGAGAAAACGACACATCTTGAAGGGTGGCAAGAGTAAACCTTTGTTGTCGTTGGGTGATCCTAGGCCCTAGTCTGCCGCTATCTGGGTAGCGTCGTTTGGGTGATAAGTGTTGGCCTCGGACGTGATATATGGGAATAACTCCGAATAAACACTTAATTCAACTCAACTTCACATCGCTGCCTACGTACTTAGCGCATATCGCCTGTGTTGATCGTCTGATATTGTGAAACACGGTGTTGATAAACAACGAACATAACCTGAACGCGGATCGTCACGACTGCGTTCTGCAGACGACGACAGAGCCTGCGCTGTTTCTTCTTCTGCTCGCCGAGCGCGCCAAACTGTTTTCTGGCGGACACTCAGGAAAAAAGGGCAGCCCGGAAGAGCTTTTTTCGATCCTGTAACCAGCTTCACGTCGACAGCTGGTGGGTTTTCCCAGCGGAAAGTGAACTCAACGTGGTCTTGATAAGAAACCTCACTTGTCGGTGTTCTGTCAAAGTGCCCGGTGCTGTCAGTTTTCGCGTACGAAGTTCTTCCCTTCTTTTGTGCGATTTCGTAGTGTGGAAAGCAGCGAACCAGTCGTCTTCCAATACCTATTAGGTGTTAAAGGTACGACAACGTCTTCCTTATTAGGTTCTATTTAGTTTAAACGCTAGTTTTCGGACTTAGTGTTGAATTCGTCCCAGATAGGGTCGAGCCCTATTCTCCTCACACTACGGCTGTAACCGAGACTAATTAGTTTAATTGTCTCGGTGCCGACGTGTATTGTTTTTTAAAGTAAGACTATTTTTCTAAATTCAATTTAACCAATTTAAAGTTGCAGTGATTAGTGATTTTGCTGAGTTGGTTCAGTCTTACTTGCTAGTTTTCCTGCTGTTGTAACAGGCTTAGTCTTGTAAAAACCTGCTGTGCAACAGGAGTGTAAGGTCTGTCCTGCTCCTGTAATTACTGGTCGCTAGTGAAATAGTCTAATGTTGTTTCTTGATTAGGGTAAACATTAACTATGGGTAACTAGTGTTAACTCTGAACATCTCACAGAGCTAGGGAAAACAGCAGAGGGCATTTTACTTAGAAGGTGTTTCCAGATTTAGTCTGGCCTAAGTTGAATGTCATCTAGGTTGAATATAACTGAGCTCTCATATTTGAATATCTGATAACTACTGTGATTTCGATCCTCGACCCCTGGAATCATCCCAGCGACCGAGCTGAGCGATTCCAAGGCATCTGACAACCCGTGACGTGATTTCCTGCGGTTCGGTGTACGAGTGTAACCGATCGTCTTTTCTCTCACCAGGAAATATCCGTCACAGTATTGTCATTTCCTTATATAAAACAATGCCTATTGCCAATTTAATGGACCCCTCATCCTAATTTCCTCTTATTTTCCCCATGTTCCCTGAAAATCAAAGAACATAAGAAAATCCGTGAATTTAAGCGGCCATAACATCGTCCGATACCACCCGATTGTAACTTGTCCGATACCAGCCGCCAGACAACACAGTTTGTAATGGCTGCCAAGCCGCAATCTACAATGCGAGTGGACCTAAACATTGTATTTACTTAGTATAAAGTTTACTAAGTATTTTAAACTCAACTATGGCCAATATCATTTACTTCAATCGATGTAGCAGCTTGGGAAAACTATATCCGTGCAAGTGTCCCAACTCAATAAAACAAAAAACTCTAACCACAACAAAAACCGTGTACAATAACTGTCCAATATGGCGATGGCCCAACTTGCTCTTTTAGGTGGTTCCCTAGCGTAATTTTCCGGAAAATGGTTTTGTCCGATACCGGCCGCTGTCCGATATCAGACGACTTTCCCCTATAAACAATGCCACGATCCAGAAGATTTCATCTTTCCTGACAAAGCCGTAATGCAGTTAGGTTTCGGAACTTTCTGAATCAAACCACTTAATGTTTGTTTGTTTTGTATCTCCTCCTGAACAAATCAATTCAAGCCATGACTAAAAGAACTTGAAATAAATTAAAGAATGGAAAGTCGGTTAAATAATAATACCTCATTAAATTTAAAAATAGTGTATTGTATTTTTCGATCTGAATATTTACAATATAACGATCTATTCTAGTAGCACCTTTGACACACATTACATAACTTAGGGATACCTAAACTGACCCAAAGTCAAGGGTCGAACTTTGCAGAACCACTAAGTGGCAAAGTATACATTTGCTTTCTCACGAAAACGATTAAACAAGTTTGCCTCGAGTTCCTACACAAAGCTTGACATTTTCAAGAAACCGTTCCCAACCTGAGAATCGTTTTCTTACTTTTCTGAAGATCAACAACCCAAAAGCGAACAAGTTTCCTCTTTAGTTAAGCCTGATGAAAATAATGGAGAAAGCAACAGTTTTAAATTACATAGTAATCGAACCACACAGTATTAGACTATACTTTCGCAGTGGGCTTTCGGGGATTTTTTACTGTCGCAGAAAACCCACAAGCCACTAAGTAACACTTGACAAACAAAATCACATTCAAATATACTAAGGTATATACTATAGGTATACATACAATACCTATAGGTATACACCTACTGTAGGTATATACTAAGGTATCTTTATCGAATCACAGAAAAAGTATCTATCTGGCTAAAAGTTATCACATAGCATATGACTACAAAATGTCTTAGTTATGTATACAATTGGCAAATCGGAGACGATACATTTCTTGAGAATGAAAACCAAACACTATTTATTTTGATATTGGAAAGTTTACCTACGAAAAGGCTATGAATAACATTTGAATAACGTCTTAAGGGTTTTAGGTTTGATTGGAACTGTAAATAACAAAATGGAAAATAACAATCAAATGTAACAGATGTAATTTAACAACAGATTGATTCAAACAAGAACAGTATATGAAACCTAGGAGTTCATGTACAATGGCAATCCTATGAAAGTAATCTCTTAAAAAGCCAGCTTCGACTAATCTACTTTATTTTCCCATGTTACTAAATATTCATATAAAATACTAAACAAGTTTTATATACAAAATTTTCATATAATACCCTGCGGGGACAAAAACTTATTAAAATATAAATAGACTAATACAATAAAATCTTACATACTCTATAAGTAACTTAGAAACATCCGTATTTAATCTAATAACAAAACCGTCGGAAACTTTGATTTAAAATCCAGCAGAAAACCGGCATAAAAATTACATAGAGTAAGTACAGATTTTAACCTCAGTTCCACAGTTTGGATTGAAATTGATTACAATATTTCAATTACAACGATACAATTTACAAAAGTATGACTGTTTACAGCCCAAACCAAATTATATGGCCTAGCCCCTCTGTATGTATGATTAACATTAACATTGACTGTTGGGGGGGCCTGGCCGATTCATTTGACTCGTTTACCGGTTTCAGATCTTGACAATAATTCTCTACACAATCCGCTCGATTCACTCCCTAAAGCTAATAACTACGTATAAAATACTGAATACTCTTATCACTACATGACTGTAAATACTACTTGCAATCTATTTAGGCTAAAACTGTTACACCCGAATCGAACTGTTAAGGGTGAAAAATTAATTATAGATCGCTTCAAACGATGTGACCCAGGCCTTCTGTATAACCGAAGTTAAATTTAACATTAATCTTATGAGCAAGTGAGCCATGTCATTTGATTGGTCGTATAAAAACACTGCTTTTCCCAATCAGTCTTTCTCAAAATTAATTGTTTCTTTTGGACAACTTTACAGAAATTGGATAAATTTAGGCTATGGAATTAGAAATTTATAGGAGTAGCTAAATTGTAATAATTTAAAGCAGCTGAGCCCACTAGTTAATGTAAATTAGCATATTACCTCTTGTATCAAGTTTGTGAAGAAACAAAATTGAAGCTATAATCTAACTTCAATGTGAATAAATTTTTAGTAAAGTAAAAAGTTATATTTTTAAGAGTAAAATAAAATATATTTAAAAAAAGTTTGGATTTTTAAGTTGATAATAGCTTGAATGTTGTTGAATGTTGCATTATTTTCACATGGATAACAAGTCCTTTTAAGCAATGTGAGTCCTACATATTTTTGACATATTATGTGTTAAATATAAGTAGCGTCTGCCTAAATAACTACGGGTGAAAACATTTGCTCGTAAAATTTAAGATCGTACAATTTTCTGCTACAAAATAAAAAAACCGAAGAGCACTGAAGCTTAGCCCTTGAAGAAATCCCTTAGCTCCATATTATTTTTCTTTAACATTAAAATTTTCTTCTTTATATATCAGTCATCAGTTAATTAAAAACATTAAAAAACATGATTCTGTTAAGGTCAACAGTAGCTAACACCCTCTGGTTTGTCAGCTTTTAAGTTCCAAATGAGTTGTCATGAATTAAATACAGTTTGATATTTATTTCTCAAATCAATCACATCTGGTGCTTATAAACCGAACAAGTTTTAAGGCACGGCATTTATACAGTCATTTGTTAACTGAACAGGGTCTATTTCGAGGTAGGAATTAAGTTTTAGTTCAACATGGGATTCGAACACCAGTTTCATGGGCGGATTTCTGGGGGTGCCAGGGGGTCCCTGCCACCCCTGATTTTTGGTGGTTCGTTTGGCAGAAAAGGGAGGATTAATTTTCAACATAATTTTGAATATTCATTACATAAATTAAAAGAGGGTTGTTGTCAAGTAAAATAAACAGATATTTTTGGGGGATGCCTGCAAATGGACTATTTGAATAGGAGTTTGATGTTTGAATTTGAGCATGCAATACTTCATAAGTGAGGCAACCTGGCATCCCCAAAAATTAAGACCTAAATCCGCCCATGACCGGTTTTTACACCATTGTTCAAAAAGGCAAGAATTAGCTGTTCATAAAAATAGAACCAACTCACGTGTACTAAGATATCATGGAATATGCTTATCTCAATCTCACCGGTACAACTAAATAGTACTAACTACAGCATAACTGACTTCAAAACAATATGAAACAATCATAAAATGCTTTGAAGATAATCAAGCATGATTAGCACAATCGAGACAGTAAAATGCTTTTATTTTATGAAAACCTATTAAATAAAATATCCTTACAGCACAGGTACCAAAAAGAACAAATGTACGGTAATAGTTTTCTCTGAATAAATTCTCAACTAACACACAAGAACTAAGGAAACTTAAGTCAACTTAGAAGTTTTCATTGGATAACAAAAGTTATAAGGGGATCTTAAGAATATTATGTTTTTCGAGTTATAATTAGGATTAGAACCAACCAAAGTTCTATTGAAAACTTATGTGGGCCTTAAACTAATGTCATGTTCGACAAGTATGACAGTATTTTGAGATAAAACAATGAATGTTTCGGCAATGTTTGTGTGGAAGGCAGGGGTGGATTTACATATGGGCTTAAAGGGCTATAGCCCAGGGCGGCAGAATTTGGGGGGGCGGCAAATTAGAGAGAGAAGTCACAACCCCCCTAGAAACAGCCTTGCGCAGGGCCCGGAACAGGTAAAAACGGTCCAAAACGACCACAACGGGTTGAAAAAGCACACGCGCGAGTAAAAAAAAAAGGTCACCACTTGTGCCGAGCCGGAAATCCCTGTAGGAAGGTATGCGATGTTTTGACAACAGTTGGTTGAAAGTAGATGATTGGAGGAATGTGGTTGGTAGGGGGAGGTGAGGCAATGAATACAGGAACTATAAAAAGCGTTGACCCATTGTAAAAGTTCAGCGAGTTTTATTTTGATTTCTACAACCTCAAAGAGTCTACCGCTATGTTTTGGCAGTCCTCTGTTGTTGCATCCACCATATGGAGGACACAGACTAGTTGTGTGAAATGCTATAGAGAGGGAAACACTCCCTCCCATTTTCAGCCAGCACTATCTAGCTGAGCCACTATCTAGCTGTGGTCACAATAACCTCATTTTTGGGGGAATAAAACATGCTGACTTTTTTTTTTGAGTCGCACTTCTTATAGTTTTCGTATTCATCAGTAGAAATAAGCAGGAAGTAAGAATTGGAAATAGGGAAAGGAAGTAGAGAATTAAGTAGAAAGACATCGGGAAGTCCGCTTTAAGTAGTTCCAACAAAACATTCCACGGTTCCCGCTACTCTCTGGGAGCGCCGCTACCGTCTCGGCCCGTCTGATGTTGTCCTCTCATACGATACCTGTAAAATATAATCTTAATTAATAAACTTGTTATTTAACTAGTCGTTTCCAGTTAGTAATGTTACCTGTTTAAATGAATTTAATGTAATTTTAAAACTATGTTAATTTTTTAACAATGTAATTTTTTTATGTTTTTTTTCTTTTTTGAGTGAGTCGGTAGCGCAGTTGGTAGCGTACTCAGCCCCGGTTCTGTGGCGGCAGCATCGTAGGATCGTGTCCCGATGATGCCGCATACTTTTAGCAGTACTGTTCATCCTTGTACTGTACCTCACTCCTTGGGTTTGTTTGATAACTTCCACACACAGGCCTGAGGCCCATGTGGGGGGGCAAATGCAAGGTAAAAAGAGAAGGTTTAAAAAAACCCCTCTTAAAAAAAATTGGGAGAAGGTTTAAATTGCAGATTTTTTAAATGTTTTAAAACTAATTTATAACAGATGTATGTGAAGTTAACTGAATAAATTGTTCCTAACATTTGGGAAACATAGGAACTTCCTTGAACTAAGGGGTAAAGCCATTGGAACTGAAAAAAATAATTATATTCAGATATCTTGGGACAAATCCCTCTGACAAATTGATAGGTTGAGATATCATTAGGTTAGGTTACAATTCATTTGGTTTAGTATATGTTATTGTTAGGTTGGATTAGTTTAGGTTGGGTTACTGTTAGTTTAAATTATAGTTAGGTTAGATATGGTTATTGTTAGTTTAGTCTAGGTTTGCCCACATAGCTCGGAATATTCTGGTGATGTAAAATGAATATTCCGAAGGTCAAACAATGTCAAATCAAATTTTTTGATATTTGTTTGATGTTAGTTTGATGTCAAAATGCCAAACTCAAGTTACGTCAAATCATGAATATTCATAGCATGTTCCAAATATCAAAAAACTAATTTTCAAAAAACTACTAAATAATGAAACTGTAATAAATTTGATATTTTCTTATAAAGTCAGTGTAATTTGTTGACTACGTGAATCTCTTTTTTTAATTGTTGAATGTCAAACATTAGACATTATTTGACATTTATTTGATATTCACAGATGTCAAAGTTATGATATCCAGAACTTATTACTTATTAGAAATGTACAAGATATAGTTTGTGCCTGTGTTTGTTGTAGGTTCAGAGAACTACATTTAATTTTCAGATTTTTCTAATTTAAAATTTTTGACATTGTTTGACATTAATTTGATATTTACTTATAGTTGAATTAGATTAGTTGTTATATAAAATTTAATTACACAAATTAATCAATTGTATCTACATTTAATAAGCAAATTTATAAGTATTTACTTTATTTAAATCACTTTTGTATTAAAATTTACTAACATAGGTTTAAATAGTTTGTTTCTCACTTTTTTAATATTATAAAGTTTGTGAATTTTTAAAATGTAAATTTATGAGATTATTTGATAATTATTTATTACATAGATTTCTGCATTTCACAACTACCATTGACTTTAAATACTGAAGAAAGTAGGTAAACATCACAAGATTAACTTTGTTACAATATTTATATTGATAGTTATTTATTATTGGATAAATAGAAGCACTTCACATACTATATTCAACTGGCATGGTGACTACGGGAGTTAAGGCGCTAGAACATTATACTGATGAGCCTGAGGTCGTTGGTTCAAATCCCTCAATTGGCATATATTTTTTATCAAAATTTGTATAAATAAATGATTTATTACAGTTAAAATAGTGATAATATAGTTAAATTTTCATAAAAATATTTTTTAAGTATTTTTAATTAATTGTTTTAGGAATGTTAGCAATTTGACATTTTGTATATCAATAGAATATAAAATTTGAATATTTAATGAATATCAAAAAGTGTGACATTTGAACCAAGAATTAGGGCCAAATTAGGTTAGGTTAGGTTAGGTTATTTTAGGTTAGGTTAGGTTATTTTAAGTTACCAGGTAACTGTTAGGTTGTTAATTTAAAATTAGGTTACTGCGATGATTACCGTTATCGAGACTCATCTTCTTCTCCAGCACCTTGACAGAGAGCCGCTCGTGTGTCGGGACTTTGTGGAACTGCTTCTGAATTTCCGAGAACGTCATCCCGGTCGTCTCGGGAACGTAGAGATAGATCAGCGTCGCGCCGAGCAGACAGAAGAAGGCGAACATGAGGAAGTTGCAGTACATACCGATACCGTCCGCCAGCACCTGACAGGTGATTTGTTTCATCAGTGAATTGCTTAAGGAACATGCTGCTTGTAACAGGTTATTGTATTAGGTACCAAGGGCAACCTGTGATGGTTGTAACTAGTATTGTTGAAAGTGCTCAGTACCCGATGATACTTGTACAAACAAGTTTTTCCATTGGGTACGAGACATACCTGTGACAGTTGTAACTAGTATTGAAAAGTAACAGGTTCCAAGTAACCTGGTACATCTTTAGTACAGTTAGGCACATCCATTACTCATTGATAGTAAAAAGTACCTATGAATACTTGAAACATGTTTCTGTATCAGGCACCGAGGGGTACCTGTGACAGTTGTAACTGGTACTGAAAAGTAACAGGTTCGGATTGACCTGGTACATTTTCAGTGTAGTTATGCACATCCAGTTCTCCTTATAAATGGAAAGCACCCATGAATACTTATGACAGCTTTTTGTATCACGTACCAAGGGGTACCTGTGACAGTTGTAACTGGTATTGAAAAGTAACTGCTTTCGATTGACCTGATACATCTTCAGTTCAGTTAGGCACAGCCATTCGTCATTGAAACATAATGACACATAATTAAAACACTTCACTGATTGTTTGAAGTACCCTTTATTCTTGTGACAAGGTTTCGTATTGAGCACTGGGGCATACCTGTTACATTTGTTTTACTGGTAATGAAAAGTAACAAGTTCTGATTGACCTGGTACATCTTCAGTACAGTTCACATTCATTCCTCGTTAAAAGTGCTAAGGACCCTTTGATAATTGTGACAGGTTTTTGCATTGGGTACCGAGGCATACCTGTGACAGCTGTAACTTATATTGAAAAGTAACAGGTTCTGATTGACCCAGTACATCTTCAGTACAGTTAGGCAAATCCATTACTTGTTAGAAATGCAAAGCACCCATGAATGGGAACTCATAACACGTTGTTGCATCAAGTACCGAGGGGTACTTGCGACAGTTATAACTGGTATTGAAAAGTAACAAGTTCCGATTGACCTCGTACATCTTCAGTACAGTTAGGCACATTCATTCCTCATTGAAAATGCCACAATGAATGATAGAAGTACCCATTGATATTTGTAACAGGTTTTTGTTTAGGGTACAGAGGCATACCTGTAACAGTTGTAACTGGTATTGAAATGTAACAGGTTCTGATTGACACGATACATTCAGTGCACATCCACTACTCATTTGAAATTATAAGTACACATGAATATTTATAACATGCTTTTGTATCAAGTACTGAGGGGCACCTGTGACACTTGTAACTGGTATTGAAAAGTAACAGGTTCCGACTGACCTGATACATCTTGATACAGATGAGGCAGGCAATAGTCTCGGTGATGTTGCTGATTGCAGATGCTTTACCCCGAGTGTTTGAAGGGAAGAACTCCGCCTGGGATGAAACAGAAATAAAAGTTGATTGACATTGGACATAAAGGTGGGTGAGGCAAAGAATGCCCACTGGCTAAATATTTTCGGTGCCTACACCCAAAAATTAGTGAACATAGTTTTTAAAATGTTCTTTTTTTAAATTAGTTTGTTAATGTTTTTTAAATATTCAGGAAAATGGTTGAAAGATTCATTGATTACAGTAGTTGCAAAAGTATGTTATGGAAAATTCCAAAACTTAAATATATACTAAGATGATTGTTGAAGTTAGAGTTACTAGATATTATCAGGACAGTTTGAGGTGTGGTGGACAAACACATCCCTCTCCCCTCAATAACATAGGCGGACATAGTAAAATAAGACTTTTAAAGTATTATTAAGATTTGTTTACTTGTTTATCTTAAATTTGTAACAGATAAGCAAGTTCCGATCTAAATCACATCATAGGGTTGCTAACTTTAGTTTTTATGCTAGATTTACCTTGTCGATCTCCTGATAACTTTGAAACCTGTGAATTTGTTACAACTCCCATTTAAATGCTGCATGATTTCATGTAAATCTTGAGAAAAAGTTTATTTTCAGCACTAAAAAGTTATGAAAACCCCGGATGAGTAGCAGCCCCGGACCGGACACCGGACAAAGCCCACAAAATCTGGACTGTCCAGGGAAAACTAGGACGTCCGGTAACTCTAGTTTAAGCACATTGAAAGTTAAGAATACCTGTTGCCTGTAACAGGTTATTGTATCAGGCACCAAGGTGTAACTGTGACTGTGTAACTGTTACCGAAAAGTATCAGGTCCAGTAGTACCTTGAGTACGCAGACCAGCGGCCCCAGCCCGATGCTGAACAGCACACAGTAGCAGGCGATACAGACGAAGGCGATCCACGAGTACCGTGAGACGTAGATATCCGTCTCCAGTTCCATGTAGTAGTACACCACCGCGCAGAGGTCACAGATTGCACAGCCTGTAACAGATATCGACATTAGAATTCCTTTGTTAAGCGTTACTTTTTATTAACTGTTGTAACGGCGATGGGCTATAGTGTTTCTTTATGATAACTGTTCTAACAGTCACTGTTACTAGAAATTAACCTGTTATCAACAGTAACTGTAACTTTAAATTAACCTGTTATTAACAGTAACTGTTTCTTTAAATTATCCTATTTGACCTGTGCAGAAATCAAAGATGGCACAGCCTGCAACCAATTATAATAATTATTATTACTAATTAATTAATTATTAGCTTAGCACTTGGAGCACAGACATCAAAGAGGTTTGTCGTGCCAAGCTACCGTAAAATGAGCAGTCTTTGCCATTGCTTAATTTTAACGATCCATATTTGATATGGCTATGGGATTGCATATATATTCTACAGATTTTTAAAGCATACAAACTAAGGCTCTAGCCTGTTTACAGCACCTGTCACTACTGTACCAGTTACAACCTAAAGGTACCACTTCAACTGGTGTTACTTCAACTGGTGTTGAGAAATAACAGGTTCCAAAGTTTGAGTGCCAAGTTGTTCTGACTCACCGACAGTGGAGACCATGAGTAACGGCCGCCGGCTGATCTTCTCCACCAGCAGATTACAAGGAAGTGCATTTAACAGGGTACTTATAACAGGTACTGGAAAGTAACTGTGACAGATGTAACTGCTACCGAGAAGTATCAGATTCATACTCACCGATAGTGGAGACCATGAGCAATGGCCGCCGGCCTATCTTCTCCACAAGCGCCGCTCCCACAAACATTGGAAGGAACAGAATGAAGCCCATAAGTATCGACCACTCGTCACCGTTCAACACCGAGTCACCTTTCGCTGTGAATGTCTGCAACAGTGAATAATGAATAAAGAATATCTGTCTCATAATTTATATCTCGATATAATGTATATGTCATAATTTATTCCCTTGTGAATTAAATTAGAATCTACTAATCCAAACCCAAATTAACCGAATCCTCAATCATCCAACTAGATTTTTGACTAAAAAATTATATATATAGCATGCGTATGTGACACTATATCATTTAACATTTTATGTAATTTGGTTTCTATAATATTTTCTATATGTTTGCAGTGTAGTTACACTATAGAGTTTCATATTATTAGCAGCAAATACATTATAATAATAAACTGTTTCTTTTAGAGTATGTATCTATTTTCTTTATTTATAAGATATGACTAACTGTTGAATTTTTGGTTAACCTGAACAGGAGAACATTGATCATTCACTCTAAAATGTTTAGAGCAATCGCTTCGCTCCTCCTCTAACTTAAACATCTTACTGGTAGCTTAAAGTTGTAATTCAAACCGTTCTATACTACCATTTCATTAATATATTTTTTGAACTAAAAGTTTGAGAAGTATCTGTGACAAGTGTAACTGGTACTGAAAAGTATTAAGTTCAGACTCACTAACAGTGGAGACCATGATCAGTGCCCTCTTGCCGATCTTCTCCACCAGCAGATCACAAGAAAGTGATAGTAATAGGATACATGTCGCAGGTACTGATGAATACCTGTGACAGGTGTAACTGATACCGAGAAGTATCAGGTTCAGATTCACCGATATACAAATTAGAACATCTCCCTTGTACCTTGGCTGTGTAGGAGACAATGCCCAGGTAGCCGCTCATGTACAAGAAAGTGAAAGTAATAGGATACATGTAACAGGTACTAATGAATACCTGTGACAGGTGTAACTGGTACCGAGAAGTATCAGGTTCAGATTCACCGGTATTCAAATTTGAATATCTCCCATTTGCCTTAGCTGCGTATGAGACGATGCCAAGGTGCAAGTAATAGGATATACGTAACAGGTACTGACGAATACCTGTGACAGGTGTAACTGTTACCGAGAAGTATCAGGTACAGATTCACCGATATACAAATTAGAATATCTCCCTCGTACCTTGACTGTGTAGGAGACGATGCCCAGGTAGCCGCTGAGCACAAGAAAAGTAATGGGATACATGTAACAGTTACTGATGAATACCTGTGACAGGTGTAACTGTTACTGAGAAGTATCGGTTCCACGTACCTTGGCTGCATAGGATACGATGCCCAGGTAGCCGCAGAGCACAAGAAAGTGCAAGTAATAGGATACATGTAACAGGTACTGATGAGCACTTGTGACAGGTGTAACTAGTACCGAGATATATCAGGTTCCACGTACCTTGGCTGCATAGGAGACGATGCTCAGGTAGCCACTCATGTATGTGGCTACCAGAGCGGCTTGAACAACAAGAAAGTGCAAGTAATAGGACACATGTAACAGGTACTGATGAATACCTGTGACAGGTGTAACTGTTACCGAGAGGTATCAGGTTACCTTGGCTGCGTAGGAGACGATGCCCAGGTAGCCACTCATGTACTTGGCCACCAGAGCCGCCTGGACGATCAGCAGTGCCCGGCGAGTGTCCGGCGTCTTCAGGAGGTCCCACCAGGTGCCTTTGGACCTGCGGGGACAGAGTGAAATGGACTATTTAATTTAACCCTAAACTACTATGCACCATAAACCTAACCTAACTACTATGCCACGTCTGACAGACGTAAAATTCTTCTTAGGCGTGGAAGGGGAAAAATGAAAATTCTAAATTGTTGTGTTTTGCTCATAGTATTTTGGATATATTGCTAAATTAATGTTGCAACTAATTCATTCTAGGGCAAATCTCAATTCTTACCCAACCCCTTCAAACAATATATCTTAACTTTTTGTAAGGTTTAGAAAAAAAGGGTATTAAATTTTGTTTTTGAAATTATTTGATGAAAAAACCTAATTTTCTATTTCCAAACATTTAATGAATTGTTTAAAATGCACTGAAACATATAGCTGCAAGCTTATAATTACCTAATATTCAAGTTGAAAATCACTTAAAATTACTTAGTCATTAGTTCCAGTCATGAAATTAACTACCGTATGCCCCGTCTACTGGACATCATGATAATGTTTAGTATAAAGTTACGTAATTCCTATAATCCGCATCTCGGACATCAACATAATAAAATAAAAAGAACCCAATCACTATGCAACGTCTGACAGACATCGATTCCAGAATGGTGCCTAAACACTGAGTCCGAGCGTGACAGGACATTCACCACAGAAAGTTCAACACTCAACTGAACGGTACTGGGCGGGGTGGGTATAGGGGTAGAGTGGAAGAGGGTGTGACAGAGAGGGAAAAATTGGTGATGTCCCGAAGACATCGGCATAGTAATTAAGGGTTAACTGATTACCATAAGCTTAAATGCAGGGCCGGAACTAGGAGATTTTTCATGGGGGCAAAGCTGAATTTGCCACCCCCCCTCCCCAAGATCCCAATATTTGAAAGTATACTTAAATTTTTGTGGATAGTGATGAGACGTTGTTTTGTTTTTAGCATTAGTGTTTCATGACTGCTTTTACAGTTTTCTGTTTTAGCAAGGTTTTTGTCAAGGTTCTCCTGGCTGTGTTTCACTACTCTTATATCCTAGGTTCTTTTCCATCTAGACGGGAAAGATTCCAGATCCCAAAACATCGTGAAACTTGTTTTTACTAATCAGTGATGGCAAATGCCCAGGGCCGTATTTACCTAAGGGCGCAAGGGGCAAGCACCCAGGGGCCCAAGGAGGAAAATAGTGGACAAAAAAGGTGTCAGGCAAAAAAGGAGACCTGTCGCCGTATACGGACGTAATTACCTGCATCAGACTTATTGATTACCCAAAAAAGTCATTAATTTGGCAAGGCTGAAGGGACCACAGGGGTTCACACAGACATGTAGGCCCTGGGCCCCAGTGGATTAATCCAGCACTGCAAATGTCCGCTAAAATAAAAATAAAAACAAACACTCCTTACAACATTGAATTTCAAACAAAGAATTAATTTCATTTACCTCAAATCCTCCTCGACGCTTCTTTTGATCTCGTTCAGCTCCTCTTGTATCCCCTGCGCGCTGTCCTCCCCGTACAGCCACATCAGACTCTTCACGGCCTCAGCCTCCTTGTTCTTCATGATTAAGAAGTAGGGGGATTCAGGCATGAACATGAAGGTGAGAAAGAAGACGACCGCGACAGCGAGGTTGGCGTAGGCAAAGGCTTGGTAGGACATGTACGGACCTGGGGGCAAGCGGATTTGTTATTGCAGTAGAACCTTTCAATATCCGGCCTTCATAGGACCGAGCCCAGGCTGGATAACATTTTGGCTGAATAATCCAACCTTTCGTAAAACGATAATTTATGCCTAAGTAGCTAGTGAATTAAGTCCAAAGTAAAGCTTTAAGTCACCTTTTTTGGATGATTTCAAAAATACACATTTTAGTAAAGCCAACACTACACACGACTTGGAACACTAATTGATCTCGTTTCACCCATGGTTTTGAATCAATGAGATTATTTCCCTTTTCGGTGGTATTTGCTACTGTCATAGCTTTCATCTGTATGCCTGCAATAGGCTTACAATGAGACTTGACAAAACAAAACAATTAATAACCACACTGGATACATATTAAACAATAGTCCGATTTAGAAGATACCACCGCTCATCTGAGAAGTGTACACATAGCAGTACAAATTATTGGCTCAAGTTCACTACAGCATTATCGAATTAGGGTGGATCCTAAATGTTCCAAGAAAAGAAAAGCAAGAAGAAAGCAATTTGCCATGTTTGGTCTTATGAGAATGATGTAGATGAGTCTTACTGAACGTATCAGTACTCGTTCGCATCTGCCTAGATCATTCTGATTGTTTGCATTAGGCTGGAGCCATAAATAAGTAGAGAGATAATAAAACGAAAACAGAGAGATATTCAAGAAGTAATAAGAGGGAATATGCGTCTGTAAGCATGAGAAATATATTTTGATTTAGGCTTCTGAGAAGCGGCCGGATAAACCGAGGACTGGTAAAACCGAGGCCGGATATGAGGGGCTCTACTGTAGTAAAAATTGGGATAGAGAGTGGTGATTAATCAAACAGTAAATTTGATAAGTAGAGATTTCAATTGTAGTTTTTGGTATTGAATTTTTAAGTAAAATTCTATTTACATAAACACGCTCTTCTACCATATGTTCCGAAAGAGGGAAAAAGGTATTGTTGTTTTAGTGAAACAACTGTGGATTTAATAAATAGAGCTTTCACAGTGCGGGTTGTGGCGTAAAATTATGCAACAGGAGATTGTAGATAAAAATTCACAACTTAGTGGACTTCAGAGAAGTATTGAAACGTCAAACTATAGGGAAGTGGGATTTTTCATTAACAGAACCATTAAAAATCAAGGTTGTAGGTACATGTGCATCTCCTTTCTGCACTTACCAGCATAAGAACAGCTGCTTCCATGCAGCAAATGAACCTTTTGAAGTGAAATTCCTAAGTTAACTTTTTAATCCTCTCAGTCCTTTAAAACAATAATAATATCGACCCAGACTTACATATCCGATGTACTTACTACTATTCATTGTCCTCTAGTAAGGGTAAAACATTGCAAAGCTTGCTAAAATTAGATATTTTAACACCAATGTGCAAAGCAATGTATACTAACCCTCTAAGTGGACATCCAATGTTATATGGTGTATGTATGGGAATAAACTTTTCTTTCATTCATTCTTTCATTCATTCATTCATTCATTCATTTTTTTTAGTTCTGTCGCCAAAAAGCAGAGGAGAAATTAGCACTGGCACTGATGCATGGATTGGTTGAAGCTGGCTCCATTGTCTGCGCTTCTACTCACTATCCAAAATGTCAAAATGAGAATGTTTGTACACAGAAACAGATTAAACATTATGGTCAAAAATACAACAATACAAAACAATAACACCAGCTGCACAACTTTGGAATGTTAGCTTAATCCATGACTGTTAGCTTAACTATTCCAATTGGACTGTAAAACAGAATTGGCACCACCTCTTTTATGGTGGCGGGCCACCACCACCACCTCTTTTTTTCACTCCTTCTTCCATAAGATGTACGGTCAGATTCCATAAAGAACACAAAGAATAAGGTCACCATAACCTATTCCAGCCATCAAAGTCAATCGGTATGACTTAGAGGGTTAGTATACATTGTGCAAGGTTTGAATCTTCAGTTTCGTTAAAAATACTAAACTATGTCTTGACTGTTTTCAACACTTGAATGGTAACTGCTCACCCAAACAGTAGCAGTAGACTATCCCCGCGTACAACATGCCTTGGTTGAGGGCGCTGGTGCTGCCTCTCACGTTGGGCTGGGCTATCTCTCCCGTGTACACCGGGACGGCCGTGCACATGATGCCAATCGCTAGGCCCTGCCGATCACAGTTCTAAGTTAGGCGAGTAATTGTAGGTGATTGACGAATGGCAAGCAATGTTTAGTCATAAAAACACAATCTATGATGATGGGAGTTTAGGGTGTGGAACACTCTTTGACTATGTTACTGGGCAGAACCAATAAGTAAACAGAGAATAAAAGAGAATGTTGACCCTCTATCCCTTGAATGGTTCTTTACAGAAAAAAAGGGAATGACACTTAAATAGCATTTTGTTTAGGGTTTTTGTTTTTTTGATATAAAAATGCTTCTATAAAGTGGCCAAAACTAAAATTAACATTCTGACAGGAACCAGGGTCCTCTTCCTTCTTCAAAAGCCCCATTATCAATATAATCATTATCATCTTATGATCATCACCCCCACCATCTCAATCACCATCATTGTCATCATCATCATTACCCCTTTCATCATCATCATCATCATCACCATCCCCCTCATCATACTCATCAACATATCATCACCATCATCACCACTACCACCATAATCATAGTCACCCCTCATAATCATCACCCCCTCATCTTCATCATCATCATCACCATCCCCCTCATCATCTTCATAATCATCATCATCCCTCCCCATCATCTTCACTATCACCGTCATCATCGTCATCGTCACCATCATAACCACCACCACCACCACCATCTTTGTCATTGTCGTTCATGTGGTCATCATCGTCAACAAAAACAACAAAATAATCATCATCCTCATCACCATCGCCATCAGCCGCCACTACCCACCTGTATGATCCTCTCGATGTAGAGCCAGTTGACGGAGCGCGTGGTCAGCACGATGACCCAGCTGATGATGTAGAGAGGGCCCGTCAGCAGGATACACGGCTTCCGGCCCCACCAGTCCACGATGCTGCCGAAGGGCAGCGGCGAGAACAGGTTCCCCACCTGCGGCAGAAGTAAGTAACAGTTACTGTCATAATAGTTACCAAAAAGTATTGGTTAGCTCAACGAAGGCGGCGACCCAAAAGCTCATTTCAAGGATCATATATGCTCATGGTCATATATGCAGAAGAAGAATCAAGGAAAAGAAAAAGAAGAAGAAAAGAGTGTAGCATACTGTAGTATACACCATAGTCTACAGTGGTATACAATTTTGAAAATGTATAGTAAAATTAACAGGTTACTTTTAATTAACAGTTATCGTTATATCAGTTATCAAAAAGTATCGGTTACCTCGACGAAGGCAGTAACCAAGAGCTCTGGCCAGGGATCTTATGCTTATGCTTATAGCTGTTATTAACAACAGTTTAAATAACAGGATACTTTTAAGTAACAGTTACCGTCATAATAGTATTAAAAAGTATCGGTTACCTCGGCGATGGCAGCTACCCAGGAGCTCTGGTCAGGTATCTTATGTTTAAAAGGATAGCTGTTACTGTACAACAGCTTAAATAACAGGACACTTTAAAGTAACAGTTACCATCATAAGAGTTACCGATAAGTATCGACTACCTCGACAAAGGCGGCTACCCAAGAGCTCTGGTAGGGAGTCATCTGCTTATAAGGATAACTGTTGCTATACAACAAGTTTAATAACCAGGATACTTAAGTAATAGTTACCGTCATAATAGTTACCAAAAAGTATTGGTTACCTCAACGAAGGCGGCGACCCAGGAGCTCTGGTCAGGAGTCATCTCGATCTCGCTGCCGTTGGCTAGCAGTCTCGGCAGCACCGGCGATGTCCACCCATAGCTGGCGCCACACAGCATCATGGAGATGCATGCTGCAACAAACAGATCACCACTTATTTATGAAATATTATAAGGAATATTGATTTATTATGAATGTTTTGTTTTTAGCGAATACCGTTATAGGAAAGAAGCTATTACCGTAGGTCTTATAGTAAGACCTAAACTCCCAAGATCGTGATAACTTTTTGTTTTGGGGCCCCCAGAAGCAAAAAAACACCATTCTTTCGTTTTCATATATAGTATATCTATATTTAACTATGTATTTATATATATAAAACATAGTTTAAATGGTTTAAATATAACATCGTTAAAAATTTAATCTATGTGTCTTTACGCATGATAACTAGCGTAAAAACGGTCCGATCTTAATGAAATTTGGCATGGACATATGAAGTGGTAAAAGCTCAGACGAGTTCGTAAGCCAGCACGATCGGACCATCGGAAGGAGAAAGGGTAAAGGGGTTTTTTTGTGTCTTACATAGAAAAATAAAAATTATCCAATTGTCGTTAGCACCATTGAATTCAGCTCGATAAAAACAAACAATTTAGTATTTTGAATCACTGCTCTTTGTCCATTGGTTACCAAGATTTTGAAAGTGGTAAACACAGTATGTTGTCCCAATGTTATCTTTATGGGAAATAAGTAAAATTCTACATCTCGCTTATTTCTCAATATATTTTAATAAAACTTGTTAGGGGATTTTTTATGTTGTCCTCTTCTATTTCAGATCTACTAAATATTGAATTTAAACCATCCAGCTTTAACATACATGTTGCAGCAAACCTGCATACTCATTCCCAATGTTATTCTTATATGGAGCTTACAAAAACATGTTAAATCTTGCTATTTTGGATTGAAATATGTTCTTTTGCATTTGAAAATCGCTGAGTATGCAGGTCTGCTGAAACGAGGGAATTTCGTTAATTTTTAATACCCCTAAGCCATAGGGCCGACAACAATCAACTGTCAAGAAGAATATGGATGATCTAGGCGATCACATATAGCAACGCCCACAACCAACTCATAATAACCCGTCTTTTCCGACTACCACAATCGTAAGATCGTGGGTTCAAGGAGTCCATATCTAGGAGGATCTAAGGGGATGTCAACTAGTGGGGGGCCTCTATGGTTTGGGGAGTAGGGGATCCAGGGGCCCTTCTCCAGTCCATTTTCCAAAATACAGCTTAATTTAAGAAAATTAACTTTTATACTTTTGAAAATTTATTTCTGACTTGTTATTAGCCGCTACTATGATGATATTATAGAATTTGTTAATGTTAACGTTATAGTTTGTAGTTAATACTAATATTTGTAACACTTTACTTTATTGTACTTGCACATAACATAACTTAACACGTTTATGTTTAGGGCTGTCAAATGAAAACCTGAACATTATAAAGAAATCTGTTTGTTTGATTTAAGTGAAACTAATTTCATAAGTTCAGGTTGTTGGACTGCTTTTGTTGTAAATAAAATAACGCTGTTAATTTGAGTACGTGAATTAATTGCGCACTTGCTGAGTTGCTGATACAGTAGTAAGAATTATAGTTTGTAGCACGTGTATGTTGGTTACCGCTCGCAGAAATGTTCATTGCTTTGGCACATCAGGAAATTTCTCAGGTTTTGGTTTAAAATTGTTTTCTCTTCGCGGTCCAGAAAAATTATACAGCAGTCCAGATGCCGCTTATGAAGTTTATGAAGCTAATTAAGGAAGTTAACAAACTTAATAAATAGTGAAATTAATCCCCAAAAAGATTTAAGAAAAACAATGATAAATCCTTTGGCAAAACCGGGTTGATCAGCTAGTGCATGGTTGTATATATATTAGTGCAGTAGAATTAAGTGGAAAAATAGGTGGAGGTAGAAACAATTGTAACAAAAATGATTCTTGTTGTAAATGGTAGGCAATATGGTCCTAATTGACATATTAAAAAAATACATCTGTAAAGTCATGGGAAACCGCTCAAAATCACATTTAAAAATGGCGGTTTTTCCTACCATATGCAAATTCTTGAAAATAGTCTCTCGACTGAATTTTTTATCGATGTTTTCCAAGATATTGACGTTGGACCTCCACCAACGTATTGTTGGGTGATTGGTTCTTAATTTTGACAGGGTATTCATTTTTGGCGGCCATCTTGGATCCGCCATATTGGCTATAAATTATTTTTTCAAATGTAAAGATGGTGTTGTGAGATATCGTTGTAGACTAGATTTTTAACATGAACTCAATGCCGATATCCGTTTAAAAAAATCTTGATTCGTTAAAAAGTTATGCTCAAATAAAAATTCAGCCCAATACATTTCTTAGGGACGTTTCATATTTTCAACGTTTTTTGGGATTATTTATCTTTTAACTCCAGTTCTAAATAAAAAATGCCGCATGTTTTGGTCTTAAAATACTCAGCGATTTAACGTCTTTTATGTGAGGTATTGATCGTTAAAATTGGAAAAGTGTTGGACGAGCTATAAGAACAAAAGCAGCATGAAAATTATTTTTTCAAAATTTATTTTTAGTTAAAGATTTATTCTTTATCCTAATTTTGTCCGATTTTTATTATTTATAGCTCAAATGAAAGCTGATAGTTCACCGGTTGTCTTAAAACCATTCCGACCTGCAGACCACAGTTGGGGCTGAAGATATCAGTCTTTAAAGGATTATGAAAGTTTTGCAAATTAATTTTTATATTGGTTGGAAGTCCATACCTCACCTCAATCTCAACCAATTTAAATAAATAAAAGCTTAAATGAAAGCCAATAATATACTGAGTTAATTAAAACCTAAAACTTGTTTGCGTCTCTTCTCTGTTAGATTTCTATGTATGAGTCTTTAATTATATACAGTTCACGAAAGTGAACAGATTTTATGAGTAATGAAGGTTCATAACTCAAATTAAGTAAGTCCGATTTTAATGAGTGATGTCTCATATGAAGGCCTATAACTTACTGAGTAATTTGAGACCAGAACGAACCTGCGAACCTGCGAACCAGTTGTGACCCATTTAGAACCTGCGCTGTAAATCTTTAACAAAAAATAAATTTGAATAAAATAATTTTCAAGTTGATTTAAGCCTTATAGCTCGTCCAACACTTGTCCAATTTTAATGATCAACAGCTAACATGAAAGCCGTCAAATCACTGTGTATTTTAAGACCAAAACTTACAGCATATCTTATTTAGAACTGGAGATAAAAGATAAATAATCCCAAAAAATATTGAAAATATGAAACGTCCATAAGAAATGAATAGGGCTGAATTTTTATTTGAGCATAAATTTTAAAAAAATCGAGATTTTTAAAAACATATTTCAGCACTGAGTTCAGGTTAAAAATCTAGTCATCTTTACTTTTGAAAAAAAAATTATATCCAATATGGCGGATCTAAGATGGCCGCCAAAAATGAGTACCCTGTCAAAATTAAGAACCAATCACCCAACAATAGTTGGTGGTGGTCCAAAGTCAATATCTTGGAAAACATCGATAAAAAATGCAGTTGATAGACTATTTTCAAGAATTTGCATATGGTAGGAAAAGCCACTATTTTAAAATGTGATTTTGAGCGGTTTCCCGTGACTTTTTACAGATGTATATTTTTAACATGTCAATTAGGACCGTATTGCCTACCATTTACAATAAGAATAATTTTTGTTACAGTTATTTCTACTTCTAACACTATTTCTACTATCTACTATATATTTGTCAAATACCACTCAGTGGAAACATCGTACAGCCCAAACTACTTGACCTAGAACCTTGAAACTTTGCATGGATGTTCCTCTTAGGGCGTAGGCATCCGCTAAGAACGGATTTTACAAAATTCGTAGTATAAAGGGGTTTTTGGTGAGGCCGAAGTTTTCAAATTTTCCCATTTAAAAGTATGTTGGACGATTTTTGTTTACATTTTTAATGTTCATAAAACAATCAGCTGGTAGTTAGCTTCGGAAATGTATACGTTGATACAGATGATAGATAATAAATTGATTCCTTTGATCATGGCTTCATTGATTTTTGTTGATTTGTTTCTAGGACATAATTATGTACTATATAAAAGTTACATTTAGTTTAGATAAAATCCACCATTAATTAGTTAAGTGGCACCATCTATATTTCGGTAGCGGGAGTTACGCAGTTTTAAACGTGAAAAGCATACTGCCTTTTGTGGCTGATTCTTGAGACTAAATCCCTGTAAGATGGAAGAGAAAGGAACACTGATTTTTCAGTCACAAACAGAATGTGCTGAAATAATATGATTCTTTGACCTATTTATGTAAACATTTATAAATTATAAAAATCCCTGATTGTAAGTTATATTTATACTACCTTTTCTACTATATTTTTGTCAAATACCACTGACCTATCATTGTACAGCCAAAACTACTTAACCTAGAACCTTGAAAATTTGCATGGACGTTCCTTACAGAGTGTTGACATTCACCAAGAACGGATTTTTTTTAATTCGAGGTTTTTAGAGGTTTTTCGTGGAGCTGAAGCTTTGAAAATGCCCCATGTTAATGTAATGGATGATCTTTTGTTTAAATTTCCAATTTTACTCAATAAAGCATATTAGCTTTACAAACGGATACGTTGTTACAGCTGATTTATAATTTCATTCCTTTTATCATGGTTTTATGGCTGTTTTGATGATTTTGTTAGGTTATTCGTACTATATAAAAGTTACATTTGGTTTAGTTTCGTACCTTATACGTTCAATCATAAGCTCATTATGTGGTACCATCTTTTTAGGCAGCGGGAGCTATAGTTATTTCCTTAGGCCGTCCTTCATGTTTTTAATTACAATCATGCCAGTTACAATAATTTGGCAAATTCCTTTTTCATCTAATTCCACGGTGTCCCGGCTTTTCACGGAAAAATAAATGCTGCAATCAGTGGTTGATCTTAAATTATTACTACCCGCCCATATTTTAAGTTAAAAACTAAGTGAATTAAGTTTGAAATACTGCCCACGGATAGCACCATAACTGTTTCGAACATTCAGCCCTTTAATGTACTTAATTGATGCCCTACTAGGCAATCCAGGGACGTAATGGTAAATCTACAAAGAAGTACCTTAAAATCGACACATTTGGTGTTAAAATCGGTCCGGCTGTTTTCGAGTTATAACGGTGAAAAGAAAACCTTCACTATCTACTGTGGAATCCTACATCCTACTGTGGTATCTACATTTTGTCCTACATTCCACCATAAAACAAACATGACATATTCCTTGATATAAATATTTTTTATTCAGTCCTCTAGATTCTTCATATCAAGGTTAGACGATAATTTTTATCGTGAGCGAAGCCACGGGTTCTGCTAGTACTATATGTCAATAAAATTGATGTTTGTTTTAATTCTTGGCTTCTAAACAGTACATTCATTTTATTATAATAAAGTGATGCAATTAAATGTAATAATTTAATAGAAGTCAACCAGACCACACTCCTCACGTTCACTATTATTGAGAAAGTTTCTAAAATTGTTTGGTCTTATCCAAAAAAGGTTCCGAAACGATGCCAAACGCGACGACAACATCGAGATGGCGATTCTGTGACAATGACAATTCTGGTGATTTCTTGGAATACAGATGTGACTGGGTATATTTTGGAAAATAATTTGTACACAGACTTAAGAGCCCGGCAACGAGTCATCATTTCGATAGGTGGGGGTAAAAACGTTAACCTTGAGTGCATCGTGAGAAAAATCTAAGCAATGTTTTAATTACATATATTTTTTGCCAGTGCACAGATCATCCTATACTTTTATTTTCATTCGACTTTAATGTGTAACAAAGTAATATTTTGTAATGATAATGATAATAAATTTCCAAGTTACACCTGGGGATACCATGTTGATAAAAGATTTAAATTGAAAGAAATATGAGACTAATACTGACCAATCAAAACTACATACAAGGAACAAGCTAATATGAAATTAAATTGAATGAAAAATGACTTTAGAACTATAAAGGCTTCTCTACCACTTCATCTCTACTAATAACAACAGTGAGAGTGAGTATTAGTTAACTACATAACTTTAATGTTGAATGTCTGCAATCTTAAATGTTACCCAGAAGTCAAGGTCTCCGTTGAACGAGCGGCGTTTTCGTTTATTCGAGATCGATAAATTTCAGATTGTTACGGATGTTTAAAGGGGCAACGTATGCAAAATGAGTACAGCTTTATTATTGCATACCCCGACCGTGCGGGCGTTAGCCAGTGGCTGCCCGTGCAAGCTGGAAATAATTTCCCACAGCCAGACAAGCTATACGCTGTGTCATTTTTAGCCCCACACGTCCTAAAATCTTGTCATTATGCCGTCAGTTCAGTTGCTTTTTCAAACTATATGAGCGGAAAAATACTGTAAAGTAGAGTTATTTATCACTCACTCGATTTAAATGTGGACAAGAGTTTAATGTTGAAAGTATGAACGAACACTTTTCCGATTTTAAAATCGTGAATCTCATCGAAATCGCTGCTCTCTAAAACTACTGCGTTGTGGTTACATTGTCACTACGCAGTGCAGAGATTAAATGACTATAATTGAACCGTTAAGTGACATTCAATTCGGAGATCAATTAGACAAGCAAGCTGCAATCTCAGTCAATCACGGCCCTGAGAAACCACCAACTGGATCGAACTGGATCGACTTAGCGTGCTGGAAAATTCCGTTCGTGTGGTTATACTGTAGTTGGGTTGTTTAGACTTGGGGCCTGCGAGCTACAGTACGCTCGGGGCCTGCGAGCTATAGTTGGACCTTTCAGACTTGGGGCCTGCGGGCTATAGTTGGACCTTTCAGAATTGGGGCCTGCGGGCTATAGTTGGTCCTTTCAGACTTGGGGCCTGCGGGCTATAGTTGGACCTTTCAGACTTGGGGCCTGCGGGCTATAGTTGGATCTTTCATTATTGGGGCCGTGCGAGCCTTTCATCTAGTTGTGTGCTGTAAGACTGCAAGCAAAGTGCAAGGTAGAAAGTTGAAATAACCATTGTGTACATTAATTTATCCGTAAAGTTATGAGGAGTAATGGAGTAATCCATCGTTGAGCGGCGACCACGGTCGAATCGTCTTTGGGTATAGCGCTATATCTCAATGTGTGCTAGTGGACTGCATGCCTATGCCAAGCACAAGGGCAGAATAATCCGAATAGGCCTATACCACAGAGAAATAACAGAGCTTTCTTTCTCTGAGCCCATACATCAACTTAAATCATCTTCTCTGACCAGTATTGGGGAGTATTCCGTCTTACCCGCTTCCGCAGCAATACACTTGAATCAAACAAACTTACTGTCCAACGCTTAATCTATCAAGGTTAAATATCACACCTGTCATCAAAGTTTCCGACATAATCTGGGTTATGAGGAATTCCAGATGATAGCCGTACAATCTGAGAGGAATTACGATCGCCTAAGTCCCCTATAAGCCTAATGTTAATTTTAGCATTGCACTTCCGGATGGCTTGGGTCAAGATATTTGACTCGGACAGCACATTGATTAATATAGAACTAATTAATTAATTAGAACTAACTAATTAATTAATTAACTAACTAATAATTAAGACAACATATTCAAACATGCGACTTTAAACAACATCGTACATTCGTGACCAATGGGAATATTGGAATATTAGGTTGTACCAGTCGGTTGTGGCAACACTAACAGCTAGATGGCATCAACTCCATTCACTTAATAATCCCTCCGCAAAGAAAAAGTGTGATTATTACAATAACATACAACAGGTTGGTAATAGTATATTTCGCAACAAGGGCCGAAAATGAGGTTTTGCAGGCTCGAGATCGTGTTTCAAATTCGAGACGAAGTCGAAAATTTGAAACGATCGAGAGCTGCAAAACCCTTTCGGCCGAGGTGCGAACGCTACTTTTCACCACACTACACAATGCAATATACCCTAAATAATTGAAAAAACTGATTGTTATTTGACTCACTTGAAAACAAAAAACAGCTATGACAATCGTATGATCGCAACTACCCTGTCTTGAATGCCGTATAATTTTGTGATGTTCTGACGTTGTTTCAAGCAAATAAACTATCAGCTGATTTTCGGCCTTATGGCCCCCAACGTTTTCGGTCCTGTGGCGACAAACGGTGTGTTTCGGTCCGCGTTTGACGTTTGTAAAACAGGTGATTTCGTCGTTGTGTGGTGAAAAACAATTTATATAACGCCGTACGGGATTTTTATTGTTTAGAGTTTTGTTACTTCAACGGTCAACCGAGTATCAATTCACATAGTTACTTTGTTTTCAGTATTTTTCATATGTACAATTAAATGTCGTATTTTGACCTAACTCATAAAGCGTGCAGGCGTGAATTGCACTGGGAAATGAGAATTGATAAGATAAGTCAACCCTGACTGATAAGACCGACAAGGTCGTACACCCGCCGCAGTGATGCACTGGAAGCAGGGCTGCCGCGGGAGGGAAACCTGACACGGAAGAAATTTCCCTGCCACCGTGACTTATCAACAGTGTTGCCGTAGAAGTAAATTTCCCTTCAATATGAGCTTTGCCTCGGCCATTCACCTGCTTGCAGTATTACCTCGGGAAATAAAATATCCAAGTGATGGAAAAATCGATATTTTCCACTATCGACTACCAATTATAGTTTCAAACTTCACACTAAGTCGATCAAACACCGTTTCCGCTTATTATAATTAGCACCTGGTGGACCGAGCCTTGCTCGGTGTTATTTCATGTTTACCAGTTTATGCAGTTGCTATAAAATATTTCAATGTCATAAAATTGATTAATAGAAACATTTTTTATTGCTCCATGGACTCTTCATCTCACTTGCTTTATTTTCCCTTGGTGGCTGTAGATTCCAAACAGCTGATATGATTACTTCATTTGTTTACATTTTCCTTGTTTATTTTCGTTAATATCACGGCAACCCATAAGGCCAATGTTAAAATTTTACAACTTTAAAATTCGATTTATTACGTTATTAGATTTTCTCTGGCCAAGTAATCTGCATATAAGACGTTTTTGAGTCATAAATTACTTATTTCCAGACTTTGAAGGAAATCCTCGGAGCCGTTTTCGAGATCGTTGTGCAAGCAAGCAAGCATACAAGCATGCAAGCATACAAGATAACACTGCTCGTATAAGAGTATAGGATACCTTTGTAATTTATGTAAAGAGTCAGCTATTTAGGTAATCCTGAGCTCGTCATGCCGCCTGGTATAGTGCAATCTTGTCTTCCTTAGTTGTATAAAAAATGGAACGAACTGGCAACAGTGCCTCTGCGCTCACATAAAATTAAATTGACGCGTCTTCACATCGGCTACGTCCCCCTTTCTCGCCCTGCAAAATTAAATGCAGATGTGTTTGGACGGCGACAGCTGTGAGAACGATACGATATGGATGTACCGGTGCGATATATCGCATCGTATCAATACTCTGTCTCTCTCAGTCTGTTTGGCCCAATCGGACAATACTTTCCATCAACAGCTAGCTAGTTGTGATAGATTAAGGTGACCAGACGTCCCGTTTTGAACGGGACAGTCCCGTTTTTTAGCGACGTGTCCCGTTGTCCCGACTAACTCTCTCGGGACGCCCATTTGTCCCGTTTTGGCGTTATTAATAAGAAAAATACTTTAAAAAATACGTTTTAATGTAAAAATAATCTTTTTGGTTTCGTTTGTAGTTTCCTAGGAACTTAAAATTAACGGTTAAGATGAACCAGAGTCTAGCACATATTTTCAATCTGGAAGTGTCTGAAAACCCACAAAAATGCTCCTGATTTTTACAAATTTTCCGGGGGAGGGCCCTTAGTGTGGGGGTATGAAAATATGTTTTAGTGTAAAAATCTCTTAAATAAATGTTTTGGTACATTTGTAGTTCCCTAGTAACCTATTATAATTCATGGTAAAGATGAACTAGAGTCTAGCACATATTTTCAATCTGAATGAGTCTAAAAACCCACCAAAATGCTCCTAATTTTTCAAAATCTTCCCCGGACCCCCCTCTTTTTGTGGGGGTACACCCCCGAAGGACGGCGTCCCATTTTGGCTGCTCCAAAATCTGGTCACCTTATAATAGATACATGCGAATAAAACACTGTTCGATGCACATATGCGATACAGATTAGACGGACTGTGCGATAGATATATCGCATCGCATCAATATTCCCTCTCCAACTCAAGTCTGATCTATCGGTTACAAACGGTTTGCAAACAGCTGTGGATGACGATTCGAATGCGAATGTATCGCGGTGGAGCGATACGATGCGATACACGGCGGTGCGATATATCGCATCGCAACAATACTTCTAATCTGTACATACATTATATACATACATTATATACATTAGCTGAAATGGCGACCTACCCAGGTAGGTATTTTAAGCCAAGTATGAATGACAAATGAGTGAAGGATGATTGTGGCGCGATAAGGTCACGTGACTGATCGCCAGGATGCCGCAAACGATTTGTAGGATACGATGAGCAATGCATATACGATACGATAAAGCGGGTGATACATCGCATCGTTACAAAAGAAAACACAATTCGTATAGTCGCAAGATGAACGTGCAAAGCAGAATACTGCAGTCATTCGATTACAGCGAATACGATTGTGAATGAATCCACAAATACGACAAGATTCGATATAACGGTCGATATATCGCATCTTATAAATACTCCCACTTCCAATCCTCTGGTTGTTTGTCTGCGGTCACGCACCTTCAGACAGAAGAGCAGTCGCATTTAAAGATACGCGCGATACCGTGATACGGTGCGATACGTCAGTTCGATATATCGCATCGCGTCAATACTCCCAATAATTCCAACCCACTCACATACTGTCTGGCCTCGCACCTCTACACAAAATTGTACTTCAGTCGTGCATTGTTTGAAGATACCGCGATACGATGCGATACGGCAGTTCGATACATCGCATCGCGTCAACACGGCCGGTCACGTGCCAGCGTCGTGCGGACTTCAAGACCGGTTTCCGCGAACAGCTGTTGCCTGATGCTGTTACATCTGGTTTCCGGTGCGAGGTTTGAAGGTCGCCGCCGCCGCCACTGACCGGCCGCACTGTCAGCTGTTTCGGTTCGGGCCGATGCTCTTCGGCTTGGGGCATAGCAAAAGCCCCACCTCCTGCACCAGCTGTAACGTTGGCAGACTGTGTCACATGAGTACCTGTTGTTATTGTTACATTACATTGCTTGAAATGGCGACCTACCCAGGTAGATATTTTAAGCCGAGTATGAATGGCAGATGAGTGAAAGATGAGTGTGGCGCGATCTTGTATTCTTGTTACTGACTAAGGCCGACATGTTCCTTAGACAGGACTGTTAATTAATAGCCCAACAGCCAATGGCAAGGGACCTACATTTTAACGTGGGATCCGAACCACAATTTCCCGGCTGACAATTTACGATCTCTGGGGGCTGTTTCTAAGCCGGTTTTACAATTACTAGCTACAAACCACTAATTACTAGTGAGAATTCATCTCCGTTGTATCTTTACGGTTTTCTTAGTATTACGAAATACAAAGTCAATATTATTAATTCACCAACATCGTTTAGAAACAGCCCCCTGGTCTAATTATGAGGACGGACCTACGGACGTGGTATTCAATAGTGCGGACGTTAATCCCCACCAAGGAACACCGCCTCCACAGAACTCCAAAGAGCTTAAGAATATAAACTGGAGCTGGAACTGGATGTCTGTTAACAAAGCCAATTATACAGTGTGTAAAAAAAGACCGTCCCCCCCTCCTTAATTTTTTTGTTTGTTAAGACAAACAATTAACCTTTGGGGAATGATACTAACTCAACCCAAATTATTTTTTGACGTTACCAAAAGTTTTGAGTGTCCCCCAAAAATGGGGGATTTTGGGGGCAACTCGAAATTTTTAAATGCAAACCCCTATTGAGTGACCCCTCATTTTAAAGAGCTTTAAAAAATTGATGAATTGTGAAAATTGGAGGTCTCTAACGTGTTTCTATCCAAATTGACAGCTTGTCAAAATTTTGAATACAACACATCCTTGAAACCTGGCGTCTAGGAAGTTTGGAGTTTTAATTCACCTTTGGTGACGTAAAAATGAAACGAGCCTGGGAAAAATGTTATTAAATGAAAAAGTACTCTCTTTCGGTAATATTAAAAATTTTGAGTGTCCCCCAAAAATGGGGGATTTTGGGGGCAACTCAAAATTTTCAAATGCAAACCTCTTTCGAGTGACCACTCATTTTAAAGAGCTTTAAAAAGTAGGCGTTTGGTGGAAGTTGGAGGTCGCTAACGTGTTTCTATCAAAATTGGCAGCTTGTCAAATTTTCTAGGAGTCGTATTTAAAAATTTGACAAGCTGCCAATTTTGATAGAAACACGTTAGCGACCTCCAACTTCCACCAAACGCCAACCACCACACCGCTAAACCATCCCTGGGAACATATAGACAGTCTCTTCCCTGATTGGTTCTTTTCGGTACAAATGTTATTCAAGAGGAGGGGCTTTACACACTCACTGAATAAACTATAAAGGCTCTGTCACACACGGCGAGTTTGCTTGCCGCTGCCACTACTAGTCGCCACTACTAGTCGCCACTACAGCTCATGGCTATATTTTCTGTCTGTTTTAATCGATCTCTCTTGAAAGATGATTTGAAGCTTAACCTTGGATTGATATTGACTGGATAGCCGAGTAGATAAAAGCGCTCATCTCACAGCTGAGGGTCGCCGGTTCGAATCCTGGCCAGGATCGAAACTGGGTCCAGTTGTCTTTTGTCATTGGGCTGTGAATTAATGATGCTATCTAACAAATAGCAAGAGGTCGCCGTTAGATAGGAACCGCACAATTAAATGAATGAAAATGAATGAATGGATGAATAGATGAATTCACCATAAAAACGTTAAAAAATGCCACTGGCGTTGAAACAAGAAGTTCATGTAAACTAGTACTCGTGCAGCACGCTTATGTTTGAATTTCAGAAGTTAAATTGCCCATTTTATGACTTACTTAGAACTTCTGATTTTAAAAGCTTGTGGAATATTTTTCACCATTCCCGATCGATGGTTGGATTTCCAATTAAAGCTTCTTACTGCTTAAATATTTGTATGCAAAACAACCGCCGAGCTTGACTGACTGACGGAACTGGAACAGTTACATAACGGTGATTTCACACCCGCAACCGTGAAATGTAACCGTGAAATGTAACGAGCCGTACGATAACGAGGTGTGAAACAGTGACGCGAGTATGTAAACAGACTGTTACCGTTCCCCTTCGCTTTGAAACTCAACTATGTTCATAGACTGGAAAACTTTACCGTACGTAATCCAGACAAACCTAAGAATAATTTTGGTAAGGATATTCAGCATTTTAAAATTTTTGGATGAATGTTCGGATGAAATTTTCTGGTCGATCTGACCGCATTGTGTTTAATTGTGCGGTTCAAATGACCCAACCGATAAGATTGGTGTAAATGTTAACATTTTAAATTTAACAAACGGCACGTCATTTGATTTGATCTATACAAGCATTATTTTCCATTTAGAAGTTGCGCGTGCTTTTTATGCATTGGCTAAATGACCGAAGTTTACGTGCTCCTTGGAGCATTGAAGCGCACAGACATTCATTGTTCTTAGTTGATAGGGACAAACGTGCGAAAATAGGTATAATAGAGGGAGGAGACTCTCTGTTAGGTATTGATGAAGAATTATTTAGTGGTAGTTGACGGAAAATTTAATCACCTTCGAGCAACCCTTGGTTTTCAGAGTTATATTGGTTGGTACGCGGAACGTGAATGTCGGTTAATTGGAATTGATCTTTTTTGATGAAACTTTTTCCAAGACTTACATTCCTCTACGTCGGTGACATCTTAGACCGGAGCTGAAAAATAAACTAAGAACCAAATGTGAAATTTAACGATTTTATAATTTTGCGGGGGTCGAGGTATCAAATAATGGATCAAAAAGGGGCTAGTTTGACGGATGTGTCACTAAAGTGATAAAATCTACAAACCCGGTATTTCAACGTTAAGTGATGAATGAGCTCCAACCTACCTGAGCTAAAAATGGAATCCAATGGGGCAGAAACTAGAGATAGAAATCTGACAGGTGACCTATAATATAGATGAAAGATAATCAGAAAACAGCCAAGCGGAAAGATAATGTAGGCCTAGTAAAATAGAAAAAATAAATCTAAACAATGGTGAAAAATAAAAAACAAACTGAACTAACCCGACAACATCAACTATGGAAGTCTACTGATAAAATGCAATGAAGTCACAAAATTACAGTGTAATAAGGGGACAGAGGCAGTGAATTCAAAAATCCAATTTAGAGATGCATGGGCATGACCAAAAGTTGAGGCGTCAACAACTTAAAAGACCATAGAAAGTATAAATACCCCCGTTGCAGCAGACCTGCATACTCAGCGAATTTCAAGTGCGAAACAACATATTTCGATCCAACATAGCGAGATTTGACATGTTTTTGTAAGCTCCATAAGAATAACATGGGGAATGAGTATGGAGGTTTGCTGCTACAGGTATATTAAAACTGGGTGGTTTTAATTCAATATTTAGTAGATCTGAACTAGAAGAAGCCATTTACCAAGTTTTATAAAGATATGTTGAGAAATAAGCGAGATATAGAATTTTCTTTATTTCCCATAAGGTTAACATTGGGACAACGAACTGTGTTTACCACTTTCAATATCTCGGCAACCAATGGACATAGAGCCATGATTCAAAATACTAAATTGTTTGTTTTTTTGGGCTGAATTCAATGGTGCCAATAAAAATTTGAAAAATTTTATTTTTCTATGTAAAAGTCTCAAAAAACCCATTTTTTGGGGGGTTTACCCCCCTTTACCCCCCCTTCCGGTGGTCCGATCGGGCTGGTTTACGAACTCGTCCGAATAATTACTACTTTACACGTCTATGCCAAATTTCATTCCGATTGGACCATTTTTGCGCAAGTTATCGTGCTTAAAGACACACATATATATATATATATATATATAGATATATATATAGATATATATATAGATATATATATAGATATATAGATATATATATATATATATATATTTATGAAAGTGAACGAATGGTGTTTTTGGCATCTGAGGACCTCAAAAAGAAAAGTTATGATGGTTTTAGGCTTAGGTCTTACCGTGAGACCTACGGTAACAGCTTCTTCCCTATAGGGGAAATTCGCTAAAAGGATGGCGTCACAAGAGAAAAATTACAGTTTTGATCGATATAACCTGAGTTCTATTTTCTTCTAAGTACTATTATTCTTCTCCTCTTCTCTTCTTCTCTACAGACCTTGTTTCGTCCTAAAGCCCTTCGAAGGTCCATGTTGTCGTTCTGACAATTTGAACCAAAACAGCTTATTCTTATATTCAGGTTGTTTTATTTTCTTCGAACAAAACCCATCTCCTGGTACAAATAAAAGCAAGCCCAGAGAAAAAAAGAAAAAGACGACATTACGTAAAGACGCAGAGTAGGAGTATAATATTCCGAGAATAGACGTCACAATTCTAAGTGATTATGTTAACTCATGGTATGATAATGATAGTAACGTTGTAAAGTGCTTTTTGATAACATACCGTGTGGATGTGCTGCTAATGTTGTGGCAATGGAAAGGTTTATCTGGAGAAAACTCTAGATCAACTTGTTTTTGCGCTCAATTGTTATGTCATATTCTCACTGGATTACACTCGTTCATTGCCAAAACCGAAAGTATGTAGCCTAAACGTTAAATAATAGAACTCATTCGTATGCTTCTCGACCTATTGAAATAATAATTATGATGGCAATAAATAATACAATATACAAGATATGCTTATTAGTTTTATGACCTGGGGACATAAAATAACAATGATAGATTTCCTAGGTGTTATTCACCTTCATAAATCAATGTTTCGCTAAAGAAGTTTATGGTGTGTATTTTATGAGTGTTTGATTAAATTTATAATCCAAATTAAATAACTTGGTATAGTCTGACCATAAGACTTAGGCCTATGCAAGTCTTAGCATTGGGCAAGTTAGATTATATTGTGACACCGAACAGTTATGACCACTGACCAGTAAAATAACTTTCCCCCAACGGGGAGGTTTTGTCCCCCGGACGGGAGAAAAAGTAGACCCATAAGAATAACGTTGAAATCAACAATTCAAAAATCAGAGCGCCTTCAAATTCCCAAGCACACATGGAGATAAGTTGCAGCTCAACGAATGCAGGCGATAACAGCTGATTTAGTGACAGGAAATAAATAAGAATAACATAAACGACAATCAGCTGTGAGAACGTCAAGAATTATAATTATAATTATAAGCATGTAAAAACGTTGCAACAATCAGCTGATCGCTGGTGCATGAACGGTTGCAGCTACTCGGATGCAGGCACTCAATTGCAGATCGAAACGTAATGGATATTATTTATTAGTTAATGAAATATATGTTTAAAGATTGGGTATTTATTATTGGAGGTGGGGGAAAAATGGTGTGTTTATTTCAAAAGTAAAGCACATTGTCTCCCTCGTGAGATAATGTTATACTCAACTCACAAATAACTATTGCAATGCAGTGGCACATGATCCACTAAAAATTTAGCTGAAACGCGTATGTCATCTGAACCACTGCACTGGCGAGCAAAAGCCACCTCAAAGAATGACTGTTCTCGATCTCTATGTTTGTTTACAACTTGTTTTACCCTTCAGTCGATGGCTACTAAGATGTAAGTACAATATCAATCTTTCATAAAGTTTGACCTTGGAATAACGCTTGAATTCGACTCTATAACATTTAACCAATGACTTCGATCTGAAATAATTATTTATAATCAAAGATTTAACATTGGCTCATTTTAGTGATGTGGTAATCGACTATTCGACTATTGGTTTTGTCGACTGGTTGGTCATCTAGTCGACTTGTCGATTATTTTGACTGGTCGAAATTTCTAATTGATTATTTTAACTAGTCGATATTTTATTGTTTTCAACCGACTAGTCGGCCACTTAACCGATTAGATTTTGCGTTGCTTCCGGTTTTTGCTCGTTCGACCAGTTACATCAACAAGACTAGTCGATGTTCGATACGTTGACTGTCGACCAGTGTCAACGTCTAGGCTAGTCGATCTTCGAAAGTAATCGACTAGTCACTAGTCGATAATGAAAAGTAGTCGATTTTCCCATCACGACTCTGCTCGAGTCAAAGCACTACCCCGGACTGATAAAGCTGATGTTACATTCAACGACAATAATGATAAGTGATGATAAGATAATTTAAACGTACCACCGGAAATTCAGTCACACGTTCTTGGAATAGTGACTTTATAAGTTTATGGTTCGTGGTAAATAACTTGGCCCAGGTTGTACAGAAGACTAGGGGTTTAGTTTAATATATGGGCTTAAGGATGGCCTGGACCACGTCATTTGATCCGGACTGTAATAACGGGAATTTTTCGCTCTGTAAAAGCCGTTTTAGTACGGAACAGACTTTTTCAGTTTCGGACTGCTTGGGTAAACAAACAATAATAGTATTTTTGTGTTGAAAGTAAACGGCTTTGGGTACGAAACGATTAGGTTGGATAGTAATTTTACAATCCAGAAGGAAGCACCATGTGCATTTATACATAAATGATACTAGATAGATGACGGGGACGTTTAGTAATACACGATATACATTTAATATAAACTAGTGGCTTGAAGGGGCTAAAAGCCCCTAAATGAGGGAAAATTAAAACAATTCTTATTTATTATAGTACAAAATAACTTCATAGCAAACTGAATCTACCTTATATTGATATCTAGCCAACCACAAGGTTTTCAATTAAGTATCAGCATCACATGTTTAATGTAAACAAAGCAGACGTTTTTAGATCCCAATGCTTTATGAATGGCAGATAGTTTACGTTATTTCTCGTTTTCTCGTGAATTCAAGCAATTTCATTATCCCCGCCATCACGGAATAGAGAGCTTTAATTTGAGTCCTCTCCCATCTTTCTACGACTTTCCAGACGCCCAAAATTTTGACGCAAAGAATCGCCTTAAGAAATTAAATATATGTTAAATCAGTTTTAAATCTATCGAATATTCTGTATTTTGGATTTGCTTTTTTGTCTTTTCAAACATAACGTTCTCATGATCGTCCTGAATAAAGTATACATATAAAACAATGACTTTGGATGCAGAAGGAGACTTTCCATCCTTAAGGCCCAGCTGTGCTATTTTTGAACCAGTCAGAATCTGAAGTGGACTTATAGTTTGACTGAATCGCCAACAGAGAGTGCTGCTAAAATTATTTATTTCAGCTTTATATAAGTTTTGACAACTTTATCCGCTAGAAAACACGAGTTCTTTAGCTTATGTTAGGCATTGAGTAAAGTGAACGTTAAGCAATGAGTAAATTATTTAAAATAAGGGAGTTCCCCCACAATGAATGAATGAGTGTCTGGAGTTACTTTTCATGTGGGTCGGGGTGTGTCTAATCAGCCAAGGGTTTTTGTGTGATTTCAATCTCGTATATGGCGTGTACTGTATTTTTAACTATCATTATGACCTCCATAAGCGATCTTTTAAGCTTTTTTTTTTGAAAGGGCTAGGGTATAACTTTGACCTAAAAGGTCTTTTGTAGCACCCACCGTTTAGTCCCCTAGCTTTAGGCTTTTAGCATAGCCTACTAACTGGTTGACGCCGTCAGGCACCAGGAACGCCTTTCCCAGGAATTTCAACCTCTTTTGGGCTAGAGCTGGGCAATCCAGCCAAATGTGCACTGCAGATTCCACACGTGTGACACAAAACCTGCATTGGTCTGTTTGGCTAAGCCCTATTGTGCTTAGGTGTTTTCTCAACGGGCCGTGACCCGTGGGCCCGTGAGTAACCCTATCAGCAGGCTTATCTCCTTCTTTTGGAGGCTCAGTATCACGACCATCAGTATGCCTCTCCATTCCTTCCTGAATGGATTTATTAACAGCTTCGACTGTCTGAGCCCTGGGCTGTTCCTCCAAGCTTCCGCTTTTTGATCTTCCGCCCAGGCAAAAATCTTGGCCTTTCCTTTGCTCATGGGGACCCCGCAGTAAGGCTCCGGCCCGACGAGGTGGGATTCAGACCCTTTCCTCGCCAGGTCATCGGCCTCTTTAAGCTTTATATCTTTTAAGCTTCTTTGTTGCCTGAGGATGATGCGTAGTGCACTGAAACGGCCGTAGCAATAGCTCATTTATTAGGATTAGTTGATTAAAATATAGGTAGTCTAAACCTTTTTTGTGTTCGTCAGTAATTCGGTGGCTAGAATCCTGACCTAAAGGTAAAATATAGTCCGAGTGCTGCGCCCGTAAGACAACGTCAATTTTAGCATTGGGCCAAGGTGTTTTAAACGGACTCTACTTATTTGAGTGAGCTGTAGATTATGGAGATTCCAAATATGATAATTCTCAAGTGTTTTGACCGCTCTTGCGAGATCAGACTGATGAATGGCAGCATGCATGATCTATATTCCACGATGGATGGGTCTGAGTTCAGAATGTTAAAAGTAGAATTCTGCCCTAGACCTTGAGACCAACTAGAGGCTGCCTCGAGCCAACTTTTTGTCTGAGAGCACAAATAAAACAAATAACTTTGCGTGATTAGTATTTAATATTCATTGTTTTGAACGCCGACTAGAACTACACTTTACGGGGGTAGGCCTATTGTAAGGCGAATATGTAAAGGGGCCGTCCATAAATTACGTAACACCCCAATGGGGGGCGCGGGGGTGACCGACAGCGTTAGGCACCGCCGTTACAATGGAGGGGGGGGGTTCAACATAACGTTATATAACAATTAAATCTTGATGAGTAATACCTTAAATTCTAAACAAATGTTAAATTATCTTCAAAGTACAAATTATTTGACTTTATTTTTAGAGGGGGGGGTGATAGCACAGCGTTACGTAATTTTTGAGGGGGGTTAGTGCCAGCGTTACAAGTCCGTTAACAGGGGGAGGGGGGTTGAAAAGGCCGAATTTAGCGTTACGTTATTTATGGATGGCCTCTACGGGGTATTTTGTGACGAAGACTCCTACAGTTCTAAACCGATTTTACTAATTTATTTGTCGCTGAAAAGAGCTTGGCGTGAATTTTAGAAGGAAACACAATTAAGGAGGTTTGACTAAAGGGAAGAGCCCTAAGAGACCCCCTTGAAGTTTCGTGTTTGTTTATATGATTTAACATGGGAAAAGAAATCTCAAGGATCATCTGATTGCAACAAATGGTTTTATCAGCAGACTAAACGAAAATTGGAAGCGCTGAGCAGCGCGTGCTTATCCATAGTTTATTGCCAAACCGCCAAACTTCACCCCAAAAAAGAATCCAGCCATATGGACTCTAGCACATTTGGACAATTCAAACGAAATCTAACCGACTTTTTTCAGATTTTGTTAGCAAAATACGGTAGTGGTTTACCAGCATTCCTCTCATCTTTTCCGCCGTTTTCATAACACTCTTACACATCACACGACGCAAAAAACGAACCCTCTTACTTTTTTACCACATCCAAACATTAATACGGTAACAAAAAAACTTATTATAAAGCATAAGTCAACGGGGCCAAACATTCATTGAGCAAAGCTCGTTCCCCCGCAGATTCATCAGTCGGAAATGTGTAGAGTGACTAGAGTGGTTCAACAGAGTGATTCACTTAGTGTCAATCAAGACGAGTGAGACGAGTGGAGTGCGTCAAAGGAGCGCCCGCAAGTACATTAACATTGGACCGATCATCGAGGTCAGGGTTGATCCGGTTACTTTCGATATATCGACCCACTACTGCTTTCGATATATCGATTATTCTTCCGATTGATTGATACAGTTGCATTGCTTGTCCTGAGCCCTTATTCCCGTCGACTCTGTAACATAAACATTGACCCGACTACATACTGTCAAGGTCGATCAGACTACTTTCGATCAGGGGTAAATTTCAGCCGGAGCACACTGGAGCACAGCTCCGGTACTTTTTAGGACACCGGAGCACACCGGAGCGCAGCCCCGAAACTTCATTGGTCACCGGTGCAGCTTCGGACCTTTTTTATGGGCACGTCATTTGTAATACTATTTATGAAACAGTTTTTGTAAAAGTTTACAACTCTTCACAATTTGAGAATCTCATGCGGCAAATAGTTTGTCAAATGTTTGGACAAATCAGATGCGCACTTGTTCGACGATAGTCAATTCCCAACATAAGTCGTGAGAGGCGCTAACGCACATAGCGCTGAGATCACAAACTACACGATTATAACTTTGGCGCTAAATCTTGCGGCCCACACCGCGCCGTCCATAAGCCCAATACTAAAATTAACATTAGTCTTATGGACGGCGTGGGCCGCAAGAATTGGCGCCAGTCATATAATGGCGCAATAAGTAGGTACACTCTAGCCGCGGCACGGCAAACCCTAGCTGGCGCAAAAGTGTACACGGCCTAAAGAGTTTTTGTATTTACATTTAGTTTACATTTTTTAGCCTAAACGTTTTTAGTGTGGCCTAGGCCTAAACATCCTTGCCGGAACTCGCGCTCGCTCTTCCGGCGAGAATACTTTTCACTGGCGTAGTTTGTAATTTCGCCGCATCCAAACAAATATAGTATAAATACTTACAGTTTTACAGTAAGCTTTATTGACTTATTCATCATTTTCTTGTTGGATTACACAGTGGTCATAAATATTAAAAAGGCACCAAATTTGATTGTAATGTATACAAATTTTTGGGGGGAGGGCGCAAGACCCCCCGGGGGGTTTTGCTGGAAGGTATTCCGTACCCCCTCCCGGCCCCCCCTTATGCCATACCTCCGATACTTTTTTCCCTACAAATTAAGCCCTGCTTTCGATTCATTCATCCCCGACTGCTTTCGATGTATCTAATCTTCTTCAGATTGAATTATACAATTGCAGTGTTTGCAGTGAGTCTGCATCGCTGTTGATTCTGTAACACTGACAATGACCCGGCCATCGAAAGTCAAGGTCGATCCGACTACATTCAATATATCGATTGTTTCTTTCTTCGATTTCACTATACTGTATCGACAAGTGTATACTGAAGATACAAGTGAAGTGCTTGTCGTGAGCCCGCATTGCTGTTGACTGCCTCACTGACCCGACCAACGAGTGTCAGGGTCGATCCGACTGCTTTCGATATATCGAATCTGATTACTTTCGATATAACGATTTTTCAATGTAAGTATTCTAATTTCAAAGCTGACGGACAATCGCGTGGCTGGTGACATAATGAGTTAATTATTTTACAAAGTTCACAATTCGTAACCCGTAACAGAGATAAAGCTCACGTTCCATAGTTTTTATCAACTTTGTGGTTTTGTATAACCATAAACGTTACAAGGCTATGCTGATAACCCACTACTGATGAGTTAATGTTAGTTTGTATCTGTCGGTTTTGTCTGGCTGAACATTAGGATTTTATAAGGGGTGCTAAGTTAGAATAAATCTTGTGTGGGAAAAGAGGTAGTATTTGATGTCGATAACCCCCTACTGATGAGTTGATGTTAGTTTGTGTCCGTCAGTTTCGCCATGGCTGTACATTAGTATTTTATAAGGGGTGCTAAGTTACAATAAATCTTGTGAAGGAGGTGTAAAATTAGATGGTACTTGATGTCAATATCCCCCTACTGATGAGTTAATGTTAGTTTGTGTTTATCGGCTTCGCCTGGCTGTACATTAGGATTTTATAAGGGGTGCTAAGTTAGAATAAATCTTGTGTTAAAGATGGAAAAGTAGGTGGTACTTGATGTCGCTATGCCCCTACTGATGAGTTAATGTTAGTTTGTGTTTATCGGTTTCGTCTGGCTGTACATTAGGATTTTTTAAGGGGTGCTAAGTTAGAATAAATCTTGTGTTAAAGATGGAGAAGTAGATGGTACTTGATGACGCTATCCCCCTACTGATGAGTTAATGTTAGTTTGTGTTTATCGGCTTCGCCTGGCTGTACATTAGGATTTTATAAGGTATAGGCTAAGTTATAAAGTATTAGGCTAAGTTAGAATAAATCTTGAGTAGGAAAAGAGGTGGTATTTGATGTCGATAACCCCCTAGTGATGAGTTGATGTTAGTTTGAGTCTGTCGGTTTCGTCTGGCTGTATTTTATAAGGGGTGCTAAGTTACACTAAATCTTGTGTAGGAAAAGAGGTGGTATTTGATGTCGATAACCCCCTAGTGATGAGTTGATGTTAGTTTGAGTCTGTCGGTTTCGTCTGGCTGTATTTTATAAGGGGTGCTAAGTTACACTAAATCTTGAGTAGGAAAAGAGGTGGTATTTGATGTCGATAACCCCCAGTGATGAGTTGATGTTAGTTTGAGTCTGTCGGTTTCGTCTGGCTGTATTTTATAAGGGGTGCTAAGTTACACTAAATCTTGTGTAGGAAAAGAGGTGGTATTTGATGTCGATAACCCCCTACTGATGAGTTAATGTTAGTTTGAGTCTGTTGGTTTCGTCTGGCTGTACATTAGGATTTTTTAAGGGGTGCTGAGTTAGAATAAATCTTATGTTGGAGTGGAAAAGAGGCGGTGATGTTGGGTTTCGGTAAGATGTTTAAATAAAGGAATTATTTACAATTTTTCTTCCTTTCTCTATTGCTGTATTTGGTAATAGCATTGAAATTATAGTGTACTTATATTTAGTTCGTTCAATACTCGTGTAGGCCTAAGGAGAAACGACATATTGAGGTTTGTGCTTCAACCATAAATATTATGAATATCACTTAATCACTTGATCACTTTAATAAGACAGGTACCTCAAGGAGGACGTTACCCTGAATATGAGTGAAGGATGAGTGTGATGATCGTGATGATAGTGGCGCGATCGTGTAGCCTTGTTACTGACTAAGGTTGGCATGTTCCTTAGACAGGATTGTTAATTAATAGCCCAACAACCAATGGCAGCTGGCTCCAGATATTCGTATGATAAACCATTCGTAACTTCGGTTTCATGGACTGTTAGATTTAAGTAAAATCGGGATTGTAGAGTGTTTCAGATAAGTCCCAAGAAGAAGGAAAGAAAATTTTAAATATAAAATAATGCGGGATCAGGAATTGAGGAGAAATTAGAACAATGGATTCAAAAATGTAGGCCTATTTAAATACGAGGCCTACCTTAAGAGCTGCTCAATTAACAGCCAAGCTACACCGATGAATGAAGTCAACAAAACAGTTAGTATAGTTTGAATTGCTAATACAGGTAGTCATTACATACGTTAAAGCTTAAATTGAACCTTAACTACGTCTGTCAGACAATATTAATGTCATGATTGGAGAGGAAGAGATCGAGGAGGAGCCACTTTCCGAATGTTTGGGAGCTATCATCGACAACCGTCTGAATTAGAACTCTCAGGTGAAACTAGTTTTTCAAAATTATTAAATAACCTCCTATCAATTCGTAGCCTAGTCAACCTGTTGAGTCTAAATTTTGTTAAGATGGCCTATTTTAGCCTTTTCGAGGGCCATAACAGATACTCAATCATACTGTGGGGACCATCTAGCAATAAAAATCTAGGAAGGATCTTTAAATTACGAAAGAAATCCATAAGAACAATAGCAAAAAAACCTTCACACACTCCATTTACTCCATACTTTAAAGAATATAAAATTTTTACAGTCCCTTCATTTTACATTTTGAAAACCATTTTACTTGTTAAAGGCCGTTACATCTTTCAAGAACCCACTCACAGCTACAATAACAAACACAGAAATAGATTTTCCATCTGTCATAGACTCCGCTTAACCGAAACAAAGCCAGATTACATGGGACAAAAATTCTATCAAAACCTACCTGCAGACCTAAAAACATTGAAAGTTTAGAAAAATTTAAAACCAAATTAAAGAACCATCTTATCGACAAATGCTATACTACAGCATGTCAACCTAAGTTAGCATATGTTAGAAAATATAATCAGCAAGTTAAGATGAATGGAAATAAAGATAAATTTGATGAATTAAATAAATATAAATAAATCGTTTATTTCTCAATAAAATCAGTACATAGTCTTACAATATTACAAAGCATAATCCTTATACATGAAAAACAAAAATTACAAAAATCAATAACTTTAAATACATTATTGAGAAATAATAGGAGTCCCATAGAAAAATTCCGAGGTGCGACCTCCCTCACCTAGTACATATTTAACAATGACGAAAAAGAGTCAGAGCCAGACATAATTATGAGAATACTAAAAACACAAACACTATTTTTATAATCCAACGATGGTGTTGAGGTCCGTGCGCCGATGTCACATACTGTAGGTGAGATGTGGTCCGTCGGGCTGCACTTCTTGATCAAGTGCATCCCGATCAAATCAAATATCAAGAAGTGCAGCCCGACGGACCACATCTCACCTACACTATTTTTATAAGCTAATCTAACAAGGAATATTATTGAGCTAACTATAACATGTAAAAAGAAAGAAAACATATTACTAAAAAATCATAAGAATAAAGCTTACAACAATAGAAAATCAACTAAAAACAGTACATGGTAAAAGAATTATGAACTAACGGCAATACCGAACTGGAAATACCGGCTGGATTACCGTAGTGGAAATATGGCGTTTATAGATAGTCAAACCCACATCTGGAAAAAAATGGCCCAAAATTTTAAAAGTTTTCGGTCAAATGGTTTTGACGTCCGAAGGTTCATTTCTTGCACCGACCCCTGAACCCGCCCTGATCCCTGGCTATTATTTGGGTAGGTTGTTTACCTATGTGAGTACAGTTGTAAATGGTATATGCTATTCTTAACCCTGCTCTATATTTTTAAATATAAAATTATAAAATTGCCCAAAAAATTAACTTTGGTCTTTATTGTCTGATTTGTCTAATATTTGGATATGTTATTAAGTTAAGCAAGTGAACTTGTAAATAGTATAAATTAATTCTATCTACCCTATAACTTTTAAAATATAAAATTATAAAATTAGGTAAAAATGCTAACTTTTGTCTTTATTGTCCGATTTGTCTAATATTTGGATATGTTGTTAACTAAAGCAAGTGAACTTGTAAATAGCATAAATTAATTCTATCTACCCTATAACTTTCAAAATATAAAATTACAAAATTAGGTAAAAATGCTAACTTTTGTCTTTGTTAACAGATTTGTCTAATATTTGGGTATGGTGTTAATTTAGACAAGTGCATGTATAAATGATATATATTATTTATATCCAGCCCATATATTTTTAAATTTAAAATCATAAAATAGGCCAAAAATATCAACTTTGCTATTTATTGTTTGATTTGTCTAATATTTGGGTATGTTGTTAACTTAAGCTAATTTATTTGTAAATGATATATATTAATCCTCTTACTCTGTTTATTTAAAATATAAAATTACAAAAATATGTAGAAATGCTAACTTTCGTCTTTATTGCCTGATTTGTTTAATATTTGTATGTGTTGCTAAGTTAAGCAAGTGAACTTGTAAATAGTATAAATTAATTTTATCTACCCTATAACTTTTAAAATATAAAAGTACAAAATTAGGTAAATATGCTAACTTTTGTCTTTATTGTCCGATTTGTCTAATATTTGGATATGTTGTTAACTTAAGCAATTGAACTTGTAAATAGTATAAATTGATTCTATCTACCCTATAATTTTTAAAATATAAAATTATAAAATGAGCTAAAATATTAACTTTGATGTTTATAGTTTGATTTGTATAATATTTGGGTATGCTGTTAACCTAAGTAGGTGCATTTGTAAATGATGTGTTTTATTTCTATCTAACTTGTATATTTTAAAATATAAAATTATAAAACAAGCCAAAAATATTAACTTTGGTCTTTATTGTCTGATTTGTCTAGTATTTGGGTATGTTGTTAACTTAAGCTAGTATAGTTGTAAATGATATATATTAATCCTATCTACTCTGTATATTTTAAAATATAAAATTATAAAATGGACTAAAAAAAATTAACTTTAATGTTTATAGTTTGATTTGTATAATATTTGGCTATGTTGTTAACCTAAGTAGGTGCATCTGTAAATGATGTGTTTTATTTCTATCTAACTTGTATATTTTAAAATATAAAATTATAAAACAGGCCAAAAATATTAACTTTGGTCTTTATTTTCTGATTTGTCTAATACTTGGAAATGTTGTTTAGCTAAGTAAGTGAATTTGGAAATAGCACATATTAATCAAATCTACTCTGTATATTTTAAATGGTAAAATTATAAAATGGGTGAAATTATCAACTTTTGCTGTTTATTGTCTGATTTGTCTAATATTTGGGTATGTTGTTAACTTAAGCTAGTATAGTTGTAAATGATATATATTAATCCTATCTACTCTGTATATTTTAAAATATAAAATTATAAAATGAGCCAAAAATTAACTTTGATGTTTATGGTTTGATTTGTCTAATACTTGGGTATGTTGCTAACTTAAGCTAGTATTTTGTAAATCCCATTTACAAAATAATACTGTATATTTTTCAATTTATATTGTATATTTTAAAAAATAAAAATTTTAAACGGACCAAAAATATTAACATTGATGTTTATAGTTTGATTTTTCTAATACTTGGGTATGTTGTTAGGCTAAGCAAGTGTATGTTAAGTAGTGTATATTAACTATATTTTCTTTGTATATTCCCAATTATAAAACAATGAAATAGGTTAAAAAAATACTAACTTTGAGCTTTATTGTCTGATATGTCTAATATTTGTATGTGTTGTTAACCTAAGCAGCTGAACTTGTAAATAGCATATGCTAATCAGATATTACCACTAACTTTTAAAATATAAAATTACAAAAATATATATAAAAATGTTAATTTTGTATTTATTAACAGATCTGTCTAATATTTGGCTATGGTGTTAACTTAAGTAAGTGCATGTGTAAATGGTATATATTGATACTCTGTATATTTTAAAATATAAAATTACAAAAATATATAAAAATGCTAATTTTGTATTTATTAACAGATCTGTCTAATATTTGGCTATGGTGTTAATTTAAGTAACTGTGTGTGTGTAAATGGTATATACCTACCCTACATTTTTTAAATTATAAAATTACAAAACAAGCAAAAATATTAACTTTGTCTTTATTATTTGATTTGTCTGTGTTTTGATATGCTGTTAACTTAAGTTAGTGCATGTGTAAATTGTATACAATATTTCCATTTACCTTGTCTATTTTAAATTATAAAATTATAAATATTGATTGAAAATTAATTTTGCTCTTTATTGTGCAGTCTTTTTAGTATTTGGATATGTAGTTGTTCTGTGTTAGGAATTTGTAAAACATGTATATTATTGATATCTACCTTCTATATTTTGTATTATAAAATTACAAATGTAGGTTAAAAAAATTAATTTGCCTCTTTATTGTTTGATCTGTCTATTGTTTGGATATGTCGTTGTCCTAGACTAATATATGTGGAACTGCTAAATTTTATTCTCATATACCCTGTACAGTTTAAATTATAAAATTACAGGTAAAAAAATAATTATTTTAGTTTTTATTCGACAATTAATTAAAACTTTTGTTTTACGACAGTTCTTACCCACTACATGTGTAAATTTTACATAATAATCCTATCTGCCTGTATAATTTAAGTTGCAAAATTATATAAACAGGTAAAATATTATTAAATAATTGGATATGTATTAGTCGTAAGCTAATGCTTAGTATAATGTAAAAGGGTGAAGTTACAAATACAGGTAAAAACAAATTAACTGATCCACCTCTAATTTTAGCATGTTGTTAACCTAAACAAGTACATGTGTAATACTAATCCAATGTACCCTGTTATGTAATATTTTTGTAAAGAATGTACGTTGGATTTACACACTTAATTTGACAGACAATAATAGGAATATACAAAGCCTAAAGCCTGTAAATTATAATTTGATATATTGCAGAACTTATAGTATTTGTATAAAACTGTCTGTTGGATCTACATACTTAGTCTGACAGAAATTTAAAAGAATTTACAGAACATGTAAAATAATTACTATTATTTTGTAATTGCTAAATTTTATTCTTATCTACTCTGTAAAATTTAAGCTGTAAAATTATATAAATAGGTAAAATATAACCTTTGCTGCCTTTGTTGACTGATTCATTAAATAATAATTGGATATGTGTTTGTTGTAAGCTAATGCCTAGTATAATGTAAAACGATGAAATTACAAATATAGGTAAAACATTTAACTGACCTACCTGTAATGTCGGCTTGTTGTTAACCTAAGCAAGTACATGTGTAATACTAATCCAATGTACCCCGTTATGTAATATTTGTGTAAAAAATGTACGTTGGATTTACACACTTGATTTGACAGACAATAATAAGAATTTACAAAGCCTGGATACATTGCAGAACTTGTAATATTTATGTAAAACAGTCTGTCAGACCTACATACTTAGTCTGACAAAATTTAAAAGAATTTACAGAACATGTAAAATAATTAATATTATTATCACTTTGTCCATACCTTCTAGATATTTTCTTTATAACCTAAGCATGGCTTGGAAAACTATTGCCTTTAATGTTTGATTTATACTGTAATCTTGACATGTTTAGTTGTGAATGCTGGCAACAAGAATATCAGTAATGGTCTTTGTATAGTCAGTCTGGTCTGTGTATATTGTATATTATTCCTTTATAAACTTACCAACTTGATTAGTTGTTGTTATCCAGCTAGTACATGTGTACATACAAGGATATTAAGATGTATTGTCCAATAATACCTGTTAAATAGTTAAAAATAAATTGTAACACATTATGGGTTAGAGAAATGCTATTTTGCTTTAATACATTTGTAAATGTTTGTAAACAATTGATAGATCCTGTAACATTTGTGTAACTCTATGTTGGACTTGCACACTTTATTTAACAGATATTTACAATAATTTTCAGAAATATATATATATAATTATTACATTTTCTGTAAATTATTAAATTAGAGTTTACAGATATTATATAGAATTTTACACATTCGTAAATATCTGTACAGACCTATGTACAGATATTTACGGATAAATTACAGAATTCTATAAGAAATTGTACAAATATGTAAAATTCTGTAGAAATTGTGTAGATATATCTAGAAATGTGTAGTATATCAGAGGTCTGTACAGATATTTACGAATGTGTAAAATTCTATATAATATCTGTAAACTCTAATTTAATAATTTACAGAAAATGTAATAATTATATATATATTTCTGAAAATTATTGTAAATATCTGTTAAATAAAGTGTGCAAGTCCAACATAGAGTTACACAAATGTTACAGGATCTATCAATTGTTTACAAACATTTACAAATGTATTAAAGCAAAATAGCATTTCTCTAACCCATAATGTGTTACAATTTATTTTTAACTATTTAACAGGTATTATTGGACAATACATCTTAATATCCTTGTATGTACACATGTACTAGCTGGATAACAACAACTAATCAAGTTGGTAAGTTTATAAAGGAATAATAAACAATATACACAGACCAGACTGACTATACAAAGACCATTACTGATATTCTTGTTGCCAGCATTCACAACTAAACATGTCAAGATTACAGTATAAATCAAACATTAAAGGCAATAGTTTTCCAAGCCATGCTTAGGTTATAAAGAAAATATCTAGAAAGTATGGACAAAGTGATAATAATATTAATTATTTTACATGTTCTGTAAATTCTTTTAAATTTTGTCAGACTAAGTATGTAGGTCTGACAGACTGTTTTACATAAATATTACAAGTTCTGCAATGTATCCAGGCTTTGTAAATTCTTATTATTGTCTGTCAAATCAAGTGTGTAAATCCAACGTACATTTTTTACACAAATATTACATAACGGGGTACATTGGATTAGTATTACACATGTACTTGCTTAGGTTAACAACAAGCCGACATTACAGGTAGGTCAGTTAAATGTTTTACCTATATTTGTAATTTCATCGTTTTACATTATACTAGGCATTAGCTTACAACAAACACATATCCAATTATTATTTAATGAATCAGTCAACAAAGGCAGCAAAGGTTATATTTTACCTATTTATATAATTTTACAGCTTAAATTTTACAGAGTAGATAAGAATAAAATTTAGCAATTACAAAATAATAGTAATTATTTTACATGTTCTGTAAATTCTTTTAAATTTCTGTCAGACTAAGTATGTAGATCCAACAGACAGTTTTATACAAATACTATAAGTTCTGCAATATATCAAATTATAATTTACAGGCTTTAGGCTTTGTATATTCCTATTATTGTCTGTCAAATTAAGTGTGTAAATCCAACGTACATTCTTTACAAAAATATTACATAACAGGGTACATTGGATTAGTATTACACATGTACTTGTTTAGGTTAACAACATGCTAAAATTAGAGGTGGATCAGTTAATTTGTTTTTACCTGTATTTGTAACTTCACCCTTTTACATTATACTAAGCATTAGCTTACGACTAATACATATCCAATTATTTAATAATATTTTACCTGTTTATATAATTTTACAACTTAAATTATACAGGCAGATAGGATTATTATGTAAAATTTACACATGTAGTGGGTAAGAACTGTCGTAAAACAAAAGTTTTAATTAATTGTCGAATAAAAACTAAAATAATTATTTTTTTACCTGTAATTTTATAATTTAAACTGTACAGGGTATATGAGAATAAAATTTAGCAGTTCCACATATATTAGTCTAGGACAACGACATATCCAAACAATAGACAGATCAAACAATAAAGAGGCAAATTAATTTTTTTAACCTACATTTGTAATTTTATAATACAAAATATAGAAGGTAGATATCAATAATATACATGTTTTACAAATTCCTAACACAGAACAACTACATATCCAAATACTAAAAAGACTGCACAATAAAGAGCAAAATTAATTTTCAATCAATATTTATAATTTTATAATTTAAAATAGACAAGGTAAATGGAAATATTGTATACAATTTACACATGCACTAACTTAAGTTAACAGCATATCAAAACACAGACAAATCAAATAATAAAGACAAAGTTAATATTTTTGCTTGTTTTGTAATTTTATAATTTAAAAAATGTAGGGTAGGTATATACCATTTACACACACACAGTTACTTAAATTAACACCATAGCCAAATATTAGACAGATCTGTTAATAAATACAAAATTAGCATTTTTATATATTTTTGTAATTTTATATTTTAAAATATACAGAGTATCAATATATACCATTTACACATGCACTTACTTAAGTTAACACCATAGCCAAATATTAGACAGATCTGTTAATAAATACAAAATTAACATTTTTATATATATTTTTGTAATTTTATATTTTAAAAGTTAGTGGTAATATCTGATTAGCATATGCTATTTACAAGTTCAGCTGCTTAGGTTAACAACACATACAAATATTAGACATATCAGACAATAAAGCTCAAAGTTAGTATTTTTTTAACCTATTTCATTGTTTTATAATTGGGAATATACAAAGAAAATATAGTTAATATACACTACTTAACATACACTTGCTTAGCCTAACAACATACCCAAGTATTAGAAAAATCAAACTATAAACATCAATGTTAATATTTTTGGTCCGTTTAAAATTTTTATTTTTTAAAATATACAATATAAATTGAAAAATATACAGTATTATTTTGTAAATGGGATTTACAAAATACTAGCTTAAGTTAGCAACATACCCAAGTATTAGACAAATCAAACCATAAACATCAAAGTTAATTTTTGGCTCATTTTATAATTTTATATTTTAAAATATACAGAGTAGATAGGATTAATATATATCATTTACAACTATACTAGCTTAAGTTAACAACATACCCAAATATTAGACAAATCAGACAATAAACAGCAAAAGTTGATAATTTCACCCATTTTATAATTTTACCATTTAAAATATACAGAGTAGATTTGATTAATATGTGCTATTTCCAAATTCACTTACTTAGCTAAACAACATTTCCAAGTATTAGACAAATCAGAAAATAAAGACCAAAGTTAATATTTTTGGCCTGTTTTATAATTTTATATTTTAAAATATACAAGTTAGATAGAAATAAAACACATCATTTACAGATGCACCTACTTAGGTTAACAACATAGCCAAATATTATACAAATCAAACTATAAACATTAAAGTTAATTTTTTTTAGTCCATTTTATAATTTTATATTTTAAAATATACAGAGTAGATAGGATTAATATATATCATTTACAACTATACTAGCTTAAGTTAACAACATACCCAAATACTAGACAAATCAGACAATAAAGACCAAAGTTAATATTTTTGGCTTGTTTTATAATTTTATATTTTAAAACATACAAGTTAGATAGAAATAAAACACATCATTTACAAATGCACCTACTTAGGTTAACAACATACCCAAATATTATACAAATCAAACTATAAACATCAAAGTTAATATTTTAGCTCATTTTATAATTTTATATTTTAAAAATTATAGGGTAGATAGAATCAATTTATACTATTTACAAGTTCAATTGCTTAAGTTAACAACATATCCAAATATTAGACAAATCGGACAATAAAGACAAAAGTTAGCATATTTACCTAATTTTGTACTTTTATATTTTAAAAGTTATAGGGTAGATAAAATTAATTTATACTATTTACAAGTTCACTTGCTTAACTTAGCAACACATACAAATATTAAACAAATCAGGCAATAAAGACGAAAGTTAGCATTTCTACATATTTTTGTAATTTTATATTTTAAATAAACAGAGTAAGAGGATTAATATATATCATTTACAAATAAATTAGCTTAAGTTAACAACATACCCAAATATTAGACAAATCAAACAATAAATAGCAAAGTTGATATTTTTGGCCTATTTTATGATTTTAAATTTAAAAATATATGGGCTGGATGTAAATAATATATATCATTTATACATGCACTTGTCTAAATTAACAACATACCCAAATATTAGACAAATCTGTTAACAAAGACAAAAGTTAGCATTTTTACCTAATTTTGTAATTTTATATTTAGAAAGTTATAGGGTAGATAGAATTAATTTATGCTATTTACAAGTTCACTTGCTTTAGTTAACAACATATCCAAATATTAGACAAATCGGACAATAAAGACAAAAGTTAGCATTTTTACCTAATTTTATAATTTTATATTTTAAAAGTTATAGGGTAGATAGAATTAATTTATACTATTTACAAGTTCACTTGCTTAACTTAACAACATATCCAAATATTAGACAAATCAGATAATAAAGACCAAAGTTAATTTTTTTGGGCAATTTTATAATTTTATATTTAAAAATATAGAGCAGGGTTAAGAATAACATATACCATTTACAACTGTACTCACATAGGTAAACAACCTACCCAAATAATAGCCAGGGATCAGGGCGGGTTCAGGGGTCGGTGCAAGAAATGAACCTTCGGACGTCAAAACCATTTGACCGAAAACTTTTAAAATTTTGGGCCATTTTTTTCCAGATGTGGGTTTGACTATCTATAAACGCCATATTTCCACTACTACTCTCAAAACTTATCACATATAACAATATTGACAATGATCCAAAAAACAATACAGTCACGGGTTTAAATTAAGTTTTCAATAACAAACAATCGGGAGAACAATATCGACACAAAAATTCTGAAAAATGTCCGATCACACGATTTAGAACATTTCCTTAGCAGGTTAAACTACAGCCTGCTTGCCACATGCTTGTTCTCCGAGACTACGTCATCAAAGAGGATAAGTATAGTTGGTTTCAAAACATAAACGCCGTCCATAAGCTCAATGCCAAAATTATCATTAGTCTTACAGACAGACTGGGCCTTACAATTTGAATCGGGTTGTAAGTAAGTCCTCATCAAATTCTGCCTTACACTGAAAATGGACAAACAGGCCCACTGTGCCATTATGACAAGAAGTCTTCAGTTATAGTCGTAACCAGAGCTAAACGAAAAATTTATTTGAAATAAACCCTTTTACAGAAAATACGACTTGCAAATTTAACAAGTACCAGGAATGTTTTCTTGGGGGAGGGGTAGCTATGAATTGAAGATTACAAAAGTTATCATTCTCCGAGCAAAGCTCGGTTCCCGATTCATATAAAAGGTTAATCGTTGACAATTCCTTGCATGAGAACACAGTATAGACCGATTCAAATATCAAGACCCAGTCCGTCCGTAAAACTAATGTTAATTTTAGCATCGGACTTATGGACGGCGTGGGCCACGTATTGGACTCGGACTGTACACTGCACTTTAATTATAGACCGAGTCTAATAACTTGGCCTACTCCAATCATAACTCCAATGATAAAATTAACATCAGTCTTATGGACGGACTGGCCTTATTTGACTTTGACCTTTTACCTTAGAGTGTCACCGGCCTACTAATGTGTCTGGCTGAAGTCTAGTGCTTAGGAAGGTGGAAACATTCTACCCAGCAGAGATTTGCAAGCTCGCATAACTGTTGAATTGCAGTATAATTTCCTCAATGGCACACTTAGCTCGTAAAGCATATCTGGTAAAGACGATGACTGCCTTCAAAAGCATATCGACACTGCAATGCTTGTCTTTCAAACAATAAAACTTTCTACATCAGGACATTCAGGACGATCAGTGAAACGAAGTGGATCCCTTCCTACTTTTGACCTGGCCTTGTATATTTGTATTGATACAAATTGCTTTTGCATGCGTGAGAGCACTCGCGCCATTCTGAAACACGTTTTTAATGTAACGCCAGATTGTATATATAATAACCATACGAATACCTGTATTAGATATCCTGGAATAGTTTACACTGGGAGCACTCTGGACCACTGGACGCACTTAACTAGAGTTTTTGTAAGAGGTAATCTTGGAAGAATTCCATATTTTCTAGGACCACTTTGAGTACTACTCCGAAAGACATATAGGTCTAACTCTGAAGGACAGAAGGACAATAATGTCCTTTAAAGACATAACCCCAAATATCAGTGCTTAACGTAACCTAAAAATTTAATTTACATAACTTCGAAGTTTTCGAAATAGTTTGTTTATACTTTATCCTTACTTAAAATGACAACCTACACACGTAGATGTATTTTAAGCTAAGTATGAATGTAGGATGATGTTGTAATCTTGTTACTGTTACTGACTAACCGACATGTACCTTAGACCAAGGCCGTAGCCAATGGGGGAGGGGTTAGGGGGTCAGAACCCTCCCCCCCCCGAAATAGTCGAAACCCCCTCCCCCCCCGAAATAGTTAAAAAGCCCGCGGGCAAACGCATAGGGGTCTGAAAACAGACAAAAAGGCTCCAAAATGGCAATAAAGCACTAAAAAAAAGAGATCACCACTTTTGACGAGCCGGGAATTCAGTCGCCGGGCCTGCCCAAACCCCCCTCAGAAAACATTTCCTGGCTACGGCTTTGCCTTAGACACTTAGACAGGACTGATAAATAGCCTATAACATCCAATGGCATAAAGGGGGCCTACGGTTTAACCACACACTTCCTCCAACTTCAACTACAAACTGGCGTGATTTGATTTTTTGAGGATGGTCTCATGTTAAACGTACTATAGTTTGAAGTACCTACATCATTTGTTTGGTGCATTGCAATGGATTGCTCTTCGGATTAATGTTATTCAGATTATTCATCCCACTGGATTCAAGTTCGGATTATTTTCGGATCAATATGCAACAAATTGGCAATGTATGACCCCAAATGAGGAGCAACACAAATTCGAAGTTTTCTGAACATACAGATTGGCAACCTAATGCACTTTAGCGTGCCCGTTTTTTCGCGCGGCGTCAAGTTTGTTATGTCGTTTTGCCGCACATATTGCATTGGTATCAAAGTTATTAATGGATATATTTGTTCTTTGGGACCTGAAGATTTGATATTGGTGAAATTATACTTGATACCAATGCAATATGTGCGGCAAAACGACCTAGCAAACTTGACGCCGCGCGCCAAAAAACGGGCACACAAAAGTGCATTGGGTTGCCAATCTGTATAGTTCTTCATCTGTGACAGTGATTTTGAAGTCCTGAAGTAAATTTCTTTGGCAGTGGCACTGTATTACTTTCAAATTGGTTACTCGGATAACTACACAGTAAGGATACGTCGGATTATCTTCGGATCAATGCCCTGCGAAGTCTGGACAAGTCCCACCCGTCTGGGCAAGTCTGGAAGCGGTATATAAACGCCCACTCAACAGCGAACGGCGCGTACTTTTCCACTGACCTCGTATGATCCAACGTCTGCGATCAGCCAAGGTCGCGACCAAGCGATGCGATTATCGATCGATCCGATATGCAAATCATTCGGTTGTGCCAATGCTCTTGACCTCGTCTTAGCGTTTGTTGTTGGCTAAGGTCGTGAGTATTCGATGCGATTATCGATCGATCCGGTGTTGCGAATCATTCGGTTGTGCAAATGCTATTGACCTCGTCTTAGCGTTTGTTGTTGTCTAAGGTCGTGAGTATTCGATGAGATTATCGATCGATATGGTATTGCGAATCATTCGGTCATTCGAATGCTATTACCCTCGTCTTAGCGTTTGTTGTTGGCTAAGGTCGTGAGTATTCGATGCGATTGTCGATCGATATGGTATTGCGAATCATTCGGTTGTGCAAATGCTATCGACCTCGTCTTAGCGTTTGTTGTTGGCTAAGGTCGTGAGTATTCGATGTGATTATCGATCGGTCCGGTGTTACGAATCATTCGGTTGTGCAAATGCTATTGTCCTCGTCTTAGCGTTTGTTGTTGGCTGAGGTCGTGAGTATTCGATATGATTATCGATCGATCCGGTAGTGCGGATGGACTCGATTGTTTACATACTGTGCAGAGTTGATGCGATCTGTTTTGTACCCATCATTTTATCGATTGATTCGGTATTGCGGACAGACTCGGTTTTCACAATTCTTTATCGTGGTCTTTGTACGATTTTCTCATTGGAATCAATAGAAAACTGATTATGAATTTCAGTCTTTGCTAGGTTAAATCAACATAACAGTGTAAATTGACTGTTTTTATTGAGATAATTTTCTGGTATGGTACAAGAAGTTCTGCGCTCAAGTGAATATTCAGTGTTAATAATTAGATTTTCAGCTTGACCAAGCTTCTGTTTAGGGGCGATTTGTTTCATCATGTATTGAGTTAAAAAATTAATTCGTGTTTAATTATTCCCGTTGATTTCAAAACCTCTAAATCCCACGAGTACTAGTTTATTCTTTTGAAGTACTTGTTCAGAAAATGCAAAGTATCAAGTCTGTAATCAATTTATTCTTGTAATACATATATTTAAAATAAGTCTGATATAGATAAGTCCGAGCCCAAGAGTGATATAATTTAATGTGTATTTCAGGCTGCCATCATGAGTAAAATCTAAATAGAAGAACAAGCCCTCTTCATAAACACAGCCTTGACATTGACTTGACATGCTAGTTCATTAACTAAGTTCATCACTGGCTCAGTAGTCAGAAACACTAAGAATAAGTCTAAAATCCACAATCATGAAATACCTGTCCATAAAACATTAAACAAAGAGAAAAATTAGTTAGTTTGCATTAAAATGAATTTGAATTTTTAACAAAATGTAAACAATACCACCCCTTAAAGCCCTAAAAAACGCCTCTTATAATAAATGCGCATACCTCTTGATTTCGATACTTCAGCTGGTTACGTTCAGTAATAGCATATTTTGCAACAAGGGCCGAAAATGAGGTTTTGCAGGCTTGAGATCGTGTTTCAAATTCGAGACGAAGTCGAGATTGAGGGAAGCAAAACCCTTTTGGCCGAGGTGCGAACGGTCACCTCACTACACAATGAAATATACGCTATATAACATTAAAAGTAAGATTATTTATTTGGCACACTCGAAAACAAAACTTTGAGGTTATGAGCAACGATACAACTCTTTGACATAGTTTAAACAAACACATCTATGAAAATCATACGATCGCAACTATCCTGCCTTTGGATCCTATTGAGTGCCGAATATGTGGTGTTCTCTCGTTGTTTCAAGCAAATTAACGATCAGCTTACTTTCGGCCCTCTGCCGGAAAAGAGCTGCTTTCGGTCACTAATTGACGTGTGTAAAACAGGTTACTACGTCGTAGTGTGGTGAGAAATTTTTCTATAATAAATTCAAGTGAAAAATATTGATGCGTCCATCTGAATTATACCTCCATCCATGAGTGCATTTGTCACAACATGGCCACTGTCCTTCCTAACCCTGAAACACATTTTCCTTTTTAGGTGTGATTCAATCATAGAATATCCTTAAGGATTTTTCAAATGTTGCGACAGAGAGTAGGCTAAATAATATATCCTTTATATACGATGTATATTTTAAATATTATTTATGTATTAATTTCTCTGTGGCGCGACCCAGACTGCCGTGACAGCAAGCTTATCTCTCCCTACAATTAATGATGCTGTAGGAGTTATCTTATCGTGTGAAGTACATAGCTGGTAAGGTTAATTAGAGATAAAGTTAACATTAATTTAACCAGGTTTGCGATCGAGTGTCCAACACCGCCGAGTGAAGTTGATTGTCGCAAAAGCAACCGCCGTTTTTGAAAATTTTCACGGAATAAACTTATTTTTTCGTATTAAATAAAAGTACGTGGAGGCTAATACAGTTCAAGGCCCGGGCATGCCGCAAGCCCAATGCAAAATTTAACATTAGTTTAATGGGCGAACTGGACCAAGTTCGTTGACTCGGGCTGTACATATACCCTTTTATAGGTTGGAAGAAAGAAAACATACACAAATGATGGGTTACCAACATACTGAATTGTGATAGTGTCGATGCAAAATTTTTACCAGAGTCGCTAGAGAATTTCTGTGCTTTTCCGGAAGAAATGGCCTGATTATCGTTTCGATAGACTAGCCTACAGAATTGCTAACAACCACTCCTAGGCAATAGAGTTAGTGGTAACGATTCCGCCTTATATTTGCACCTTCCAATAAAAGAACTTCTGCTCATTTTTGAATTGATTTTAACACCTAGGCTAAACAGTGTTGTCGGGAGAAAGCTTGAGAATCTTTGTTATGATGACTTTTGTCAATGGTTTCATCGTAATAAACAAATAATTTATAAAGCCTGTTCGTAACACGCCATTATGTTTACCCTCGAAGCTACTTTCTAAAGCATCAACATTGGATGAAACGTTTGACCGGCATCTGTCATTTTAGTGTGTTTACAAACTCATTTGACTTTTCAAAGGTAAACAGTAGGCCTAAATTACTTCCATCGCGTCGTGGGATGAATCAGCAAACACGTTTAGTTTAAATACCCATAATACCACCATGGGATGACCACCGTTTTAAGATTCTCAATGAGGAAATACTTCCCAAGGAGGAATGACTTTTTCCCTTGTGCACAAAAGCTCTTTTCAATTGGGGAATTGCACTTTTCTCAGTACCACAGGCGCGTTGTACGATGGACTTAAAATTTTCCACTTCCAAGCATTTCGATCGCATGATTGTAAGCAACATTTGATTTTGTTTCCCTGATGAAATTTTCATTTTTAAAGCCAGTTGTTTGAACGAAACCAATACTCCTAGCTTCTTTCACAGTTTTTCGTGATATTTAATCAGAACGGCATATTAACATGACACTACCAGTTTGTTACAATTGTATATTAGAAGCTCTCTCATTTCTGTACCGTAATGTTCCAAATATTGCATCAAATTTAAAATTGGATTTCATATAAGTTTACTGAGTAATTCATCAATATAACCTGACGGACGAAGCAAGATTCACATTTGGCTTGAGAATCTTTGTAATGATGACTTTTGTTAATGGTTTTCACCGTAAATAAACAAATAAATTAATAAAGCAATTTCCCAACACGCCATTATGTTTAGCCTACTCTCGAAGCTATTTTCAACATTGGATGAAACGTCTGACCGGCTTCTGTCATATTTTAGTGTGTTTACAAACTCATTTAGACTTTTCAAAGGTAAACAGTAAACTACTTCCATCTTCCATCTAGTCGATGAATGAAACAATAAACACGATAGTTTAAATAGCCATCATGCCATCATGGTATGATAACAATCTTTATAATAATTCCATACAAACAATTCATTGTGCGAGTACCAAAGTTATTTATTGACTAACAATACTTCTCTTTATCAGGCAGACCTCAGGCTTTGATTAATGGGCAATCATTTTAATTGGAAGGAACTTTTGATTTAGTTTCTCTGAACAGAAATTTTATTTTTATAACATGGTGTCCTTACAGTATCAATATTCCTGACTTCTTTCACAATTCCTAAGGATATTATCTAACTGGGTATTTTAACAGGAAACCTCCTGTTTGTTACAATCATTTCTACTAGAATATTTTTCTCATTTACTGTAATTTTATATTCGATCATTGCATCAAAGTTAAGATTGGAGTTTTACGTATCTCATTAACAAAACAAGATTAATCGTTCTAACAAGTCGAACGAGCAAAACCCAATACAAAACTCCAATCTGTAATCGGTTAAGTTACCGACTAGCCGGTTAAATTGATAAATTAGGTAATATAACTAGTTAAAATAATCGACTATTCGACTATTCCATCACTTCTTCGCAATTGGCCCACTTTTTCGTACATCAATGACAACAAAAACACTATCGACTAACAAAATAATCGTGGTGTAATGCAAAACTCATTGCGCAGTATTAATTATCATCGACTGCACTTCCAGGGTTATCTGTTGTGATTGGTCTGTTTGACTGTTTGGTGTTAAGAAATAAATAATTTAAATTCGCCGATAGTTGTTATGTTTTGGTAGCTATCTTTGGTGCATAGCAAGCCCAAAACGTACGGTAAACTCTTCTTCTTTCTCCTTTTCTTCCAATCAGTAAACAGGTAATTCGATTTAAACTGTCACACTCTTTCTTTAACCGTTATTCAATATATTCGGTATGCACGTACAAACGGAAAGCCGAGTTTTCGCTCCAGTATGGAGTAGTCCAACCCAGTATGGAGTAATAGACCTTTCCTATTAGTGTCAAATTGAAGCTTGAGATATCTTTATGTCCACTATGTTAGTTGCGTTTCTTAACATAAATGTTGCGTTTTAAAAGGATCCATGCCATAGTTATGTTGGTACTCTAGGTTTAATTCCTCACCTGCTCAAAAGGCTTTGCAATAATGCATCACTTGGTTATTCTATTCAAAACAAATAAAAGAATCTCCTGAGACTCCTGAGTCCTGAGCAAAGCCAGGATCACATGCTAGCCAAATAATAATAGCATTGAGCACGAACAACCGAAACAGCTGATTCAGCCAGCAGCTGTCGGTCTGTCGGCAGAACAGCTGGACGCCGCAGAGTCAGCTGATTGTCAGGTTGTCTAGCGACAGTGCGGTGGCGGGGGATCCAACACTCGCTCTTTAGACGATGACATTGTTGGTACGAATAAAAATAAAAAGGTTCTGTGAATTTGTTTGCGAGTAACTTTGGAATATGTGTATGGCTAAAGTTCCCTGTTGTTGAATCAGGTCGAATTCTACTTGCCCAAAGGCAAACGATTTTCCGCATGCAATCCGGAGAACCTACCTATACGCACACTCATTGGCTTGGATTCGCGCTTATTCAGCGAGGTGAACTGGAACCATCATGAGAGCGACGTAGGAACGAGTCATGACGAACGCCCCAGTACAAACTCGTGTTCGCCTGGATTCGCCCTGATTAACACTGAACTTGAGACTTAACAAGCGTTAAACTCAGTACAATCGCTTGTCACATGTTTGCAATAATAGAAATAGTCTACTGCAATCGTTGATGTTTCATAAGTACCTAATCAACTTAATCGATGTAAAAGCGATAGAAACATCCGATTCATCTCTTTTTTTAATTCCTTGTCGATTTTTTCTGGATATGATTAAAAGTACTCGATAGCTTTTCACGAGATCAACATCTTTGTGGAAGGGTAAGTTTTGGGGTTACGGGCATCGATTTATAATGATAGGTAGTTTTTGCAATCCACGGTAAAACAACACGATAAACGTTAAAGGGTACAATCAACTTATTTTCTACATTTAGCACAATGCAGAAAGATACCGTTTAACGTTTATCATATTGTCCTACCTCAGATGGCTAAAACTCCCTTATATCGATAATACGGACCACTATCCCTAAAAAAAGTAACCACTTTGGTTACTACTTTTACTTTCCACTCGATTAATATAACCGAGTGAGCACCATCCCATCGACCTCTCGATTGTTTCGTTCCACCGCAACAAAGCGACAATGCAACAATGAGCAGCACGCACAGCTGATTCAGCCAGCTGTCGGCACACCAGCTGATCACGTGATGCCGCCGTCGCGCCGCTCTCAGCTGATTGTCTAGCGGCGCGAGGCATTGTGGGTAGGGTATTGTTGTGCGCGCCTCACTCGCCGCGGCCGCGTCGGCTTCGACACATCCAGTTCTATCCGGTTTCAGCCGGTTCTTCGTTCTTCACTGAGATCCCCGACTTGGAATTATTATTAGTGCTTTAGGCCTTGGAGGTCGAGCTGGCGAGTGCGACTAGGCTGGCTATTTCAGCCGATAACGGGTCGGGAGTCAATTGATGTAACGTTGCGTGGTTGTGTATTGTGCGATTCAAATTATATTGGCCTACACCGTCTATAGGCCCCAGACTTCAATTTGCATTAGTCTTATGGACGACCACGTCATTCGACTCGGCGTTTAACGGCCGAGTGTAGATTGAACAGGCGGATTCCAATCATAAGGCCCAGTCCGTCCGTAAGACTAATGTCAATTTTAGCATTAGGCTTATGGACGGCGCGGCGTGGGGCTTCTGTTTTGATTCGAACTATAGATTAGTAGGCTCACACTGATGTAGAAAAATATTTTGTGCTTATTTTATTAAAGAGTACAGTACTGCATGTGTTCGAAAAAGTTTTTGCCATTGTGTTTAGATAAACTAACTATGTAGATTCAAGTTATCCCTGAAATGAAGGACTAACAATGTGGACTACTAAACTGTATGGGAATTGAGAGAGGAAACAAGAAAAAGAGTAATTAATTGAAATGATTGAATCGAGTTTCGATTATTCTCTAAACCGGTCGTTACATTATAGTTCGAATAAAATAACAAGGCCCACTCCATAAGCCCAATGCTAAAAGAAACATTAATCTCAAGGACGAACAGGCCTTGTTATTTGAATCGGCCTATACAACAATTCGCTCTAACGCCAATCGGTCAAGAATAAAAATCCGCTCCAAGCCGGACGGATCTGGAAATATATTTCTCTATCTTCAGCGGAATGAAGTAGGTCTGACGTAAGAAACACCTTACAGCGCAACTGAACAATTATCTTGAATAAAATATTAACTCACTCACAAACATTTGTTTATTTTTTTTTGCAACTTTTATACAGACCGAGGAAAATAACTTGGCCCAGGATATACACAAGCGCATTCTAATATTAGCATTAACCTTTTGGCCGAAGTGGGCCAAGTAATATGGCTTATAACAGTATGTTGCTCTGATAAAATAAAATGCTCGTATATAGGCCGATTCAAATCATAAGGCCCAGTCCGTCCGTAAGACTAATGTTAATTTTAGCATTGGGCTTATGGACGGCGTGGGCCTTATAATTTGATTCTAACTATAACTGTATTTATGCTGAGATCTTGAGTCACTAATCTATTATGGATTACTTTATTAAAAATGATTTCTCCAGTAAAAATATAACATCGGAAATAGTTTTTTTAATTGGAATTACCTGTTATATTACAGTTTAAAGAGAATGTAATACAAAACTTGCCAACTGGAATCATTTTGTATAAGTGTAGAAGTGTCAGCAAGTCTTCACTACGTTTATGACACACTATCAAATGGAAGTAATTAATCGTTCCTAGTTCTCTCATGAAGTAAATATGCCTATAAGGAATATAGTGATAATGCTGCTTCTGACCAGTATCAAAATACCAGAACACAGTGAACCTTTGTGATTTTCTTATAGTTGAAAAGCAGCGTCGATTAAATCGATCTATTATACAGGTTGTCCTGGAGTTATGGTAAAATATTTTAGTATATGATTGTAGAGGGGAAACTAATAAACAAGTTTGTGCAAACATAGGTCCTAAAAATGCTTAGTTTTCCTTCTGTCCAAGTGTCTGTTTGTGTTTTCTAACATATTTAATTATATCTCACGAATCTCTTAACGTTTATCTTAAAGATCGTAAATTTTAGAAAATTTATACAAGAGACAAAAAAGGTTGCAAATTTAATTTAATTATCGCTGATAATAAGATTAAGATGATCGGACAACTTTTATAACGGAGATATTGTAATAGTTCTGAATAAAAACATGGTTATTTTGTACGCACTGTCTGAAATTTATGTGTCTTTATTCGGAGCGTTAATTTAATTTTTTAGCTTTGAAAAAAATTACAATTTTGAAATTGTAGAAAGTAGAAATTTGATATTTCCTACAAAAATAGTGCTTAATAGTGGTCATCCTCGAACCAAGTTTGAAGTTCTTACATCAAAAGGTCAAATATTTAAAAGCCACAGACACATGGACAGACGGGTAACGAACCACTTTAGGGCCCATGTTTATATAAACTTTTGTTCTTAGTTTCACCTCTACAATCATGTACTAAGTTATTTTACCATAATTCCCGGACACCCTGTGTAATTTAGTATTTGAACACAAGAAGTTTAAAATTTATCAGCAATAGAGCCAAAAACACCGGATGAATTTCCCTATACCAAGTTTATTGATCAACAAAGTCAAATAGTAACGATCATACCCAATCAATGAAAGGATCGTTGTTTGAAATAACTCTAACAGTAAATCTAATCAATGATTCGAGTTATCAATGTCACTACCATTCATTCCTTATCAAAATTTCCTACTTACTTCACAGGCGTTCAACGTAAATAAATATGAACTTGACCCAAGCTAAAAAGAGCGGTGTATATACCGATTCAAATAACAAAGCCCAGTCGTAACAAGAAAATGGAATTCATATTTTTCATTGTCTTAAAAAAGGAGGTGAAGTCCCCCATTTAAAGTTTGCTCTAAATCTAATAGTTTCTGAAATGCCAATGGTAGCACAGTTAAGTTGGACACCCTATGTATATGAACAAGAAGTCACTATTTGATAGTTAAAAGTAGTGGAAGTAGGCGTATTTTTACCCGCCGACCTTGCCGTTTTCGCCCTCAAGTCCATCCATATATCCGCTCTTACATAACGCTTTCCATGTGGCGGAATTAGATGGAACCTCTTGAGCCAAATGGCATTTAACCTAAGGTCAACTGAGGCGGCAGTAAACACAACCATGAACCGAGTTGTGGTTCCCGCCAACCAGTGATCAATTCAGCTGATTGTTGGACAGTGGTGCCAACTTAAAAATTAAATAAAATCTTGATCGATTTAATACTATAATTATATTGTTGGTTCCGTAAAAATAATGTGATTAGATCTTTAAGCCGAGTTGTGGTTTCCGCCAACCATCGATTGAATCAGCTGATTGTCGGACAGTATGCCAACTTAAGAATGAAATAAAATATCAATCGATGTAATACTATATTTAATTAATGTTGGTTCCGTAAACCTAATGTGATTAGAACTTTAAACCCGATTGTGGTTTCCGCCAACCATTGATTGATTCAGCTGATTTTCGGACAGTGGTGCCAACGTATAAATAAAAAAAATCTTAACTGGTTCTATACAGTAGCGGTATACTATAATTTTGTTAGCACCGTAAAACGAATGTGATTAGAAAAATGAGTTTATTTTAAGTTTCGTTTTTTTTCGTGTCTATACGACAATAATCAAAAACGCCAATAATTAAAATTAAATAATTTAATAATTTAATTTTTTAATAATTAAAAATTAAAAAATACTAAAGTTAAAAAATTTTAATGAAAAAATGTTTTGATTGTCTATTTGCAGAACATTAAATAATTATAATTAATTTTGATAATGGTGTATTCACTCTCGATTTCTATGAGGTTTAATGTTAAAGGGATTCCCCCCAGTATGATTTGAAAACGTAATCGGCTGGAAGGTGTATATTTCCGTGTTATTCCTATATACAAGATAAATTGAATTTAATTTGTAGTGAATTGAATTGCAGACTTTTAATCATGTCGCATCCATGGATGACACAACCTCTCCCTGTTAATACATACTTTATTTGAAAAAGCCCATCAGTAATATTTTAAGTTGCACAAGAGAACTTCCGCCGCAATATTGCATCAGAACTTGCCCTTTACTGCAAGTGCTATACTAAAACAGATGTTCGTTAGCTATGTTTTCAGCACAGCTGGATTTTATTCTTAGTTTCGTAAGAAGATAATAGTTTGTTTACTTTAGTTTTCGCCAACTAAGGTGACTCCTACTCTAATAGAACAGCTATCTCCCATATGGCCTATTTGGCCTGTAGCTTACTAGCCTACTGAAAGGTGAATGTGGAATCAAGTATATTTTACGTTCAACATTGTGATATTTAAATGCATAACAATCCATGAGAACGTTGAATGAATGATAAATAAACAAATAAATAAATGAAATAAATGCATGAATGAACGAATGAACGGTTTATGTAAACCAATTATACGAAGGCGATATATAAAATAGTTTTAGAAAAGATATAAATATTTACTCGATTCATTAAAGAACTAAACAATCAGGTCGTTAGGGACGTCTGTGAATTATCTCTTTCAATTGAGAATTATTGAGTGATAACGCCGAAGCCGGTTGATATCTAAACACAACTGTTCAAGGTCGATTCTGTTGCCACCTCTGAGAAGTGTTAAACTTGCTCGGTTTGTGTATAAATATTTACTTCATATTTCACAGAAACATCTGTTTTCTGTGCCTTACTCTTGGCTGGAAAGTTACTCTATGCCGATCACTGCACGGTAAATTTACCGTGCAGTGTACAGTAAATTTACCGCGCACAAGGAAACGGAAATAACGGAAGTCATCGATCAAAACAATCAGTCGATTGTAGCAAACCGACGTTTAATGCGTGTTTTAAAAGGTTACTTTAGAGGAATGTAGTGGCAGCACTGATGGCAGTAGCAAATATTTGTTTTTTCTAGGCTAGATTTGAAGAATTAGAAACGTAATAGTTTTGTGCAAGGAATAAATTATAATTTAAAAAAAAATCTGAGTAGTATGATTTAAAAATCGTACGTCATACACCCGGTAAGTTTTACCGTACTATCATACTCACTACTTCATCCAAAACAAACAATAACATACCTTAACATTTACCCGGAGTCAAACAAACCCCTCTTCACTTTTACTCACGATGGGCAAAGTCAACTCTCGAGGTTAGGCAAATTAATTTTTTTACATGATTTCATTTACAATTTGTCGAATTAGTCGATCCTCTAAAATTCGAATGAAATTCGAAACGTTTCCGGCCTGCCTCTTAAATTCGGCCCGAACCTCTTCAGTCCGGGCTCTGACCAGTGTAAGCGGCTGAGATTCGAATTGAGCAAAAAAAAAAAACAAACCCTGTTGAAACATGACCTGGTGCATTCTTGAACTCTGAATCCGTTGGTGAATTTTCTTTGCAACTTTGAATGTGCTTGTAAACAGACGGACCTCCATAATTCGAATTTCATTCACAATAATGGACCTCTATAACCTCTATAATAACCTCTATAATCTTCACAATAACCTCTATAAACCCTCGATGTTTCAAAATTTCTATAATCCTACTATACTATTTTAAATGTTAAAGTGTGGATGTTTGTGAGGTTATCTGTCTTGCCACGTGAAAAATACTGGACCCTCTGAGCTGAAATTTTGCAGTTTATGGAGCCACTATATGAATCAGAATAGAACATAGGACTATTCACTTCCATAAAATATCCTCGGTCTACGCCCCGTGAACGTCCTTAGCTTCAATGTTTACATTTTATAAGGATGTAAATGTTCAAATACTGAATTGTAAACAGCTGTGAATAATAAGATTTGACAGTTCAAAAAGCATAAGTAATTTTTATCGTGAGCGAAGCCACAGGCAACTGCTAGTCCGAAATAAATCGGATGTCCTCTGAATTTCGAATAAGTGAGCTTCTACTGTAGAATAGAAACCGAATTCCTAGAGCGAACTATATTTTCCTTGAAGAGCAGCCAAAAGTTTAAAACCACAAATTTATTCAACGTTCAACGAACACATGACAATGACGACCTTTTTCCTTGCTTTGTGGTTTTTGGCACGAGTCATACACCTGTAACTTTTGGCTGATAGCAGCTACAAAGCGGTCTTGTCTAGAATTGTCCGGTTTTTCTGTTTGTCGTGAGCCTCGTCAGAGTCACCGGCAATTGTCCAATTTCTTCACGTTATGGCGATATAATTAGTATTTGAAACACTTTGGCAGTCGAAAGAAAATAAATAGTTCATCCGTGAAGGTAAATACTTTGAAAACCCGCTCCAAAGATCGTGATGAACTTATGTTGTGTACTAGCTGATAAACTATGTTTCACCCTTCACCCGTTGAAAAAACGGAAAAACTTCCCCAGAACCCATAACTAACTTCCCATATGTAACTTCTTTTTTTATATTTCTTAAGGTTGCCACGACAACTTCATAAGCCTCCCAATAGTTTAACATTGAATACCCCCGTTGCAGCAGACCTGCATACTCAGCGAATTTCAAATGCAAAACAACATATTTCAATCCAACATAGCGAGATTTGTCATGTTTTTGAAAGCTCCATAAGAATAACATGGGAAATGAGTGTGCAGGTTTGCTGCTACGGGTATATTAAAACTAGGTGGTTTTAATTCAATATTTAGTAGATCTGAACTAGAAGAAGCCATTTACCAAGTTTTATCAAGATGCGTTGAGAAATAAGCGAGATATAGAATTTTACTTATTCCCCATAAGGTTAACATTGGGACAACGTACTGTGTTTACCACTTTCAATATCTCGGTAACCAATGGACATAGAGCAGTGATTCAAAATACTAAATTGTTTGTTTTTTTGAGCTGAATTCAATAGTGGCAACAAAAATTGGATTATTTTTATTTTTATATTTAAAAAACTCAAAAAATCCATTTTTGGGGGGGTTACCCCCCTTTACCCCCCCCTCCCGGTAGTCCGATCGGGCTGGTTTTCGAACTCGTCCGAATAATTACTACTTTACATGGCTGTGCCAAATTTCATTCAGATTGGACCATTTTTGCGGCCGCTATCGTGCTTAAAGACACACATATTTATATACATATGTATATATGTATATATATATATATATATATATATATATATATATATATATATATATATGTATGAAAATTAACGAATAGTGTTTTTTGCTTCTGGGGGCCCCAAAACGAAAAGTTATCATGGTCTCGGGCTTAGGTCTTGACATGGGTAACAGCTTCTTCCCTATAGGGGAAATTCGCTAAAACATGATGTACCATAAGGGTGTAAAACCTAAAGGAATTTTGTAAACCGTTTCTTAGTAGGCTGCACATCTACGACCCAAGGGGAGCCCATGTTCCAAATTTCAGTCATGTTTTGGAGATTGGTTGCCCGATTGATCCTCCCTTCTCCTTTATTTACAGTGGTATGGATAAAATAGGATTTTGGCGTCTTAGTTGAAGTTTACGGAGCTGGAAACCGCTCGACCGATTGCCGAAAAAACTGGTAAATATATGTGACATTTAACGGGGAAGGGTTTTATGCCATCAATTTCGTCCTCAATTGGGTTGGGGGGGAAGGTTAATAATGAGGCCTACACAGAGGCCTATTTATTAACCTTGTGAAAAGATATTGTTTACAAAAAATCTATTAATATCTTGAACACTTGCGATCTTTATTGTCAAAGGCATAGATTCAGATCTCCCGGTACTAAATTTGTCAACTCAATGTCGGTGACTCTTCTTCAATAGCGAATTCTTATTTAGGCCTACTGTCAGGAAACGATGGAACTCAAACGATTCTAAACAATATTGTTTACTACTAGATAACACGTAGCTCGAAATCGAGCAAAAGTCATATAGTAAAAGAATGAAGAATAATCAGCCTACTTATATACTTTTAAAGATTACTCAAAGGGCTAAATAATTCATCAACAAAATTATGGCTTAACTACTGAAACTTTTAAAGTTAATTTGATCCATCGCAGGAGTTTCCGGTAAACGTAAAAGAATGTTTAGGGGACACCTTCATTTCCCCATGTCCTCTTTTTTCTTGAAATGTATATTCTTAACACCGGCAAAAGATCAACAGCCGGCCAGCAACATGATAACATGAGCAACACCATGATGATGATCATCATTTTTTTTTTGATGTTGGCAACATGATGATGATTGTTCTCTGCTTACAGCAACATGTAGCTGACCAAAAGCAAACACTGGCGCCATGAGCAATGACATCCTTTGTTTAGTGATAGCCGCTGCACCTAATTGATAATTATCGCCAAAACAGATACTGTAGGGAACGGCTGTCTTTACAGGCAAGCTTTCCTTTGTGGTAAAAACGCGTAAATGAAGCATTATCTCTATCAGTCTTTTCATTCTTGAAAATGCAACCCACCGCAATGAAAACATTTTTAGTTCATTGGTCTGAGGTTGGAAGGAGTATCAATATCAAATGTTACTTCGGGAGGGTGATGCCAGCGGTTGCGATCGTGTTCTTTCCGACTCCTCCGACCAGTCAATGGTTTTCTTCTTCCCGGTGGTATTACAAATGCACCAGATCCAAAAATTTATTTGCTCAGGTTAATATAACTTCAAAACCCACTATGAGATATCGTAAACTACACATTGTAAAACTGGTAAATGCAATGTTTATAAGAGCTTTAAAAACTTCATAACATAACCTAAATTACATAATAAGTCTTTAAAAAAATAAAACTGTTGAAAACAAAGCTAAACCAGCTGTAAATATAAAAACTGCTCTTTTCGAAAAATTAATTATTTTTGCTGCAATCTGTGGTTTATTTCAGAACTTGGCCATATGTTCAGTTTGTAAACAAAGTAAACAGAGCTTGCTCAAATGTCCATGAATAGCGTTACTGTTCCGAAACTTCAGCCCTTAATTGTACTTTAGTGACGCCCTTTTTTAAAATTCTTAGTCTTGATGACAAATCTACATAACAAACCCTTTAATTCAACACCTCAAACGTTAAAATCCGTCCAGCCGTTATTGCGGTTGGACTGTGAAAAGAAAACCGCTTGCGTATTAATATATAGAAGAAGATTACTGAACTAGAACGTCCTGGTGAGTATAGTCTGAATCAAATAACACGGCCCTATTCGCCTTAAAACTAATGTTAATTATTGCATTGCTCTTACGGACGTCCTGGGCCTAGTTATTTAGCTCGACCTGTATAGAGACGTCGTTAGGTAGTTATACTGTACATCTGAGTGTCAACAAATCTTGCCTCGTCGGTGTAAATATACAAACGAGTGGCTTGTTTGCTGGTTATCTTGACACTTTCAGTTCTGCATGAAGTAGTTTACGGGAAGTTTCTTTCAACGTTTAAGAGGCTTTAAAAAAGTTAACAGGCGAAGCAACAACTCTTCCAAGAGGTAGGTTTTTTTAGGTTGTTAAGTTTTATGTTTTTAAGTTTTTTAGGCCTTGGGTTATAACTTTTTTTATGTTTTTAAGCAGGTTAAAAATGGGTTGAAACCTAGATATGTAATAGAGGTGGGAATGTTCCGGATTAAAGATTTTTATGAATAATTAGCATTTTTAGGTCAATTAAGGAAAAGCAGAGATATAACGATTAGGCCTAAATATCTTTTAGTTTTCTAAAACATTTGTTCAAATAAAAATCTCCTAGTACAATTGTGTTTTAACGGTAAATTTTATAGCTCCATGAATTTCCATGTTTCCAAGTGTTCCGGTGCGACTCAAGGTCGTGCTTTGGAAGCCTACTTATTTATTCTTTCCTTATCGTTTCTTCAGTCATCAATTAATTCCCGGTCACCACCGCCGAGAGTTAATTAGAATTCTGTTATTACAATACTATTAATTAAAATTCTGTCTTTACATTTATTTATAATTCTACACGTGAGTTCTTCACATCTTTTGCTGTTTTTGGTTTTCATCGTGATATCAAATACATTTTATTTTATATTATATTTTATGATTCTAAGCACTGTATTAACATTTTTTATATTCACGCAATAATAATCAAAAATACTGCATCTTAGCACGACTTTAATGTTACTATAAAATACATACATATGTTATTATAAAAAACGCATGTTATTATAAAATAGTTTATGCTTTGTTAGAGCAAGGCAAAGGCCTAGTGTAAATAAATGGCAAAAAATATTTGGTTGTTGAAAAAAATATAAAATAAGCTAATTAAGATCATAATAATAGATATATGAAACCGTAGAAACGCAACTAACCGCATCCAAATAAGGGTTAACATTCGTCAGCAATACAAACGACATAAAAAACCTACAATTATATCACATAAAAAACAAGTAAAATAATTTCAGACATAAAAACTTAACAGACCATAAAAAGGGGTGAAAATCCAAAATCCATAAATAACACAAAAATTCACAAACATAAAAATGTTTACCCTATAAATAATAATAAAAAATTAAAATTAAAAAAGTAATTCTTGAAAAAAATAAGAATAATATGAACAATTAAAAGAATAAAAAATAAAAATTACCTTAAAAAGCAACAATTTCAAAAAATATAAAAATAACTTCAACAATAATTAAAAGACGCGAATAAAAAAAAGAACTGACCTAAAAAAGCAGCAACGTACTGCCTGAAGACAGCACTACCGGACATGGTGTTCAAGAGGGGGCGCGGAAGTCGTCTGAACGGCTACTCAGTCTGCAGTAAGCGGAATACAGGCGCATAGCAAACTGTCACAGACAGCTAGCGGCCGCACACTGGCGCGAAACGGGCGGCGCGCGCAGTGCTGCCACCCAGGTGTGGCATTTTACCCGCCGGATGTAGTGAAATTTCCCCGCTTTTCCCCGAAAAATTCCTGAAAACGCCAAAACCCGGGATCTACCCGAAAAACTTGGAAAACCACTGTAATAAAGCAAACAGACAATCAAGCAAACAAACAAACAAGCAAATAAGCAAACAAACAAGCAAGTAAGTAAGCAAATAAATAAATAAGCAAGTAAATATGCAAACACACAAGCCAAAGGTCAAAGGTCAAAGGACTGCTACGGTGTGCTCCACAAAATTAAAGGGGAGCAAAGGAAGGTGAGGTCAAGGAAAAGTCCCATAAGAATGACATGGGAGGGGCCAAAGGTAAAAAATCAGACCCGGGGGCGTCCATATTAGTAACAGCCGTGTCTAAGGAACTTGTTGGCCTTAGTCAGTAACAAGTCTACAAGATCAAGCCACAATCATCCTTCACTCATCTTTCTGTCACTCATACGCGTGGCTTAAAATAGCTACCTTGGTAGGTCGCCATTTCAAGTTATATATCTAATGTATGTAGTATATCTAATGAATGTATTTAACAGAAGAGCAGTGACGTAAGACGAGCAAGCACAATGTGCTCGCTGCATAATAGTTACGCTCTTTTATCGCACAAATGAATGAACTCTCAAACAATAAAAAACCAAATCCAGTGCCAAAAAATTAACATTGGCGACAAAGTTTTAATTTAATTTCACATATGAATAAATGTTCTCTTAGTCCAGGCAACGAAAAGGTATAGAGGGAATTGCATGGATCACAATTTTTGACTTTGTAACTTTCTTTGGACTAGTTAGGAGTAAAACATATCAAAAGTCCCCGCCCTTAGCCCTTGAGCCGGCTGGGCTGGAAGGGCCTAAAGGTACAATTTTTTGGGTTTTCCTAAATATCTTGAAAACTATCAACTTTTAGTAAATTTGAAAATTAAAGAAAATTAAATTTCCTGTAAGAAAAATATATAATACGTCTACTTTGGTCCAGCCGTTTACAAGGTAAGCACTAATTTTATTAATATGTTAAAAAATATCCCTTCCATCAGAAATACATGTAAATTTGAGGGTAACTTAGATGCCCATAATTGGGCAACGCTTTTTTCACCTAAAGGAAAATGAACAGCATTCAGGAAATATTGACGAAATTTCTAGTAATTTGACACCTCAATCATAAAAATTGGTCTAAAATTAAGGTGTTGGCGAGCACACAAAAAACGTTTTTTCAAGGAATTATTACAATTTCTTATAATTTCTTGAAAAATAAGGTTTTTTGCGAGCTCGCCAACGCCTTAATTTTAGACCAATTTTTATGATTGAGGTGTCAAATTACTGGAAATTTCGTCAATTTTTCCTGAATGCTGTTCATTTTCCTTTAGGTGAAAAAAGCGTTGCCCAATTGGGCATCTAAGTTACCCTCAAATTTACATGTATCTATTATGGAAGAGATTTTTTTAACATATTAATAAAATTAGTGCTTACCTTGTAAACGGTTGGACCAAAGTAGACATATTATATATTTTTCTTACAGGAAATTTAATTTTCTTTAATTTTCAAATTTACTAAAAGTTGATAGTTTTCAAGATATTTAGGAAAACCCAAAAAATTGTACCTTTAGGCCCTTCCAGCCCAGCCGGCTCAAGGGCTAAGGGCGGGGTCTTTTGGTATGTTTTACTCCTAACTAGTCCAAACAAAGTTACAAAGTCAAAAATTGAGATCCATGCAATTCCCTCTATACCTTTTTTTTAACATTCATTGCCTAGACTATCTTAGATTATATTGCTCAACGAAAAGCCTGCTTGTAGAAACAAGAGTGAAGAAATATGCGATTTGTTTGGTTATCATATGACTCCAGCTGATTATATGTATTGAAATCGTCAATGTTTTTGTTTTGAAACACAGTTATACTTTTCCAAAATGTCAAAATTTTTAGTTAACAGATTTGCTTTTCCAGTCTACAGTACAATTACCAAACCGTTTTTAAGTGCCCTTAAAAGTTGGACATAAGCTATTCCGATCAAAATAATAATATCTTCTGGTGAGTTTTCATATTTTTCAAGTTTTGTTCGGGAATGGCGATGCAGGTTCTTTATTTAGTGACATATAGGTTAGTTTAAAAGTTGCTAAAAATTATTTCACTATTCCTCCTGGACCTGGTAGATATATTCTTTAGTTCGGCTGATCCACACGAATTATTTCTTTTTGAAAGATATTATGTCGTAATCTATAATGCATCAGGTAATTGTCATATATGTCAACAATTAATTGCCTAAGTTAGTTATGACTATCCTCTGCCCGTAATTCGTGACTAACAAAAAAACTATTATAATTTACTTTAATGATTTACTCAACCATGCTGTCACCAACTACTGCTGTTTTGTGTAAAGTGTAACTGAATAATACAAACTAAATCATTCGCTTCTTTTAGTTCTTCCGTGTTGTCTCATGGTATAAAATAAACATTAAAAAGTCATTCCTAGATTGAATTGGTAACGGCTTTCTGTCAAGTTTCTGTGCCAGGAAATCAAAAATTCGACCCCATTCCTATTTTATATAGACGTCGATAGATAAATGTTATGCTGCCTAATAAACACTCCATAAGGAAACTGATACTTCCTTTCTTTATTATTGTGCCTTGATACTTAACTTAATTGGTGACTGGAAGATTATATTATTCAACAATTTTCTGTGTAAAGTCACTTGTAACTTTTCTTCAAATAAAGAATAAAAGTACCCGTAATGAAATAAAAAAAAAAACTTTTTTTAAATATTCGATTTCGAAAAGAGGTAATCGTACATAAACAAGGGAGTTAAAATAAAATATTAAAGCAAAAAATACACCCACATTTCCTTATAAAGATTTTCAAAACAAAAACTGGTTAAAAATAACCATAGGCCCTAATATCCGAAATTCAGACATTGAATATACCTTTGATTCTTTGATACTAATTAAGAATTTCAACCGAGACATTTAAAATAACCAACTTTTGCAAGATTCGAACTGCATAGGTTAAGGTAGATTCATGAAGCATCAGACGTAGCGATAAAAATACCCTGATCCCTCTCGATCGATGAGCGGTGACCAGAGTCAACCCAGCAAAGGGGTCGCCCTTAAAGTATGAAGAACATGAATTTACTCCGAAGAGGTCGATATGAGCCTCAAACGCAACGAACACTGAAAACACTAATACTTAAAAACATTTTCACACGTTTGTCAACAAATGTACGGTTTCAATCTTAACTTGTAATTCGATGTGCGCGTACCCGACGCGCCGTGGACTGTTTCGTTGAGGAGGCCCATCGGTTGGCTATCGGGAATTACAAGACGGAATTAGGCCTAAGGTATTTTAACCTCTAGAATTGAATTTGAATAGTAACCCGGAAGCACAACAACAAAGATGACGTTAAGGCAATTTTGACCTTTGTTTAATGCTGGTCCACAGGATTTTTCAACAAGAATTAAAAAAAATTCATGTTTCATAAGTCCCCCCTCCCAACAAAGATGGGCGTTTCAACACGAATTGTAACGATTGTTCTTGTTTCAGAAGTGCCCGCCCCAACACAAATGGACGTTTCAACACAAATTGAAACGATTGTTCTTGTTTCAGAAGTGCCCCTCCCCAACACAGATGGAGTTTCGACACAAATTGAAACGATTTTTCTTGTTTCAGAAGTGCCCCCCCCGCAACAAGATGGACGTTTCAACACAAACTGTAACGATTGTTTTTGTTTCAGAAACGCCCCCCCCCAACACAGATGGACGTTTCAACACGAATTGTAACGATTGTACTTATTTCAGAAGCGCCTCGCACCACAAATGGAAGATGGCCGTGACAGACAAATCTCCCAACTGCTCCAAGACCGGTGGTGGCCACTACGGCGAAGGCGACGTCTCTTCAGCCTGGCAAACTTTAAGGGCTATAACTTCTTCCACCGTCAGTGGAGCGACCCCAGCGAGGAGATTGAAAGAAAACATCACCCTGAAGACGATTTACTTCACTGGCAAAAGTCTGTACCCTTCTTCCAAACAGATGGAAAAAGGTCTTCAGAAGAACCCCACGGTTCTTCGAAGTAACTTCGGACCTTCTATGTTCAGGAAGACATCCCCCCGACATCCTCTTTCACAGTGTCCCCCGGCCTTTTGTACAGTATTGCCTGAATCTTCAACGGACAACGAAGAGGCGAGGAGAGAGGAAAAAGAAGAGGAGGATGATGATGAAGAAGAAGATGAAGGAGAGGCGGATTGTTTCTGCCTGGATTCTGGATGCTCTAGTGAAACGGAAGACGGTGAAGAAAATGAAACTGTCGAAAGGTTGAAAAATTCAATCGTAAGATCGAAGAAACCTCCCGATAGGTCGAAGAACTCCAATAATAGGTCAAAATATCCTGCTAGGTCAAAGAACTTCATCGATAGGTCCAAAAATTCCATCTTAAGATCAAAGAAATCCAACGGGAACCCAGAGAAGTGTGTGAAAGTCGAGCGACGTGAACAATCAACTAACTTACAACCAAAACAATTATCTAAAGAGAAGGATCGACCTGAGTCTCAAATGAAAATCTCGACTTTCTTTCCTGACGATAGCGACTGTCCTTGGAAGAGAATCACGATGGTTCTTTTGATCTCTTTTCTCGTTGTTTTATCAATCTTGATTAATAGTTTGATTCAAATGTCCTTCGATTCGTTTGATTATGTGGGTTGGATCGATGAAGGGTTGACTTCCCTCTTCAGGGCTGAAGAAGACGTCGAGCCTGTGAAGCAATTTCCTCCGTTTATGGAGAGGTTCTGGTCTGTGGTCACGAGTAAAAGGGAAGTGGTAGATTTCGTGTCAAAGGTGGATATAGTTGGAGTTTGTACAATAGGGCTTATATTGTTTTTCTTCATCCCCTAGACGAACTGGGCTTCTGTAAGGGTGTAGTTTCGACCGCCCAGAGGGTAGCACGGTAGCTTATTGTTTATGTAAATAAACATATTCGCCCCCTTATACCCGTCGTAAGTTTTATTAATGATTTATTTGCAGGGTAAACAATGTATGCTAAAGTTTTAAAGGAATTGCACTCTTTTTATGGGTGTTCTTTTGATTACAAATTTAGGTAAGAATTGCGTATTTTTAAGGTTTTGCGTCTTGAAAGAACCGTTGTAGTTTTGGGAGGTTTGGAACCACCCACAAGTTAAAGTAGGTGTGCGATCGGATTTAGAGGTGGAAGAAAATAATTTACACACAACAAATCTATTTTATTTTATTAAGTAGAGTGAAATTAATAATGTTAGCCATAAATTTTTAAGCGTTCGTTGCAAAACCTTATCACCTTATCATTTCACAGTGCGCCATCACTTACAAAATAGCGAGTGCGTCATCAAGGAAGGGCTAAGAGTGCTCAAGCCCTCCCCCCCACACGAAAATTGAAGTAAAATGAAAAACCTAAGGAGCTTACCCATTGAGCCTGTCGGGCTTAGTAGGAAATATAATATACAATGGTTATACTTAAGGGAAAAACTCTAGACACCCTTAAAGTTTCGTGTTTATCCGTGATTCAATACTAGAATAGAAATTTCGATAAACAGCTGATTATGTTAAGCATGGTTGGATTAACATAAAAAAACTTAAATCTGATGAGAAGCACGTGGCAGTTTTATTTCATTAGAGTAATGCGTTATCCACCATCCAGGTTAGGTAAACCACGTAATGAAAGGCAGCAAGTATGCCCATCCCTCCAAGCCTCATGGCACCCTCCCCCCATTTGACTATACCAAGGCCACACATACCCCTCCCCTTCATTATCAGCAATAAAAAGAAACTTAGTATGCAGGTCTGATGCAATAATTGTGTTCTTTAATTTTTTAATAAACAATTGTTGTGGCTGTCATTTGAATAAAAATTAATGTAGGTAAGTAATAAATTCTAAATTGCAATTGATAGGCCTAAAACACTTTGTAGTTTTGAATGCCTAACATGAAATATCAGTAAATACCACACGAATTTCACTTTCCTGAACCTTAATAAGAAATAAATTACATCTTTTTAATTTCAGTTTACAGTTAGAAACATCGCAATCATATTCTGCGTACTTTTCATGAACATGAAATGATAGAACTTATTTTTTTGTGATTTTAACTATGCACAAATAGTTGTTTTCTTGATATCCTTAAACAACTATTAAATTGCCCATGAAAGGTACGCAGAAGTTCAGCGTCTTTATAACGTTCTGATAATTGTTTAATGGCCGAACCATTTTGGAGCCGACCACCGCGACCGATATGACGGGTGGTTGTCGCTGCCTGTGATGGTACTCACAAAGTTATTTCCGTGTTTTTCGCATTTGGTAGATATACGCATGTCCACTGTGCCTATAATACTGCACAGTTAATGATAGTTAAATAACTATACATTTGTCAATAGTAATAGTAATGGTCATCATTCTAAACATACTCGAAATTTAAATGACTATAATCAAAATATTCCATACTTTTTAGTTTAGTTCAAAAAATCCCCCCCCCAAATTTTATTTGATGGCGCCCTGGGCGCCATACCCCCCTCTATTTTGGGAACCCTCAAGGACAGAGCACCAGTACTAAAGTGTTTTTAAAGTATTAATTAATACTAGTATTAAAGTCTTAAGTAGTACTTGTATTAAATTATTGTTTTTAAAATATCGTGGGATTCGAAGAGGGGAAAGAATAAATAATCGATTAATCCAAACGGTTATTTTATTAATTCTTAAAACAATCTAATAAAATAGAATCTATGTTTTTCAATTCGATTATCGCAAACAAACGCAACGCCCGGCGGTCCGCTTTATTGACTTTGCCCCCGCGTTCGGTCCCTACCACAATACTGTAGCAACAAGGTCGGTCGTCGCCGCTTTGCCAAAAACGTCTTCTTTTCCAGAAATGTTGCCAGATACGTCCGAGATGTGTCCACAAGTGTTGCCAGAAACGACAGAGCGGTGTCCAGGATTGCTATTTCCAATGTTGGGGTAAAGTCTCTCTGACGGTTTGGACTAAAGCCCACAGTTAGTTAGGAATAGCTCCTCCCACGCAGTGAAGACTGATGCATGTAAATAGTAGACTGTTTCCCGTGAATACCTGCGATGAACGTATTTACGCTTGGCAATTATTTTGGATGAAAGTATTTTTTTGCATTTGAAATTCGCTGATTATACAAGTCTGCCGCAACAGGGTTATTTATTTTTAAAGAATAGATATAAAGTACCTGCAAAACTTCCCGCCAAGCTATTTCCAATGACACCTTAACTATTCAAATCGGTTCAGGTATGCATGAGAAACCTTGATCGCAAGGGTAAACTCTATTGCAGTGTCCCCTGTCACTTTTAATTGAGGTAAATTTTTCATTTCCTTGAGCCTGTCGCGGGCCGTAAACACAGAAATTTTAGAAGGGGAGTCGCAAAACCCTATGGGCCCCAGAAAATATAGAATACCCCCCAGTAGTACTGTACCCTCATCAATAGCATGTACGGTATTCTCCACTTTAGTATATTTCTTAAAATTTTGCAACGATAATTTTTTATCTCAACTATTTACCTGTAACAAGTGGGCAGACCGCTAGCTCCTGAAAAACGCGAGATGCAAAATGGGCACACCATCAGGATTGCGTATTGGCTTGTGAAGGCGCTACGACACGTCATTTTTAATTAACTTGTTTTACAAATAGGCCTAAGTTAATTTATCCTATAATCCTGTCGACTGTTATATGAACAATGTTATCTTGCGCGCTTGCTTGCACAACGATGTCTAAAACGGCTCCTAGGATTTCCTTCAAAGTCTTAAGATAAGTAATTTATTACAAAAAACGTGTTCTATGCAGATTACTTGGCCAGAGAAAATTTAATAACGTAATAAAATCTATTTTAAAGTTTTAATAGTTTAATATTAGCCTTAATAGTTGCATTGGTAGCAACATAATTTTGTGAAGTCTTAAACTTTATGTACTTTTGCGTCAGTCGGCCGCCATGTTTTTTTAAACATCACCATCAAAATGTTTCGTAGAAGACAGTCTTATGCCTCAATCTCCGGCTAAATTAACAGTTCTAAGTCTTAATTTGTCGGCCGTGCGTCACGCACGAGCAACGAGCCCGTTTTTATACGGCGAATCACGCCCGAGGAATGGTATGTACAACTCGAGACTGATCTGGGAGATTAGTACAAGATAAACGGTCTTCAAGATATCTATATTTAGTACCTGGTGGGTCGAGCCTTGCTCGGTGTTTTTTATGTTTATCAGTTCATATAATTACTATCAAACATTGCAGGGTCATAAAATGTATAAATAAAAATCTTTTTATTTCTCTACACAATATTTATGCCACATGCTGTATTCTCCCTAGATGGCTGTAGTTTGCAAACAACTGTTATGATTACTTCATTTGTTTACATTTGTTTATTTCGTTGCTATCATGGCAACTCATAAGGTCAATGTTAACTTTTTTCCAATTTAAAATTAATTTTATTACGTTATTAGATTTTCTCTGCCCGAGTTATCTGCATACAACACGTTTTTTAGTCATAAATTACTTATTTCCAGACTTTGAAGGAAATCCTCGGAGCTGTTTTTGAGATAGTTGTGCAAACAACCAACCAACCAACCAAGCAGGCACTCTAAAAACAGTGGCCTCCGTATAATACCAAAGTACCGATCAATGTTATAAATAACTAGCTGATAACTAAAGCTTTGCGCGGAGATCTCTTCCTCGCAATGGTTTAGGAAGTGTTTCATTCTGATAGTAATCATTATAACTATTTCAAACTATGAAAATATGTTTTATATAAGCAAATCTTACCCAGAGCATTTTATAAAACTATGACATTTCCTTAAACTAGGTCACTTGAAAAACACCCCTACGGCAAAGCCCTAAAATTTATTGGAGCCCAACTGTCATAGTGCAAATTATGAAATTTCAAGTTTTAATTTTACACAACTTATCCTTAACCACCCTTTGTCGACTCATGTACTGTAAAACAATAATTCTTGAGAATCTTGTATTTTTGTAGGTTTGACTACTTATAAAATTTAAAAAGAAATACAAAAACACCTAGTGAGGGATACCGGTGGATTGGGTTATACTACAAACATTGGGCAATTTGTTTTGCCTCTAGCTTTGTTTCCTTATACACACATACGGACGAACAGATTCCTCTCCGAAACCAGTTTTTTACTCATAGGTCGGATCTATGAGTATATGGGTATCTACAGTATATGGGCCGACTCGGTCATTCCTCTAACGACGGCATCTTGCACGAATTTAATGTTGTAGAGGAAAATGAGTATTACCAGACCTGAAAATGAGTGTTGTCAATCCAAAAAATACCGCTAAATCAGGTAGTGAAGCTGAAGATTTTCACGAAAGCAATATTTTGAGAGCAGATAGTAATAGTAGCACTCGTGAATATCACTGAGATGATGGATTGGTTTGACGACGCCCGGTGGCGAGACAAAACTTGGTATAGTCTCCTTGAGGAGAACACACATTTTCTAGGTTTATTATTGCTCTCATATTCATGCATTCGGAATTTGTATGACCTGTAATGAGATATTCCACCTTTTCGAAGTTTTTTTTATAAAGGGACTAAGTGAACATTAATGTGATAAAATCAAACTATGTATTAACATCCAATTCTTTAATTTGAATTAATTTAAATGGAATAATACAGCCTAAATACTACCAAAAATTCAACACGATGTATTACAGTTTTAAAACAGCTTGACGACTACTATACTTCTCTACTTAGAGTTTATTAATGTATTTACACTTTTATTTAATTAAAAGCCTACAAAATATTACTGTCTTTATGTTGATTGTTTATTAAGAAACAAAATAATATCAAATCCCACTTCCACATAGGTTTCAAACAATCAAGCAACAAAATACAATTTAAACATTCTTAAAGTGTGAATGTCACCTCTATCACGAGGTTTCCTTCCACTCTATACTGGATTTCGTGCTTACTTCACTCCTGCAGTTGTTTTCACAATCCCACAATTGTGACAACGACCATGAAGATAACTTCTAAAATGAACCCGACAAGACCGAAGTCCACCTGGAACAGTCGACAGGAGAACGGCGAGGAGCGGTGTATGTTCGCCAACATCTGACGTTTGACTTCTCTACCCAGAGTCTCGCTCCGGCAGTCGCGGAGGGAACTGAACAGCTGCAGACCAGTTTCCTGTTTCGTCTGTTGTAGTTGGGTTATCACAACGATGAGAATTATGAATAACAGTGGTAGGGGTAAAACAGTGTATAGTATTTGACCGACACTGAATGGCCTGTGGGCTGAGATAAACGTGCAGAGCAACACTGTGGTGGCTGCCCACCATACGACAGTGGCACGATACAAGCATTTCAGTTTCATCTCCGTGTCGGACAACGCGTTCTGTAAGACTTTTAAGAGTTTCAATCGGCCCATTCGGATAAGCTGGATGTTGAGTCCTGCGTTCAGGGGATCTCTTCTTCTCCGCGCCCAAGTCCGACACGCGGGCGGGGAGGCGGTGGAGGCCGCCTCGGCCATTCCTCTCACGATGGCTTCTTGCATGAATTTAATGTTGTAGAGGAAAATGACAATTGTCAGACTTTGCACGATCCAGAAGCTTGAAAAATGTAAAGTTGTGACATACATTGTGATCGACATTCCTCTCGCTATGTGTGCGAAAGACACAGCAAACGCCACCAGTGAGTTTAATGCCACCAGAAGGTACAGTGATTTCTTGAATAGGTCTGAATCAGTCACACGGCCCTCTAACAGATTTTCTTGTTGCAGTTCCCTTTTTACTGATTGTAGTGCTAGCGCTGCCGACATTTTGGTTTTGTAATCGCATATCGCCATTCCCAAAGAAGAAACCAAGAACGAGACGTCGAAGAACCTCACCGTCGCTACGACTGAGTTTTCCTCCACAGTGTCATAGCGCAAGTAGATGAACAACTCCGAGAGATACAACACTGCTAGAGAAATTGTATAAGTAACTTTCACTCCGTGTAGTCCGAGGGTATCCAGTGATGCTACTTCGGTCCCGAATATAGTGTTTAACCACAACAAATGTTGAAAAGATTCAACATCTACATTCATTTTTGCACGCACAATATAATTCTTAGTACATATTGATTCAACAAACATACCCTGTTTTGTGTTGTTCTCGTCGCTAGGTAATGTACGATATTCATTTATATTACTCGGTGAGGTGTGGCCAGAGTAATTCAATCGATATATTGTACTATCTGTTATTAGCTGTTGTAACCGTTCTTCGCACGGTTAAAACGGAAAATAACAATAGTTTTCAATAATATTTTCAAATAAAACTAAATAAATACCTCTGTTACAGCAGTCCTGCACACTCAATTATTCATAATTATTAAAAAAATGTTTTAGAAGCCTCAAATGAATATAAAAAATACCCCCGTCGCAGCAGACCTGCGTACTCAGCGAATTTCCATAGGATTTATCTACTATATATTTGTCAAATACCACTCAGTGGAAACATCGTACAGCCCAAACTACTTGACCTAGAACCTTGAAACTTTGCATGGATGTTCCTCTTTAGTATAAAGGGGTTTTTTGCGAGCCCGAAGTTTTCAAATATTCCCATTTAAAAGTATGTTGGACGATTTTTGTTGACATTTTTAATGTTCCTAAAACAATCAGCTGGTAGTTAGCTTCGGAAATGTATACGTTGATACAGATGATAATAAATTGATTCTTTGATCATGGCTTCATTGATTTTTGTTCATTTATTTCAAGGACATAATTATGTACTATATAAAAGTTAATTTAGTTTAGATAAAATCCACCATTAATTAGTTAAGTGGCACCATCTATATTTCGGTAGCGGGAGTTACGCAGTTTTAAACATGAAGCGCATACTGCCTTTTGTGGCTGAGACTAAATCCCGGAAAGATGGAAAGAGAAAAGAACAGTGGTTTTTCAGTCACAAATAGAATGTGATTCTTTGATCTACTTATGTAAAAATTTATAAATTATACAAATCCCTGATTGTAAGTTATATTTATACTATCTTTTCTACTGTATTTTTGTCAAATACCACTGACCTATCCTATGTACAGCCAAAACTACTTAACCTAGAACCTTGAAAATTTGCATGGACGTTCCTTCCAGAGTGTTGACATTCACCAAGAACGGATTTTTTTAATTCCAGGTTTTTAGAGGTTTTTCGTGGAGCTGAAGCTTTGAAAATGCCCCATGTTAGTGTAATGGATGATCTTTTGTTTAAATTTCCAATTTTATTCAATCAAGCATATTAGCTCCACAAACGGATACGTTGTTACAGCTGATTTATAATTTGACTCCTTTTGTCATGGTTTTATGGTTGTTTTGATGATTTTGTTAGGTTATTCGTACTATATAAAAGTTACATTTGGTTTAGTTTCGTACCTTATACGTTCAATCATAAGCTCATTATGTGGTACCATCTTTTTAGGCAGCGGGAGCTATAGTTATTTCCTTAGGCCGTCCTTCATGTTTTTAATTACAATCATGCCAGTTACAATAATTTGGCAAATTCCTTTTTCATCTAATTCGACGGTGTCCCGGCTTTTCACGGAAAAATAAATGCTGCAATTAGTGGTTGATCTTAAATTATTCCTACCCGTCCATATTTTAAGTTAAAAACTAAGTGAATCGAGTTTTAAATACTGCCCACGGATAGCACCATAACTGTTTCGAACATTCAGCCCTTTACTGTACTTAATTGATGCCCTACTAGGCAATCCAGGGACGTAATGGTAAATCTACAAGGAAGTACCTTAAAATCGACACATTTGGTGTTAAAATCGGTCCGGCCGTTTTCGAGTTATAAAGGTGAAAAGAAAACCTTCACTATCTACTGTGGTATCCTACATCCTACTGTGGTATCTACATTTTATCCTACATTCCGCCATAAAACAAACATATCTCTACATGACATATTCCTTGATATAAATATTTTCTATTCAGTCCTCTAGATTCTTCATATCAAGGTTAGACGACAATTTTTATCGTGAGCGAAGCCACGGGTTTTGCTAGTATTGTATATTTGAGCATTCAATTTATTTGAAGGAAAGTATTGTTTAAATACGTTAAGTAAATAATATACTAAAAACGTACGTTTAATCACTAATGAGCTTTAAACATGAGAAAAATTAACAAAGAGACCACATTGGTTTTCATTACTAATACATACGCTTTTGCATTTTATATATTTCTTAGCCTTTTAATTTTTAATAACTGTAATCTTGTTATGTATATAAATGTAAACAAACATGTAATCAATGAATTCAAACAACTCAAAACAAACAAATAACTTAATCTCATGAAAAAATAAATTCAATGATATGGTCGGTTGTTTATTGGACAATCAGTTCGGTTCTTTTCCTGCTAAAATGATCCTTCATTGTTCAATCGGGATTTTTCTTATTCAATCGGTTGTATTCTTGTTCGATAGTATTTTCTTGTTCAATTGGTCATTTTTTATATCGGTGTTTTATTGGTCAATCAGTTGTTATATAGTTCAGTTGATTTTTTGCTGATCGATTGGGTATTTTCCTGATTATGGGGTCGTTTTCTTGTTCAGTCGGTTGATATATTGTTCAATCGGTTGTTTTCTTGTTCAATCAGTTGTTTTCCTGTTCAATCTTTTTTAGCGAATTTCCCCTATAGGGAAGAAGCTATTACCGTAGGTCTCATGGTAAGACCTAAGCCCCAGACCATGATAACTTTTTGTTTTGCAACCACCAGAAGCAAAAAACACCATTCGTTCGAATTTTTAGATATATATATATATATATATCTATATATATATGTGTCTGTTAGCACGATAACGGCCGTAAAAATGGTTCGATCTTGATGAAATTTGGTACAGACATGTAAAGTGGTAATCGATTGGACGAGTTCGTGAACCAGCCCGATCGGACCACCGGAAGGGGGGGTAAAGGGGGATAAACCCCCTCAAAAATGGGTTTTTTGAGCTTTTTACATAGAAAAATAAATTCATCAAATTTTTGTTGGCACCATTGAATTCAGCTAAATAAAACAAACAATTTAGTATTTTGAATCACTGCTCTATGTCCATTGGTTACCGAGATATTGAAAGTGGTAAACACAGTACGTTGTCCCAATGTTAACCTTATGGGAAATAAGTAAAATTCTATGTCTCGTTTATTTCTCAACATATATTGATAAAACTTGGTAAATGGCTTCTTCTAGTTCAGATCTACTAAATATTAATCAAAACCAACCAGTTTAAACATACCTGTAGCAGCAAACCTGCATACTCATTCCCCATGTTAATCTTATGGAGCTTACAAAAAAATGTCAAATCTCGCTATGTTAGATTAAAATATATTGTTTTGCATTTGAAATTCGCGGGTATGCAGGTCTGCTGCAACGGGGGTATTTGTTCTTTCCTCAGAACCTAAGTTCGCAAGTTCCGGAGAGACGCTGACGCACATTAATAGCGGTATTTAAATCGAGAACATGCGTCCGTCCGCGCGGTGACGTAGACTCTCGCGTTGAGTGAAGCTATTTCCAAATACAGGACTGGAGCCAGAGGCGTGGGTCAACCCACCGCGGGTTCGCCGAGTGATGGTCGTTCAGTTTTTTTCACTTTCCTGTTCAAAACGGTTTTCCTGTTCAATAGTTTTTTTCATTGGTCAATCGGTTATTTTATTTTTCAGTCGATTGTTTTCTCGTTAAATCGATTGTTTTCCTGTTCAATCGTATTTTTATTTGTCAGTCGGTTGTTTTCTTGTTCAATTGGTTTTTATCGGTGAATCGGTTGTTTTACTGGTCAATCGGATGTTTCATTGTTCAATTGGTTATTTTCTTGTTAAATTTTCATGTTCAATCGGTATATTTTCTCGTTCAATCGGTTGTTTTCCTGATCAATTGGTTGTTTTCTTGTTCAGTCGTTTGATATATTTTTCATTCGGTTGTTTTCTTGTTTAACCAGGTGTTTTATTATTAAATCGGTTATTCTCTTGTTCGATCGGTTTGTTCCTGTTTAATCACTTCTATTTGATCGAATGAAAACCAATTGAATTGCTCTAACATCGGGCTTCGGAAGAAGTATTTTGTAAGCCTATAGATTCCGTTGCCGGGAAAGTGTACCCATTCGGCAACAGCTCCTGAGATTGATTTATAACTCCGTTCATAAGCCTAATGCTAAAATTAACATTAGTCTTACGGACGCACTGGGCCTTAAGATTTGGCACCAACTATACTATGTATTTTTATATTTGTGACTTGAATAATAGCAACATTTCCTCATCATACTGCACAAAAGCCATCACGAATGACAACAACAAATGACAACACTAAACCAAACAAACGTACATTGATGCACGGGTCAAGTCAAACGATGTTATACAGACCGTTCGTAAGTCCAATTCTAAAATTAACACAAGCCTCACGGGCGGTCTTGGCCATGTTATTTGACTCTGACTGTAAACAACTCCGTCATGAGCGAAGAAAGACGGGAGAGTTGTTTGTGGACGAAAGTAGCGAGTTTAAACCGACTGAACCTTGAGAAGAAACTTGGAGTGGGAATGTTGGCACAAACCTGGCTAAACATTGGTCCAGGCAACAAAAAGGTACAGAGGGAAAGTTTTGTAACACAAATTTTTACTTTGCAGCTTTATGTGGACTAGTTAGGAGGTGAACATATAAAAAGTCCCCGTCCGCAGCCGTTGAGCGGGGGGAGGGAGGGGAGTCTGAAGGTCCAATTTTTTGGTTTTTCCTAAATAACTTGAAAACTATCAACTTTTGGTATTCCCTATCAAATTGGAAAATTAACAAAAATTAAACTTCCTGTAAAAAAAAGTATATATTATATCTCTTTTGGTACAACCATTTAAAAGGTAAGCACTAATTTAATTCATATTTAAACAAGTATCCCTTCCATAACAAATACATGTAAATTTGTATGTAACAAACATGTCCAATCGGACCACGCTTTTTCACCTACAGGAAATATTGAGGAATATTGACAGAATTTCCAGTAATTTGTCACCTCAATCATAAAAATTGGTCTAAAATAAAGGTGTAGGCGAGCTCACAAAAAAATTGAAGTAACCACATATTTTTAATAATTCCTTGAAAAATAACTTTTTATCAGCTTACAAAGACCTTTACTTTGGACCGATTTTTATGAGTGAGGTATCAAGTTACAGAGAATTTTGTAACTACTTCATGATTGTTGTTAATTTTCGTATAGGTGAAAATGCGTTGCCCCATTGGGCTTGTAAATTCCACTCAAACTTATATGTATTTCTTATGGAAGGAATACTTGTTTAAATATTAATAAAATTAGTGCTTATATTGTAAATGGTTGGACCAAAATAAACATATTAAATACTTTCCTTAAAGGAAATTTAGTTTTCTTTACTTTTCAATTTGATAGGTTATAATAAAAGTTTATAGTTTCCAAGATACGTAGGAAAACCCTACAAATGGTACCTTCAGACCCGCCTCCCTCCCCCCGCTCAAGGGCTACGGACGGGAACTTTTGATATTTTCACCTCCTAACTAGTCAAAACAAAACTGCAAAGTCAAAAATTGTGTTCCATGCAATTCCCTCTATCCTTTTTTGAACATTCGTTGTCTGGACTAAATCCCTTAACCTGAAACAAGTCGTGGGAACATCGACTACTCTCTACTATCAGTTGACTAGTCGATTAGTTTCGATCATCGACTATTCGATTCGTTCACACTGATTAGCAAAGCCGTAGCCAGGAAATTGTTTCGGGGGGGGGGGGGGGTTTGGACAGGGCCGGCACCAGAATTTCCGGCTCGTCAAAAGTGGTAACCTTTTTTCTTTTTTTGCTCACGCGTGTGCTTTTTGGCCCCTTTATTGTCATTTCGGACCCTTAATTGTAATTACGGCCCGTTATTGTCTGATCGGGGGGGGGGGGGGGTGACTAATTGGGGGGGGGGGTTTCGCCCCCTAACCACCCCCATTGACTACAATTCAAGGCTATTTCGGGGGGGGGGGGGGTTCTGACCCCCTAAACCCCCCCATTGGCTACGGCCTTGCTGATTAGTTACCAAAAATAGATACAGGGTGTTGATAAAAAAAACCTTACACACTTCGGGATATGGTTACTTACATCAAAACTAAGAAGAAAGTTCCTATAAACATGAGTCCTAAAATGCTCGGTTATTCGTCTGTCGGTCTGTAGGTGTTTTAACATGATTTTGCATAACTTTGGAACTACTGAAGATATCAACTTCAAACTTGGTGCGTATATGCTGACTATTAAGACCTATTTTGGTGCAGAGTATCAAGTTTCTACTTTGTACTATTTCAAAATGGCGACCATTTTTATATTTTAAAATTTAATATCTTAAAAACCGTAAATTTTACAAAAATCTTATAAGAAACAAAAAAGCTACGAAATTGTATTTCCTACAAAACCATATAAAGATTATTAAGATCGAACTACAATTAATGGAGTTATTGCAATTTCTTCAACAGAATACATGCTTGTTTATGGTAGCCAAAGTAAATTTGCTTGAATTCTGATTGTTCAAGCTTCAGTTGTAAGCAGATTTATTTAAAACATTTGTAATGAGAAATTGAATGTTAGAGTCTTCAACAGGATTTAGGCTGTAAGGAAATGCCCTCAGGATCTAGAGGCATTCCTCCCCTTGAAATGATCACGTATTCCGTATATTTGTTAGTGATAAGGTTGGAAATAAGGTATTTTTAGTAAATATACGAGGCCATAATTAGGCCGCAAAACTTTCAGCTAAAAAAACCTACTTTTTGACGAGGCCCTTGGGGTGCTCAAGGGGGCCGCACTGTAATCTGGGCTTAGGGCCGCGGCGGCCGTAGTTTTGGCGCTGGTGCTGCGGCCTCTCTCACACAGTAACTTTTATCGAACAATTCATTGGATGGGCCACGTAGTTCCTCAAGGGCCGGCCTCAGCTCAGCAACAAAAGAGGCTGATTTTTATTTTGGTTTAGGCCCACCTTTTTAATCCACCGGCCCTTTTCTGACCTAAAGAGGCCGGCCCTTCTGGCAATTGCCCGAATGCCCACATGGCCAGTCCGCCCCTGCCATGAACAAACGGTTTTTAAGAAAATTACTACCTCGACCTTCATCCAGATAGTAATTCCGCAAATTGATCCAACGTGACTAAAACTCAAGATGAATTCATCTTGACTATTAGAGGATACTGCGAATCGCTTATGGGTTTTTAAGTTAGTAACCTGTTATATTACAATCTCGACAATTCATGGCAAACATCATGAATAGAAAGTAAATTTCTTGGAGAGTGAAAATGGAATACAGAGTTGTAAAAGCGGACTAATAAAGAGTTCAATGTGTCAAAACACCTTTTAGATTCATAAAGGAACTGCTGTTCGAGACGTAAAACTGCCTTCACTAGAATTTATCAACCGGAGCCGGGAAATGTTCTGATGTAGTTTGCTGCCTCAGTGTTGAAAAATAGCCTGCTACATTGGCACCGCTCCATTGCGAGGTATTTTAAAATAGTTTTGGCAAACATTTTACCCCGTTATGTGGGAAGTACCACAATTATTCAAAGAGTCCATATTAAATTCTCTATTTCTCAAAATAAATTCTCGTGACTAGTTAAAAAACAGATGTTTCCACTTCTGCATCGAATAATAAGGGTGTGGGATTTGTTGTCTTTGAGATTTAAAAATATTTCCATCGTATCGTCTTAACAACAGATTTCGTATGGAGATTGTTTTGTTTTAAAATTACCAATATTTTCGCTTTTTTATGCATCGGATCCTTCAGTATTGCGCTTACGATATGTATCGAAATCTAACCATCGAATATGCCGACATTTCAAAATAAACTATCATTTCTAGGAGTCCTGTCTTTGATAAACTTAGAAGAGCAATAAAAATTTACCAAACTGTAGTTTGCTCATTCCCTCTTTTTTCGGTCGTCGCTATGCTCCTCGGAACCATTATTATTTTATTTGTTAGATTGCATACAAATATGATCATATTTACTTTTCAATTACAACATGACACAGTGGTTTTTTTATGTACAACAAAACCTGTTTTAGGTGTTATTAATAGGTTATCAGTTTTACTTCAATTACAGTGAAGCCAGAACCATTAGTTCGAAGGATACAACTTCATATGTTGCACACTGATGGGATTTTTGTAGGTGGTACAAGAAATTGCATTGAGAGAGATTTACTTTTGGCGTTTTTACGTATCATTTTCCTTTCTTAGTGTAGTACTCATCAAACATTTTAAATTTAAATTTAAGATATGATAAAACACGTCATTTACATGTCAAGCAATGTTTTCGCAAAAAATAATACATTTCTAGCTAATTTTATCACATTTTATCAATCTCCATTTTCCCCTTATTTAAATAACTTTCCCTAAAAAAATCAAAAAATGGAAAATAAAATGATAAATTATAGCGTTTGAGGGATAACTTTCCCTCAAACGCTATAATTTATAATTTTATTTTCCATTAAAAAAATCAAATTTCTAAATAGCTGTACAAGTGTTTTTTTTTATTTCAATCAGATATTACCGATGAGCCATTAAACATTTGTGCGTAATTGGAAAACTATCGGTCCAACCGTTTCTTATTTACCATTTAGCACAGACCGTCTCGAACCGACGCAGTGACGATCGTCGGTGATCTTTGACCCAGCTACTGCAATCCTTTTATTTTTTTCGTTCGTTGTCAAGTAGGTATAAGTAGCGCCAGTTGGCGTGGTCGTAAGATGAAATGTTAATGTTATTGGACATTAGATACATATGTAATAATAGGTTCTCTTACCTTCGTATCTGGTCCAAATCGAATGTAGGTCAATCTTGCATGTTTCGTTGCAAAAACAACATCATCAAAGCTTTGCAACGTCGTCAAACATTAAAATAAAAGACAGTCACAACACAGATACACGAGAATAAACGAAAACACGTAACGAACAGTTTTTGACAGCGCTATCATGACGGATCGACGAGGAAAGATAGGTAAAAGAACCTGTTATTGTTCATAAAAAGTACAGGGGCCTTCAATATGAATTTTGATACATTACATTATATACTTTACTTGAAACCTACCCAGGTAGAGTAGGATTCACGTAAGTTGGCCAAAGCATGTACTAATCATCTCATCAACAATTTTTATACAAGTCACATTGAAAACATTGTTGGTTGCACATGGTGTCTGTTTACATTTTCTCAGAACTGTCAAATCGCCACGTTGCGTTTGTTTACAAGTTGTTTTAGGTTATAGAATGTTTACAATATCGCCTATTTTTAGACGTTTTTATTTCCATTCAACCTTTTTACATAGCTGCCAACGTTTAATTTGATTCTATTTCTTGATTTACAAGTATTTTAGTTTGTTTAACTGCTTGTTTATTTTTCCTGGGCCAATTTTCATAAGTTTTGACTGCAATATGAAACAATCTCTCTTTTCAGATACTGACTTGCAGCAAGTAATACTGGCTATTCAAAAACTCGCCTATATTTCTTTGTAAATATTATTTCATAAGAAAATCTTAGACTATTAACCATGCCGCATCCATGACACATCATCTCCCTGTTAATACATAATTTATTTGGAAAAGCCCCTTAGTAATATTTTGAGCCGCGCAAATGAACTTCCAGTTGCAAATTGCATCAGAACTTTCCCTTTATTGCAAGTGCTATACTAAACAGAATGTTCGTTGACAATGTTTTCAGCACAGCTGGATTTTATGGTCAAGTTCGTAAGAAGATAATAGTTTGTTTACTTTCGTTTTGGCCAACTTAGGTGAATCCTACTCTAGGTATTTTAAGCTAAGTATATGAATGACAGATGATTGAAGGATGATTGTGGCGCGATCTTGTAATCTTGTTACTGACTAAGGCCGACATGTCCCTTAGACAGGACTGTTAATTAATAGCCCAACAGCCAATGGCAACTAAGGGACATACATTTTAACGTGGAATCTGAACCACAATTTCCTCGGTTAAAAGTTTAATGAACTGATCTAATTATGAGGACTTAAGGGCGGCCTAGGCCATATACTTTGATTCCGACTCTACTCGGGTTGATAATGGTAGCGGCAGTTTAGATTGTCCAACAGGTACACTGACGCAGTCCGGTTCACTGTGGTATAACTGGCGCCAATTCTTGGGGCGGGGAGTGGGTAGGCTGGGAGGAGAGGGGAGTAGTAGCGGCAGCGGCGGCCGACAGTGTACTAGCCTGGCTGCGTACAATCGGCAGCTCGCACGTAGTTGTGCTTGGCTGTCAATCTTTGTTCAATGTAACAAGAAGCTTTAATAAATACTAATGAAATATTATTAAATCTTATGCTGTATTTTACTTTGATTGTAAACAAGAGTCAATGTTCCGTCGGTTAATGTTTTTAGGACGACATGTAGTGACACGCTATTGTTGACGGCTGAGAGCAGAATGAGAGTGCTGCGCTCTAGCGACGTGTTGTCGCGCATGCGCACCAGCCGTTTTTTCTTCCGCGCATCCACCGCACTGGGCCCCAAGAATTGGCGCCAGTTATACAGTCCCGATGCGGGACGTTCGGATACTTCCGATACTAGTACGTATCGATACTTCTCTATCGATATTTACAGTATCGGTTTGGTATCTGAATTGTTCGATATTATCTTGGTATCGAAAGAAAGTGTGGAGTATCGGACCAAAAGTATCGAATCAATATCAAACGCATCAGGGGAGAAAAATTAATATGATAATCTGCCCAAAAATTATAGAAATTTAACTAATCTTTCACGTTTTTTTGCCCCTATTCCCTATGACTTTATAGTATTTCTTTCTGTAGCTTCTAATACCGTATCGTACTCTATGGCTCCTCTGTTGATATTAATTTGTTTCGTGTCTGCTAAGCTGGCCAGCGTCTGGATGTTTTGTTTCGTAACTTTAGTACGCAAGTTCGTTGTTCAGTGATTGATCAGATATTAATATTATAAAATAGTTAATTGATTGTGAAATGGCTCCCAGAACATCTACAATTTGGAATCATTTTAGAAAGAAGGACAAGAATGTCGCAACGTGCAAGCTGTGTTTGAGGGACGTTAAGTTCTCAGGAAGTACAACCAACCTCATGAAACACATGAAAACAAACCATGGAAAAGAACATGAAACATTCCTATCAACAATGAAAAACAACCTTATTTCATATGAACTCAATGATTTTTAAGTTTTTCCTGGTATCTTCTGATTCGATACCGATACCGATACTTACGATATCGATACTTTGGATCCGATATTATTGAGGTATCGATACTTTGCTTTCAGTACTGATTCGAAACCAAATATCGGATCGAAGTTAATATCGGAACGTCCCTGCGATTCAATTAACGATTATGAGGCCTCAGGGCCGGACCAAGGTGATGGCCACGGGATAAGACCTTTTAAAATAAAGATACATCTGTTTTTAATTGCAACTGTAAACAAGACTCAATACAGCTTAATGCAAAATTCCTCCCGATAAATAGTAGTTCAAACGATAATTTTTTATTTGAATGAGAACATAATAGAACTCGACATTACTTTGCAAAGTGCAAAAGAATATTCATCCTTGGTTTTAGCACTTTCATTACAAATCTCAACGATGCAAGTACTGTAACAAATTAATATGTTTTTATTAAAAAAAATAGTAATTTAAAAAGAAAAAGAAAGGAAAATATGTCAAATAGTTCTGTTGAGTTTAAAGTCAAGCATACCGCTCACTGCGGTAAAACAAAAACCAGGGAGAATAAATTACCAAACTACCCAACAGATAGCGCTAGTATTCGAGCAACACATTTTATTGCTGACATTTTATTGATAGAATTTTATAAAGGCCCCCGCGGCGCCTTTACAGCGACAAGAGCTTAAGGAAAGAAGATTGCTCTGTAGAAGGAATATGAGTAAAAACAGAAAAAATGAAAATGAGTCATTTGTTCATACAGCCGAACTAATGCCGTTGAATTTGTAATGATAATACCACTCAAAGTAGAAAATGGCATTCACAGGGTATAGGCAAGTATATCTTTTTTAATTTTATTAAATTATTTGGCTGATGTAATATATCTATCTATACTATTATAAAGAAGAGGTGGTTTCTTTATGTATGTATACAAGTGAACTCGAAAAATAGTGAACAGACAGGGGTGAAATTTCATACAAAGGTAGATCTTGAACCCGAAAAACACATAGGCCTATTCACTTACTTCAAATCCCCTCGGGCTACGCCCCATGAACGTCCTTAGTTTTAATGTTTACATGTTATAAGGATGTAAACATTCAAACACATAAATGTAAACAGCTGTGGGTACTAATATGACAGTTTTAAGAGCAGTGGCAAGATCAGCTGTTCCAAGCTATCTATCGTGAGCGAAGCCACGGGCAACTGCTAGTCTTAAATAATTTCTTATACGTGTTGTTGTATTCATTGGATGGTAAAATGTTTTTTATTTTTATCCACAAATATTAATTTCACTATTATATTACGCACTATATGACAGATTCCTAAACTACTAATTTAACTTGTATCTCTATTTATATTATCCGGACCACACCTACCTTTGTGAATGAATCCTACTTACAGGACTTATTTACAAAAGGTAGGTGTAGTTCAATTAATATAAAATAGACCTGCAATGACCACCAAAAATCGTTATAAAAGGCATTTAAGGAAAAAGATAATTTAAATTTTTTTTAAATTTCCATAAATGAAGCAGGTGAAATTTTACATTAGCTGGCAAAAAATACAACTTTCTTTCCCGTTACCGTCATTTCACGATGATTTCACCCAACATTCCACATATTTTAATGGTTGTCCGAGTGTATGCAAATACCAGTTCGCATAGTTAGTTTCCATATTCCAGAAAGGTTTGACCTCGAGATTTTTTAATGTCTAGCCTATAAGTCTTTGTTTTTTCTACAGTACAATTTATACGTTATATGGTCCTTAAAGGTAATTTTTTGTGGTATAAAGTTTGAAGTATTATACCTACTTTCAATGGCCGGTAGTCCAACCCTCTGTTTTTTTACATATTACCGAATCAAACCCCGTAAAAAAATGGTAGAACTGGCCTTAACAATCAGAGATCTTCTCCGTAAAAAGAATTTGTTTTTAGATTAATCAAACATTATCTACCACTCGGCGCTACCGTACACGTTATAATGTAACCAAAACAAACGTATACCATTCATCGCGCGCCATTTAAATGGTGCTTGGTTCCAGAGTTTACAGCTCATAGCTACAAATTGGCATTATTCAATTATTCACCTATTCTTTTACTATAGTAGGCCCCTACATTCAAGCTAAATAGTTTAGCTATCAAGCACGAAGCTTTTAGTCACATATTTCTTGTAAACGAAGCTGTTGTTTTGGGACTCAATTAATTCTTTTTGAATGCAAATATTTTACGTTAGTCCCAATTCTATTCTTAACTTCAATTAATACTAGGATTTTCCCAGAGTTTTATGTATGTATGTATGTATGTATGTATGTATGAAAATGAACGAAAGGTGTGTTTCGGGTCTAGGAATATCAAAATGAAAAGTTGCGGTGGTCCTGTGCTTAAGTCTTCCCATGTCACCTACGGTAATGACTACTTCAATTGACTTTAAAGTCTGATTTAATCCATTGACTACTCCTGATTTAAAGTCAATGCTACTTCCCTCAAGGGGGAAATGCGCTATAAAGAAACAATTTACTACTTCACCACAACGTCGATCTACCAGTGTTGTACGTAACTGAATTTCATATTGAGTTGTAGAGTAGGATTCACCTAAGTTGGCCAAAGCATGTACTAATCATATCATCAAAAATTTTAATACAAGTCACATTGAAAACATTGTTGGTTCCACATGATATTTGTTTACATTTTCTCCGAACTGTCAAATCACCACGTTGCGTTTGTTTACAATATTGTTTTGTTGTCATTCGTGGCAATCGTATTGGTTATTCAATGTTTAAAATATTGCCTATTTTTAGAATTTCCTATTTTTATTGAATTTTTTTACTTAGCGGTAAAGTTCAATTTGATTCTATTTCTTGATTGACATTTAATTTAGTTTGTTTAGCTGCTTGTTTATTTTTTACTGGACCAATTTAGATAACTTTTGAACAAAATATGAGACAAGTCTGATGCTGACTTGCAGCAAGTTGTAAGGGCTAATCGTAAACAAACCTATTTTTCTTTGTACAGATTATTTGATAGTAAAATCTAAGACTAGTCATCATGCCGCAACCATGACACAACCTCGCCGTGTTAATATATATTTAATTTCAAAAAGCCCATGAGTAATATTTTAGGTTGCGCAAGAGAACTTTCACGTGCAATATTGCATCAGAACTTTCGCTTTACTGCAAGTTTTATGCTAAAACAGATGTTTGTTAGCAATGTTTTTAGCACAGCTGGATTTTATGCTTAAGTTCGTAAAAAGATAATAGTTTGTTTACTTTCGTTTTGGCCAACTTACGTGAATCCTACTCTACATAACTGAACACAACCGAATTTCGGTGTTCCCCGCCCCCATTCGCGCAGTACTTTGGTCTCTACGCCAAGTTTTTCTCGAACCAATGTGGATTTTTACTCACCAAGAAATAGAATGTCTCGTATGTACATCCTATATTCTGCTGACATTTTAAATTCAAGCTTAGGATCTTTTCTTGCGTTTATACTAAGGGAAATTGAATGATCAAACATACATTAATCGTTTCCTGTCATTCCTTGGGATACTTTATAATTTTGTTATCTGAGATAGTTCACAATATTATCACAATAGAACACAATCTGTTTTGCAGTTTTAGATATAATCTTTGAAATAATCTCTCCATGAGTACTTTATTTTAGTACTTTTCTTGCATGTTAATTCTTGTTACACCTTATATTGTTATTTATTCTTTAGCGCCATTAAAATAACTGTGTGTTAAGTGTCAACGGTCGGTGAAGATGAACTGTTTTTAAAGACTGCTACAAAAAATTAAATAGGCCTATCATTAGTGCTACAATGTAATAGGCTTGCACTGTTTTGTAGCATTGTTAAAATGAAATAAATAAAATAAGTAATATAAATAGAATAAGTCAAATAAATAAAATAAATATTTATATATGTAAATAACAGCGCGCCTGGCTGCAGATGCCTGCCAGCGAGCCCAGGCAGCCCGCGATGCAATAGAGACGGGCAGACGGCGTCGTCTATTTAAAGGTGCTGAACAGTTTGAGTAACCTCCGTCCCAGGTTTCTGATAGCCCAGAAATCACCTGTCATAGTTTTGCGAATTTCTCCTATCCTATAGGGACAATCTGTTACTATAGGTCTCTCACCTATCCTATAGGGAAAAGCTGTTATTATAGGTCTCTCCCCTATCACTGTAGGGGCAAGCTGTTACTATATGTATCTCCCCTATCCCTATAGGGACAAGCTGTTACTTTAGGTCTCTCCCCTATCACTATAGGGGCAATCTGCTACTATAGGTCTCTCCCCTATCCCTATAGGGACAAGCTGTTACTTTTAGGTCTCTCCCCTATCACTATAGGGGCAATCTGCTACTGTAGGTCTCTCCCCTATCCCTATAGGGACAAGCTGTTACTTTTAGGTCTCTCCCCTATCACTATAGGGGCAATCTGCTACTGTAGGTGTCTCCCCTATCCCTATAGGGACAAGCTTTTACTTTAGGTCTCTCCCCTATCCCTATAGGGACAAGCTGTTACTTTAGGTCTCTCCCCTATCCCTATAGGGACAAGCTGTTACTTTAGGTCTCTCCCCTATCCTACAGGGAAAAGCTGTCAAGGGAGGTCTCATGGTAAGACCTAAGCCCCAGTGGTGAGCAAGATAGCGGAATGGTACATGTAATGAGCCAAACTCACCAAATGACCATGTTGGTTGGTGTGAATTTGGACATGTAATGAGGTAATCATTCATGTACAGGTGAATTTGGACATGTAACGAGTTTGTAATCCAGCCCGATCAGACCAATGGAAGGAGAGTAAAGAGGGATAAACCCCTCCAAAAAATGAATTTTGTGGGTTTTTACAAAAAACAATCCAATTTTTGTAGGTACCATTGAATTAAGCTAAAGACACAATTTAGTATTTTGAATCATTGCTATATGTCTATTGGTTACCGAGACATTGAAAGTGGTAAACACAGTACGTTGTCCCTATGTTAACCTTATGGGAAATAAATAAAATTCTATATCTCGCTTATTTCTCAACATGTCTAAAACTTGGTTTGTGGCTTTGTCTAGACGAGATCTACTGTATTTTACTCTAAAATCCCCGAAATTTCCATTTTTGTGGCAGCAAACCTGCATAACCCTATGTTATCCTTATGGGAAATAAATAAATCTAAATCGTCCTTATTTCTCACAGGATTCTCTAAGTAGGGACATCCAATGTTATTTCTTTTAGTTCCGTCGCCCAATAGCAAAGGAGAAATTAGCTATGATGCAAGGAATACAGTAGTTCAGGCTGGCTCCGTCGTCGTCCGCGCTTCATTCTCAAGGCCCGTGCTGGCCCGGGGGGACAGGGGGATGTGTGCCCCCCCGTGCCCTCCCCTTAAAGGTATGACCGGCGCCCTCTTGAAAACACTAAATACCTCCGTTGCAGCAGACCTGCTTACTCAGCAAATTTCAAATGCAACAAAATATTTTCCATCCAATATAGTGAGGTATATTGAGTGAGGTATATAGTGAGGTATATATATAGTGAGGTATTATTGTATTCTCCATAAAAATAACATGGGGAATAAGCAGGGCCGGATTTAGGACTTTTGTGCCCCAAGACTCACTCAGTGGTGCGGGCCCCCAGGACTAAAGTGCCAACCGTCCGTTTTTAGGAGGAAATGTTCTCCTTTTTAACCACTGTCCTCCGTCCTTCCCGACTTGTCGGTCGCATTGCGGCCGACCAATTCAAGCCTTTCGTTCTTTTCATGGCCGACACATCTTTTGTCCTTATCGAGGCCAGAAAATCTGTCGTTTATAAAGCAGCTAACGTGAATATTTCTCGGTCATTTCGCGACGGACAAGTCTCTCGCTCTCTCGTCCTATCTACTGACCACACTGCGGCCGGGAAATCTATACCTGGCCGTACCACAACTGGAAAATATGTCGGTCGAATCGCGGCTGTCAAATCGCGGTCCTCAGTCATAGTACCGCGGCTGGCGAATCTCTCGGTCATATTGCGGTCGGATATTCGTCCAGTCTTTTCGTTCTCATTCCAATTCGAACCCATTTTTTGGGGGGGTTTATCCCCCTTGAACCCCCTTCCGGTGGTGCGATCGGGCTGGTTTACGAACTCGTCGAATTGATTACCAATTTACATGTCTGTACCTTTCAGATCGGGCCTTTTTAACGGCCGCTATCTTGTTATTAGACACACATAATATATATAACGAAGTTATAAACAAACGAAAACGTTATCATGGTCTGGGGCTTAAGTCTTACCATGAGACCTACCGTAATAGAATTTAACCTGTAATTCTTCCCTATAGGAGAAATCCGTAAAATTTAATTTTGAATTTTTGATGATAAAAACTCGAAAAATTCCATATTTTTATTTACGATGTCGGCATAATCAAATATTACTTGAAAAACATGTTTTCCTTACCTTTACTAATAAACAAACTATTTAACTATTTTATCAACCTAATGATTCAGCAATTCATGTCTGTGGAAACCATTTGGGTACTTTGGTATTATACGGAGGCCACTATTTTTAGAAGGGTTTTTTAACTGGATACCAAACATAACTGTATAATTGGAGAGAACATACTTTAATTGACTTGCTATCCAAATTTGACATAATTATGATGAGCGGTCTTTGTGTTCTGCCTCCCAGAAGGCAGCGATGTTGGCGAGGTATAGCGTCACCGCCGCTAGCGGCAACACCCGATCACTACCCTTATACATCGCGCTGCGGCGGTTATGTTAGGTTAGGTTATCATAAATATGTTAGTAGGACTTTACTCGTTTCGTTACAAATCAAACTATACTGGATGAGTCATACTTTCGCCCGCCAAATCTTGTAGGCAAGTGATGCACACACACTTCGGTCAACGACCCGACATAGACCTACTTGGAGGGGATTTGGCGGGCGAAGGTATGATTCATCTGGTATCATTCGATTCGTAACGAAATGAGGAAAGTTCTACTAACGTATTTATGATAACCTAACCTAACATAACCGCCGCAGCGCGCTGTATAAGGGTGGCCTCCGTATAATACCAAAGTACCACCATTTGAATAACAATTGTTCTTGCAGTCGTATTGAAAAAGTTTCGTCATATAAACATTTAGGAATAATTTTTGATTCAAATTTAAGATAGTCTGACCACGTCGAATTTTTAAAGTCAAAAGTACGCAAATACATTTATGCTTTTAGACAACTAAGAGATATACTAAACGAAGACGAACTAAAATGTGTTCTTTGCATATGTTCAATCTTTAATTTCCTTTAGTATAATTACTTTTGGCGGCGCATACAAATCAATTTTACAACCCCTTGATGTCATTCAAAAATCAATACTCAAAGTTGCTTTTAAAAAATATAAAAGATATCCTACAGAAAATCTCTTTTCAGAAATTGGTGTTCTCACGGTTCGTCAATTATACATAAAATTTCTCGTATTTAATATGTACAAACATTCTGACACAATCGTTGATAAAATTTCGCGCAATCATAAAACCCGTTTTGCTAGGAATGTCGGCATCATGGTACCGCAATCAAACAAAACGTTTTCTCGAACAAATTATTTTTTTACAGTGGAACCTGGATAATTCGAACTTGTATAGTTCGAAATCTTCTTTAATTCGAATATTTTTCTTAGTCCCTGGCATTTTGTATCTAAACAATGCTAAAAATCGTGGATAATTCGAATTTTGTTTTGGATAATTCGAATTTTTAAAGTGCCAAATTAAGGTACATCAGTTTCATTCTACGACTGGAAAACGTTACAAATTCATTGAAAAACACTGTTTTACTACGACGTTCAATAAAAATTTAACGCCAGACCGATGGCGTGACAGGTTATGGTCAAATGACTCATCCCTTCCACCTCCCAGGCTTCCCACCCTGCCCCAACATCGCTTATAACTCGACACCAATAATGTAAACTAAAACAGTACAGAACGCTGACTGAGTTCGGAAAAGGGTTGCGCTCGCCGTGGCAGCGCCACTAGTCTTTCCGCGCTTGATTCTGTGCAGAACAGCTCCCGGCAGACGAGCCATGCGCCAGACCTGATGCGCAGTTTTCTATGGCGACACAAAGGCTACTCAACACTGCGACCCCCTTCCCTCCCACCACCAGCCAAACTAACTTGCGAATTCCAGTGCAGCAATCCGTTGTTTTCGATCGTCCTTCAAACAAAGTGTTTTTTTATCTGTGCAGTGTCTTGTTTTTAAGTGTTTAAAAGTTTTTACGTAACATTAAATAAGTGTAGTGATCATTTCGACAAAATCTCGGACCTATAAAACACTTACTTTAGCGGAAAGTCAATGAGCGTGCAATTGTCAATGTTACACGAAATTAAGTTGGTAGCCTGAATAAAGTTCAGACGTAGCAGAACGTACTGTATTTTTTCTAGCAGAAATGTTTCTTTGTACTATCGTACGTCGCGTCGTACGTAGTTTATACTTTAGGGTAGTTATTTCTGTTTTATGATTACTGTTTTTAAACCCTTATAATTAGCGTTTGTTGATGTATTTATTATTTTAGAGTGTCAATTTGATAAAGAGGTTAAATTCACAATGTGAACTTTTAATGTCTTGGCTTCATTCTTTAGTAATTCTTTAATTCGAATTTATGGATAATTCGAAGTTTTTAGCTGGTCCCTTGAGGTTCGAATTATCCAGGTTCCACTGTATTTGAAACATTGAATGAAAAGAAAAGAAATGAAATGAAATGAAATGTTTATTTCCAACCATGCATTACATAGATCAGCTCACAAGCCTTGTTTGGAAAAACATGCCATCTTATCAGGTACTGATGGCAGTTACATTTTATACAACAACATAGATATCAGTCACAGTCCCTTAATTATCTCTGATACCGTGTGGCTCCTGTGGCGAATGTCCTTATCATTTAAATTCCAATCTTGTGGCTAGAACCTAGAGTTACCACCAGCTTATTACTTAATCTTTATGTAATCTCTATCTTAATCTTTTTTCTTTGTTTATCGGAATATGTATCAGAGGTATAATAATTCACACCTTTTTAATATTGCGCCTCTCTCATCTTTTAAAAAACATCTCATTGAGTGGCTTACCTCTTTGGGTACTGAGGAATGTGAGGCCGTTATCGCGCTGGGCCCGGCTTGACCGCCGATCCCTACACTACTCCCCCCACTACTCTCTCACCCCCCCCCCCCCAACAACGCTCAATCTGCTTAACTCATGCATCAAAATGGAACGGCATGCACAATTTAATTCCGGACACTCGTAAATAATTTTAATTTGAATTCCATCACGAAATATAAATAAGTTTCCATTTTTTATCATTCCGTAATTTTTATATAGCCTCTGATTTGCAATGGGTCTACACACAGGCTACTCGCCCATGTAGAATCTTTCCTATGTTTTATTTGTGGAATTGTACTTATTCATAATATTTTTGTAAATGAAGTATATTTCATTTCATTTACTGTGTTAAGGTTGATACACTTGTCTGCATGCATCACGTAACATCAATAGTGAAAGAAACCGGGTTTGCCAGAGTATTTTGTTATCATGGCTGTCCGGGGATTTTGCAGGATGAGAGAAAATCCGGGTGGACCGGGAATTTCATACGTGGGCTGCGGGGATTAAACCAACATAACATATGTCAAAGTAAATGGGTAAAGCCGGGGATTTTTGACCAACAACAAAGACATACCGAAGTAACGGCTACGGTATTTATTGTCTTTGATTAAAGTTGTTAATAATGTGTTTGGTGTAGGGTTCTCAATCCCGATATTTGGGATCCCAGTCATTTTTGAGTACTGATAATCCCGGGATTATAGAGTCTCTCAATCCCGGGATTGACGGGATTTCAAAAGAACAATGGTTTCTCAATTTTTGCGTGATTTGAATGTGTAAACTACTGCAAAAGTCGTCTTTACAAACGTACAAATATAAAAATGTTTCAGGAAATGAATATTTCAACATAAATAACTAATATTTTAGTTTTTTATTTTTATTTCCGTCCCTTTAGACTGTTATTTACGTTTCCAAAAGTTTTCTTTGTCCAAAACTATAATTCAATTCAACAATAATGTCAACCTACTTCTGGAACATAATGGGACAGTACTCAATAGTTTCCTTATCGCTCGAATTTCAATTGCGCAATTGATGATTCCCACGAATCCAGGTATCTTACTGGCCAAAGCCCCCCGAGTGACTCTCTTACCTTAGACATTATCAATCAGATATATATTGGATTTTTACATACAGGGTGTTTCCAAATTGTCTGGACATATTTTGTGAACTTGTTCCTTAGGCTAAGACAAACATAAAATGCCACATAAGTATGGGTCTAAAATGCCTAGATTTCTTCTGTCGGTCTGTTTGTGATTTTTTTAAATTATTTTATATTTTGAGCATTTTTCAAAATAGAAAATTAAAAAATGGTACAAATGTGTAGCTTGGAAAGTAAAAAGAGCTTAAAAATTTCGTTCAAATATCTCAAGCAGTTTCAATATGGCGGTCATTTAAAATCTTTAATGCCAAATTTCATGAAGATCTTTAAATGGCCGCCATATTGAAACGGCTTGAGATACTGGGACGAAATGTTTTAAGCTCTTTTTACCTTCTAAACTACACATGTGTACCAATTTGAAATTTCTATCTTGAAAAATGCCAAAGATATAAAAAAAATTGTTAATCACAGACAGACCGACAGACAGAAATCTAGGCATTTTAGACCCAAACTTATGCAACATTTTATGTTTGTCTTAGCCTAAGGAACAAGTCCGCAAAATATGTCCAGAAAATTTGGAAACACCCTGTATATCTGATCGACTTTTTAGTTGCTATCAGGGTTTCGTCTAGCGAACATCTCTACGAGCTAAGCCGGGAAGAATCAAGATTCAAGATTCAAGATTCAAGATTCAAGATTTATTAGTCATTAGGCATACAAAGTAGATGCATTGGACATTGTCACTTTAAAAAAATATCATTAAGAAATTAAAATCAAATTGGTATTCAGCCTAATCTGGTTACCATACACAGTTGGAACGTTTTGTGTAGCGAGTAGCGAGGAGTGTGCGCCGCAAGATCATCGGGCATCCGTGAAGTATTTATAAATAGGAACTAATATGGGCGACCAAAATGTTTTTGTTTGGTCATGAGAAAGATTGTGAATGTGACTTTTCATCTGATTGGTATTATTTTCTTACGTAAAAGGGCGGAAAAAAGGCACAATCAAAGATTCGAAAATTTATTTTAAAAACATTATAGGCGGCTCTACGAAGGGTCTGCATACTCACTTATCACGTAGACACAGCATGAAAGCCATCCAAAAATGTGGAACATCAGGTAATCATTCGTCAACAAGCCCAGATTCGAAGAGTTTTTAGGATACAATTATAATTAGGTGTAGTTATAAAATTTTAATAAAAATTCTATTTACGTTGTCATCGCGCAGCAATAGATTCTCTGTATATAAAACGGGAATCCCGAGACTGATTCTGGGATTCCGGGATCTTCCCTTGTCACTCCCAAAATCGCGGGATTGAAATTTAGGTCTGGGATTGAGTTTCCAAGCCACGTTGTTCGGCTCGGACTATGCACGTGTATGCTGAGCCCTGAGACTCACTTGACCTGATAACACTCTCTTATCAATAAGCTGACTGACTCGACTGATTTCCTCTTAATAATACTGTACTGCAGTTGTTCAGTATTTAACCTCATTATACATCTGTGTGTGGTTTGCGAAGTGCTCGAGTAGTGAGGTTTTTCGATTATTTCCTCATATATATCGATCGTTGTATCGAATCGATTTAAGTGATATCGATTGCAGTATTGGTTTTTACTCGTCGGAGAGCGTGGCTTTAAACTAGGGTTACCAGACGTCCTGGTTTTCTCCGGACAGTCCGGGTTTTTAGGGCTTTGTCCGGTGTCCAGTCCGGGGTTGCTACTTGTCCGGGGGTTTAAAATTGTTTGCAAAAATCATTTTTTAAGATGTCAGTGAAATCATGCGACATTCCAACGGAAGTTATGAGAAATTTATAGATTTTAGAGTTATCAGGAGATTGACGAGGTAAATCTAGCATAAAAACTAAAGTAGGCCACCGCGCGGGACTGTGATAACAGCGAACCTACTTAACCTCTCCTATACTGACCTCTGTCGTATGTCTTCAACGGTGAGAATAGTGTTGAGATTTAGGTTGGAACTGGCTTGTCTGATACAAATTTAAGTTAAATAACAAGTAAAAAACCTTCATAATAATCTTATTTTACTATCTTTGGCTGTGTTATTGAGGGACGGGGGATGTGTTTGCTGACCGCACCTCAAACAGTCCTGGGTGGCCTGAAAAATATCTGGTAACCCTACTTTAAACTTCTTAAACAGTTCGCGCATTATATCTCCGGCTGTGGTCGAGTCAGCTGGTTGTAAGGTGCGGGGGGAGAGGGGGTACTTTTCTGTAAACATTGTTCTAAAACACAACTGCTTGTCAAACGTTGTGTTTACAAAGATCATATGTTCAGAATATTGTTTAATACTGTTAGTATCGTAGTCACAGCCGGAGATGTAATGCGCAAACCGTAACTTTTTTTGTGACAGACGGGGGGCAGTGAGACGTAGTATGTTTTTATCCAAGTGGCATTTATTTAATACTCTGGAGTAAAATTTAAACCTACGAATTTTAATGTTCAAACATAATTTTGAAAATTAATAATGAGAGCTATTTTGACGTATAACTTGCCATAAAAGCACGAAGTTTTAGTAGATTTTGACTGGTTTTGGTAAAAACGATTGTGAAAAATAAGGGCTTAACGTAAACCGAGCGTTGTATAGGGTATACTATCACAAAACCCTGACGTTTTCAAAAGTGTTAATGCATCTGTTCAAAAACAAACTCCATAATGTACCTGTCAAAAAAAGTAAACATAACCTATCTTTCATGATTCAATTTGACAACCGATAATCGAAACCGTCTTTTCTTATCAATCTCTATTCGATATTTATAACAGATTTAACAGTAAGAAATCCCGCCACTCGAGTACCTCAAAAGTCCCCAGGTCGAGATTATTTTCTCCGAGTACAACGACGCAACACGTGACAGTAGACCTTAATTGGTAACGCTTCGTCGAATTATTATCGATTGTTTTGTACGATTCGGTCAATAAACCGTGATATGTCTAGTGAAGATGTTTACCATAAATTACACTCGGGGTTGTGTGTGTGTGATTGTTCGGTGAGCTCTACCACGAGCTCTAAGCTGTAGCTCAAGCTCTTTGAAGCTCAAGCTCAAGTGGAAGTTTAAGTTCGTTGAAGCTCAAGCTCGAGTCGAAGCTCAAGTGGAAGTTAAAGCTCGTTGAAGCTCAAGCTAAAGTCGAAGCTCAAGCTCGCCATGAAGTGCGGTCTGTTTGTCAAGAGCGGTTACAGAATTGTCCGCCAATCCGTGGGGAAAGTCAATAAAAACGTCGCCATCAGGAGGCAGTATTTTGCGGCCTTTCAGGGTGAGTTGTGTTATTTTATTATTTATTTTTGTTGACTGATTACAATACATTGCTTGAAATGGCGACCTACCCGGGTAGGTATTTTAAGCCAAGTATGAATGACAGATGAGTGAAAGATGATTGTGGCGCGACCTTGTAGTCTTGTTCCTGACTATAAGGCCGACATGTTCCTTAGACAGGACTGTTAATTAATAGCCCAACAGCCAATGGCAACTAAGGGACCTACATTTTAACGTGCGATCCTAACCACAATTTTGCCTGGTTTACAATTTACGAACTGGTCTAATTATGAGGACGGTCCCATATACGTATTCAATAGTGCGAACGTTAATCCCCACTAAGGAACACCGCGTCCACAAGCTATCGCTCATAGCTATCCACAATTCGTGACCTCCAAGTGGCTGGACAACAGGACACGCCACGGTCCCAGTCGAAGGCTTGGCTGCAAGTACGCTATGAACAGTTTTATTAAACTTTACAAAAGTCAAAACCCTCACTTCCGGGGACAAGTGATTAAAGAGTCTATTTAGACTCCCCACGGGGACTGTAGTCTATCTACGCGCGGGCTCCCCCACTGTAGGCCCTAATTACCATCAAATTGCAAACATCCAACCCCTCGGGGCCTCCCATCACGAGACCCGCAGACCGGCGGATTGTTCTTGCGGTTTCTGTTTTCGTACTGTCTTCCTTATTGTGAACCAGCTGATGGTAACATGCTTCGCGGTTTAAAAATTGTATGAAGGCCAAAATCGAAGCTCCAAAAGACATATTTTTGGAAGCAAGCATAATAACGTCTAATGTTTGATAAAAATCCGATATGTTTTGATGTTTCTCTATATTATACATATAGTACCTGGTGGACCGAGCCTTGCTCGGTGTTATTTCATGTTTACCAGTTCATCCAGTTACTATAAAATATTTCAATGTCATAAAATTGATAAATAGAAACCTTTTTTATTGCTCCATGGACTCTTCATCCCACCTGCTGTATTTTCCCTTGATAGCTGTAGATTCCAAACAGCTGTTATGATTACTTCATTTGTTTACACTTTCCTTGTTTATTTTCGTTGCTATCACGGCAACCCATAAGGCCAATGTTAAAGTTTTACAACTTTAAAATTCGATTTATTACGTTATTAGATTTTCTCTGGCCAAGTAATCTGCATAAAAGACGTTTTTGAGTCATAAATTACTTATTTCCAGACTTTGAAGGAAATCCTCGGAGCCGTTTTTGAGATCGTTGTGCAAGCAAGCAAGCAAGCATACATACAAGATAACACTGCTCGTAAAAGAGTATAGGATTTCCAGACTTTGAAGGAAATCCTCGGAGCCGTTTTTGAGATCGTTTTGCAAGCAAGCAAGGAAGCATACATACAAGATAACACTGCTCATATAAGAGTATAGGATAGGATTTGAGAAAATCGGGGGTGGCATAGTTGTTGGTAGCAATATTATTCTCCCTTTCAAACATCACATATTTTGCGTTTCCCTTCTGCATTTCATTGTTATGAAATAACTACAAATTTTGTCATCTTATTGATTACTACATTCGGGTGTTCATTTTAATCTATATTTGGTTGGCAATCGTATCCTTCATGGTCCAAGTCAAAGTTCCCTGACCTCCTCCTGCAAACAGCTTGTGCAGCAGCTTCTGTTTGTTCCCTTTTTCGAAGGTTCTCCATTATCTCTCTGTCCTGATAGTGTCTTTCCTTTCATCATCTTATGCGTCTGTCCCCCTTTCTGTTCGAATCCGTTACAAAGATCTTTCTTTTGTCGCTGTGAATTTTCTCGTAATACCCTTAGATACGTTGCTCTTTTTTCATCGTTTAATATTTTCGAGCAATATTTCGTTTTAGCGAATTTCCCCTATAGGGAAGAAGCTATTACCATAGGTCTCATGGTAAGACCTAAGCCCGAGACCATGATAACTTTTCATTTTAGGGCCACCCGAAGCAAAAAACACCATTCGTTCGAATTTTTATATATCTATCTATCTATCTATCTATCTATATATATGTATATATATATATATGCGTGTCTGTCAGCACGATAGCGGCCGTAAATACGGTCCGATCTTAATGAAATTTGGAACAGACATGTAAAGTGGTAATCGATTGGACGAGTTCGTGAACCAGCCCGATCGGACCACCGGAAGGGGGTGTAAAGGGGGATAAACCCCCCCAAAAATGGGTTTTTTGAGTTTTTTACATAGAAAAATAAAATTTATCGCATCTTTGTTGGCACCATTGAATTCAGCTCAAAAAAACAAACAATTTGGTGTTTTGAATCATTGCTCTATGTCCATTGGTTACCGAGATATTGAAAGTGGTAAACACAGTACGTTGTCCCAATGTTAACCTTATGGGGAATAAGTAAAATTCTATATCTCGCTTATTTCTCAACATATCTGGATAAAACTTGGTTTGTGGCTTCAACTAGATGAGATCTAATGTATTTTAGTCCAAAATCCCCGAAATTTCAATTTTGTGGCAGCAAACCTGCATAATCATTCCCCATGTTATCCTTATGGGAAATAAAAAAATTCTATATCTTACTTATTTTTCAACATTTCTAGACAAAACTTGGTATATGGCTTCTTCTAGTTAAGATCTACGAAATAATGAATTAAAACCAACCAGTTTTAACAAACCTGTTGCAGCAAACCTGCATACTCATTCCCCATTAGAGAGATTACAAAACATGTCAAATCTCGCTAAGTTGGATTGAATTATGTTGTTTTGAATTTGAAATTCGCTGAGTATGCAGGTCTGCTGCAACGGGGTTATTATGTCATAGATACGGGTTTCCAAACGTTCTTTCGGACGTTTTAGCATTTTCTCATCTTATTTTTACTAACTTATAATTTAAAATCAAAAATATGTAACTTTACACAAGTGTTTTAATAATATAACCTAAGTTTAAAAATTCTGTTGTTCAAAAACAATTGTAGGTGCTGCATTCTGTTGGTAAGGCAACTATTTCAAATTAAACCATATACTCTGATATAAACATATAAAACCTAAAGTACTCTAAAAATCCTTGATATAGGTTCCTTTCAGACTATTTTGTGCCTAAGGCCTAAGAGATATCGAACCCCAACCACCATAGTGCATATCATGAGATTCCAAGCTTTCAATTGACACCAAGATCAAGGGTCTGACGTGTAGTTTTGGCTGTAGCACGAAATATATCTCACAACTCTCTTTTTATATTTATATATGGATTTCGGTTTGAGTCGAAAGTCCTCCGTTTGAGTCAAAAGTCTATAGTCAATGGTGTTTGTATTTCTTTCTGTAAACAGCTATTTTTGTTGCTTCTGCTGTGGTATCCACAGCTGCTCCCGTTACAATTTTTTTAGCAATATTCTTCCACTAGGTTTGACCATTGACTATGAATAAAGAAGGAGACTTTTCATCACAATTAAAAGAGCGGACTTTTTTGATATCCAGGATTTGAAAGAAGTCGCAGTTACAGTATTCTCGAACAGGGTGTACTGCTTTCAACACTAATTTACGCTTTCAATAGGAATTATTGAAGAAGTCTGGTATTCAAGGGCAAACACTATCTAAAGAATTCTTATATTTTTTTCTGGCCAGCCGTAATAAGTAAGTGAGTGCTCTGCATATGACCACATGTTTAAGCAAAGGTGCAGTTAGAATATGAAAGTTTATGTTGCTTTAAACATAAAAAACATGTAGAGTAGGATTCACCCAAGTTGGCCAAAGCATGTATTAATCATCTAATCAAAAATTGTTATACAAGTCACATTGAAAACATTGTTGGCTACACATGGTGTTCATTTATTTACACTTTTCTCCGAACTGTCAAATCACCACGTTGCGTTTGTTTACAATGTTGTTTATAGGTTATAGAATTTATATTTCTAGAATTTTCGATTTTCATTCAATCTTTTTAAATATCTGTCAAGTTTAATTTCATTATATTTCTTGATTTACATGTATTTTAGTTAGTTAACTGCTTGTCTATTTTTTTCCTGAACCAATTTTAATAAGTTTTGACCGCAACATGAAACAATCTCTCTGGTCAGATGCTGACTTGCAAGCAAGTAGTACTGGCTATTCATAAACTCGCCTATTTTTCTTTGTTAATATTATTTCGTAAGAAAATTTAAGACTATGAATCATGCCGCATCCATGACACACCCTCTCCCTGTTAATACATACTTAATTTGGAAAAGCTCCTCAGTAATATTTTAAGTTGCGCAAGAGGGCTTCCAGTTCCAGTATTGCATCAGAACTTCACCTTTACTGCAAGTGCTATACTAAAACAGATGTTCGTTGACAATGTTTTCAGCACAGCTTGAATTTATGGTTAAGTTCGTATAAAGATAATAGTTTGTTTACTTTCGTTTTGGCCAACTTAGGCGACTCCTACCCTAGCTTCAAATGACGTGGTTTAGGTCGTCCTTAAGCCTTATACAACTGACTTTGAACCTGAAGCAGACCTTCCATCGCATTATCAAATAAATGTGTACCATGTTTTGAGGGACCCAGAATCACCAACAGAGTGTACTGATGTCACCAATTAATTTAGGTATCAGGAGGAGGTTAAATATCATTTAGTAACACGGAAAACAAACGATAGTCGATTAACTATCGATTTGTGAAATCTATATCAAAGCCAAAACCCATTGACTGACTGACTGATCACAGTTTCTCAAAAACTATAAGGCTTAGAGCCATGAAACTTGGCACAAATATTCTTTATAGGCTCTAGATGCGTACTAAGAAAGGAATTTGCAATATTTTCATTCAAAAGCCCTAAATATGATATATTGTAAAACTTAAAATGGCGGCCATTTTTAGCTTTCAAATCTTACTTTCTCAAGAACTTCAACCATTTGGGCCATGAAACTTGGCAAAATTATTTGTTGTAGGCTTTAGATACAAAAAAAAGAAAGGATTTAAAAATATTTTTTCTCAGATGGCTAAAATAGAGTATTTAAAAAAAATAATAATATGGCGGCCATTTCAGTTTTTAAAACTACGGATTGGAGTACTGTAGAATATTTTCAGGGGATAGAAAATGTACGAGATCCAATCTAAGAAAAGAATTAAATGTAGACAATGTTAAATAAGAAACTTTTTGGGGAAGTAGGTTTTTGGCCAAGTTTACTGTCTACTTTTTCTTACACTTTTCGGTTTTCAAAATATGTTAAATTCAGATTGACATTAAGTCGGAAATCAATCCTTAGCGTCTTTTTTCTTTTAAATTCCGGGTTATCCTCATTCTCTTTATTGGGAAATGGGAGGAAGCTAATCAATACCATATACTAATCATAAGGGGAAAATTTTTAAAGGAAACGTTATACAACTTCTCATTTCCATCTAGGGCGGAAGTAACATCTACACCAGGGTGTATTGCATGCCCATGGCCCAAATAAATCAGTCTATTTGTTAATTATTCCTCAAATTTGCACATAGAAATCATGGGATAGTATGATTTAACTAAAATTAGTTATCCTTTCATCGGGCGAAGCTGCGGGTATATCTGCTAGTCTATATATATTTGTCAAATACCACTCACCTATAGTCGCACACCCCAAACGACTTGACCTGGAACCTTGAAACTTTGCATGGACGTCCCTCTCAGAGCGTAGGCATCCGCTAGGAACGGATTGTTCAAAATTTCATCAGGGCTAAGCCCTATGGTACCTTAAAGTTTCAATGTTAAACTGTAGGGAAGCTCATTAAGTTGTCATGACAACCTGATGAAGTATGATGGAGTTTTTCTGTTTTTCCACGGGTGAAACTGCATGGGTCATAATATACAATAATACAAAACGTTAAAGTAAATAGCCAAAATAAGGGATTTACAGAAGCACCCTCTTTTGGTGACAAATCGAACTACGACAAATTTAAATTCTGGGTCATCCAAAACTAGCTCAAGCTGGGCCATAAGAATGGGAGGTCTAATTATTATTCACCTTATGAAGTCAAAGCTTAGCCTATACCAAAATTGCCAAGTCATTTGGTTCGTCCTATATACTATGTTAAACCGTGTCCCCACTGGACATTGCTCATCAATCAATGACAGTCGACAGTTTATGATAACAAAATGGAAGTGGTAATTTGAAAGTGTAATCAACACTGAGTAGCGTAGTGACCAGTAAGATTCGGGCTTGTTTTATCACTAAGTAGCCGCCGCTTTAGATAAAAGTTTTAATACTACTTTGTGTTTTAATCTGCTGCGTTTTTTATTGTTATCGGTCGTGAAACGATATGTAGGAATGTGTGAGAGTTCGAGTATCGAGATTTTTTCGAGCCGAGTTTACATTAATCAACATTCAACTCGACTCAAAGTTTCTAAAAATACTCCAAGTTCAAGCCCAGTAGCTAGTTACTCCCGCCGTTTACCCGCAATCTGTAAGCGCGATAGTTTTGCGGTCGTTTTTCACACCCGTCTTTTACCTCCACCGGTGAAAAAACCTGTATTTAACTTTAATTGAACAGTTTCAAGTTATTGATATCAATAGATTCATACCAGTTTATTCCTTTCTAGAATTTAAGGATATTTATTGTTCCCTCTGTTTGTCAAACTGAAAAAAAAACATGTAGGCTGATATTTCAACCAAACACCGAGTGGGGCTTAACGAAAGCGTATATTAAAGATGGTCTGAGCTTTAGTTAAATTATTTTAAAAGATAGAAAAACTATTACCTTGTTAAATAAAAACTCGACTCAAAAAAGGTGGAAAGTCGAACGAGTATTTAAAAACTCGACTCGCCTCGACTTCAAAAATCACTACCCGCACACCCCTAGATTAATCAATAAAATACAAAGTATATAGGCCGATTCAAATAATAAAGGCCAGCTCGTCCTTAAGATTTAAGTTAATATTAGTTTTAGCATTGGGCCTATGGACGGCGTGGGCCTTGTTATCTGATTCGAACTATACAGTAGTACATAACCTCCTCAATGACTGCTACGTTCAGAAACAATTATCCAGTTGGTGATTGCGACACAAATAATTAATTGTGTTTGTCGAATCGTTCGAGGCGCATTATTGCGCTTAGGCCTACATCAGTGGTTTAGATTCAGTCGTTTCAGTGGTCGGCGAAATCGAAATAGGCCCTACTTTTACGTGAAGTTGCAACTTGTCGAAACGGGAGAAACCCGGACAAAAACGCGGGGATAAGTGAAGGAATTCGGAGTGAGTAGGCCCCTAACTAAGTGAAAACTGTGAATCCACAGTGATTAGGTGGCTGCAAGTATGTGGACGAGACTGACTGAAAATAAAAGTAGGTCCCCCAGAGGCATTTTGAGGCAGTTCTGTGCCGGATTTGCAGGTAAATCAGTTTATTCTTCAGAGTCACAACCAAACTTTCTTATTTTTTATTTTGATTTGTGTTTTGCGGACATTTGCCATCACCGATGAGTAGAAAACAGGTTTCACGGCGTTTTGGGATAATCTGATCCCGTCTTTAAGTGGAACCTAGAAGATAACAAAATTAGTAACACACACCCAGGATAACCTGGATAAAAAATATATATTTCATCCAGGTTATCCTGGGTGTGTGTGTTACTATTTTTTTGTGTTCCAGGTTCTTTTCAACCTGAAAACGGGATCAGATTCCAGATCCCGAAACGTCGTGAAACTTCTTTTTTATCAACCAGTGATGACAAATGTCCGCAAAAATATAAAATCACTATTGCCAAGAGAATTTAAAATAGATTTTTTCCTTTATTCATTTACTAGCAGTTGGTCGTGGCTTCGGTCACGAGAAAAATTACAGCTGATCTTATTTCTACTCTTTGAACTACCAAATTTTTGTATTTTTACAGCTGTTTACAATTCAGTATTTGAATGTTTACAGCCTTATAAAATGTAAACATTGAAGCTAAGGACGTTTTCGGGGTGTAGCCCGAGGGGATTTTAAGGAAGTGAATAGGCCTATGTCCTTTTCTGATATAGTGGCTCTATTCCTGCAAAATTTCAGCTCAGTTGGTCCAGTATCTTTCACGTGTTTGAAAGACAGATATTCACACAAACATCCATACTTTCACATTTAAAATATTATTACAGATCTGTTCAGCCCATAAGTCCTGTGGGATGCACATGCGCAGTGAAGATTTACCCTACCGCGAGTTTCAGTACAGTCACATTTCGAAATAACTCATCTGTCAAAACATATGATTCTCTGTTTGCAACAATATTTGTAATGTTGTCATGGGCCATGTGGGATTTTAAGTTGACTATACACAAGGCCACACTACACTACAGGCCGGAGTCATTTTGTGGTGACGTCACATTATCAGACGGAATCGCAGACGCTTTTATAATGTACTTTTATGACGATTCACTGTCGCACTTTTAAAACTATCATGCCCTATGTAATTCGTTTAAGTTTTCGTTTAGAAACCATTATTTTTTTGAATCTGCATTAATTAATGAATAACCAAATGCGGTCGAAAATAATTTTAAAGAAAACAAGACGTTATTTCATAAACTTAAAAACCGGTAAACATTACAGGCAAGTAATTTGTTTACTTTTCATCAGAGCATTTATTGGAAATTTGACAGTTTTGTTTCTTATTGTTTTCATTTCGATGTTCTAATGTCATAATTTCTTGGTAAATGTTTACGATTTTCATATGATTTTAGTTGTCATTTCCAACACAGCGCTAGGGCCGGTGTTGTGACGTGGCATCAGGGATGAGGGGGGGAGACTCCGGCCTGTAGTGTAGTGTGGCCTTTCTATACACAACCGGTGAAGAAAAAACAGTGGTGGGGGTATTCTCCATCTCTCTCGCACTTCCACCCCTACAAGACTTCCTGGCTGAATAGATCTGTAGGATTAGGATTAGGATATTAGGATTAGGATAAATAGTCTACGGCTGATAAAAGTGAGAGTTGTTGATCATGTAAAAATGACCTACTGTACAGCATAAAAGGCTACTTGTGTAATTATTTCTTTTAAAGTTTTGAGCTCTCTCACCGGGTGAAAGAACTCAAAAAGCCAAAAAATAGTACATGGATTTAGAGCCTAGGCCTACTCCTCACAAGAATTGTGAATTTCAAAAGTAAACGCTACTTGGCTGTATTGTCTTTCTGGGCAATCCGATTTTTTCTTTGTTCTCTGCATGTGGAGTTTCAACTTGGAGGTGGACAAAGATATTTGTCTATTAAGGAGAGTAAAGTGCAAGATTACCTCCTCAGGGAGGCGATACACTTTACTCCCTTAACACACGCGTCACTTTTCTCCCACCTCTACGAATAAATTAATTCACAATACGCAAATTCACAATGTTCATCAGTAAGGTATTGACATGAAAAACGCAATTTGTAAAAATACCCAAGTTGATTGTATTGCATGTTATTGTATTGTATTGAATTGGCATAGCCTAAAAGCCGTTATTGCCACAAATCATCGGCTGTTCCAGTTCCTTCGTTGTTTCCGCTCGCCTCTTATCAAACAACTGTCTCTAATTACTTGAGCTGAAACATAGTTGCATGTCTTCTTAGGATTTTAAAGGCACTCGAATTTTCCGTCATTGAATTCACTGTTATTTTTATGAGTTTACATTGTCTGCGCTGAGAGTCCATGTGTACACTTTTCCTCCCGGTGGGAGACAAATTGTTATTTAACTCACTCAAATCAGGGAATAAAATATTAAACATAGCAGGGGGGGAAAGAGTTATATTTAACTGATTCTTTTTCCGTTTGGCCTCTGTCCAGCGTTGATTCAAGATCTTCGGTTAAATTCCTTTGGAGGAACAAAATATTCAACAATTTTACGTGCTCATTTAAAGTGATAATTTTGGTTTCCATAATTATAAGCCATGTATTTCAAATGGCAATTTAAGTTGTACTAGCCAAATGTTGTTATAATTAGCTGATAATTTTATTATACTATGTTTTGAATATTAGTAAACAAATGTACCTAAAATATATAGTAGAATTGTATAGTCCCAGGACTATACAATTCTACTGTGCAATTCTACTGTGCATCAGGAGTTGTTGGTGGTGGGGGGTCGTTTGTTTCTTGCACTGAAATGTAGATGGAATCATAACTTTCTGGAGGATGTACTAAAATTTGTTGTATAGGATCTGCATCAATAGGAAAACTTTGCGTTTCAATGCAAAGTCCATCTTTAATAAAAGAAACATATAAAACAGAACTCATGTTTATTTAGATGTTTACTCTGCCGGTTCTGGTAGCAAACTGATGTGTCAGTATCGGTGTTGCAACCTCCCTTGACATGTGCAGCTCGGAACATCTGCCCTCCCCCCACCACCATGAGAGACTCCTCGCAATTTTTGGATTTGTAGTGTTAGTTCTAACGTAGGTGTTGTAGGGTGAACATCTCAGTACTAAACAATTGTTTTTAACATTTGGCTTAAAATACTTATTTAACTTTGTACAAGTTACAATATTTTTAAAGATGCTACTTTATTATATTACTTTAATACTTAGCTATAATATTTAGTTAAAGAAATCGAAACTGTAGTTGCGATTAAAATAGAAACATGGTTTCTTAACATTTGCCTTAAAAAGATTTGTAACAAAATATCGTAAGAAAATTTTTACAACATATTTGAATTAATATGTTTGCAAACCCTATCATGCGAGTTTTAAAAGATAAACGAGACCGAGTGGGCCGGGTTTGACCTCGCATGCTTTCGCTTGTTGCCGACCAGTTAGCAATACAACTGGTTGACCTTGCGCCGCACTTTCGCTTGCGGCCGGCCGGCGAATACAGGTCGTCGTCCTTGTTGCATCACCCGGCACACCTGTCCTTGATTGCTTAACACACTCTACACTCTACACTCGACAAGTTATTCTTTCCTTTGCCACCGTCCTAACAACACCTACTTCAATTTCACAATGAACCGCTCCGAGTATACCGAGATTTGGTATAACTGGTTTTCCTATCTTCAACTGCTTGGGGTACGAATTATTCAATCGAACAACAATCGTGATTGGTATGATGTTACAACCACTATTGCTCGAAAACCTTTTCAGCAAGTTTGGAAAAACATTCTTACCGGCACCAAAATTCGCACCGAACCACCCAAAATTCGCACCAAACCACCTATATCACCTGTATCTTCAAACGTACCCCAGCAAAAATTTCATCTAAAAAAACTGAAACTTAACCGAAAATATGAAATCCTAAGACATTTATCTTCTTCTATTTTCATTTTTAATTCTGAAAAAACCAAAATTTATGTCATTGACATTCCCAAAAAAATTCCTATTCCCCTTAACCCTCGACACTTGATAATAAATAAAAAAGGTGCCAAGTTAAACATAAATATTACCGAGTAAAACCTTTTCCCACCTCCAAAGTCCACCCTGGTGGCAAAAAAAAGGCCCTTCTAAGGGCCGACCTAAGACTTTCAAATTTAGGCTTAAGTTTAAGCCTCAACCCTTGGTGACTAACAAGGGGTGGTTTGTGAAAGCCCCTATGGGACTTAGAGGTACACGGACCTCTTGTTAGTCACCAAACGTTAAGGCTTTAGCGAAAGCTCCCCGCTATTGACTCAACCTTTGGGACTTAGAGTTATGTGAACCGCTTGTTAGTCACCAAGGGTTGAGGCTTTAGCGTCCAACCCTTTGTGACTTAGTGGTACACAGACCACTTGTTAGTCACCAAGGGTTGAGGCTTTAGCGAAAGCCCCCCGCTATTGACTCAACCTTTGGGACTTAGAGGTATATGAACCGCTTGTAGTCACCAAGGGTTGAGGCCCTAACTTAAGCCTAAATTTGAAAGTCTTAGGTGGCCCTTAGAAGGGCCGATTTTGCCACCAGGGTGGACTTTGATTGAGGAGGGGAAGGAATATAAGGTTTAATTTAATATATTTATTCTCAATTTTCCACCCTCCGCTGTTACTAGTAAAAATTTTGGATCTGTTGGGACAAGTGGTGGTTTGGTTTTTGGTGTTGTGAGGATATAAATTTTCGTCCTCTCCTCGTTGTAGATATAAATTTTGTTTTCTTCAATTCTGTACAGGTTATATTTTTTGTTTTTCTTTAATTCCTTTAGCCTGATGTTCTTTACTGGTGCGGGATGAATTGTTTGGGGGGTGGGGGTTTCTTTGATTGGTGCGGGTTGAATTTGTTGGGGGGTAGAAGAAGGGTGCAGTCCGCACAACTCCATCCAGTCTTCAGTTAAAATATCGTCACAAATTGGAGCGATCGGAATGTCTTCAATTTGCGGCGTTGATGTTTCTGTAACTGGTGTGGGATTCTGAAATAATTGGGGTTGATCTTCATTAAGAGCATCAGCTATTATTTCGTTAATGGAGGAGGAGAGGACGGGAGAAGTTTGTTTTTTTTTTTAAGAAAATCAGTCGAAATAGAAGAAAGGTCAATAGATACCGGAATTGTAGTTGGTTTCTGCTGCAGAGGTTTCTGCAGCAGACTCAGGAGAATGGGGGTAGATGAAGAAGATGCAGAGGAGTTCATGTTGATATAAAAAGAATAATAAAATGGATAATATAATGAAATAGGAAAAATGGTTAAAAAACGTGGGAATGGATAGTAACAGCGATGGTGGCGAGTGGCAGAATAACACAAGGCGGGCGAATGGGGTTCTTATAGGCAGCAGACACAACAACCTTGTAGTCAAGGTAGTGAAAGCTGAGGCTAGCGACCAGGTCCAAGTAGGCCAGACGAAGTTGTGAGAGCGGTGGCTAGCGACCCGGCCAAGGCTACCGGCCCCGGCAGAGCGACACGTTGACCTACTAGTCAAGGCTCGCTAGCGAGGTCGAGTCTCGAGCTCGCTGATATAAGCAAGCGCGCAACGTTTCTCTTTGGCATTACGGTGAAGGTGTAACTGGTCCGCTTACGTGGAGGGTTATGCTGTAACGTAATGTTCGCCATGGTGTGTGGGATGGCTTATGTCAAGCACACACTGCGTTCGGCTATTGTGGGAGAGGCGCCCTCCTATAATAGTCGGTCGCAATGGCAATCCACCTACCTTTCCATTTCCTGCGTGGTTTAATTGTCAGGGTTAATATTACGGTGAGGTGTGTGAGTTCGCTTACGTGATGATCACACCGTAACTGTAATATTAAGTTAGGTGTAATATTATAGGGAGGTGTGTGAGTTCGCTTACGTGATGATCACACCGTAACTGTAATATTACATAGTATAAGATAGAATAGGGGGAACGTTAGGTAGGGGTTAAGATATGATAGGGCGGTGAGGTGTGTGAGTTCGCTTACGTGATGATCACACCGTAACCGCATGCATGATAGCATTTAAGGGGTAGCATAAGTTATAATAAAGTAGTATAGAAATAAAGTAGTAGAATAAGGTAGGGACCCCACGCTTCCCCACCCCCCTTTTTTTTATAATTTTTAAATGACCTTGACCTAGTTTTGATTGTTCTACTTTCGGACTTAGAATTATTTTAAATGACCTATTTTTTAGACTTAGATATTTTAATTTCAAAAGACTTACTTGTTTGACTTATATATTGATTGATTACATTTGGTTACATTTGGGTTTTTGTAAATGTTTTAATTTCTGTTGATGGTGAGTTTAGTTTTCGCGTTGGTTATTAATATTTTTGAGTTTTTGCGTCATAACTTTTATACCGTTGGTTTAATCAAAAAATGTTACTGGACCTTTTTTGTTTGTCTTTTAATTCCGCTTAATTTGACTACCCGCACGATAGATTTGGAGCATTTTTTGTTATATCCCCCCCCCCCTCCCCCCGCGAAACACCCCCCCCTCCCCCCCCTCCCCCCCCCTCCCCCCCTCCCCCCCTCCCCCCCCCTCCCCCCCCTCCCCCCCCCTTCCCCGCGGAAACCCCCCTCCCCCCTCCGGCAAAACCGGTTACTTGATTTCGTCGCCGTTCAACTTTAGAACTGCGTCGCCGTACACGATGGCAGTGGATATAACAAAAATGCTCCAAATCCATCGTGCGGGTAGTCAAATTAAGCGGAATTAAAAGACAAACAAAAAAGGTCCAGTAACATTTTTCGATATAACCAACGGTGTAAAAGTTATAACGCAAAAACTTAAAAAAAATGTACATTTTCTATTATTTTTTACTTCGTATATTTCTTAACTATAAAAATTAGGTCAAGGTCATTTAACTTTAAGCGGAAAAAAGAGAGGAACAGTGTTATTAATTAACACTGTTCCTCTCTTTTTTCCTAAAAGGCAGGGAAAGAAGTTCCGTTAATGTCTATTTTTTATGTGGCAGAATCATATCCATCATCATCATCTGTTTCATTTTGAAAGTTGATGTAACTAACATCAACCCAAAGATAATGATATCCTTGTTCGAAAGCCATAGTATCAATATATGATTCCACTGTTGAAAACCAATTAGGATCTATTAAAGGGTTGATTGTAACCATGACAGTTTCTAATGTTAAATTTACCCATCTTTCTCCAGTAACAGAAATTGCAAAAAAATTTACATTTTGAAGAAAATGGATTAAATTTAACATAAAATGAACATGTTGTACAGGAGTGCAATGAACATTGTAAGACATCCGGAAAGTTTCCATGCTGATGAGGGAAATGTTGTCTTTTACTTAATCCACGGTTTATATATATGCATTTCCCCCCACCATAGAGTTCTTAAAAAGTGGGTCAAGGTCATCTGAAGATACCCTATGAACGGGGAACAGAGCAGTAAGTGGTTTAACCACAAACTGCTCTGTTCCCCGTCCCTATTTAATTTCTTTTATTGATATGTCTTTATAAACATATAATATATGTTTATAAACACATACATTTAACTTGATATTTAGCAAATGGGAAGAATCCACACAGCTGGCACAATTCTTGCGGTCTTGGTGTTTCCAGTTTGTATCCTATGATTCCAAATCGGTATATCATTTGCCTATGCAACGGTTCTCCCTCTTCGGCTGAAGGAAGAGCCTAAAAAAAAAAAAATAGTTTAATGATATTTAATAAAATAATATATTGTAAATAGAAAAGAACAATACTGTTAATGAAAACGTACCCAGTCACATAGGGCACATATTTTCTCGCCATCTGCCAATTGAAACCAAATTTTGGTTTTAAATATACAACGTTTCTTGTGCTCAGTAATGAGCTCGCTTTGCAAGATTTGCGGCAGCGGCTCTGACACCTCCCTAATTTGCCGAAGCATAGGGTTGTCTGAGCAGATCCGCTGCAAACATAACTCGTACAAGGAGCTCATTGTTATGGGCTGACTATGCTCACCTCACAGCCTTAAATACGTACCAATCACCTTGATGGCAAAGGACAACGCCCTCCATTGGGTTAACCAGGTCGCCATAGGAGGCCGCCGCCTTGGACCGACAGTATATATAAGGTGTGCTGCAGTCTTGTGGTTATATTTGCCATGGAATCCCTCATGATCTTTGGTGCTGTGCACAACTTTGTTGAAGCCAAAAGAGTACTATGGTACATAAAAACGTATCATAGCAATCTGAATTGCATCAGTGGAGTACTTGAAGCTGTTAAAGCAGACGGTACAAAAATCTGTTGCACTTCGGATTCTATGGATTACGAAGGACTTGAATCATGGGTCCTTTATTATGTACAATTTTGTACAAAACTTTACATCAAAGTTGACACGGACTAAGGGGGTTTTCTAGGAGGAAAGAAAAGAATAGATACCAACAATGCATGTTGGTAGCTATTCTTTTCATTCTTCCGCTAAGATTTAAATGACCTTGACCTCGTTATGGACTTAGAAAATTTTTGTTAAGTTACAATAAACCTTCAAAATAACTAGGTCAAGGTCATCTGAACATACCCTATGAACGGGGAACAGAGCAGTAAGTGGTTAAACCACAAGCTGCTCTGTTCCCCGCTCCTATTTAATTTCTTCTATTGATATGTGTTTATAAACACATACATTTAATATCATATTGCTCCAGAGGAAACCAACCACAAAGATGACAATATTCTTGCGTTATTGGCGTCTTCAATTTGTATCCTACATTTTCAGATGCATGTTTCAGGTATCTGTACAGTTCTTGATCCGGATTCGCACCAGGAAGCCGCTAAAAAAAAATATTAATTTAAAGAAAATTAATAAAATAATATATTGTAAATAGAAAAAACAATTCAGTTAATGAAAACGTACCATGTGACATAGGCCGCATATTTTTTTGCCAGCATTTGGCATTTCCCACCAAATTTTAGTTTTAGAAACACACCGTTTTTTGTGCTCATAAATGAGCTCGCCTTGCAAGATTTGCGGCAGCGGCTCTGACACCTCCCTAATTTGCCGAAGCATAGGGTTGTCTGAGCAGATACGCTGCAAACACAACTCGTACAAGGAGCTCATAGTTATGGTCTGGCTATGCAAACCTCAAAGCTTTAAATACGTACCAATCACCTTGATGGCGAAGGTGATTCCCCCTCCCCCGGGTTTCCACTATATATTGAGCGGATAGAATTAATAGTTTGCTACATTTTGAATCAACAAAACGTTATGGAATCTTTCCAAAAATACCCGATTGATCAAAGATTAAGTAGAAACCGAAGGGAACAAAGAAGACAACACAGATTAAGAAAAGCTTTTGAAAAATTAAAATTAGTTGTACCGGAAAGTCAAAAACAAAAAAAAATTAACAGACAATCTATAGTTCAAAATGCAATAGATTACATTAAAAAATTGGAAGAAGACTTGAAATCACCAACATTTAACTTAGAACAACAAGAATTTGAACAATCCGAACAGACATTTTTACAGGATATAGAAGAATTCCAACAATTCGAACAGAAATTTGTACAGGAAATAGAAGAATATCTTCAAACTTCGCATAATTTAAACCAAGACATTTATGAAATTTTGTATCAACCTTTTGAAACTGTTTCCTTGCCAGTGTTAGAAAGCTTGGATGAATATTTTTTTGACGTCGAAAAGTAGAGGGGGTAAATGGGTGGGGAGCTGTTATAAAGGCAGGGTAAACAGAGTAATCTTTACTTTCTTAGGATCCAGCGCTATGGCAGGCACTTCGTCTTCGTCCAGGTCTTCTTCCTCGTCATCAAGAACATCATCATCATCATCATCTGTTGTTTCTATTGTGAAACAAAAATCTCCTTCTCCAAAAAAATCTTCACCGAAAAAATCTCCTTCTCCAAAAAAATCTTCACCAAAAAAATCTCCTAAGAAAATTTCTGAAAAACTTCAAAAACTTCAAAAATTAAGAAAATCCTGTTTTAAGAAAGAACAATGTGCTCATATTTTAAAAAAAGGAGCGAACAAAGGTGAAAGGTGTGTGAAGTTGTGTAGTGTAGGTGAAAAATTGTGTAATTTGCATAACAAACGTGAACCTTCCGAAAAAGTCAAAATTCAACATTCTAAAAAAGTCAAAATTGAACCTTCCAAAAGTGAATTGCCAGAAAAAATTGAAAACTATAAAAGAATTAAAATCAACAGATTGAAATTAAACCACAAATATGTTTTTGTAAAAAAGATCAGTAACAGGGATGTTGTTCTTAGATGTTGTGATGAACTCTACTTGCTCAAATTACCAGTAAATCTTCAAATTCCAAATATCAGTAATGTTCATTATTATTTAGTAAGAAAATCTCCATCTGATAAAGTTAAATGGTCAAATTAAACACAAGACAAAAAAAAAATGGAGCGGGGGAATAGACCACTTTGTAATTCCAAAAGAATTACTTAGCGGTCTATTCCCCCGCTCATAGGGTATTTTTGAATGACCTTGACCTATTTTCAAAATTTACAATGGAGGGTTAATTTCTTATAAAAGCGAGATAACAAAATGACTTTTTACTTTTTACAATCTAGTCCTAAAAAGAACAATGTTCGTATATTATTAAAAAAGGGTAAAAGATGTGTTGTGTAAATCAAACATTATGCAGTGCGCACAACAAATACCTCATTTTGTTAAAACTGAGAGGTTAGTGTAAAAATGAAATAAAAAAAAATAGGAGCGGGGGAATAGACCACTTTGTAATTCTAAAAGAATTACTTAGCGGTCTATTCCCCCGTTCATAGGGTATTTTTTGGTGACCTTGACCTACTTTTTACACTTATAAATTTTCGCTAACTGCTATTGACCTTGAAAATAAATAGGTCAAGGTCATTCAATAATTAAAAAGAAAATGGAGGTGTACGGTTTTACAGAACCGTACACCTCAGAAACCTAACAGAAGAAAAGCTAAATCTACCTATATATAAATGACCTTGAGACTTAGAAATTTTCGCTAAGTCTTTTTGTTGACCTTGAAAATAACTAGGTCAAGGTCATTCGATAACTAAAAAGAAAATGGGGGTGTACGGTTTTACAGAACCGTACACCCCCGGAAACCTAAAAGAAGAAAAGCTAATTTACAATACAATCTGCCTAGAGTTTAAGAATTAATAAAAATAAAAAAATAAAGAAATAAAATTTAGTTTAAAAAAATAGCTAGACAGCCCAGCGCTGCACATCATGATTACAGTGTGATCATCACGTAAGCGAACTCACACACCTCACCATAAGCGCACAACGCTAAGCTAAAACAAAAATGTTATTTTGAAATAGCAAGTTGCTTAATTAAATTTAGGAAAAAATGTTATACAAATATGTTTTTTATTTCCTAACACTAAAGGAGCCAGTGTCTCGCCATTAGCGACGCAGAACAACTGAGGTCTAGCGAAACTCCGGAGGTAGGCGAACTACCCATCCAGCACGTATAGAGGTTGTAAGTGACCCGCTTTGGTGAGCGTAATCACTACAAAAGCGGTAGCCGGTTTTACCATTATTGGTTTTACCATGCAAAAGATGGAAGGAAAAAAGGAAAGGAAATTGGAATTGAAAGGTGTCCCTAACTAAAAAGGAGTACAAGACAAGAGAGGGAATGCCCTCAACAAGCTTGTTGGAAAAAGGAAATTGGAATAGAAAGGTATTAAAAACATATCATATAACATTCCTAAAAACAAAAATTTTACTTTAAATTTAAACATTCCAGGCAGAAATATATTGTAAGTAAAAGAAAGATTTTAAAATAATACTAACTACCAAACCAGCAAATTAAAAACAAACTACAAACCCTAGGGTATCTACAAGCACAAACAACTACCATGCCTTAAAATTAATCAGTCCTACGTCAAGATGTTATTATACAAATAACACCAAGATATTTTCACCAAACAGCAAAAATGATAAAATGTTCAGGGCGCCTTCTGAACATGTTACCACCTCACTGTCTAGCGAGCAACTGATGCCGAACCACACGCGCAGATCCCGGACCCCAACTCGGCTTGAGGTCATCCCCCCTCCTCGCTTACCCCCTCCCAAACCACAGGACCCTTACTGCGGGTTTGGTTTCCATCATTCTTTTGCCATTGTTCCAACAGGCAACAACATTTCTTTCTTTACTTTACATTGGATTTGTAAATGTTTTAAGTGTTAAAACTTCTCAATATTTAATATTTTAGGACTTTGAAAAATTTTCAAACCTATCATTCTTTTGCAACTGTTTAAACAGGCAACAACACTTCTTTCTTTATTTTTACTTTACATTGGACTTGTAAAACTTCCTAATAATTAATACTCTCGGACTTAGAAAAATTTTCAAACATTTGCTTCAACATTTATTTTACAATATCAAGTTTCTTTTATAATGCCTCCAACAGACAACAATTTTCCTTTTGGATGTACAATTTGTGAAAAAATATATAAAATAGTTGAACCAGAAGACTTAACGGATGACGAAAGTATTTTTGAAAATAGTTTGATTCCAGTAGAAGATACATCTGATGCTACATCCGATGCTACATCAGATGCTACATCCGATGCTACGTCTGATGCTACAAGTGATGAAGAAAATATTTTGGAAGTACCAGTAGCAATAGGCGAAGAAACACCGTTAACACATGTTGTAACAATTAACTATGATCCAGTACAATATATACATGCTCTTGTTCGGCGACGTTTGTTTCCGGCATCGGACATGGAGGAAGATGAAAGCGATAACGATTTGGAAATAACATATTTAAACAACAGCAATGATGATCACACTTACGACGCATAATATATGTATTATTTTGAACTTAATTTATTTGACGTTGGCACTTCGATTTTTTTAAAACTTCCATTATTTGACCTTGAGACTTAGAATTTTTTTAAAACTTCCATTATTTGACCTTGAGACTTAGATTTTTTCTAAAACTTTCATTATTTGACCTTGACACTTAGATTTTTTTATATTTGCATTATTTGACACTTAGATGTTTTTTTAAACTTGCATTATTTGACCTTGACACTTAGGAGTTTTGAAATATAAGAAATTTAACTGTTATTAACACTTTTTGTGTTTAATACAGAAAAAGTGGTGGGGGTAGTCTATAAATAGGGGTAGTTTAAGAGTGGTTCTTATTATTACTGCAACTTTTGTGGAGAGCACACCTACGTCATGTATTACTGCATCAGTTGTGAAGAATCTTTTGAAAATGAAAACTTACTACAAATACACAAAGAAGTGTACCATAACAACGAAACAAGAAACAATGCAGAAGAAGAAGATTTAGAAGAATTAGATCAAATGCTGGCTACCCATCAACAACAACTAAATTCAAGACCAAGTGTTATTCAATACGCACCCGGACCATCTTTGGATGTGGAATTATACGCCCGAGCTTTACCAGGCAGTGTAGTAACTCATTTTAAGATTGACAATGCTCAATTGCAACTAGCACAATTTATATTGAAAGCAAAAACATTAGTAACAGAAACATTGAAGAATGAACTAAGAAGATTAAATTTTATAAAGTTTGGAATATTATTAGATACTGTATTTACAAATGTTCAGAATGAAACATCACCAAGAGGATTTTTAACTAAAAACAAAACCATCATGTTTGCATCGGATATAAGCTCAATTGTGGATGATTGTTTTGAAGAACTTTTAACAAAATTACAAGAACATGAAGGAAGAGGTTCTGGATGGAGTTTGTTAAGTATAACAAGCTTAGATGTGAGAGTTCATAAACATGGATATGGAATGAGAGGTAGTAGTTATATTGCTTTGCCAAGGAAGATTCGAGTAACCAAATCTTGTGTTAATGTACAAAATGAAAATGCTGAATGTTTCAAGTATGCAATGCTTGCAAAATATGTAGAAGATCATGTGGAACGACCGAGTAGAGCATACGATGAGGTTTCATATATGTATAACTTTCAAGGCATGACTTATCCTGTTTCAATTCAAGACATATCAAAATTTGAAAAGAAAAATCCTTTTGCATCTGTAAACATCTTTGGCTTAGATTCATCCAACAATGTCTATCCCTTACGTATAACACCCACCGAACGCAGAGATCATACCGATTTATTATTAATAACAAAAGGTGATATTTCACATTATGTATATATTAAAGATTTCGAAGCTCTAGTTTGCAAACAGTTATCAAAACATAAAGTAGAAAAAACCACTTGTAAAAGATGTTTTTGTTTTGTAAACAAACCATTAAGAAGAGGTGGTTCAGAATGGTTGATGGAACATCAAAAATTATGCAATGGAAACTATGAAGTAAGAATTAAATTACCACACCCTAGCAGATCACAAGTAAAATTTGATAAAGTTATCCAACAATACAGAATTCCCGTTGTAGTGTATGCAGATTTTGAATCTTCATTGCTTCCACTTGAACAAGAAGAAGGAGAGGAAATTACAAGCAGAACAAAGTATCAACTTCACAAACCAAACAGCTACTGTTTAATAGTAAAATCCACTCTGCCTGAAGAACATCTTCAAGAATATGGTTTGACATCTACACCAAAGATTTATCGTGGAGAAGAAGCAGCTCGATACTTTGTTGATGATTTATACGACATCGCTGGGAAAGTGGAAGCAATGTATAGCAATGTGGTTCCTATGTCACCTATGACACCGGAAGAAATTTATCTTTATGATTCGACAACAACATGCTATTTGTGTAACAATCAATTTACAGAAACTAAAGTTAAAGTTCGCGACCATGACCATCTGACAGGAGCCTACAGAGGTGGAGCTTGCAACGGATGTAACATCAACTACAAACTACCATCTTTTATTCCCGTGGTTTTTCACAATCTTAGCGGATACGATGGACATTTTATCATTCCCGAATTAGCAAGAGACAACGGTGAAATAGACGTTATAGCACAAACTATGGAAAAATTTATAAGCTTTTCAAAAAAGGTGGGCAAAATTAAACTTAGATTTGTTGATTCTTTTCGATTTATGCCTTCCAGTCTTATGAAACTTTCTGAAAATTTAAGAAGACAAAATTTAATAGAAACAAGCAAAATTGTACCTGCAGAAAAAATGGATTTGGTTCTTCGGAAAGGAGTTTTCCCGTATGATTACATCGATGGACTACATAAATTTCAAGAAACGTCACTTCCTCCACCAGAAGCTTTCAAAAGTAAACTTACCGATTTGGACATTTCACCTGAAGACTATCAACACGCATGCAGAGTTTGGGACGAATTGGAAATGAACACTCTGGGAGATTATTCTGACTTTTATGTAAAACTTGATGTGACCCTTCTCTGCGATGTGATGGAAGAATTTAGAAACACCTGCTTTGAAGCTTACGGATTAGACCCTCTTCATTCTTATACTTCTCCAGGACTAGCTTGGCAAGCTATGCTAAAAGAAACAAAGTGCAACCTTCAATTATTAACAGATATTGACATGGTGTTGATGATCGAATCGGGCGTTAGAGGTGGATTGACCCAAAGTGTTACTAGACATGTTAAAGCTAACAACAAATATCTTCCAAACTACGATAAAGAAAAACCATCAGTGTTCTTGGGATATTTCGATGCCAACAATTTATACGGATGGGCCATGTCTAATCCACTTCCTTTTGGAAACTTTGAATGGGTTAATCCAGACTCTATTGGTGATATTTCGCAAATTTCAAAAGACGGAGACACCGGATACATATTGGACTGTGACTTTGAATATCCAGAACACTTGCATGATTTTCATTACGATCTTCCGCTCCTTGCAAAAACAGAAGTTTCACCAATTGGCAAACATCCAAAATTAATGATGACTCTTGAAAATAAACAAAGATACGTAGCTCACTTTTGGGTTGTTCAACAAGCACTCCAATTGGGTTTACGTATAACCAAAATTCATAGAGTTTTAAAATTTTCCCAATCTTGCTGGTTAAAACCGTACATTGATTCAAACACCAGAAGAAGAGCAGCTGCAACATCAACATTTCAAAAGGACTTTTTTAAATTAATGAATAATGCGATATTTGGAAAAACATTGGAAAACAAAAGAAAACACAAAAATGTTAAATTAATTACAGATCCTATAAAACTAGAAAAACTTGTACAAAAACCAAACTTTGAAACATCCGTTATCATCAATGAAAACCTTGTGGCAGTATCTATGAAGAAGACAAGCGTGAAAATGGATCGTCCGTTGTACGTTGGAATGTCAATCTTGGATATTTCCAAAACCCACATGTACGATTTCCACTACAACAAAATGGTCGCCTTCTACGGTAGAGATAACATCGGAATCGCCTACATGGACACGGACGCTTTCATCTACTGGATTCTTACTGAAGATATGTATTTGGATCTTCGAACATTTGTTCACAAAAATGAATTTGATTTTAGTGACTATCCAAAAGATCATTTAAATTATGACAATGATCGGAACAAAAAGAAACTTGGAAAATTTAAAGACGAAGCAAATGGAATTTTACTGAAAGAACTTATTGCACTAATGTCAAAATTGTATTCACTACAATTGCATAAAGAAGAAAACAATATTATTAAAAAAGCTAAGGGAGTAAAAAGTTTGTATCTTAAGAAGAATGTAAATTTTGAACACTACAAGCAATGCTTATTTGAAGAAACGACTATAACTGCAAAATTCAACACCATCAGAAGTTTCAACCATCAACTGTACAGCGTAACAGAAGTGAAAAAAGCACTATGCTCCAATGATGACAAACGACACATTCTTCCAGACAAAATTCACACTCTACCATTCGGCCACTACTCTCTCAATCCTATCAATGAGTAAAAAGAAAAAAAAAAGAAAAAAAGAAAAAAAAATAAAAAAAAATAAAAAAAGAAAAAAGAAAAAAAGAAAAAAAGGGGAAATCACAGCATGCTCGCTGTGATTTCCCCTTTTTTTAAAATATGTTGAAATGACCTTGAACTATAAAAGCGGATGCAGAAAAAGAAACACTCAATACTAACTTGACTTTGTTAGTAAAATCATCATGACAGACTTAAAGGAAAAGATTGTTAATGAACTTCATAAACCTGCAAGAATAAAGTTTCCACGACGAAATACTGTTGTAAAAGGAATAAATGATTTATATCAAGCAGATTTAATTGAAATGCAACCGCATAGTAAAATAAATAAAGGATTCAAATACATACTTACGATTATTAATTGTTTTACTAAAGTTGCTGATGCTTTGCCATTAAAAGACAAAACTGGTAACAGCATAACAAAAGCTATGGAAGTAGCTATAAAAAGAGATAAAAATAAAATTAAACATTTACAAACTGATGATGGGAAAGAATTTTTTAATAAACATTTTGCCTTGTTAATGAAAAAATATAACATAAATCATTATTCCACAAATTCTGAGAAAAAGGCAGCTATAATTGAAAGATTTAATAGAACCTTAAAAGGTGCAATGTATAAAATGTTTTCGAAAAGAGGTTCTTACGTATGGGTTGATATCTTACCAAAATTAATAAGCGATTACAACAACAAGTTTCATAGAACTATCGGTATGGCACCTAACAAAGTGAATAAGAAAAACGCTAAACTAGTTTTACAACGAATTAAAAAAAATACACAGCCAAAAGCGGAACAAAGAAAACCAAGAAAATTTAATGTAAATGATAAAGTTCGAATTAGTAAATACAAAGGAGTGTTTACTAAAAAATACCTGCCCAATTGGACAAACGAAGTTTTTACAGTGTATAAAGTACAACCTACTGTACCGGAAACTTATATTTTAAAAGATAACAAAGGAAATTTGTTACAAGGCGGTTTTTACGGACATGAATTGTTAAAGTCAACAGTAGGCGATGTTTATCTTGTTGAAAAGGTGTTGCAAAGGAAAAAAGACCAAGTTAAAGTACGTTGGTTGGGGTTTGATAAAACTGAAGATTCGTGGATACCTATAAAAGATTTGATTTAGTTTTAAATCAACTTATTTACTCTTCTGCCTTTGAATAAGATGGAGATTGTTCACCATAAAGATAAATTTAATATTAATAACATTGATGATTTAACCGTAGATAACGTTAAAATCAACAATGGTAAACACGGCAGTTTATTTCCAAACACTGTACGATGTATAGTCAGCGGTCCTTCAAACTGTGGCAAAACTAACGTTGTGTTTAACTTAATTACAAACACAAAAGGATTGCGATTTAATAACCTATATATTTTTTCAAAGTCCTTACATCAACCAAAGTATCAATTGTTGGAAAAGATCCTGACTGATGTGCCCGATGTTAACTATTACAAATTTAATGCTAGTGACAGTGTTATGCAACCAGACCAGGCTAAGCCGTATTCTGTATTTGTATTTGATGATGTATCTAGTGAAAATCATGATACTATTAGAAACTATTTTGCCATGGGAAGACATAATAATATTGATAGCATATATATCGGACAAACATATAGCAAAATTCCAAAACAACTAATTAGAGACAATGCAAATATTTTAGTTTTATTCAAACAAGACGATACAAACCTAAAACATATATACAACGATCATGTAAATGCTGATATGTCATTTGATAAATTCAAAGAGCTTTGTGGAAAAGCTTGGGCGGAAAAATATGGATTTTTGGTAATTATGAAAGATAAAGCTATAACAGATGGTCGTTACCGCATAGGTTTCGATAAATTTGTTTTAATACATTAATTAACAACATTATCGTACAAGTCTTCATGGTGTAAACATGGTTAATCAGGAAAAGCTATTAAAAGAAATAAAATCACTTAGTGATTCTATTAGACATAAAAACAGAGCGTTAAGATTAGGAATAAGTGAAAGAGAGAAATTTCTGGAATCAACATTTAAACCTATTACTGAGCCATTAAAACAATTAGGACAAAATGTTAAACATTCAACATTTAATTTTTCCGGAGATGCTATTTTACCCATTTCAAAATTTGAACAAAAAGAAGAATATGAAAGTGATACAAGTTTTACACAACAAGGAGAAACAACTGAAGAAGAAAGCGAACTAGGTGAAGAAACGGATGTTTTAACAGAAAAAGAAGGTCTTTCTACAAGCGAAGAACAACAAGAAGAAGAAGAGCCTATTAATCCATCCAACTTGAGCAAATTGGGCTCGGATATCGCGTATAAAGGGCCGCTTGCAAGACAATTTGTATTAAAAATGTTACATTCTGCACAACCAACTCGAAAATATCATACTTTTGGTGCTAGAATAGAAGAAAATGGGCTAATGATTGGAGATAGCAAACTTGATGTAGACGAACATGACAATATTATTATAAATAATAAACAATACAAGGGTACAAAAGGATTGTTTGAACTTATTTTTAAGCCGAAACCTAATAAATATACTAAAAAGGATTTAAACATTTTTAAACAAATATTGGAGGATACAAATGCGCATAAGAAAAATTATTCTAAAAATTTTAATGTTCATAGAAATGCATCAGAAAAATATAAAACTATTATTGCTAAACCTTTCCCACCAAAAAGAAGGGAACCCATAAAAAGAAAATCATTATCTTCTGCTGAAATAAATATTTTACATAAAAGAAGAAAAACAAATCAATCAAGTTTATCAGGAAAAGGATTATTAAAAAACTTGTATGATACTAATATAATATACTACAACGATATAAACAAATTGGTTGACAGAATGAAGTTGATATATGAAGCTAAACAAGCCGGACATAGTGGTTTAGAAAATGAATGGGTAGCTTTGGTCGGCGAACTGCGAAATCGAGGAGTAATTGCATAAAAAATATGAGTATATATATAATACAAGTATAACTGATTAAATATTCAGTATAACCATGAGTGTGGATAAGTTTGGACGGTATTCCGAAACTGGAAGCAAATCAGGATCTTATGGAAAAAGAGGTGGTTTACCACTAACATCCGATGGAGATTATGATATAAATAACAAACGTTTAAAGTTTGTAAATGATCCAAAAGATGAAAATGATGCGGTAAATTTTAAAACTTTAAGAAGTGAAACATTACCTAGCTTAAAGCTTCAAAATGAAGTGTATAACGCTAATTTTTATAGAATTGTAAATCTTCCAAAACCAATAGATAAGAATGATTCGGTAAATAAAGAATATTTAATGTGGTACATAAACCAAACCTTACGATATGATCCTAGGAGTAATAATAAAGTATATGATGCAAAAGATCTTAGAATAGCCAATATAGCAGATCCTATTAATGATCAAGATTCAGTTACAAAAAAGTATTTACATTCAGTCATCCCTGAAAAAACAGATAAATTTTCCTTTTACAACTTTGTAATACATGATATTGGAGACCCTAAAGATATGAAAGATGCTGTAAACCTTCAATATCTTACAGATCATTGTATTACGCATGATATTAATACAATTGATTGCAAAAATAAAGTGTTAACTAACGTTAAGGAAGGAACTGCAAAATCACATGCAGCAACAATAAGTCAAATAATGAAATTAAAAGATAAGAAATGGGATGCTGATGCAAAAATAATTACTAATGTTAAAAAAGGGTCGGATGAAACTGATGTAGCAACAATTGGACAAGTTCCTGTATTACAAGAAGGCGGCCGACAAGCCTTTGATTGCAAAGGGAAACCACTAGTCAATGTTGCAGAAGGAATAAGAGACAATGATGTAGTTACAGTAGCACAAATGCATCAGAAGGGACACATATACTATAATCTTTTTCTAAGAAAAGATTTAAATAAGCAGTCTTTTTTTTGTGAAGACTTGCGATTGACTAGCTTAAAAGACCCTATTAATTTTACTGATGCTGTTAATGTAAATTACATTGTAAGACTCTTAAGTGTAGTATTATATGATATTTATAACACAATAAAGCCCATAAAATCTGATCAAAAATTAAATTGGGTTAAAAAGAATGTTATGGAAAAATATTTTTTAAATAAGGAAAATGATACTTTAAGAACTTCTAAAGGTGATGATGATGAAGAAGATACAATCCTTCCACAAAACTGGAAAAAAATGTTTTACCCATAAACAAACATACTTATAAATAAACAATGTCAAAGGATAAGTGCATCATTCATTATAAAGCATTTATAAAATAAACAAGTATCGACATTTCCTTTCACTATAAAAGACCATGTTGAAAGTTCAACGCATCAGTCATAATCGACACGTTATAAAGAGAGGAAGAGGAATAGCATCAACAGCACTTTCTCTTATTACTAAGCCGGTTGGAGCTATAGTTAATAAAGCTATCGATTTATTACCTGTAGAACTACATTTACCAGGAGGTTATCAATATTGTGGTCCTGGAACAAAATTGAAAAAAAGACTCGCTAGAGGAGATCTTGGAATAAATAAACTTGATCAAGCCTGCAAACAACACGATATAGCATATTCAAAGTTTGCAGATACTAAAAATAGATCAATAGCGGATAGAGCACTTGCTGAAAAAGCTTGGCAAAGAGTAACATCCAGTGACGCTAGTATCGGTGAAAAAGCAGCAGCTTTAGCGGTATCAGCAGCAATGAAGGGTAAAACGATGTTTGGAGGTGGAAAGAAGAAAGGAGGTGGAAAAAGAAGAAGAAAACCTGCAAAGAAACGTGGAGGAAATATAAGAAGAAAACGACGATCCACCGCAGGTAAAAATAAAAAGAAACAAACAATATGGTCAATGATAAAAAAAGGAGGAGGATTATACCTAAGACCATATCGTGTGTATTAAACAGAAAAAAACAATTACTAATTCCAGATAAAGAATTAACAGATAAAGAATTAATTACTTATGTTTCTTGTTTAAAAATTCCATTTTTTAGAGGAGTGTTTATGAAAGATGCATTACCTGTTAAAATATGGAAAAATGAAACCGGAATAGTAAATTTAGATAATAGTAAAGGATCAGGCACTCATTGGGTATGTTATAAGAAACTAGGATCAACTATTTACTACTTTGATAGTTTTGGTAATCTTCCACCACCAAAAGAACTACAATATTACTTTAAAACAGCTAAAAATGTACTATACAATTATAAAAGAGAGCAACCTGATGATACGGTAATCTGTGGACATTTATGTTTAGATTTTTTAACAAAAAGTGTTAGTCAACTTTAAGATGTCTTCCTATACAGTATCATTAACTGGAACTTCATCTACTTTGCGAAGTGTTCTTTTCCCTGCGTTACGTTTGGAAAAAGATAAATTATGGGAAGCCGCATTATTAGATATAACAACTTATAATTCTATTCCCAACGTTACTGAAAATGTTAATGACAAAATACATTATTACAAAACAAAAGATAAAAATACAAACAAATATTCAGATATACAAGTATTTAGTTTACCCACTGGAGCATATGAAATTGATGATATAAATGAAGCGATACAAAATCATATGGGAAAAGATAATATAACAATAAAAGGAAATAACAATACTATGAAAGCTGAAATTAAATCTAAATATTATATAGATTTTAGCAAAGAACATTCAATTGGTAGTTTATTAGGATTTCCTAAAACAACAAAAATTTTAGAACCTAATATTAACCATTCAGGTGCTAGAACTGTAACAATAATGAAAGTTAACAGTATAGATATTACATGTAATATTATACATGGTTCTTATAGAGATGGTGAAAATACTCATATATTGCACACATTCTATCCAACGGTCGCTCCGGGTTTTAAAATTGTGGAAAAGCCACAAAACTTGGTGTACCTACCGTTAAACACCAGTTTTATTTCAGACATTGTGGTGAACATACTAGATCAAGACGGAAATCATATTGATTTTAGAGACGAACCTATAACTATACGAATACATATAAAATCAACCGTATAACAATGGGGTTATCATTTAAAAAGAAAGAGCTGACTGGTAAACAAGTCAGTAGCACTTCAGCTATAGAAGGATTAACAAGTGATAACATTCGTTTTCTAGAAGAAATTGGATTAAAACTTATTAATAATGGAAATATTGGATATAGCGCAGGGTCCGACATTCGACGAAACCTTATGGGAAAAGGAATATCATACGCACAACCCTTACGCTTCATCAAAATTAAATAATAATGATGAAATTAGAATTCCCATACAACAACAGGATATTTATACACTTCCATGTGAAAGTTATTTGTATATCGAAGGAAGAGTAACAAAAAGAGATGGAAGCACTGCAAGTACTGTTCCGTTCATAAATAACCCCATGGCATATTTGTTTGATGAAATAAGATATGAAATTTCCGGAGTTACAGTAGATTCAACAAAAAAGGTGGGAATTACAAGTACATTAAAAGGATTAGCATCTTTAACACCGAGTGAAAAAAATATGCTGGCCGCCGCAGGATGGGTAGCACCCGATTCCAGTACAATCACTCCAAACACTTCAGGCAATTTTGACTTTTACATTCCTTTAAGATTACTTTTAGGCTTTGCCGAAGATTACCGAAAGATAATAATAAACGTAAAACAAGAATTAGTTTTGTTAAGATCATCAAACGACAAAGATATTATTATGGCGCCTGATGGAACAACGGAAGCTACTTTAGAATGGAAAATGCAATTAGACAAGATTGTTTGGAGAGTACCGCATGTACGGTTAAACGATCAGAATAGAATTTCATTATTAAGAACTTTAAAATCAGATCGTGATATCGTAATACCATTTAGAAGTTGGGAGTTTCATGAATATCCGGTTTTACCGGAAACACAACGTCATACATGGACTGTAAAAACTTCTACCCATTTGGAAAAGGCAAGATATGTAATATTTGGATTACAAACAAAAAGAAGAAATGAAATAACTAAACATGCTGGTGAATTTGATCATTGCAAACTTACAAATTTTAAGGTGTTTCTAAACTCTCAATTCTTTCCATACGACAACTTTAACATAAACTTTACAAAAGACAGGTTTAGCGTTTTGTACGATATGTACGCAAGATTCCAAAATTCATATTATGGAAAAACAAACACACCTTTATTAACGCCAAACCAATTTAAATCTAACTATCCGATTGTTGTAGTTGATTGTTCAAAACAAAACGAATCTGTAAAATCTTCCAGTGTAGATATAAAAATAGAAATGGAATTTGAACAAAATGTACCCAAAGATACATCTGCTTATTGTTTAATTTTACATGACAAAATTGTTACATATACACCTTTAACAGGAATTGTAAAAGCAGTTTTGTAACATGAAAAGGAAAAAAAAATACCCCCACCACTCGGTTATAAAAGCAGGAGCGGGAACGAAAATTGTTTAGTTTACTGTCTACAGTTGTATGGGTAACATCGTCTACAGCATTATAAACAAAATGAGTTCTTTATCAGTTGTACAAGACGTTTCCGAAACAGCACCTTTATTGGAAAATGATGATAAACATTTTGAAGAAAATATTGTAAAGGAAATTGATGACTTTTTAAAGTTTGGAAAACAAAATAAAAAGTTGGAAAATAATAAAACAAACGTAAGAAAGAAAAGAAAACTTGAAGAAAATATTCCCCCAAACATTTTAACTGAAGTTTTCCTTCGCATCTTTTATCCTATTTCATCTTGCATGAGTAAAAGTGTGTCGATAGGATTGGTAAAATCATTAGACTACTCTCCCGCAGTAATCCTAAGCCATGGAACAAAGATGGTTTTATTTTCAGAAAATGCTTGGGATTCCTTTTTAAAACATCTACATCTTATTGAATGTTATTTAGCCAACAGTTTCTTTGGAAGAAAAACTAACATTCGACTTTTGGATTGTGACAATGAAATTGACATTATTAAACATCGTGGTCAACAACAAGTAAGAATTAGAGACTCGACACAATTTGAAAATAAAATTCTTCTAACACGTGAAGAATTTTACATTTTAAACTATGCAACATCACCTATTACCAGGTATATGAAACAATTAGTATTTTCAAGCTCTGTTATTAAGGAATATCTGGTAGATGCATGCGAAAAACAACCAGAAAGCACTTTACAATACGGACCAATAGATACATCCATCTTTAATAGAATACCTCACGAAGTGGAAATGTGGAGGCAGTTAAGAAACTTTGAACCTTTTACCGAAGTTGCAACGGAGGCTACAGAAGAAGAAACCAACAACAACAACAACAGTACAGAAGAAGAAACCACCAACAACAATAATACAGAAGAAGAAACTTTGCTAGGTTAAAACTACAATGTAATTTAACAAAAGAATAAACCGTGGGGTAGGCCTACTGGGGATGGTGCCCACGTTAAACATACACCAACGCGCCTACAACTGTACGGCCTGGTTTATATATATATATCTAACCTACCGTGGTGTGGAAAACAGTTGATCAGCAGACACCGTGATGAGCAGACAGGATGAAGAAATGGCAGCAAAACCTTGTGTAATTGAATTTCAAGCATTTCGCGGAAACGATGATAGATTTATCATAAAAGAATTGGTAATTTTGGATTTGCTTACACAAGTAGCATACCCGTTTTTATTTGAAGCACCGTGTTCTGTCCATGAACTAAAGTCAAAAGCTAAAATAACAAACAGATGGCTAACAAATAATTTTCATCATATCCATTGGTATGAAGGTTTCCTACCGTACAACAATGTACACAAAATTATGTTTCATTTTTGCAAACAATTTACACACATATATACCAGAGGATTGGAAAAAAAGAATTGGATACGACAGTACACAAACAAAGAAGTTTTAAACATAAAAGTGGACAAAACATTTCACTTTGATGCTAGAAATATTTGTGTTTCTACAATAAATCCGAAACACAACCAATCTCAATGCGCATTACAAAACGCGTATCACTTGGCTGCTTACTTACAACAACAAACGGAAGAATGTAGTGGGGGTTCCGAAGGTTATATAAACGAAGAGGCAACACACCCCGAGTATCAGTCTAACTCCATACTCCGAACAGACAACATCTCCTGTGAAGGATGGCATCACAACAGTTTCTCCAATGTTTAGTTGAACAATTCAATTTGCATTCAAAATCAAATACTCTAATTATCAAGAAATGTTCAGAATTAAAAGAACAGAAACATTATATTGTTCATGAAATGAAGAAAATTGATACAACGCATGGAGACGCAGTCGTCGCATCTTTATCCGATGCACCATATACACCGGGTGATGAACCAAAGTTTCAAGTATATCTTCCAAAACGATTCGTCCAGTTGCTGCAAAATGAAGATCTGCGGGAAATTCAACCAGGATCATTATATTTGGTGTCACACGGAATGAGCGGAAACAACTCTACGGAACTAACTCTGCACATCGCACAAAAATAACATTGTAAAAAAAAATGTTTTAAATAAAAAGATAAAAAACAACATATCAGTATATGTTTTTATGTACTGATATGTTGTATTTTTTTAAAACCTCAAACGGATGACCTTGAACTTTTAATCGATAGTATTATTCGATTATTTTATTCGATAGTATTATTCGATTATTTTATTCGATAGTTTTATTCGAATACTTTACATAAATACGAAACTTTAACGTTGAGAGGCTCAGTTCTGTTTAAGACAAGCTACAACCAACATGTCATCCAAAAGAAATAATCTAACACTTATAACTTATTGTTGCAAAGAAAAATGTTTTAGAATACCTGAAGATCAAGTTGACGGAAAAGCTTGTACAAAATGTAATTCTTTCAGCTATTGTAAATGTAGTTGCAAAACATATCAAAAGAACCGGTTGGATAAACTAGAAGAATTGCAACATCGACTCGGTCTATTGTGGCAACGATTAAATTCAAAGTGATTAAACAAACACCTGCCATTACCCCCACCACTACCCCCACTACCATCGGAGGTACCTGCAGCACCGGCTTTGCAATAGTCATTCCTGCTACACCTCTCGTCGAGTAAACAACTCTAGTCATGTCTCTCAACATTCGCGGGATTCACTACAACACTATCAATCTTACAACCTACAAGGATTTGGAAATTTTTAGTGAAGAACTAAAACAACTTATAACCACTGGGTTTGGTTTATCTTTAGAACTTTATGCAACAAACAATCAAAACGAAAAAAATGTGTTTTTGCCAACTTACAACAACAAGAAGAATGAAAATAAACAAGAACTTTCAGCACCGACAACAACTTACTTTTCAAATTTAGGAGCAAACTTTACTAACTTGTAAAATAATACTTTTGTAAAAAAACAAATAAATAAAAAAAGAAAATATCTTGCATTTTCGGATTTTCCGAAAATGCGAGATCTTTTTTAAAAACATCCCCAAACGACCTTGACACACTTCCGGCCATTTAAAATTTAAATACCCAGCACAGCAGGGCATTTAAACTTTAAATACCCACCAAAAACACGTCACAGCTACGTCACAGCTGATGACGTCACTTCCGGTCACGTGACCGGAAGTAGCTGTCAAAAAATTGACTGCCTGTCAAAGTTTGATTGGGCCAGCAGCCCCACTATTGCACTACTCATAAGGCCTGTACTGAAAGGTGAATGTGGAATTGAGTATAGATAAACAATTTGAGTGTACCTGTCCCAAATTAAATGAGCTCAAAATTTATTCGGAAGCCTAGATCTATTGTTGTGTCATCATCCCATACATCATAAACAGTGCAAGTTTATAAGGGCGATATCTAAGTGGCAATTTTCAAACTAATTATCTTAATAATTGTGTATTTAAACTAATAACACTGATAACACTGTGCTGGGTAATCCTTAATGACAGAAGTATAGTCCAAATCAAATAACGTGGCCCAAGACGACCGTAAGCTCAATACTAACATTTTAAAAATGTTATGGGTGAACTGGCCCTTATACATTATTTAACTCGGCCTTACATTCTTATGTTTGGTGATTTCCTCTTTATGTCTGTATTTAAAATGTCCCTTAAAAAGATCAGGATTCAATAAATTAAACGCCATCTCATTAAGGTAATATATTATCCAGAAATGATCACAAATTCACTTTTGATGGTGCAAACACAAAACTTGACATTCGTCCTCAGACCAAGGGTTCTCTAGATTTTTACAAAAAAATTGCTCTTTTTCCGTCAATTGCTACTAGAGCTCGCCACATATTTGTGACAACTTTTGGTATTTTCATCCTTAAGTACTTCTAAATAAGTGTGCAAAGTTTCAAAATTAACGGATTTTTTCCAGGTTGGATCATTTAAGTTATTTTGATAGGCTATTAAAATCAAAATCTTGTCGAAATTAATTTGATGCTCTTTTTCGGTAACAGGCCTACCTCTATAACACTAGCTGGCTGAGAGTCGTAAAACGAAACACAAGTAAAGAACACCACCATATAATTCAATGTACTTAAGCAGACCAGGTATAGTTCGGCCACGTCAATATCAGCCACCTTCATTTAAAATTAAGTGGGTGATTTTAGCGACGTGGCTCAGCCATCTAGTGTATTAGCGAGGGGCCTAAGATTATACTAATCTGAAATCTAATGATGACGACAACGCGTGTACGTCTGTTTTGCGGTTTTCCTTAATAATTATCGTAACCACGAAACGTGCAGGTATAAAAAGAGGAGGGGATGGAGGGGGAAGAGGAGTGAGGGGGGTTTACGAAATGAATCATGATTCATTTGATTCACTCAAGGAGTCGTTCATTCGCTAATCAACCATTACCAACCCAGTGATGAGTTGATTTATTAAAAAATTAATCATGATTCATGGATCACGATTACTGACTCATGACTCGATGAGTCGTTCAAACTGAACGATTCGTCCACGAATCTCACACCATCAACCAGAGAGTCTCTAGTGAGTGCGAGTCGATTTATTTGAATAAATGAATCTAGATTCATTTGTTTCGAGCCAATGAGTCGTTAAATTCCAACTATTCGTCAGCGGATCCTTCATCAACAGTCCAGTGACCTTGGGGTGTACGAAGAGTCGACTGATAAAAAAAAATTAAATATGATTCTTGATTGAAAAATGAATCAAGATTCCCTCAACTCAAGTGGATGAGTCGTTTAATTTTAACTAATCGTCCGCGGATCACTCATCAACAGCCAACTGTTTAGTGAATCTACGATAAGTCGATTCATTAAAAAAATGAACCATGATTCGCTTTAGTTGAACCATGATTCAACTCGATAAGTCGACGAGTCGTTCAAATTGGACAATTGTCCGCGGATCGCTCATCAACAGCTTAGTGCCGAGTGAGTATTCGACGAGTCGGTACATTAAGAACTGAGTTATGATTCATTTGATTCAACTCGTCGAGTCGTCCAAATTGAAGAATTCATCTGCGAATCGCCTATCACCAACGCAGTGTGTCTAGTGAGTGTAGTGTACTACATTTACAAAAAAAGAATCATAATTCTCTTGATTCGACTCGTCGAGTCGTTCATTGAACGACTCTTCCAGGAGTTGTTCATCGACTCATCACTTTAGTACCCAGTGGCCAGTCGGTGTCAGTGAAGATGATCGGTGTACTCGGCCGGTTGGCGGCGTTCGCGCGACGTTTCGCGCACACAGCTTTCTCAGGCGCTATTTGGCAGTATGTGGCGGCGGCGGCGGGTGAGTCGATATCGATAGATTAATCGATATTAATATTATTCGATACTGCGGTGATTATCGGATTGAAATTGAGGCGAGTAGGTGCATCGGTTACCAGTATTAATCAATTGATCATTTATGGCCTACCTCCTTGGGAACATGTAGCGATTTGTTTGTAAAAACAGGTATCATGACAGCCCCTTGTCTATTTGTTTTCGAATTAATTATTATGATAAAAGTCAGGGTACAAAAATACGGGCAGAGATCCCACTCTTACAATACCCGGCACAAAAACAACTTCTCTGAATACCATAGACTCTCAATTTTTGAAAAAAAACATTGTCTTTAGGTCTTAAGTTCTATCAAAAACTTTAATCTTTTTTTGTCAGAAATAGTCAGCCTAAATGAACTCAGAGATACTCTAAAAAATTCCTCACTTTTCATAACTTTTATAATGTAGACAGTATTTTATAGATAATTTTAAAATTTGCACCCCGACTTGTGAATATCTCACCAGACATACCTACCATTCCTTACCCTACCCAGTGGCTAACGGAAGAGTTGGCACTTTTGACCTGACCACCGCTCATGAGCTCAGGACCTGTCCTGTTGCTCATGGCGCAACTACGTACAAGTGCAAGTACATCGACATTAATATTAATCTATAATATCTCGATACATACGATTAGGCAGTATGTGGTCGCAGATTCAGGTGGATCGATAGTGATCCATCGATCATTTCGGTTCCATCCATCGAACCGTCGACCATCGACTCAATAATCGGTTTATCAAATTTATCGGTTGATTAATCGATATGATGCGATGACAGGTGAATATCGGGTTGAGAGTTCGGTGGTAGGTGAATCGGTATAGATCATGTAATAGAAGTTAATGTTAATTGACATTTTTTCAATGCGATTATTGAGATTTAAACTTTCAAGGGTGTTTTATTAGAAGTAAATTTACGAATATTGTTGGTCAGTAGGCTTATAATGAATGGCTATAATTTGGATTTTACTGGTTGAACCGGTATGGTTTTAACGGGTGGGGTGTGCTTGATTTGTCCCACGAATAATTTTTGTCTCAGGTTGTTATTAAAATATTAGGTAAATGTATTGTCCCAGATTCATGTGTTCCAGGTTGGTTGAAATACAGTAATTATTAAAAGTTTTTGAAAAATATCGTCCCAAAGTTGTAAAGTATATTAAATAAATAATTAAAATATAAATTTTCCCAGGTTCATATGTCCCAGGTTGATAGAAATAAATTTTAGAATTTAGTAAAATTACTTGTCCCAGAATTTGACTGTCCCATGTGTTTTATTTAAAATGAAAGCCGCTGCGTCAATCGTCCCAGGCACAAATTTTAGATGACGGGTTGGTTTTTTCAGATTTTTTTGTACAACACAGATTTGTTGATAAATTTGAGATGGTTTCTAAACTTACTTGATACAAATAAACCTTTACTATTTTGTATCCATCAATTCAAGATGTATTTTATAGTAATACAATAAATGAACAATTACTTGTTGAATAGGTAAACCACTCAAAAACTTACAAGAGATGCTGATAATATAATGTAGTAGGCCTACGTATCGTGATACGATTATTTCCCTCATGAAGTAGGGTTAATTTGCTTTCAATATTTTGTGACAGTGATAATTTCTGTCTGTCATTCTGATACAAAATAATTTCATAAAAGTCAATTCACCCTTAATAAACTCTATGTAATAATTTTTTTTAAGACTGCTTCTATTTTATTGTGGTCTTTCACTTACAATGTCACACGCAGTTTAAGGGTACTTATAAACCTATAGCCTACTCAACCAATTTACAAAAATACCTTTTAACTAAAATATTTTTATAGAAATAGAAAAATTCTAGGACAAATCTATTTACAATTCACTGCAAAATAAACCTATTCTGTGTAATTATTTGCAAAACAAGTGTTAGATAAAAAGTGGTTGTCGCTTTTAAACTTGATGCACTGGGAAACTATTGCGGTGTGAAGACGTAGCGTGTAAAGGGAATTCCGAGAAATCGTTGACTTGACCTTCAAAACCAGGTTCGTGACGACTATCTAGTAGTTTTTTGGAAAGACGTAATTGAGTAATTGACAGTTGTTGACGCCAATCATGCAATACATTATACAAATTAGCGGTTGAAGCAAGAAAAAGACATAAATCTGATCGCATGACAACTTCACGTGTCATAAACTTGTATAAAAAAATATCACAGTAGACTTAAACTAACTGTGGCTTCATGGAGCACATGCCAAACAGATCCACCTACAGATCTGTGGATCTGGATCTGTGGATCTGGATCTGTGGATCTGGATCTGTGGATCTGGATCTGTGTGGATCTGTGGAACAGATTAATATCTGTTCCACGTTTACCTTTTACCTTTCATTATGGAATTCCCGTCATAGGCCATAAAAATTTAAACTGTGCTAACCGAGGCCGACGTAAACTAACGGATTTTGCATTGGCTCCAAAGTATAAAGTATTATCTTTTCCTCTAAAACAAGCACTGTACTGAAACCCTTTTTTTCGTCGATGAACTTTTGTATTTTTATAGTAGGTTTTGTTCCCAAGGAATCGATTGGAACTATGCGATCTCGAGGCTGGAAAAATCCGGTTTTCATCTCAGAACCCTAAAAGTACCCAGTTAGGATTTTTTTTTTTAAATAGCGGATTCCTATTTTCACGTTGTTTTATTTTATTCGAGCACAGCTCGATCTCCTAGTACCGAAGTTTATTGATAGAATTATTATTTTTTATCATATTCTATGAGTGCAGTAAACAAAATGTGCCTATAGCATAGTAAATTTACACTTAAGTTCTGTATACTGAAAGGTACTGGTGTAGGTTCTTTTGCTGCGTAGCAAAGAACGGGCAATTTGGCGTGTTCTGTTATTTGCAAAGGCTATAACTTATTATTGTTTAGAAGATTATTTACAAGCCCAGTGATCGGTTTCACATACAAAAATATAGTATGTAGTCCTACTATTAGGTCTTAAACCCATATACGGAAAACTAATACTGTAGTAGGTTCCAAATTCGACAAATAGCTACAGGCGAGTCAAATGAAGTGGCAAAGACCGTTCATAAGACTAATGCTAATTTTAGCACTAGGCTAATGGATGGTCTTCAGACATGTATTTCGGCTCGGACTATATACAATTTTTTAAGATAGATAAGGCGAAGTTGAAGAGGAATACATTAAAACACGGTGGCGTGTCCTGTAATCCAGCCAGTTGGAGGTCACGAATTGTGGATAGTTATGAACGATGGCTTGTGGACAATTTACAGTCAAAGACGCGGTGTGTACCCTATAGTGGGGATTAACATCCGCTCTATTGAATACTACGTTCATAAGACCGTCCTCATAATTAGACCACGTGAATAGTAAACCAGGCATAATTGTGGTTCGGATCCCACGTTGAAATGTAGATCCCTTAGGTGTCATTGGCTGTTGGGCTATTAATTAACAGTCCTGCCTAAGGAACGCCGGCCTTAGTCAGTAACAAGACTACAAGATCGCGCCACAATCATCCTTCACTCATCTGTCATTCATACATGGCTTAACTACCTACCTGGATAGGTCGCCATTTCAAGCAATTTATAATGTATCATGTATAAACCACTCGATCATCTAAGTAAAACACTTAAGTATGTTATAATAAACTCAAATTGAGTCTAATAGAAGAAAGTATTTATTTACGTTTTCTGACAGTTTGTTTACTGTCAAACTTCGCGAATAAATTACTTCTAGTAAACCGCATGACTCAGTGACAACAAGGGTGAAAGTGTTCGTGGGCCTGGGGGTGGAAGTAGTATTTTTAACCTTAGCAGATTAGTGGGTCACTTCCTGATTTACACTTTCCAACTACCCGTTGCTCAAGTTTGCGATACTAGTACACAAACTGTCTCAGCCTACGTCACACTTTAAAGTGTCCATATTAGACTATAGGCCCGGTAAAATAACTCGGCGCAGTCCGTCCATAAGGTTGATGTTAATTTTAGCATTGGGTTTACGAAGGTCTAGGCCACGTTATTTGGATCGCTCTATAATATTTACCACCAAAAATTTTTCATCGGACAATATTTTTGTTTGTTTTTTGTGGACGCATTTTCTTATTCGATGAACGATTAATGTACTGCGAAAATGTTTTTTTCCGGACGTTCTCTATAAGTACGGACGTGTCGTCAATCTAATAAAGTCAGATCTATAATAATTTAATAATAACTCAGATATATTATCTATTATCTGACCTATTCAGGTCTATCTATAATTTCATCGATATACCATTCTACTCAATCTCTGACTTTATTGTGAATTATACTTTCTTACACATAAAATTATTTCATTTCGAGAAAATCGAAGTGAACCGATAATTTCCGGTTCTAAAGATCCTGGGGGAAGACGCCGGATGTAAAATCTAAGGTCTTGTTGAGTTTAACATAATTATTTTACTCGCAGAGAGCCGATCAGGTATGCAAATCAATAATTTAGCTGCGAGTATCTCGGAAACGAGAGTAAATCGAATCGCGATTATCGAATCGTGAAAACCAGTTGCGAAAATTACTACATCACAAGTTTAACACGCAGAAAGTCGACCCCGTATGCAAATAAATAATTGACGAGAAGCGAGTTGCGATTATCGCGGCAACAGTTGAGTGAATCGACTATCGATGTCATCGAACCGCGTGAGAAACTTGGAAAAGAGAAAATGAAAATAAACAATTGAGGAGTAACGAGTAGCGAGTATCGGAGAAACACGTGAGTAAATCGACTATCGACTATCGAACCGTGAGAAATGCAAACAATTGAGGATTAGTCACAGAAAAGAATCAGAGGTCGCTTTTAAATGGGTCTTCCGTTGCGCCCAAATACTAGTTACAGTTAAATCCAGTAACAGTTAGCTTTAAGTTACTAATAACTAGTTACATCCATCCACTAGTTACAGGAGTTACCGTTAAATTAGGAGAGGGCAGCGACGGTGCTGCACTCTCGCGGCGTTAATAGTGAACTAAGTCCTCGACACCAGCTGGCCAGCAGGGCCGGCTCAAGAATTTTAGGCGCCCTAGGCGAAGGTATAATTTGGCGCCCCCCCCCCCACTTTCTAACAGTTCAGTAAAAGGGTACATTAGTATTGGGGCTAAAGAAACAACTTATATACCGTAGTAAAAATCCAATTACTACATTTTAAAGTTTTAATACCTTTATTTAAATTTTAATTAATCACTTAACAATTTTTTTTTGTAGACTCACCGTCATAAGCCTTGGTAGCCATTTCACTATTATAATTATTTTTACCTCCTTGTGTGGTTTATTTTTGATAAGTACTTGTGTAAAACAAAACGAGAAGAGACTTGTATTATCGTGGATGAATTACAATTTTTTCTCCCACGTTACAATTCTTTGTCATGTTTCTCAGGATATATTTGCATATTATTATTAAAATTTTTATTAATTTCAAATAAAGTTACAAAACGATTTGTCCTATTATGAGATTTGAAGGATTTGCTGGTTAATATATTTTAAGATGATTTTTTTACTCCATTATTTATTGATTTATATGTAATTTTTGGGAACAAATTGTTTGATTTGATCAGTATCAACCACCACGTAAAGATACTTGGCCACTTACTTTAAAGATAAAACACTAAACAGCCAAGAATAGACTTTTTTCAATACACTATGTAGATAACGAAACAGTTCATGGCACAGTTACGGTTCAAGGTAATAGTTTTTGAAAGTTGTCAGTTTTTATTTTGTTCTCAAAGTTTCTTGTTTAAAGTAAATATTTATTGTAATGAAAGGAAAGTGAGTCCGTGTAATTTTGATATCCCCAAGCAAACACTTGAAACTGGAAAATTTTGTTCAGGGTTTAAACCAGTGATTAGTGAAAAACCTCTCTGCCTTCAGCAATCCAATTTATTGAAATGTCGAAATAATCCCACCCCCCCCCCCCGATTTATTAAGGGACATCATCAGGGCTGTTTTTTTCATTAATTAGATAGCGAAATTAATGGCATGAAAGGAATTTGAGAGTAAAAATTAAATATTTAACACTGGACCTCATGGGGTTCCATGTTATTAACAAAATTAAAACGAAATAAGTAAAAAATAATGATATAATTATTTGTCCACTTCCGGCTCCTACGTTTTTACTGTACTTCATCAATTTGGAGACTGCACATCGAGTGTTCAATAGACACGATACCATTTGAAAAATTGTGCTCATAAAATGATGCTTCATAGAATTTAGATTTTTCTGAGTGTAGGTACTTAGAGACATAAATAAGATATGATTTCTCCGTTTATCAAATAAAAATAATATAATTAATATACAAATCAAACAATTAAAAAACTTTTAGGCAAGTAATTAAGAACAATAATTTACAAAACAAAATCACATTACTTGCCAGCATTGGGAAAATGGTGGACTACAGTAGACCAGTCTTCAAATTTGGCTGTCAAGATAAAAATAAACCTGAACTATTGTATAACGGCGAGGGCGCCTAGAGAGCAGAGAATGTCGCATGCTTAGTATATTGGAAGATAATCATAAGTTTGGGAGGGTGGGATAAGTTCCCACTATTTGAGATAAGTTTATACAGTAGTTTGAAAGTGTTTAAAAAAGTAACAAGCAGAGCATATTCCCGCGAGCTAATCCCAAATTATATACTTATAATTTCATAAAATGTAAATATAAATTGAAGTTAGGCTACTTTCATGATTTTCCTTTCCAAAGTAAGTGTTTTATTTGCGCCGTCCTTTCATAAAAAAAAAAACGGGGCCGCTCAGCGCCCGATTTGGCGCCCCTTAGGCCCTGGCGCCTTATGGTAGAGCCGGCCCTGTAGTCACCGAGATAATGAAAGCGGTAAACACCCCTTACATTGTACCTATTGAATAGCAGAGCATATTCCCGCGACCTATTCCCAAATTATAAACTTATAATTTAATAAAATGTAAATATAAATTGAAGTTAGGTTCATGCTACTTTCATGATTTTCCTTTCCAAAGTAAGTGTTTTATTTGCGCCTTCCTTTCATAAAAAAACGGCGCCCCTCAGGCCCTGGCGCCCTAGGCGGTCGCCTAGTTCGCCTATATGGTAGAGCCGGCCCTGCTGGCCAGCGCTCGACACCCGCTGATTATGAGCGCAACATTAGAAGATAAAGGTGTTTAATTATTCTCTGTGGGATTAGTGCGTGCCGGGTTCACCAATAGGCACACAGGGCCGGGCTTAGGGCCGCGCGCCGATGGGCCACACACGGTAGAGAATAAGGTATTTTGAGGAGATAATTAATTAGGTTTTACGACGAAATTGAGCTTAAAAAAGGTCATTACTTTTTACAAGACCGTTGGGGACCTCAGGGGGCCCGTACAGAAATTTGGGCTTAGGGCCGCGGCGGCCGTTAATTCAACATTGGATTAGAGTCGGAATGTCAGAGAAAAACGTCAGTCACGTGACTAAATCGATTGTAGAAATTGAGAAATGCAAAATTGACGAGTTGCAAGTATCGCAGAAACACGTGAGTGAATCAACTCGATTATCGAATCGTGAAAAACCGGTTGCGAAATTAACCACGCAAATCGAACCTAACCAAATAACAGAGCGGGGAATTAATTGGTAGCTCAGGAATACAGAGTTGGAGCGACCGCCAGAGGCGTGGAAACAGCGCGGCGGTTTTAGTATGAGGAAGAAAGAGTTATTGAATTGAATTGACCATAAAGTAAAGGGGCTCAAACTAGACTTTCCAATATTTTTTCTTAACAAAATATCAGTTTAATTCGGAAAATATCAATTAATTAGAGTTCAGAACATTAAGTTGTATTTCAGAATATGGTATAAATTGAAATTTTAAATGGATAAATTCAAAGCCGTAGCCAGAAAATTTTTTCGGGGGGGGGGGGGTTTGCCAGGGCCGGCGGCCGAATTTCCGGCTCGGCAAAAGTGGTGACTTTTTTTTTACTCGCGTTCGGCTCCTTTATCCTCATTTTGGACCCTTTTGAACAGTTTCCGGGCCCCTCTACGTTTCCTCGGAGGGTTTCGGGGGGGGGGGGGTTCACCCCCATTTACTACGTTTTCATGGGTTCAATGCTATATCTACTATTTCGGGGGGGGGGGGTTCTGACCCCCTAACCCCCCCCATTGGCTACGGCCTTGGATGAATTGAATGAGAGATAGTATATGTATTTCAGAAATAGGTAATCGTGTTTCAGAAACAAAAATTTAACGAAATATGAGGTTAAACAGAAGCATTTCTAGACATTATTATTGGACTTCGTAGAAATTACAACTCCTTATATTATTGAAGAAACTCCTTCTAGAAACAAACTGTTAGGTTACCATAGGTCTCAAAGGTCTCATGACAGACTTGTTGTAAAGAAGTAATTATTCGGACAGGTTCCGAAACCAACCTGATTGTACCACCAGAGGAGGGGATTATGGGGGTTTGAGTTTATACATAGAATATTTAAATCATCAGATTTTTATTCTCACTAGGATCTAATTAATTCAGTTTAATTTGAATACTGAGACTGTCGCTACCTTTTTTGGCTTTTTTAAGATTTTTGTATTTTCGTAGGCCTTCTCAGAGAATGGTTGAACGAAAATAAGTAATTTATTCAGACCACGATACACCATTTTGGCGCACTATGGATTTTGTGCAACGCACTTTTGGTCCTTTGTCTAACTGCGCTCCAGCTTTTCAATTTGAACATTCCGCAATACTCTGACAAAATTACATGTCTGCACACTAAAAAAAATTAACTAAAGATGTGACATTTTCCAAAACACGTAGCACGCGTGTTTATTGGCTTCAAACTAAAATATAAAACCGAATAAAACGAAATAAAATAATTATTTATCGTTTATTTACTTATTACAAGCATAAATCAAGTAATTAAATCGAAATCCAACTAGAACAATAAAAATGTACATTTTGTAACAATAAAATTGTTGCTTTAAAACATAATTTACTTAAGTGTTATTTATTCTTAAACATAAACTGATTAACTGGTGTAGTTTCTGATCTGAAGTGGTTCGGAGAGCATTAAAACGATACAATCATACAGATTCTATCACTGCCAGATACAGATCAGTCATAATGCCACGAATATGACTATATTGGTTAAAGTACTATATCACGAGCCCTGTAGTTATTTTTAAGTTTTGTTGTTGGCTAACCTGCTACTAAGCTCCAAGTAAAAACCTAATCAGCTGACTACTATTATTCCGATTTGTCTTCTTCTCTTCCAACAATAACAATAACAATAATCACTGTTTGAATCCGAGAAAAGTGTTGTGTTGCGAAGGTGTTCGTGTGTTTCAGTGTGGTTCTTGGTTTCTTGCTTTTTCAGTGTAATTTTTGTTAGACATAACGCACAAACAGTTAATCCTCTGTGTCAGTTTACCTCTTCAGTTCTTCAGGCAGTGCCTTTAAAACCGTGCGTGTAGATATTACTAAGATAGGCTGAACGTAAAGAGTGAAGCTCGAGCTAAAATAAGTTAACACTTTGGGTGCGGCGCCGAAATGAGTAAAACCATCCCCAGGGCCTGAAAATTGTTTTTGCATTAAATGTTACCTTTTGTATCCAGAAGCTAGGATCATGGTCGCAAACTGCGTTTCCAGGCGTTTTTTCAAAAAAAATGGCGTCCAAAATCGTCAGTCTCCGCAGACCGGGCCGGCCCGCGGGAAGGGGTCCGTAGGCGCCGTGACGTAATTTCCCCACTTTTAGTCTCACAAACACACGGTTTTCACACAAAAAAATGTAAATGGCACAATAAATAATATTTACTGTATTTAAAGCCCCATCCTCCCTCCCAACCAATGTTTATTTCATTTACAGGGCATCGTGGAACTGTTCAAAACAGTTACCAAAACACATACCCAGTTGGTCCGTACCTCACCAAAACGTCACAAAAACTAAAATAATAAATTATAAAACGTCATATAACTAGCAAAAACACGATAGTAATAAGTCAAAACACGCAATAAGTAAGTAATAGATAAAAAGTCTCTGGAGACCGGGTCAGGCCCGTGGGAACGGCGGGCGACGCGCACAGAGTGCAGGGCAGGTTGCTATGGCAACGCACACGACAACAACTCCGAGCTTCTCCGCAAGGTCGCAGCACTGTGGCTGATTCATTCCACTGAGTGCGGGGGAGACTCGCGAGACCGGCCAGGCTGGCGCGCGCATCCAGCCACCGGTCTCCGGAGACCTGGCTGCACCCAGAGTGTTAATAATTTTTGCATAAAGTCAACTGAGCTCACTTTTAAATTGAAATGTCGGGCAGGCTTAGGCCTATGGGTCACGAGAAAGATTATTTTCTGGAGGGAGATTTTCTCCCTTATTTGGTAAGTTGTGTCCTCTTATTTTCGGTGTGAATAATGGTAGGGCTAGTACCACATCTAAAATGGCTTCTCTTCTGGAAACCCCCTCTTTTATATGTATTTAAAGGAAGGTTCCCCATAGTTCTCAGTTTAGTCTTGTTTCATAGGTAATCTCCAATTTTTTACTCTACACAAAAATCCAGAGTTACAACGTTACCCTCTATTTGGAATCAGAAAGCAAACCCCTCCTGTTTAAAAGTAGCTGCAATAAAAGGGCTTAACTGCATCTTAGTCTTCCTTGCTTCTCAAAGAAAGCCCCCTTTAAACTTGGACTTGGGCCAAGTGTAGTTCTGCTGTAGCGGAAGAGAGCTGTTGGATCCTTCATGTTTATTTGGCGTCTGTTTCCTCAGACAAGTCATTCGTTTAAAGTTGTGCAGAGTTGAAGGTTCTTTAGACCTTTCCCTGAAAGGTAGGCTAGGTCTGATAGTTCAATCCAATATTGTTCCGTAACAGATTACCAGTGGCTCGTACAGCAACTTTTAAGGTTATTTCAAAGTTATAATTGAGAGCATCCCAAATTTTAGGTAGGCCTACCACTTAATCTCCATTTGACGACATATTATAATTCATGTCCTGTAAACAGGACTGTTTTATTACATGTTCTAATGACGGGTGTGTGTTGCAGCGGCGCTGTCTGCGATGGTGGCTGGCTCCTCGTTCTCCTGGGTGACTCAGATACTGGTGTCGCTCACAGGACCCGACAGCCAGGTACGTTATTAACTAATTCTTTGTGATCGTAAGGCCAGCAGGAGTGGCCACAACACCATTAGCCAGCAGCCAGTCGGAATTAATTTCTGAATGGGTTCTTGGTTCTGACGCTCGGACGGCCAGCTCTACTGGCCAAGCCCCCCTCTGCGTCAGTTTGGCATTCATCATGGTGGCTCACTCCCATCAGTTTAAAACAGTGTTGTTTTCACACCAGGCAGCTCGGAATTTTTTAAAATGAAAACCTCCAATGTTATTGTGTCAGGGGGAGTAGTTTTAATAGGTTTTAAATATGTAGATTTCATTGTAAGAGGAAATTGGTTGAGACAAAGGTGGTTGTGTATTGTGGGAAGTGTTCTTGAGGTGTTGTGATAAACAACGCTGAGGCTATTGCTCTGAGGGCAAGCCCGTCAGTAGTTTAAGGTCGTATAAATGGGGCAGATTTCCTGGTATCAGGGTTAGTCAGTCACCAGACCTCGAGAGGGGTCAAGTGAGTAACTGCATCTGGGGGTCCTGATAGGGTTAGGCTCTGTACTGATTTACTATACTGATTTTGGGGAACTAAATTGGTAGGATTGTAATTTGGGGTTGTGAGATAACTTCTGGGAGTAAAGTCTTCTTGAGTAAAATTCTTAGTTGGTTTCAGTTTTGGGAAAATTTTAGTCTGGAATCATTAATTGGGTAGAGCGCTCGAGAGGGAAGCTTTAAAAGTAGATTGTATCATATCTGCCTCCAGGATGTTTACCTGTATAGATGGAATACCTACTAAAATTGTTATAACTAGTAAAATAAATGATTATGGGGAACTCAGATGGGATCACAATATTGATTAGGGAGTTGAAGGTTAAGGTTAGGGACACATAGGAACTTTGATATTAGCCCACCAGAGCAGAGGGGAAGTAGAGCAAATTACCCTGAAATACAGGGATTAGCCTAATGAAAATTAGATTATTGGTGACTCAAGGGATTAAGAATAAAGAGAGATATGTCTGGATTCAAGTGTGTTATATGTCCTTATTGAGGAGGCCAACCCTAAAGTGTTAATTAATTGAGAGAGAGTAAAGCTACGCTCCCAAGATTGTGGTCGGGTGTGTTACTTCAAGCGCTATTGGGAACAGGCGGGGTTTCACGCACGTCACATTATCGTCAGGTATTTTTACGATACAATGTTGCAAACCTGCTAATAAATTAGTTACCATAAATAACTCCTCACTAGGTTGCAGCACTCTGCAGGCATCGTTCAAAATTAAGAAAGACAAACAAAAACATATGTTAATAGCATGTATCGGCCAGTCCTTCTGGACACCCGAGCGTTAGTTGGATTTCATTTTGGTCGGCAGTGCTGGATGTCCGATCGCATATGACAACTGCTGTGGGAAAAAGTCTGACTTCTGCACGCTAATGGTGGCGGCCAGTAGAGTTGGCCATGAGGTTGCTGAGGAATAGCGGCAAATATCCAATACGATCACAAAAGGGTTAACACCTTCACTGCGGTAGAATTATATAGGCTACCCTGAACTTTATTCAGTGTGTCACTAGTAATGGGTTCTTTGTGCCTGGTTATAACTTTGTGCCACGAGTAAATGGTGACTACGTGATGTGGGTAAGCCTACGTTTCCTGCACGACATATACCAGCTGAGGGCGAAGTTAGAGAACTCTAGTTGCAATCCCAGAAACTAAAACAACCTTGTTTATCATAATGCAGCTCAGGATTCATTTCTGAAGTCATCCCACAAAGAAAACATAAAAAAAATGATAGGACCTAATAGTGTTTGTTTGTAGGCCTTCAAGATGAAAAATTGATGGGTAAATGATACGAGAGATGCTCTAAAAATTAAGAATTTGGGGATAATATGACAGTAATAGGGATAGCATCGCTAGCGACCAAGATACGCAAAATGCACTCAGGGATTGGTTTTTTTTTTTTTTATGCCGATAACATAAATAATTTTTAAAAATAAAAAATCTTGTAATTTGCTAGTAATTTCTAAGTTAGGCTACTTTTTAAGATTCTAAGTTCCTTGTTCTTGTTGTATTGTTTTCACAAAACTATTTATTTCTATAATGTAAATGTTAACCATAAGTTGTCTGCTGCTGTCTTCAAGCATGTTAATTTGTGATTTGTCTTAATGCTTGGTATAATTGGCAAATTTGCTGTACTGAAGCATTCAATAAAGAATTTATTTATTTATTTATTTATTTATTTATTTTCTCGGTTTTTATAGGGTCCTCGGTTTATCCGGTTTGTTCTCAGAAGCCTATCTAGTTAGTTAGTTAAAACATATCTTCTACGGTAGCAGATGCATTTCCCTCTGATTCTCTCTTGGGTATCTTTCTATTTGTTTACGCTGTATCGTCTCTATTTGTTTATGACTCCAGTTTACTACCAACAAACAGAATGATAGTGGTAAATATCAGCATTACTGGTACGTTTGGCGTGACGCCTACTTTAAAACAGCGATGAAAGCTATGGTGGTAGCAAATACTATCGATCAGGGAAATGATTTAGTTTAAAATTCATTCAAACCCACGGGTGGAATGAGATCAATTAACTAGTCAAGTGATGTATCGTTTTAATAACATATGTATTTGTAACACAAAAAAAATTTAAAGCTCTAATTTGGGCTTAATTCATTAGCTACGACTTAATAGTTAGGCCAATAAGTCTGACATCATAAGCCGGCCGATAAGTCACGACTTATCGTTTTCATATTAGGCTGTATTATCCGGCCCGGGCTCGGCCCCAAGGAGGCCTGATAACAGGGGTTCTATTGTAATCACAATCAAAAGATAACAAAACAAGATGTTCAAAAACTTTAAAAATAGTGTGTTTTAACAAAACTTTAGTTTGGTATAATTTAGTAGAACAGGCCCTACTCAATGCCTACCCATAATAAGCCATGTACTTGAAATAAAAATGTAAGCTGTGCTTACTGGGGCTGACGTAAACTAACAGATTTTGCCCTGAATTATAAAGTATATAGTTATTTCGTTACTAGGCCAGGAAGTACTGTTTTGCCGGACGAGCATGATAGATCCCCGATCATTGGATTTTCATGCGAGTACGGCAAAACTTCCCGGCTGTGTAACGTACGATATTTTTCATCATACTACGCAGAAAAAGAACATACTTTCAATCATAACGCAGTCCTTGCATAAACATATGTTTCTCAAACCTTCAAACCAAACCTATAACAAACAGAACAAACATTTGCTACGGATGCAGTGCTGCCGCTAAATTCCTATAAAAAGAAACTAATAAACCACCAATAAACAAGCATTAAATGTCGGTTTGCTGCAAATCAGTTGATTGAGTTGATTGTTTACTTTTGTTCTTTCCGGCTCATTGACTGATGAGTTTTTTGTCACCAGGTGCCAATGACTCGGGACCAAAGCTCGTGGATGGTTTCAATAATAGAGGTGGGACATCTCCTTACTGCTGTTCCGGCCGGCCTCCTGGTGGACACCTGGGGCAGGTGAGGCTGTGATAAGATAACAAGCGATAAGGTAGCTGATAAGAGAGCTTGAGTATCACTCAAGAAGTGGTAGGCCTAGGTTTGGTTAGGTTAGGTTAGGATGAGTTGGGAAACGGAAGGGGTTTTCTCCTGTCGTCCGTTCCCGCCGGCCTCCTGGTGACACGTGGGGAAGGTGAGACTCAGTGTTGCCAAAAGCCGGGTATTTACCCAGTTTTCGGGTATTTTGGAGGCCATTCAGGGATTTGACGTGGATTAAGGAAAAAACCGGGTAAAACCGGGGATTCTAGACTTGAGCTGTGGGGATTTACCCGGCATCCTAATGATATAAAAATGGCTAAAGCCAAAGATTGTTTGATTATGATTTGCTTTGCAAATATACGATGTTCATGTAAGATGAGAAAAAAAATTGTTTTCATGGTTTTGAAAACAATACTTGAGGTAAATAGACATTTTTTGGTGTACAGTGTGCAGTTTATTTATATGAGATTTCCTTTTTTATTTATAATTTAAGAAAACTACCTGTGTTAGGGTGTTTTGAAAGTCATAGGGTGCGTTTTCGGGTAATTATCCAGTTTTTGGTACTTGCGGTACTTTTTGGTACTACTGAAAAACCGGGTAAAAGTGGGGATTTTTAATGGAGTTGGCTGGTAAAATGCCAAATCCTGCTTGGCAACACTGGTGAGACAGTGATAAGATAACAAGCAGTAAGATAGCTGATAAGGGAGTGTTGCTTAAGAAGTGCTAGGCCTAGGCCTAAGTTAGGTTAGGTTAGGATGAGTTGGAGAACGGAAGGGGATATCTCCTGACTTCCGTTCCTGCCAGCCTCCTGGTGAACTCGTGGTGAAGGTAAAGCTGTGATAACAGGGTGTCCACTGCTGTGGTGCTCGGACACCGGCCCCCCAGAATATTTTCAAACATACTGATTAAAATTGGTTTACATATGTATCCGATAAATGTGTAAAAAACTACTAATTTTAATTATACTGTCCATTAATGATAAATTAATTTCAACTATATGCATCGAAATATGTTTCGAAAGTATTTAGGCGTCAACTGCTATTGCGCGTATATCCCGCGGACGCTGGCCGGAGCGTCCCAATCCTAACGCATGCTATCTTATGGAAAATCATGCAGACGGTCATGAGGGTGCTCTGACGTCACTGCCATGTTGTGATAGAGGGCATCTCGAGCAGCGTCCGAAGATGCGCGCGCACATCAGTAATCAGTGCAGCCACCACAATATCTTTAGGGCAATAAGAAACTGAACCTTTGCTGCCGTTATGATTGCACGATTCATGTTGGCGAACCTGTTGTTTATTCATTTTAGTAACCATAGCAACCCGCCAATCTCTGTAACCTCCAAACCTTAACCTAAACGGTGTAGCCGAGGCATGGGAGCAGAAGTGAGGTTATTTGTTTACATGCTGTGTTTCATCCAATGAGTTGGTAATCAGCAATGGTGATAAGTGATTGTTATTATTTTAATAGTGAATTCAGCGGATATTGGTAATATTACAGACCATGAAATGTGAATAGCAATCGAAGGCAGGTGTAATACACAAAATCCGTAATATACTCTTTTAGTAGTTAGTAGTAAGTGAGTCCTCCTGTTCATTCAACCCACCAGCCGCCAATGGTCTACTGGTACTGGAAATACTGGAGATACTGGAAATATATTTTGATACTTGAATTACCAGAAATTACTAATTTAATTTCGGAATTTCGTTGAAAACAAGTGATAAAATCTGTTAAAAATAGTTTTGTCCGATACATACTGATATAAAAAGCTTGACAACATTTTTTAGCAATGTGTGTTTGCAAACCTAAACTAAACCACTTGTAATTCAGTTCAATTACTTAACATCTTAATCGGATTTTTTACAATTTTATATGTAACTTTTATTAAGATCGGAGATCTTCTCAACATTTCCTACATTCTTATGTTTGTATTTTTATATTATTTTTCATGAAACTAATGATGTGATTTGAGAGTCTACGACAAAAAACACTCATAGTAAATTATAACTTTTATTTATGATTGTAATTTTGTATTGATTATTTGGATAATGTAATTCTCTCCCGACAGGTGGTTCTGCCTGATGCTGTGTGCGCCACTATACATCTTCAGTTGGGTGTTGGTTGTCTGCACCAGGAGTGTCCACACGCTCTACGTCAGCCGGTTCATACAGGTAAGAGGCATCACAAGACTGTTCGTACATTACAGTAGAATTACCGTAATACAACCATGAAGCAGGAGAGAGAGTGTAATTTATAGACATATTTAATTCACCAGTGACAGGCCGACTCCACGAAGGAAGACGAAAACATATAAGAAATTCTGAAATGTCTGAAATTTTAGTATTCTATTCTAAGTAGGGATGAGTCGATACCTTAAGTCGGTTCTCGGTACCACCAAAAGAACTGAAACCGAAAACCGACTTCAAAATGTTGGTACTGGTACTTCAGTACCCAGCGTAATCGTGGGAGTAACTAATCACGAAAGACGATTGACTGCGCCGTACATTGACGCGGGTGTTGCGCCTGTGGTAAATTATTGAAGGTCGATAATGTTTCTAAAATTACTTTTAATTCTAAATTTTTGAATTTTTGGACTCTTGATTTAATTTTTACTCTAGTATTTAGAATCAATTGGAATTGGGTTATTTTCTTTGGGAATTGTAAGATTATGAATGGAAGAAAATTTGGAAACTATTCTTGATTTGGAAACTGTTTTCACCTTGGAATTTGTTCTTGATTAGTTTTTTACTCTAATTTTTAAAATTAATTTGAATGGGGTTATTTTCTATGGGAATTGTGAAGTTAACAATGGAAACAAATTTTTAAACTGTTATTTTTTAACTTTGAATTTGTTCTTTTGTTCACATAGTATTTTTTTATGTATCATCTGTTAACAGACGGATAAATAATTAAATTAAATTTAATACGCGAGCAATTTTTTTGTTACAAAGACTCCTCCAAAACTACCGAACCGATTTTCATGTTTTTGGTGTCATTGGAAAGAGCTTGGCGTGATGTTTTGCAGGAAATAAAATTTAAAAAGGTTTGACCAAAGGGAAGAGCCCTAGGCGCCCTTAAAGTTTTGTATTAGTCCATAAGATTTAACATGGGAATAGAAATTTCAAATAAAGCAGCTGATTGGAGCAAACAAAGTTTTTCAGCAAAGCCATATGTTGTTAATGGAATTGAAACCATTGCATGTAGAGCTGGGGGCATTTCAGTTGATGGAAGATGTAAATAAATAAACTATTATCCTAATACATACTTAAGGTCAGAATTCAGTTTTAAAAACATTTATTTTGAATCACATGTGTGAAGATCTTAATATTTACATATGTTTATATTCCAAAGAAAAATACTAAAAGGAGAAATGAATTCTTATGTATAAATTCTATAAATATAAATATAAATAAAAGAAAAAAGAAACAGACTTAACATTGATTATAAGTAGATTTGTTGAACCATTTTAGTTCGGTTTGAGATTAAGACGGGTCATACACTACTTAAGGCCGTGAAACATGGACATCTCCTTAAAGATGACTGAGTATCCACAAAAAATGTATTTTAAAAATGCTTTTGTAAAAAGTTTTAGTATAGGAAGTTCTACTATATAATTAATAGAATAGTTCTAGTAATTAAATTAATAAGTGAGATAGTATTTTATGTCTTGGTGAAACTTATACTTGAAAATTAAAACATTTTTAAAACAGTAACAAAAAACAGATTGCCTGTGGGTACATTACATTATATGACACATTTTGACAAACACTTGGTACCGATGGTACCGAGACCGAGAAATGAGAACCGATCTTGTCAAGAACCGGAACCGGTACCGACTTTGAAAAAAGTGGTACCGAGACATCCCTAATTCTAAGGAATACTATCTAGCGGACAATTGATAAACTTTTAGAACAAGCATAACACCCAGCAATGACTTTGCATTTGAAACAGACCTTCCATCACATTATCAAATGTGTACCACCCATGTAGCACAGATCGGGTGGGCCATCGTTGGCCCACTGTCGGCCGCCGACAGTGGGTCCACGGTTGGGGATGTCCACCTTCCCCTCATTGGCCCAACCCACAATTCACCAACCATATGCCAACCAATTTTTTTTTTAATTTAACTGTCATAATACTAAAATATGTTGAGTAAACCAATACAGAAACAAATAATATTGGCTTTACATTAGGTTTTCATGAAAAAAAGATAATGCTCCTACCGATTATTGAACTCAGCACCTTCACCTTACCGTACTCACGCCTTAACCTGTTCGGCCAATTTGACCCATGTATGAAGAGCTGAAAACACCCTTATATATGTTTCCCTTAGGATTTGAAAGTGATCGGGAGAGCATTTTCCTCATGGACTTGAAGTTTCAATGGTTATTTTTTGTAATAGGTAATTTTGAAGAGGATATTAATACAAAAAATTGTATCAAAAAGGTTTGTTTGAATTTTTAATGAGATTTGAGTGTATTGGCTCATTGTTAAAAACCCCTCCTTTTAACAACGTTGGGCCAACAGACTCACGATCGGTTGGGCCAACCCACCATTTTTCACTGTTGGGCCAATAGACTCATCATCGGTTGGGCCAACTAACCACTCAATATGTCGGGCCCACATTGGCAGATCGTCGGCAAAGCCACCAACCAATTCCCAACCGTCCGACCATGGGCACATGGGCAGTTTTTGAGTGACCCAGGATTGAAAGAGCTCCTAGTTATAGTGAATCCCCGACAGAGTGTACTGATATCACCTTTTAACACTTTGGGTGCGGCACCGAAATGAGTAAAACCATCCCCAGGGCCTGAAAATTTGTTTTTCATTATATCTTATCTTTTGTATCCAGAAGCCAGGATCATGGTCGCAAACTGCGTTTCCAAGCGTTTTTTTCAAAAAAAAATGGCGTCCAAAATCGTCAGTCTCCGGAGACCGGGCCGGCCCACGGGAAGGGGTCCGTAGGCACCGTGACGTAATTTCCCCACTTTTAGCCTCACAAACACACGGTTTTCACACAAAAAAATTTTAAATGGCACAATAACTAATATTTACTGTATTTACAGCCCCATCCTCCCTCCCAAACAATGTTTATTTCATTTACAGGGCATCGTGGAACTTTTCAAAATAGTAACCAAAACACAAACCCGGTTTGTCCGTACCTCCCCAAAACGTCACAAAAACTAAAATAATAAATTATAAAACGTCATATAACTCGCAAAAACACGATAGTAATAAGTCAAAACACGCAATAAGTAAGTAATAGATAAAAGGTCTCTGGAGACCGGGTCAGGCCCGTGGGAACGGCGGGCGACGCGCACAGAGTGTAGGGCAGGTTACTATGGCAACGCACAGGACAACAACTCCGAGCTTCTCCGCAAGGTCGCAGCACCGTGGCTGATTCATTCCACCGATTGCAGGGGAGTCTCGCGAGACCGGCCAGGCCGGCGCGCGCTTCCAGCCACCGGTCTCCGGAGACCGGGCCGCACCCAAAGTGTTAATTTTAGTATCAGGAGCAGGTACAGTAATATTTCATTTAGTGACATATGAAACAAGCAGTAGTCAATTAATTATCGATGGATGCGAGGTAGAATACAAATTGTTTAGATAAATAGCTAAAATAAGTGGTTGATAGAAGCACCCCCTGTTGGTAATCAATGAAACTATGTCAAATTTAAATTTTGGGTCACCCAAAACTAGCTACACCTGAGCCAAAGGAATGGGAGTTTTATTAATTATTCAAAGTCAAAGGAACAAGACAAAAATTAACAACAAACCAAAGGATTCATCCAATAGGAAACGACATCATAATAAAAAAAAACCAAAATGTTTCAGTCGATTATATACTTGGTGGAATCTAGTGTTCTATACTCTTTGGTTTTTGATTGTTTTTCGTAGGGACAGAAGGACGTGCCTGTCGCTGGTGAAGTTTAGTGAAATTTCCCCATCTCTTTGCACTTCATAGTTGTATTAATTGTACTAGAGGGTTAAAACCAATGTGACTGGTTAATACATTCTCTAAGGACCACATAAATGTTTGAGGTCGGTGTTGTGACCTCTGCTGTGCCACACTGGGTTGCGTGCTCCTTAAATGATTCAGTTTAGTGTGCTGTTAGTAGTTTATGCAACGATTGTATTATGGATGTCTTTAAGCCACGAGTGAGATGTAAGTTAGAACATGAGTGAAGCGAGTGTTCTAAATATCTCACGAGTGGCTTAAAGGCATAATACAGTGGAACCTGGATAATTCGAACTTGTATAATTCGAAATCTTCTTTAATTCGAATATTTTTCTTGGTCCCTGGCATTTTGTATCTAAACAATGCTAAAAAATCATGGATAATTCGAATTTTATTTTGGATAATTCGAATTTTTTAAGTGCCAAATTAAGGTACATCAATTTCATTCTACGACTGAAAATAGTTACAAATTCATTGGAAAACACGTTTTACTACGACGTTCAATAAAAAATTAACGTCAGACATATGGCGTGTCAGGTTATGGTCAAATGACTCATCCCCTTCACCTCCCAGGCTTCCCACCCTCCCCAACATCGCTTGTAACTCAACACCAATAATGTAAATTAAAACAGTACAGAACGCTGACTGGCTTCGGAAAAGGGTTGCGCTCGCCGTGGCAGCGCCACTAGTCTTTTCGCGCTTGATTCTGTGCAGAACGGCTCCCGGCAGACGAGCCATGCGCCAGACCTAATGCGCAGTTTTCTACGTCGACACAAAGGCTACTCAACACTGCGACCCCCTTCCCACCCCCCACCAGCCAAACTAACTTCCGAATTCCAGTGCAGCATTACGTTGTTTTCGATCGTCCTTCAAACAAAGTGTTTTTTTATTTGTGCAAAGTCTTGTTTTTAAGTGTTTAAAAGTTTTTACGTAACATTAAATAAGTGTAGTGACCATGTCGACAAAATCTCGGACCTATAAAACACTCACTTTAGCGGACAGTCAATGAGCGTGTAATTGTCGATGTTACACGAAGTTAAGTTGGTAGCCTGTATCAAGCTCAGAAGTAGCTCAGCTGGTAGTAGTTGGTAGGTACTGGATTTTTTCTATCAGAAATGTTTCTTTGTATTTTCGTACGTAGCGTCGTAATTAGTTTATACTTTAGGGTTGTTATTTCTGTTTTATGATTACTGTTTTTGAACCCTTATATTTAGCGTTTGTTGATGAATTTATTCTCTTAGAGTGTCAATTTGATATAGAAATTAAATTCACAATGTGAAGTTTTAATGTTTTGGCCTAATTCTTTAGAACTTCTTTAATTCGAATTTATGGATAATTCGAAGTTTTTGGCTGGTCCCTTGAGGTTCGAATTATCCAGGTTCCACTGTACAATCGTTGCATACACTAATTTATCTACGACCAACAATATACGACAAAATTTACCTCGAAGTTAATCAAAACTCATGACTTTTACTAATGATGGGATAAGTCAACTCAGACATCGTAATGCAACAATCAGCTGATTTGCAAGTTGTGTAATTGTCATTATGACACTACTTTCGTCAAATGCCGTGCTCCCATTGGTCTAGAACCTGTATCATAAAGTGACACCAGTTGCATAATGTTAACATTATGCAACTGGTTTGTATTTGGTTTAATAATAGACCTCATTATGACATTAGTTGTAATATCGTTATTAGTGATTATTGCAATGGTCATAGATAAAATGTATTTTGATGTTAATGTCGCCCTTCATGCTCTACTCTTTTAAATGTATTATACAACCTAGGACCTAGGATCTTAATGATTTGATTCTTAAACCGTCATCTACCATTTTCATGCACATGTTGTCCACAAAAAAAACTCGGTGGTCAGAAGTTCAGTTATAGCTTAGTTTATTGAAATCAATAATCATTCATACAAAAACAATTCAAATTTAACTAACCATAAATTTATTTTATAAATGTTTTATGGTTCTTTAAGTCAGCTTTTCAGCTTGTAAATAACATTCTTGACAGATACATTTAGCATTTTTATAGTTTTTAAGGTAGTAAGAACAAAATAATAAGGTATAAAAAATCGGAAAGTGACATACTAATAGTAATCAGTGTAATCCTTCTGCGGAAGTTGCACCCTTTAGATATTTTAGACGGGAGAAGAATCGAATAAGAAAAACAGACAGCAAAGGTGGGGGTAGTTACATTACTTAGCAGCACAGGACTGACTGAGTTTTTTTAATGTTCCGAGTTTTATTTATATAGGATTATGATGACTCTTCAACTAAAGTCTGTTACCTCACCGTTAAGTAACTCGAAAATCAACACGAGAGAGTTTTGAAACCTTTGGTAGTTTCCCCAAAACAAGAATCACTCAGTGGTATCGTCAGGTAATTTTACATTGATAATTTAGTTAAAGAACGAATTATATTCAATAATTCTTTTGCAGGGTATCGCAGGAGGTATTGTGTATGTGGTGTTACCCATTTACTTGGGAGAAATCGCAGAACCGAAACATAGAGGAATTCTCAGCTGCATGTTTGAGGTAAGATTTGTGGACAATTAACATGCATATTTCTACACCATAAAAATATTTTAAAGCATTGTGACAGCATTTTCATGACAGTGTGTTGAGAACAACATACTGTCATGAAAATGTGATTGGAAATAGGCAGTGTTAAAGTTAGCAGTTTATTTTCATTTTGTTACCAATCCATAGCAGCTACCCTAATGTGAATTTTGTTTTAATTCCTTTCACATATTTTTTATAAATTTAATTTGGCTTTCTCAGAGATTTGCCCTGCATGGATTAGGTTTTTTTTAATCGGGTTTCCAGCAAATGAAGAAAATTTATGATGGAGTTTTTTTTTATTTGGGCAACCAAAGAGGCGAACAAGGAAACCTTTTCCACATCATAATGTAGAGTAATATTATAATTTCTGTAATATATTTCTGCCATATTTTTGGATATACTTGCTTTCATTTTTTAGTGAATTTCTTGTGGAATAGTGAGCTATAGGCAACCGCACAGTAACTCTGAGGCATGGGGACCATGACAATTTTTGGTTAAGATGCTAAAATTACCATGCTTTAAAAATTTTGTATGTATGTGTCTGCAATCTAGCTGATCAACACGTATAATCTGTTCAATTTTCGTTAGATTTTCTTCAAAATTGGTACAAATATTCCTTCCTATAATATCTTATAGTCAAGTTTGTTGGACAAAATAATTGGAGCAATCCTAACCCCACATTTGTGGGGTAAATTTGCTAAATCTATGATTTTTGAGTATACCAAATAAAGTATATTGTCTTAACGGGATTTTGCTCTCTGATGGTCACAATTATAATGCAATCTCCCATAATTAAATAAAAGTATTATTTTTCATGATCTCATTGGCCAGTTAGTTGGGGGAATAAATCTGAAGCCTCTATATCCATTTTCAGGGAGCTTAAAAGTCTAAAACTAGGTGTTTTGGGGTTTAAAAAAGGGGAAATTGGCTTGAAATTAAAATTCTCTCCCTCATGTCAGCTTGCTGCTAGAGTAAATGGTTTTCTTTACTCAGAAACCATGTTTGATACATTAAGTTATATAGTTGTGATGGAAATGAAATATCTAAATATATTTTTTGATATAAGTTATATGATTTTTTCATGCGTTTGGTTGTTTTGACACACTTGGCTATGAATGTGAGATCCCTATCGGTCACTATGTTATCCACTTCATATTTTTTATTTTTTTTTAATGCTGAATTCATCTACTTTTTTGTTGTTGATGAAATTTTTGTATAATTTTCTCTCTTGCCATTGTGTTATTTCTTATTTTACCGTACCAATTTTCAACTGTAGTCTAATTGTAAAAGCACTAAAAAAGCCAATTTTTTTTGCTAAAATTAAAAAAAAGATGCCAAAAACCTTAATCCTATATTTTAGACCTGTGATTGTAAATATTGACTTTGTTAATCCACAAAGCATCTGTTCTGTTTCTTTTTTAATTACTTTATTATATTTTGTAGCTTAAAATATTTTATTTTTACCGATCATAGCTGAGTCGGCTGGACTACAGTCTTTTGCAAATATAAGAAGCTAGCTAAAGGAAAATAAACTTCTTGATTCTTGAGATCACTTATCTTATTGTCGTTGAATAAATAAATGAATGAATAATCTCACTGTAATTCTGTTCCAGTTGATGTGGTACCTGGGAGCGCTACTCCAGTACTGCGTAGCCCCGATGGTCAGCTACCAGACCCTGGCGTGGGTGTCGCTAGCCCTGCCTGTGTTTTACTGTCTGGCTATACTGCCCATGCCTGAGACGCCGTATTACTTACTTCTCATTGGGGATGAAGCAAGGGCGGCGGAGACTCTGTTGTGGTTGAGAGGTAAAACTTGAGTTCTACAGGTTAAAATATCTTAAACCCTTTGCAAAGGCCGGAAGACCCCTCCTAACTGGCTATTGCTAGATTAGGTACCAATACTGGGTACAGTAATGGAAGTTGACATGATTGGAGGCAGTGTTGTTGCTGTCTTTCAGTGAGCAACTTCAGTTGCCCACCAGGGGAGGCTAGCAGCATCGCGGTAGACGAATCATGTCAGCCTATGTTGCGAAAACCAAGTCTCACCGTCAAATCTAGGCAGATTTGACTATTATTAGTCTGTCAAGATTTTTTTTTTACTGAGGTTAAGAATGTAATATCCCCAATATAACGCCGGTTTTCTAATTTTCAGCAACATTTTTGGTTTACTCAAGGTTAATTTTTGGTTATTTTTTCTCTTATTTTAGTTATTTTTTTCAACCTCAAAAACTTCTACAAGCCCTGCGCGCAGGAAAGTATGGTAAAAATTATTTAATCAAAATGTTAACACCGTGAACGTGTTAAATCCTCCGTATGGAAAAATAAAATTTTAATAATATCTGTGTTTGGCAGGCGTAGAATCCCGGCAGGAGGTGGAGGCAGAACTGAAGGCGATGAAAGAATCTGTGGACGAAGACTTGGCACAGAAGACGTCGAGCTCCTGGGTTGATCTGGTGTTGACTCCTACCAACCGTCGGTGTCTGCTGATAGTTCAGGTAACTTTTCAAAAATGTCCTTCAGTCCTCCAAATGTCCTCCTTTTGAATAAAGACTTCTCGGAAAATGTCCTCCATGTCCTCCACAAAGAGGACTTTTTAGAAAATGTCCTCCAAATGTCCTCTTTTGAATAAAGACCTTTCGGAAAATGTCCTCCTTTTGAATAAAGACCTGAATGTAGTGTGATCAGTACAATCTCCTAGGCCTAAAGCTCATCAGATTTGGCATTGCTTGTGAAAGTTATTTGCCCATATGCCTGACAGGAAAACTTGAAAAGATAGTTAGTGTGAAAATAATTCTTTAGGGGAAATTTTTTAAGTCTATCTTCTAAAGATATATAATCCAATGAATGTATGTCTGTTTGTCCTTTATGCGTTACCAAACCACCCATCCAAACCTTGTGTCTAGGTCTGCTGCTGGATGATATTATAGGCGTAACTAGAATAACCCAAAGGGGGGGAGGGGGGTACACTGGAGGGAAATTTTGAAAATTAAAACCATAAACTCTCTTTGCTTGCGTCGAGGGGGGAGTCGGTGGGAGGGAGCGAGGACAAGCGGGCCTGGACTGAATAATGTTACAAAACATCGGGTGTTTCTTGGTTTTCTGGAGGACGTTCCGGGATTAGCAGGGATTAAGAAAAATCTGGGTAAAACCGGGGATTACATATTAGTGCTGTAGGGATTTTCACAACAACCTGGATTATAAAAAACAGGTAAAGACAGGGATTTTGGATGGAACACAAAGATTTATCAAAATTCCAGGTAGAGTATTTTATTTTAAACGAAAGTTGGTATTGTGTATTTAGCATGGTTATATTGTTTGCAGTGTTACTAGAAACCGCATATCTACCCGTTTTTCGGTTATTTTGAAGGATGTTTGGGAATTCAAAGGGGGTTTATAAAAACCGAGTTAAACCGAGTATTTTAGGCTTGGGCTGTGGGGACTTAAACGACATCCTTAATACATAAAAACAGGTTCAAGTTGAGGATTTTCATAATTTAGTTTGGCTTAAAAAATACAATATTAATGCAAGAAGACATAAATAATTTGTTTTCATGGTACAAGAACAATACGGCACTTGAATTAAATAAAAATCTTTTGATATGTAGTTTGCAAGTTATAGATGTGAAATTTCCTGTTTTATCAAGCAATACTAGAAAACTACCTGCTTTAGGGTATTTTTAAAGTAATGCTATTGTTTTTCAGGTAATCATCCGGTTTTCGGTAGGCCTAATTGCGGGGATTTTGTGGACATTATTGCTAAAAAACCGGGGAGTTATAAATGGAGTTTGCGTGTGAAATGCCAGGTTCTATCTGCTAACAGTAGGATTGAAGTACGCCGCCAATGTTGTCCACTCTACAATCTGTCTTCCGTCGTTGTTTTTAATATTTTAGTTATGTCAAGGAGGGGTTTCAAACCCCTAAAGCCTGCCCCTCCCCCCCGGTTACACCACTGGATGTTATATTCTGTTTGTGTTGACAGTTGGCTAACCTGTTTCTAGGTCTGCTGGTGGAAGTTATATCCTGTTTATAGTAATAGTTGGCCAACCTGTTCCCAGGTGGTGTCCCTGCTGGAAGTCATGATGGGTATTCCGGCAATCCTTTCGTACGTCACCGAGTCCCTCATGTCATCAGAAGGGAACGGCTTTCTAAGGGTAAGACAGTAGTTTGTATTGTAAAATTAAACACATATTTCATTTACTCAATAAATAGCAAACAATATCCATTTTGTTTCAATCTGCAATTAGTGCCTGCATACGAGTAGCTGCAAACATTCATGCACCAGAGATCAGGTGGTTGTTGCATCATTCACGCTTAATTCGTAGACGTTCTTACAGCTGATTGTTATGTGATTATACCTGCCAATAAATCAGCTGTTAACGCCTGCAATCTGTAGAACCTCAACATATTTGCATGTCTGCGTGGAAATTTGTAGGTGCTCCAATTTTTTAATCATTGATTTCAATGTTTTTCTTATGGGTTCACCCCGCTGGGAGACAATATTTTATTCACCCATTACAAGGAGTAAAAAGCGTCCAAACATAGCAGGTGGGGGAAAAGAATATTTCCACACAATCTACTATTAGACCACGGGTGCTTCAAAGTAGTCTGTTAAGGTTTTCTAGGGAAGTTAATATGAACTGAATTTTTATTTACGACTGTATACAAAAATTGTTTTGATCCCTTTTTTAATTCTATTAGATGTGAATTCACTCAAGGAGCTCATATTTATTTGTTGTTTTGCAGCCGGACCAGTACACAATAGTGTTTGGGATATGTATTCTCTTTGCGTCACTTATCTCTGCTGCCACAGTGGACAGGTATAAATATTGATCATTATCTTACTTTGAAGTTCGGGGCTGTCCATAAATTACGTAATGCCTCTAGCTGCATGTAAGCCTCTAGCTGGAGTGGGGTTTCGGCAGCGTTATGAACTATTACGGGTGAGGGGCGGGGTGTTAGACACAGCGTCACATAACTGTTAAACTTAAGAATATATGTCTTATTTAATTCAAAATTAGTTTTTTCTCTAGTTAAAATTCATGTTTTTAAAAAATTTTTAATGTTAGTCTCGTACTTTCTCATCAAAATGTAATTGAAACTAAGATTGAATAATATCTAGTTGAATAATTAATGTTTTATTTTCAAAAAAACATATACAAGAATTATAGGCTACATTTATTATTTTGAAAAATCTTCGCCAACTCTATCCAGTTCTGTTGGCTGCTAAAAAAACAAATACATTCAAAACGATAGTCTACCTAAAATAACCCTTAACATAGGACTATGTGGTGAGTTACAGCAAGTCATACATACTATTGATGTTGAATACATAAAAGTGACTCAAAAATACTACCGGCTATTACATTAAAACTAAAAAGCTAGAAAACTAGAAGAGATACTTTGAACTTCATCATGTGACAATAACATAATATTTTCTCCCGCAGTCTGGGACGTCGACCTATTATCCTATCCTCATGTCTGGGAGCGTCGCTGTGTCTGGTGATATCCGGCGGATATTTCTTCCTGGAAGAGCGACACATAGCTGACGTCTCCAACTACCAGTGGGTTGTGTTGGTCGCCATCAGCTGCTACGGAGTCATCCTCAGCTCTGGTGAGTGTGTGGATAGTAATCCTCAGCTCTGGCGAGTGTGTGGATAGTAATTCTCAGCTCTGGTGAGTGTATGGATAGTAATCCTCAGTTCTTGTGAGTGTGTGGATAGTAATTCTCAGCTCTGGTGAGTGTGTGGATAGTAATTCTCAGTTCTTGTGAGTGTGTGGATAGTAATTCTCAGCTCTGGTGAGTGTGTGGATAGTACTCCTGAGCTCTGGTGAGTGTGTGGATAGTAATCCTTAGCTCTGGTGAGTGTGTGGATAGTAATCCACAGCTCTGGTGAGTGTGGTGGATGTTGTCGACTTCGACACATATGCTCCTCCGCAGTGAGCTCACAAGTGTGGGATGAAAATTGCAGGCACTAGACCGTAGACCTTCAAAAATGGCAGTACTAAAAACTAAAATCTTAGTTGCTGTCTTGCAATCTTGCTAATCTTGCTAAAATCTCTTAGCTACTTTGTTCACTACAACTGACCAGCAGCATTTTTACCAACTCAAAGTAATTTTTTACAAATACCTTCCCTAAAGATCCAAAAAGGCATTGAATATTACAGTATTACAGACTAAATCCCAAGGAATTCAAAACTACAATTGACGCTTGCTAACCTTAAATCCCACAAGGCCACAATTTATCTTCAGGTTACATACAGTCTGGTTTAAGCATATTTGGAGTTATGGAGGCAATTTAGCAGAATTTTAAATATAGTTTGTATTTTCGATTCAAGGGGATTGAGATAATTCGAGATGTAGAAGATTTTGAGTTATCAAGGTTTAAGTAAGCAAGGGTCGACTGTGTATCATAACATCTGAAGGTGAAACTTTAGGATCCGTCTCCACTGTTAAAATCGAAGTCAAAAACCGGTATTTTTCTATATTTACAAACGCGATAATGTTAATCAAAACAATATTTCGATGCTATCATCAAGATGATAATTTAAGGCATAGATGTTTATCTGCATGATAGTTTAGTAAATAAACAATAAAATTCTTACAGGTTTCATCTAAATAACACATTAAAGATCACAAAAACATGATTACAATTACTGTATAAGCTCTACCTTCTGAACATTGAGTAAATACACTTTCATGACACTTAGGTACTACTGACGCATAAAATTGCCAAGGTACGAGTCAAACATGTCCCTCCTTCTATTATATCGATGAAACAATTAAAAACTGAAATCGTAGAACCAGGTAGAGCCAAATATATCCATCACTTCTATAACATTTTGTTCCTAGAATCATCGTAATACCACCTGAAACTGAATTAGCTAACAGCAAATTTTTGCAATCCATGACTGACTGACTGACTCTAGGTTTGTCAATTTTTCTAATTGTAATAGGATAGTAAAAGAACTCTAACTGAAATCGATATTTCAGAGGGCTAAATAGGAAGGAAGGGCTATGTGTTGGAAGGTTAAAAGAGTACCCTAAATTGTTCATCTCAAAAAGTTTCTCATTAATAGCAAAAAAACATATTTTTGAAAGGAAATCGATTATTTATGAAAAAGAAACCGAAAAATATTGACTTTTAACTTTGATTTTAACAGTGGAGACGGATTCTAAATTTTAGCCTATGTTATAAACTGGATTAACAAGTTAGTGAAGTAACATTGTTGTGACATTGTGAGTGACTTTCCTCTAGTGAAGCTCGACCCCCAGGCTAACAGTTGTCGCCTTCGCAGGTGCCGGGGCGCTGTCCACTACAGTGGAGTCTGAGTTGTTTCCAACCCACAACCGCGGACTGGCCAACGGAGTCATCAGCTTCGTAAATACCATCGCATGCTTCCTGTGCCTCAAACTCTACCAGGTACGAATACATTTGCAAGTAGGGATCTCAATCCCGGATCTAAATTCCAATCCCAGGATTTTGGGATCGACAAAAGACAATCCCGGGATCCCGAAAATTGTTTTTAAAATTTTTACCATCCTTTTTTTATTAAATCTTGGTTAAAATTAAAAACTAGCTGTAATTGTATCTTACAAACTCCTCAAATCTGGGCTTGTTGACGGTGGATTACCTGTTGTTCCATATTTTTTAATGGCTTTCATGCTGTATTGCTTGTCAAGTGAGGATGGAGTCCCTTTGTAGAACCGCCTAATGTTTTTAAAACAAATTTTTGAATCTCTCATTGTGCCGTTTTCCTTCCCTTTTATGTAAGTAAATAGTGCCAAACAGATGAAAAGTCACAATCTTTCTCATGACCTCAAAAATATTTTGGTCACCCATATTAGTTCCCATTTACAAATAAATACTTCATGGATCCCCGATGATTTTACTAAAATATCGTCGAACTTACCAATACCGATACCGGCACCTGTTCCAGGATGTAGAAGATGGGGACTGAGTGTTCCTAAACTTCTAGATCTATGTCGAATTTGGAGTCTTCGGAAATATGTTCATAGTACCAGTTACATGTAACTGTTACTTGATACCAGTTTCTTGTAAATATCAGTTACCTGGAACTGTTGCTTATAAACCGTTACCATCAATTTATCAACCTGTTCCAGGACGTGGAAGATGGGGTGGGAGTGTTCCTCAACTTCTGGATCTATGCAGCTTGCGGCCTTCTCGGAGCTTTGTTCATCTACCACTACCTCCCGGAGACGAAAGGACAAACCTTCGCCGAGATACAACACTCCATGGATCTGCGGCTCAGTAGGGAGGCGGCAGAGGCGGCGAAAAACGAGAAGCCGAGGAAACTGGTCGTGTGATGGAGGATGGAGGCGGAAAAGAACAAAGGAGAGAGGGAGGAAGACAGGGGAGAAGAAAAGAGGAAGAGAGGGGGTGAGACGGAGGAGAGAAGAGGTGGGGGAAGAAGAGAATAAGGGGAGAAGATAAGGAGAAAGAGGGGGGGAAGAGAAAGAAAGAAGAAAGAGGAAAGAAGGAGGAAAAGGAGATAGAAACGTTAATAAAAGGAACAGAGGAGGGTTTGCCAGGAAAGAAGTAAAAGCAGGTAGAAGGAGGAGAATAGTTTACCGGGTTTCATTCAAGGTTCAGATGGAGACTGGAGAGTGGAATATCCTTGAAGCCTTCAAATCCTGGGATTACAACAGGGAGTGAAGTAGGCTAAGATTGAATAACGGTGTTTTCTTTTTTTTAGAAGGGAGAAGAATTGGAGTATGGAAGATGGAAAAATCCCTGGGTCAGTCGGGCATGCCTTGAAATCTTGGAATACAGAGAGTTGTGAATCGATGAAAAGTGGAGTAAAATGTTTTTGGACACTGTTTGAGAAGGGTTTACAGGGTTTTTTCCAAGGTCGTACAGGATGGGGAGAGGGAGAAATAAGGTGTAGATTGGAGAGTTGGGAAATCTCTGGGCGGGTTGAACATGCCTGGAAACCCCAGGACTACGACACATCAAGGTGTGAGTTCGAAGTGGAATAAGATTTTTTTTTTATTATTGTGAGAACGTGAAGGATATCAGAACACAGTTTTGGATAAGTTTCAAATTACGTAGAGAAGTTGCAGTGTGTCTCCACCATAACCAGCCGACAAGATATCTTTACCTGAAATGATTTTAATATTATCCTAAATTGCTATAAAAATACTCATTAACTACCCTAAATTAACCATAAACTGTAATTTTTTCAATAGGGTCTGGGTACCTCAGAATAACATTCAAGATTGTTTTTTACATGTTGATAATACCTTGTCTGAAAATGCTTGTAAAAATTTACTTTTGGAAAGGTTTGGTTGAAGAAAACTAAAAAGTGACGACCATAAATAAAGTCAGTGTTCAAATATTAAACCTTTTCAACAATTATGGGGATAAATTCTTCTAAATTGGAATATTTTATAATCCTTTGTACTTTCATATCATGTATGTTCTCTTACCATCAATAGATTATAAATATAACTTGAGTTCAAGTATAATCAAAATCTGACTAATAAAGCAGCAAAAATTTCATTTAAGAGGCACTGTTATTTTTATTCTATGAATTATTCTTAATGTTTTCAGTTTAAATGAAGTTTATGCCCTTTCACGTTTAAACAAACATAGTTTGTCATAACAATTTTGAGTGTGAAAACTTTTTTCTGAGTTTTAATCTATGCTAAAATTATTTTGAAAACTCTTTCACTTTTAAACTTAAAACTACCCTGACTCAGTTGGTGTTACCATACAACATGTTAGGTAAATTACCCTCAAAGTGGAGACATAAAGCTGTAGAACAAAAATTACCTCATCTTTCCCTTATTCCTGACTATTAAATACTACTTTTTCCAGTTTTCTCTTTTCAGTCATCGATGGCTCCTGGCTGTTTTTTTATAGTGAAGGAATAAAATAACCATATGTATATGGCATGTTCAAAAAACGTGTAACACGCTGATTAGAATATGTAAAAATATCTGGTTGCTAAATGGATTTAAGGTTTTATGTTTCAGTCAAGGAAAGGGTTGACTTTAGATCGTATTAATGACTATAACTACTACCAAGATTATTGAACAATCTGTGAGAGAGAGAGTTTAGCTTAAAAGGCTAAACCAGTGCTCAATCATATGTTATCTTCAAAAACAAGGAGAAATTTCCTTTTTAAGGTGTACTTTAAAGATCTACCATTTGATGGAATATTGAGATTGAAGTTCAATAAAAAACCATAATTTTAGGGCCTATCTGATAAAATTTAAGAAAATGTAAATCGTAATACAGTTAATTATAGTTTTTAATTATTAATACTTAAAGTGTTACATTATATTAAAGCTGTTTCGGGAGGCAATATGTAAGCTTGAAACATGAAAACCTTAAACAAAAGCTTGTAATATGTGGGGGCCACAGATGAAGAACTATACAGATTGGCAACCCAATGCACTTTAGCGTGCCTGTTTTTTCGCGCGGCGTCAAGTTTGTTAGGTCTTTTTGCCGCACAAATTGTATTGGTATCAAGTATAATTTCGTCAATATCAAATCTTCAGGTCCCAAAGAACAAATATAGCCATTAATAACTTTGATACCAATGCAATATGTGCGGCAAAACAACCTAACAAACTTGACGCCGCGCGAAAAAACAGGCATGCAAATGTATTAGGTTGCCAATCTGTATAGTTCTTCATCTGTAGTGGGGGTGAAGGAATTCGGTTACCTAAAATAATTAATTGTTCTGCAAAGTAATGATTTATTCCATACAACCCATGATTTTTGCTATGTGAGAAATCGTGTAAAACTTTTAATGTTAAAACCAACAATCCATCTAAATTTCCACTTTTTAGAAAAAAAACATTGAAAATGCCTTTTTAACACGTTCGCTACCGACATGTTGAAAAAACGCCATTTCCACAGCTCGACGTCAAGTATAGTTGACGTGCAAAACTTCTCCACAGACCGACATCAACTATAGTGGACACACGGGTTCATCCCAGTGGACCAACGTCAACTGTTGTTGACGTGGACACACTGTTATTATTGCGTTTTTTTTTCGTATCGGTCTACTTTTTCGACTTAGTTTTTGTGTGTCGGTCCACAGGAGAGTCCCCAGAATAAAATGACTTTTTTTTAGTGGAGTTAGCATTGATCATACTTATTTAGACATCTGTGGAAAAAGTATTGTGTTACCTTTGGTCTATGGCGATGTCCGCATGTCTGTGTTTGGTCTCTCATGAAAGTCTGTTTATAGAGGTCGGTCAATAGCGATTTGTCTGGCGTCAACTACAGTTGACGCTCGGTAGCGAACGTGTTAATAAAAATTAAAAATTATCCAACAAATATTTTGCATGCCAGTGAAAATATTTCTTAAACTAAAGGTCCAATTACTAGAGATATTCATACATTGTTTAAGAATTTTTGTTTTAACTAACGGTTGTGTAAATAGTAATGTAGTAATTACTTTGTTTTATTTGTTATGAAAAATGTACCTGTCTGTTAAATAAGATGGAGGATTTTTAAAAGTGGTTGTTTTATTTATACGTTGCCTAGTCGCTTAAGTACAAAACATGTTTTCATTTGTCCCTTTTTCTGGTTTAGGTCAAGTTTCTTAACCACTTTTTAACAAAAAAAGTTTGGTTTTTGATATATGTTCAAGAACAAATATAAAGTTTTATCAAGTAGTTTCATGAAACGATGGTTAGTAATTATTTGCCATTTGTATCGAATAAATATAACATTTATCACTTTGAAATAATCCTCTTTTGTAGATATGTAAATAGTAAATATTTGTAATAAAAAAACTTTGTCGTTTTTCTTGTATATTTTCTCTTTCCAAGTGTTACGGAGTAAATGAACCGTTACAACGGAATCTTGAGTATGTAATATTAATAGGTGTACAAGGGAACGCGTATTCACTGTGAGAGGTACTGATCAAAAATCAAAAGCAAAGCATTACTAAAGAAAGATATTTTATAATTCAGTCAAATAGAAAATCAAGTTAAACAACCAGCGTAACTGTCACAAGTTCCTTTGCGTAGTATAGAGAATAATATTTATTAAAAAGCTACAGATTTTAATGATGAAAAGAGGATTTGAATCACTCAACAAAATAGAATGAATTATTGTATTTCCTCTTTCCAAAAGAAATTATTAAGTCATCAAGGGATCAGTAAAATTGCTTTGAGAAATCAGTTAAGTTACCAGAAGATAATGCAGCAAAGTGTTGTTGCATGTTCTAGGGCATTGTGTTAAGTCAGATTTATTGCTCACTGTTTAATTAAAACTGTTAACGCAGAATTAACGGCCTGTATAAATTAGGTGGGTTGTAAAGGAAATACGGAGTATAAAAGTTCCCGCAGGTGAATTTACTGCAACCTGTTCTGGTTGTTTTACACAATTAATTCTTTCAATTTTACTTTCTAACCCCTATACATAGTACTTGGAGAAGTATTGTTTTCGTAGAATTTTCAAATTTGAATTCTTAGAGGATATATTTGATTAAATGCCCTCTGATTCCTCTGATGGTTTGTGGAATGTAGAAAGTGTATGTAAACAGAGGTATAGATAATGGCAGTGATCCAATTTCCATGAAATTTGGCATGTAGTTATAAAACCATAATATATCCAGGTTTTTCATTTTTTAAATTTTTGATTTTTTTGAGTATTTACCTTATAAAAATGACAAAAATTACAATTTAAGTGTAATGTCAACTCTTGATAAATTTGTGTATTAGGTGATAAAGTACAATATTGTCTCCAGAGCGAAGTTTTGGTATATCGACAATTTTCTTGAGGGAGACAATGTAGACTTCTTTACTCCCACACTTCAATCAAAAATTTCCCCTGTTTGCAATATTAAATAAATAACCATTTCTTCTCCCTAAATTGTAACAACCAATATTCATCTTGTTCTGTCCTGTTGCCTGCAATCAGGGGAGCTGCAACACTTAAGCGATTTGTTGATCGCTGCAACATTTTACATGTGAAATTCTTACTCAATCTTAAAGATGATTGTTGTCAATGATATTTTAAGTGATTCATCTTGCTTCTAATCAGTTTTTAGCTCTTGTAATCGATTTAACTGCAACTTACATGCCTGTGTAGAGATTTGAAAGAGCTCCATTTTTTGAACTATTTCATGTTGTTCCAATGGTTTATGTTCTGACTGTTGTAATGAGACAAAACTCACATTTAGCAAAACATGTACAGAATGATGTACAATCCTTATGTAAAAAATAAAAACTTTACAAAGTATTAAAATTTTTTCTCAGTACTGATATGGCATTAAAGCATTGAAGTTGCTCTTTGTAAAAAAATTTTATCAACGACCATAGCAATAAGCACCAATTATGGTATTACAATAAGCATTATAATGATATACATTAAGACACCAAAAACCAAGCAGTACTCTAATGACGATTTTAGAGTACTGGAGTCACTTTAGAGTACTGGTTCTAGACCAATGAGAGCTCGGCATTTGACGGAAGTAGTGTCATAATAACAATTACTCAATTCGCACATCAGCTGATTGTTGCATTATGATTCATGTTTGAGTTTACTTATTCCATCAGCTGATTGTTCCACAACGATTCATGGTTCAGTCTGCTTATTTGCCTAACCTCAAATTTTATTTGACCTATTCCATCATTAGTAAAAGTCATGTGTTTTGTTTAACTTCGGGGGAAATTTTGTCGTATATTGTTGGTCGTAGATAAAATAGTGTATGCAACGATTGTATTATGCCTTTAAGCCACTCGTGAGATATTTAGAACACTCGCGCACTAGTGGCTTAAAGGCATTCATTATACAATCGTTGCATAAACTACTATTAGTTTATCATGCTTTCTATTTAACTTTATTTTGAAACAGCTTGATATGAATTAGAGGGTAAAAATTCAAAGAAAGGTTGAACGATAGGAAAAATACAGTTTATTCAACAAAGTTTGAGTGTCCTCAAAACTATACAACTGTACATACAATAACATACAATATATACAATATATACACGGTGATTTGGTACAGGAGTAAAGCATTTTACCAAACATTCACCTACAAACCAAGATTAGTAAGTTCTAAGAATTTATTAACAGTAAAAGATTTGTTCGGCTCCAAATTATGTTTCGATAATCTATCTAAAAATATACAATAGTCGTTTAAAAATACAGAGTTTTATAAGAAACATATAGAAAATGGCACCATTTTTAGGTTCATAGTTTATCTCTGAGAAATTGTACATAGCACCAGATACTAGTTAAATTACAATGTTTTGAGTTTATGATTTGCCACCAATTTGGGATCAAATCGCACAGCTAATCTTCAGGGTTTTAACCAACTTAACTCAACTTTTAATTGATAACCATAACAAATAACTGTCACTGTGTAATAGTTAGTTATCAGTAGCTAGTACTGTGTCACTGTGTAAAAGTTACTAGTTTATATCACTGTCATTGTGTAACTTATTGCAATCCCTATGTAATAGTTACCTATTGGCAGTGACTTTTCCTTGTGCACTAGTTACATGAAACTGTTATTGAGTACCAGTTACCTGTAATTAGCAGTTACTTGAAACTGTTACTTAATGAAAATTATCTGTCAATTTAAAACCAAAAATAACAATTTAAAATTACTTAATTGTTAAAGAAAGTTCTTATACATCGTATATCACAAGTGTGCCAATTTTTCCGTATCTGTCAGTTGGCAGTGACTTTCCTCCAGTATAAAGTAACAGTTACATATATCTAATACATTATGTGTAACTGTAACTCTGTACCAGATACCTGAAACTATCAGTTACCCGAAACTGTGACTTTATAACTGTTACTGTCAGTTTAAGACCAAAAACAGCAGTTTACAAAGACAGTCAATGCTAAAGAAAGTTCTCTTATATCACAAGTGAGCCAGTATTTCCATTTCGGTCGGTTGACAGTGACTGGTACTACCATCATCTTGCCCACTGATGGTCACAATGACAGGTCCGGTTGGTTGTGAGGCTGTCTGTACTATGGTCACTAGGTTTGAGTCCTTGCCTCCCTTGGCAGGCAGCGGCGGCGAGGGAGCCAGCTTGATTATGTGCGGATGGACCTGTAACAGTTTATACCTGTTAATAACTAATACTGTGTAACCGTTACTAGTGGTTACTGGTCCTATTACTGTCAATGTGAAACTACTACCGGTCTGTTGCCATTGGCTAGTTGTGAGACATGTTCGTGCAAGATTAAAACAAAGCAACCCAAAACAACCCATAATGAACTCTATAATGATAGCATAGGCTGATGCCTAGCTCCCTCAAATCTTAGTCACATATTCATGGATTCACTACAGCAAGATTTCACTTTATTATATTTTTGTATATTCTTTATTAAACTGTATACTTGTTTATGTGTTTTTAATAACCAGCAAGAAATTACTTGACTTACTTAGTGACTTACTTACTTTTGTGACTTGATTTGTCACTTACAACTGATACTTCAAAGCAAATGCTCATTACTAGCATTTTATAAATTTTCATCTACAAAAGGAGGGGAGCAGCCTGGTGTAGTGGTAGAACGCAAGACTTCAACTCCTAGGGTCTCACATTCGAATCTCGCCAATCACCAATGGCAATATTCTATATCATAATGCTGCAACCTTGAGGGTGCACAATAAGCTAAATAAGCTGCAGTGCATGTCCATGGAAACTTGTAAGCCTGGCCCTAGTCTAGAAAAAAAATTGATAAAAGAAAATAGTATACTATTTACTATGATGACGTTGGCTTTTGTACAATTGTCACTTTAAAACATTTACTCCTAACAGTAACTTCTATTGTTGTTGCAAGTGTTGCTTTAAAACAGTTACTCATAACTATTACTCTGCGGGAACTGTTACTTACCGTGATGACGTTGACGGCCTGGCCGGCCTCAGACCCGGATGGTTCGCGGGAGTGGGTCACCGACGGGTCGGGTCGGGAGGAGGTTCGTGATCGGTAGCTGGGTGGCCGACTGTATTCTGACTGACTTGGCGTGCAAGTCTCCCTTCCTCGCAGGCCAATCGGAGCTCTGCAGATAGAATTTATGCATTATGCCTTTAAACTATCAATTTTTTAATTTTGTCTTATGTTACCTCATAACAGTTACTTTTTTGTAACTGTTATTTGGTAACTGTTTCTTTTTAGCAACTGCTACCTTACAACTGTTACTTTTTTACAAGAGATAGTTACTAAAAAATAATTTCCTTTAAGCTGTTGTTCTCAGGTAACAATTAGGTCTGCTTTTGCAGGGACCAAACCCAACCTATCCTTATTAAGCTACTAAACAGTGACAAATATGTTGGCAGAGGGGCTGCAGTTAGCCAAGCATTATCCCAGAGTACCTGTCCAGTAGTAATTAACTGGATTCACAGACACTTAAAAAACTACAACATTTAATTATAATAAACTTGCTTTTAATCATGGAAATTAATTGAAAACAAAATGTAAACAAAACTTGTCACTTTGAACATATGACAATAAATGCTGTGAAATTTATACAGCCAAGAAGCATGAATACTTCAGTAATAGCCATAGAGAGTACTTGTGCATACCGCAGGCTTGGTAGGAGAGGGACTATACTAGACTTCCTCTTTCATCACCTCATAACAGTTATATTTGAAATAACCAATACTTCCTTGCAACTGTTTCCTGATAACCGTTACTTTTTTGCTAAAGTTACCTACCAACCACTACTTTTTGTAACTGTCACTTCACGATTGTTACTGGAAATAGTTACATGTAAAAACCTTCTTAAAACCCTTGATCTAAAGTAAAAGTTTTCATGCAAATGTTCAAACCCAAGCTGTCCTGAGTAAGCTACTGGCCTGTGTATCATGGCGGTGGTGAAACGGTGTTGCCAGAAACTGTCTATGTCTATACGCAGTATCCAGTAAGTAGCAGTCTCGGAGTCTCCTCAGTCTACATTAACTATTTACTGTATTTGAGTAAGATTCCTGCATACTGGCATGGTGAGAGAAGAACTGTGCTGTCTCTTATATTGACTCATAAAAGTTTGTTTTTTGCAACTGTTTCCTGGTAACTGTCAATTTTTGAAACTGATACCTAGTAATAGTTATTTTTTGCAAACTTTTATGAGGTAACAGTTTCTTTTTTTTACTGGCAAGAAGTCCAAACCCATATTTACCTGAGTCAGCTACCAGTTTGTGATCTATACATTGGCGGCTGTGGCAGCATTAAGGCGTGTATTGCCAGTGTGTGTCCAGTTTCAATAACCTATTACCTAATACCTATTACCCTCTTTGCAACTGTTTCCTGACATATATCACTTTTTTTAACTACTACCTCACAACTGTTACTGGACAGTCACTGAAATTAATATTTTTTTAATGTCTTTATAAAGTAATATCTACTTTTTTACTGTAAAACAGTTACTCAGTCTATAATCCTGCATAATGGCTTGGTAGGAGAGGCACTGTGTTGTGTCTTATACTGTCGTACAACATTTACTTTTTGCAACTAATTCTTAGTAATTGTTACATTTTTGAAACTATTTTTGGGGAACCGTTATTTTTTGCAACTGTTTCCTGATAACCTTTGCTTCTTGCAACTGTTTCCTGATAACTATTACTATTTTGTAACTACAATCCCAAAACTGTTACTACACAGTCAATGGAAATAATAGTTTTTTACTGTTTTTATAAAGTAACAGCTACTTTTTTACTAAAAAACTGACCTGAGTAAGCTACCGGCCTGTGACCTGTACGTCGGCGGTGGTGACACAGTGTTGCCAGGCACTGTGCCAGAATGCCTATCCAGCAGCAGTAGCCTCAGTCTGTACTCCTGCATACTGGCTTGGTAGGAAGGCGGCGGCGCTCTGTACTGGAACTCTGGATACATCATGGCTGAAAAGGGAATTCAGATTAGAATTATCTTTATGTGTCGTAAATATTACAATTAGTGATCTTCCAAGGAAGATGGATTTAAAAGAAATTAGTTTTTATAGCCCTTTGGTAGATTAGAGATTAGTGTGTAAGAAATCTGCATAGCATTTTTGGTCTACATGGTAGGAGGCACTGTGCTCTCTCTTATATTGACTAATAAAAGTTACTTTTTAGTAACCGTTACGTAATTGTTACTTTTTTAAACTGTTAAATGATACTTTTTTGCAACTGTAATATGGGATGGGTACAGGGACAGGTAAGAGAACAGCATCAGCATACTTATTCTTCACAATTAATTCACAAAATCCAATCTTGTAGTTTTCCAAGAGTTTAAAATGTCCCTCTTTATGAAATCTCTTCTTGTTTATAAGAAAGTGTAATAAAGCTAACCACCACCTTCTTAAAATTAATTTTGAACTTGAGGTTATAAGTGGTACTGTTACTGTTTCTTTACAGCTTTAATATATGACCTTTGGTTACATCTGATAACTTACAAAAGAAGGATTTACCTTTGAACGGCTACTTTTAAACTGTTACCTTACCTACAACTGTTTCTTATAGCTTAAACTTTGAAACTAGCACTCATAAAATGTTAAGTTAAAATTGTCACCTGACAACTACTACTATTTTGAAGTCACGTTCGGTTAAAAACTGTTACTCTTAGGTCACAATGTTGTATCTGTTAATCCTGCGTAACCGTTACATGCGAAGCCGTTACTCCAGCGTAACCGTTACATCCGTAACAATTACTCATACGTAACCTTTACATTCGTAACTGTTACTCCTGCGTAACCATTACATTCGTGACTGTTACTTCTGCGTAGCCGTTACATGCAAAACTGTTACTCTTGCGTAACCGTTACCTGCGTAGGGATGGTGCGGTCGGCCGTATGAAGGAGGCAGCCTAGGGACGAAGCGTCTGTTGGGCTCCCCACCAGCGTCGTCCCCTCCCAGTCCCAACATGGCTCGACAGCTTGGAGCTTGTTGTGATGTGAGCCTCCACGCCACTCCGGATACTGCCACCAGCACGATGCCAACGCCTGGAACAACCGATACTTCTAGATAACGGTTACATCGTCAACGGTTCCTCCAGAGTATCTGTTACTTTAATTTCTAGCTTTTTTGGTTTAAATAAATTAAAAAAGCCAGAAATTAAACAATACCTCACCAAAAATACAATGCAATTTAGAAATAGTATATGTTACTTTCAAAACCTTTGACTTATAAATAGGAATCAAAGCTTGTTGTGATGTGAGCTTCCATGCCACACCGGATACTGCCACCAGCACGATGCCCACGCCTGGAACAACCGATACTTTTGGGTAGCGGTTACATCGTTAACGGTTCCTCCAGAGTATCTGTGACTTTAAAATACTTTTACATTATTAAAATATAAAATCAAAGCTTGTATTGATGTGAGCCTCCACGCCACTCCGTATACTGCCACCAGCGCGATACCCCCCCTGGAACAACCAATACTTTTAAGTAACGGTTACATCTTAAACTGTTCCTTCAGAGTATCTGTTACTTTCGAATGTGTGCTCAAAAGTACATATTGAAATTGCAAATAAATAGAACGAAATTATATTTAGTTGAAATTACATCAGTAGTTTCAGACCAAATAAAGTTAACAAGTCGACATACGTTTCGTGTAGGCCTAACCCTTATCAGGCCATATTTCGTCATGTTAACTTAAATTAAAATACTTTACTCCCATATTAACTAATTGACTATTATTTCAGAAACGTTACTTCGTCAAGAGCTAACCTATCATCAACTGACTATATTTAATGTTTTTTTATGAATATGTATTTCATGGAAATAAAGAAATATAAAAAACTGATAATTTTTAAGTATTACTGATACTTTTAAGAATGTCAGAGCAATGCTATTCGGAGTTATGACTTTCGGAGCAATGCCGGCGCCCGAGTAATTACAGCACTTCTTTGTTTGAAGTTCATTCTTGGTGATGGTGAGTTTATATTTTGATTTTGATTTTTTTCTAACATTTGCCATCAGTGATTAGTAAAAAAACAATTTGTTTTACTAGTCAGTGATGATAAATGTCCGCAAAAAATTCAAAATCAAAATATAATTAATAATGACAGTTATTACAACTAATACTTTGAAAATTATAATTTTGTAACTGTTAATTTTTAAACCGTTATTTCACCATCAGCTCACCTATCATCAGCAGACTGACGGTCAGGTGTTCTCTCCCCGTCGCTTTCATGGCCCCCAGTACCGTCCCGACCACGGCGCAGCACAGGCCAACCAGGAAGATCAGGATTATGAACCATCTGACTGTCAGCGTCTGGGAGACCGCAACCCCGCAACACGACTTGGGCTGGTCCTCCGAAGCGAAGTGCGGCGACCTGCGGGAACAGATGCAAAGTTGTAACTGTTTTCTTTGTAACCGTTACTTATTTGTACCTAGTACTTGATTTTTGTACCTGTTACTTTGAAACTGTTATTTTTATATAAAATGTTACTTATTTATACCTGATACTTAATAGAGTGTTACATATAAACAGTAGTATAACTTATTATATTTTACAGTGGTTACCTAAACACTTCCTAAAAATAAGTTGTTACGGCAAATGTTACAGCTAATACTATATAATATTTCATCTGTAACTTTTCTTTTACTACTAATACCAATCAACTACTGCTTTACAGTAATTACTTCGTCATATTATTCTAAAATAAAGTCGACAACGGAGGCGAAGTGTGACGATCCGCGGGAACACATGCAGAGTTGTCACTGTTGTTTTTGTAACCGTTACTTATTTACAACAGTTACTTTGAAATCGTTATTGATTTCTATCTTTTAATTTGCAACTGTTACTTATTTGTTTTTGTTAATTTGTACCTGTTAATTATTTGTACTTGTTATGTAAGTGTTTCTTATTTCTACCAGTTACTAACTTCTATTTGTTACTTGTTAACAACAGTATAACTGTTATTTTACAGCGGTTACCGTAACATACACCTAATAAAAAGCTATTATGGTAGTTATTACAACTATATTACTTTGTAATTTTCCATTTGTAACCGTTACTTGACAATCGTCGTGTCACGTTATTCTTAAGTAACACTTTGCTTGGAACTGGTTACTCATGAGTATTTTTTTAACAACGTTAAAAGGTGCGATTAACGTGTTAGACTTGACGCCAAGCTAACTTATTTTGGGAACATCACTTTCGGTTTTCAAAATTTACCCAACCGATTACAGGGATGATAAAAAGTTATAACAATCCAAGAAAGAATACAGATTTATTCCAGCCAAACTCGGTCCGATGTATAGGCTACTTGAATAATATTTAATGTATATTAGTTGGTGTTGCTACTGCATAACATCGACATAGCTGAGTCTGATGCAATTCTGGGTCCATTGTACTGCTAAATGCCTTCCTATTCATTATATCCCATTGTCTTGACACTCCTAGCAGTCCTAGCGCTGTCTCAATTTACGAACTTATACATGCGTGCTAGCATATTTTAACTTTTTTTTAGAAAACAAGTTCTTTAACATATTTTAAATAATGAGGGATGTTGTAGTTGGGTGCAGTGAGGATGATAAGTTACAAATAATTAGTGGAAGCTGGGGTATTGAAATCATTAAAGAGATAAGGTAATTTTTCAATATTGAGCAGTTAGCAGGGGTGAACATGTAAATTTAAATTTCTATACATTATTTCTATTTCTATACTATTATAAAGAAGAGGTGGTTTCTGTATGTGACTGTGTATATGTATGTATGGGACAAGTGAGCACGAAAAATACTGAACCGACTGGGTTGAAATTTCACACAGAGGTAGATCTTGAACCTGGGAAACATATAGGCCTATTCACTTCCTTAAAATCCCCTCGGGCTATGCCCTGTGAACGTCCTCAGTTCCAATGTTTACAGTTTAAAGGAATGTAAACATTCAAATTCTGAAATGTAAACAGCTGTGGATACTAAAATTTGACAGTTCAAAGAGCAGAGGTAAGATCAGCTGTAATTTTGTATCGTGAGCGAAGCCACGGGCAACTGCTAGTATATTATAAAAAAGAGGTGGTGTCTGTGTGTTTCTCTGTTTATCTGTTGTCCCAAGTAATCGCAAAACTTACTGAAGTATATAATATTTATTTATTCATTTATAAATGTATTTATCAATATAAGAGTTGTGTGTTGGTAGATACTTGATCTTGGTGTCAAATTAAAGCTTGGAATATCATGATGTGCACTATGGTGGTTTGGTTTTGATATCTTTAATGTTTAGGTCCAGGATTGTCCTAAAGGGACCTATGTCAGGGATTTTGGGAGTGCTTTGAATAGTTGCTATGGTTTACCATTAGATATACCTACTAACAGAATGCAGCTCTAAGAAAAAACAAGAATACGAGAAGAAAAAATAATTTCTGGGCAAAGCCGGGGTTATCAGCTAGTTTATTATAGATTTATTAGTAAACGAATTAATAAATAAATAAATTACCGACTGAAATTTCACACAAAGGAAGGTCATGTATCTGCCCAACACCAACAAAGAGGCCTTTTTACGTACTTAAATTTCCCTCACGCTTCGTAACGTACAGGCTATACTTATGCACATTTTTATTCTAAAATACACATGTTTGTATTTTTCATTGCATTCCTAGAGAAACTATTGTTTGTTAATTTTCATGTTTGACAGTGCGAAGAACATGCAAAGTAATGCAACTGTCTCTCATGCCTCTCCAGTCTTTCGATTAATTTGTTATGCAAGATAAAATTTAATTTTTAAATTAAAAGATCTTTAGACATACTTTTTATGAGACTTCAATATAAGTTTAGTATCGTTATTGATATGTTTTAATAATTTTTAAACCTATTTAAACTATTTATATTTCCAAAATCCTTTTAAAAGGTCTAGTTAGAATGATGTAGCACAAAAGCTATTACAGCATAACATCCCGAGCAGATTCAAAGCCGTGCTGTACGTGACGTGTTATCCATAACACAACCCTCGTGTATTTTACCGGCTGAAGCGCGACATGCCACTGGGATAAATGACTTTTGGTTTCGCGTTGCAACAAAAACAACCGTTATCAATATGATCTGTCAAAAGGCGCTTGCCTGTGAGAGTTCGCATTAATCATAAATGGCAAATGGATCTTTCTGTTGCGTTATTTTTCATTATTTGAAAAGGTTTATATTTTTATTTGTTAAGACATCCTAGTAATATTATAAGTGTGAAAATGTTTGTGAGTTTGTTTGTTTGATATAATTTGTAAGTCAGCTGTAACAACGTGTCAATTTGTTAAGCTACCTGATTGATTTTAACAATCCAAATTATTTATTTATTCAAAATGATAAGAATATTTACATTTAAATATAATCAATAAATAGAATCTTATCACCAAAAAATCTCAGTATTATTTGGAACGTGGGCGAAGCCACGGGTGATATCTAATATCCATAATACAGCGAGGGTACCAAATAAGGTTGGTGAGTGAGTGCGCTGTTAGCGAAATTAGCGTTTATTAACTGTTCGAATAATCAACTACATGCATTTGTGTTAAAGTAAACTCTAATTTACAAGTAAAAATCCCTAAAAAAAGGTTTCAACAAAAAATACTCTATTTAGTAATTTTAAATATCATACATCCCTTGCGTTCAGTCAAATATTTTACTAATATAAATAAAAATGTATTTCTTGAAATAAAATATTTTTCACAAATCACCTTCTTCAAAGACATTTTTTTCAGCTAACAAAACAGATTAAGTATTGCTTAGAAGTACTGAAGATTAAAAATGAACACAACTGGATATCTTTCTGTTGGTGGATTTTGGATTGTAAAGAAATACCGAAGGATCCAACGACGCAATAAATACGGGCGATGCAACGAACAATAGCCACAGCCTCAGAGACGCTGTGAGACCATTGCACGTTCTCAGTCACTGAAACCGATTCTTTTCATTCTTCCTTTGATATATACCAAGTTCATTTCATTTCATATTTTTAAGTTTTTGGAATTGAAAATTTTTTATTTTTTAATTTTGAAATTACATTCAATCCGAATGACTTTTTATGTTTTGCGCTATTTTTTAGGGATAAAGGGTGTGATTTAGTTTATTGTAAGGATCGATGAACGTTTTAGTTTATTTAAATAAATACACTAAAACTTGATCTATACAGCCATTGCCATCCTACTTGCATTATGGTTAAATAAAATTAAATTAATGCTTTGCTTAAATCTACTTGTTCAGAAATATTATATCAGCATCATTTTAATGAAACTACAATGTTGGAGCATTCTAAAACAGACACTTGTTTTCAATTGGAAGTATATTATGAAATATGAATATACGCATTTGGTACACAACTTTTGACTCAGGGATGTATGTATTTTCATCGAGAAGGATTGTTGCAAATATTAATTTCACAACGACCTTTATACCAAAATTACAGCAATGAAATGAAATCATTATTTTATTTGTAAAACAAAGTGCCAATGTTGCGGGGCTACTTAAAAGTAATTAAAATGAATAGTGAATCTTACATAGAAGGTAGATGTATTATATAGAAGATAGAACAATATAGATACATAAAATGGATAGAGAAATCTGGAGGCAGTGTGGCAGTGTATTGGCAAGGCAAAGTACCACCTTGGGTACCAAGAGCCAAGGCAGTAAGTAAGTAAGTGAATCTTACAATACTAATAAAGTTCTTCAATGACAACCAAAGAAAGCTGGAATAGAAAGTTATGTATTCACTGGAAAAATAAAACCAATCATTGATCCAAAATATATTGAGGGGAAAACTCTTTTGTTTTTACCAACAATGAAAACCTACTTCTCAAAGGAATATCTCAAAACAAACATTTATAAAATGTCTCTCCATTTATAGTCCTATGACATCAAACTTACTTAGATAAATTAACAATATTTTTATGAAAAACTTTTTTTGTGAATTTGTCATTTTTGAATTAGTTCTTACAGTTTGTTCATACAATTTTTGACTGCGTAATACAATTGATAAGTTAGGGTGGTGTATAATTTTGTGAATACTGTATGCAAATGCCAATTTGTCGTGTCTTAATTAATTATATCAGTTATGTGGAGTCTCAGTATTCATTTAGTGATGAGGAGAAAACATAATTTAAATTTCAATTGTTTATAAGTAGACTGAGCACTATACAACTATTTAATTTAGTGAACATGATACACGTACACTTAGCCCAAACATAGAAAAAATGGTAAATATACAGGAGCTGTGCATGGGTATTCAAAATCGTTTTATAAATTTCAAAATCACATTGCTTGGTAATAAAGGTTGTTAAATAGTATAGAGAATAAATAAGTTGGTAGCTGTGGTATTTAAACATTTTTACAAATTACAAAGCCACTATGCTATGTAATAAAGACTTATCTGCATTGTAAAGTTCAGGAAGGAAGACATATAAATGTAGAGGGGTGCGCTGTGTGCAGGGCTAATACATATGCATGATGGACAATTAAACAATACATAACAACAATACAATTAAACAATGGGTTCCAACAATGCAATACTACAATAGCGGCGACAACTGGGGCGCTTTATTGTCATTTCGGTTTCATTGTGGTTTTTTGTAGGGACACTTAAATGGTAAACACACACTTAAATTATAGATTTGGATCACAATAATTGAATCTATTTGTATATATTGAGAGAGTGTTATAAATTGTTTCGTCAAGCTGTTTTTCAGTCTCCATAACCTTCGCCCTCTTTTTTCCCCTCGCTTGAAAATCAATCTCGAATTCATTATTGGAAAATAACATTATCAGAAAAATATGAGTGACGCGTCAAGTTGATTTGCGACAAGTTGATTTATGTCAAATTGATTTATGTCCAGTTGACCAGCTGATGTTGAGTTGTAAAGTTGTTGAGTGGTCCAAATGATATGTGAAATCTATGAACAAACAAAATCTCTAACGCCTTAATATATATAAAATAGTTGTGAATGTACATCTTTAATTGTAGGCCTATACGTATAAAGTCACAGCATTTTTAAATATACGAGGATCTAGAAATGCAAAATACAAATGTATTTACGGACGAATTTTCATAGAAGAAAGAAGCTCTTCAATTAGTGGATACATATTTTTTTACATGCATCAATTTTCAATACGAATGGTAACTTTGTCAGACGTTTATAGGTGGATCTTGAGGTTTTTGATTGACAAAAAAAATTTGCTTTGTTTAGTGAATATTGTATTGGAAGCGTTGTGAAATAACCACCGACATTACTCCAAAGGAAGACTTATCCACCGGCTACGATGGGGCCTCTTAAGATTTTCAAAATTTTTTAAACTCATGATAGCGAAGGATTTGTATTAATATTTAATTTTTTGGACTTTTTGCCTTTCGCTTCTAGTGCTTAAACTACACTACGTTTCGAGAGGTATTGAAACTCATAACTTTTTCAAGTGACCGTACTTAAAGTTGCAATATCTGGGGGGAATAATATGCTCGGGGGAAAAATAACATTTTCAGACATACACGTTAATATTGCTCCCCATAAAGACAATTAAATTTGCGTTTCAGTTTACTGAGTTTTCCATTTTGTTCAATTATCCAATTTATTCGGTCTTTGTTCTAATCGATGCTCTCATTGGACGTTTCAGTGGCTGAGCGCAGGGGCTTACCCAGGGGGGGATATCGGGACATATCCCCCCCGAAATTTTTGGGGATTTTGGGAAATTTTTGGGAAAATTAATATCTTGTTCATAATGAAGGTGGTGGTATCACTAAACTTGCCGTACAAAGAGTACACTACACATTAATTGCTCACTAAACTTTTATAATGGTTTTAAATAGTTAAATTCTATTATTTTAAAGATAATTGATTTGGGGAGTATATATATTGGATTAAGGTATTTTTACCTATTGCGGTTATCGTGAGTAATTGGCGGGAGTAGGCCTATAAGAATATAAGGCAAGCAAACACGCCTGATGACAACAGTGTCCATTAATGGTGTCCACGATATTGCTGCCATATCGCAATCGTCGTCAAGTGTGGCAAAAGACTCATCATATTACGAGACATATTCATGGTAAAAAAATCACGATGTTAAAATACAGCATACTAATATTATCGTATTCTCACGATTGTGTACTTCACACAATTCGTCTGTAGGACGATCTCGTAGCAGCATCGTAGCAGACGAAAATCGTCTGCCTATGTTGCGTGAAGACCAAGTCACGCCGTCAAATCTAGGCATATTTGCGATAAGTCTATCAAATTTCGGAGATCAAAATTTTTCCGGTGGTCTCCACTATTCGACTTATCACTATTATGTGATTATTATTAGCCTTCGGCCTTCGATGCTTGCGTGTACGCCGTAGCTTTGTGGTTGCGTTCTGGGACTTGAGAAACACTACAGAAGTGAGACAAGTTTTTTTTCTAATTCTATTCATCAACCTCGCTCGGATAATCTAGGATCCGAATACTTCAGGTCCGAGGCGTGCAATAAATGAGATATAGTTTTTACTTTGAATAATATAATAATAATAATAATAGTAATATAATATAATATAATAATTTGCTTGAATAAAATGATTTTGACTGACTTTGACTTTGAAATTAAATATAAACAATTTTTTCCAAGGGAAGAACGTTTAATTCTTGAATTACTTTCTCATCTGTCTTTTAATGTTAGGTCTATTATATGAATATGCTATTTCATTGATTGTGTAAGAAACATCTTGTTAACATTCCAATGTGATTTAAAATTTTCAGAATTTAATCTCTGAACAGCCTCAAATTAGTTCAAGTTCCGGGATTTATTCTGATTGTTGTTACTCCTCTAGATTGCCTAAAATTGCGAATATACTGTTGTAATTTATGAAAATTTCCCGGGGGGGCCCCCGGACCCCCCCAGAGGGTTACCCCCCGGCGTATCCCCCCCCGAAAATAAATCTTGCGTACGCCACTGACCGAGCGCTGTGACGGATGTTTTTTTATCTCAAGGTGTGTTTATATTGCTCGACACTGCCATTCGTTAATTAATTACAATATCATGGAAAATACAAATTATAAGGTCTTACCTCAAAAATAAAAGGAAATAAAATTTATCTTAATTTATTTTTAGTTTGTTTGTAAATGTTACTTTTGCTCCAAGCCAAGCCCGGTCCCCAATTATTGTAACTTTAAGTAGGGTCATTTGAAAACGAGAGGAGTTTAAATACCCTCAAAAAGTAGTGTATTTTAAACACTAGAAGCGAAAGGAAAAGACCGAAAAATTAAATAATAATTTTCAAACTTACATCCCCTTCCACCCATTTCCTCACTGATACATGAACTTGCAATTCACGTACAATTCTTGAAGGAAAAGAGTAATGTCGATGCCTATACAATACAAAACAATTTCATATAATGTACACAATTTATCGTTACCCTGGAACATTTAAACCACTCATTAAAACCTGGGAAATTTCAATGTGTATTATAGTATATTGCACTACTAGTCTCGAAAGTAGCCTTAGTGACGAGCTGTGAACAATACTTTTCATCACGATGCAAATAAAAAACCAAACTTACAAAAAAATCAACCGAAATTTCATAATTTAGTTATATAGTTTGTTCAGTGAGTGTGTAAAGTAAAGTCCCTACCCTGAAATAATAATTGTATAGAAAAGAACCAATCAGGAAAGAGGCAGTCCATATGTTCCAAGGGATGGTTCACAGCCATTCCACTTAGTGATTTGAAATGAAAACTATAAACCATATGATATGAACAATAAACAAGATTGATTAATACATTTATTTGTCTTATGAGCTATTTTTGATTTTTTTTTAAGCTCACATGGATTTTAAGTTCGCTGCAAACTGCAAACAAAGATAACCATAATTGGCTTTGTTAACGGACATCCAGTTCCAGCTCCAGTTTATACTTAAGCTCTTTGGAGTTGTGTAGCAATGACAACAGGTACTCATGTGACACTGCCTACCTACATTACAGCTGGTGCAAGAGGCTGGGCTTTACTTTACACACTCAATGGGCGCGTTCAGCCGCATTCCACCGGTGAGTAATATACTAACCTATAATAAGTGAACGGTAGCGGTGGACGTACCATCTACCGATCATTGTTGTGCATCCACCGATGTTGTGTTTACGGTGGATTCGGTAAGTAACCGGACATTGTTGATTGTCAAGATGCGGTGGATTTGCCTATAAGTGACTATGGTAATCGGTTACCCACCGGTGACTGCGGCTGAACGCGCCCATTGAATGAAGTATAGTTCTGTAAGTAAACAAATTATGGCTGTACAGTCTATTTTTAAAGTCAGCAAAGTCAGCTAGTTGAGCTGTCAAAATAGGAACTTCGTTTGTTTGGGTACGGCATAACATTGTTTGTGTACGGAAAAACAATGTTTGGGTACGGTAAAGTAAGGTTTATATTCGGAAAAGGCAGCTGATCATGATTTGTTTTGTTGAAAGGAGTTTTATGTAATCGAGGATTTTCGTAGATCTCAGCTGTACCATAACGGGCTATTTTCGTAGAAAGAGTGATGAAAATATTTAAAATAAATACAAAATAAAGAAAAATAATTAATGACGTTTTATGAGAATGAAAATAAATTACGCAAAACATTCATGCCCTCAGTACGATAAAAGAGCAATTAAATCCGATGATTTCTAAAACAATCAGTAGCGTTTAATGATGATAAAGGGAAAATGAGGGAATGACATTTGATTGCTCTTAACTCATAATTTCCGGGCCGTTTGGTTTGATTGATAATTGCAAATAATTATTTGCAATTATCAACAATTGTGCAATCAGCCAGTCTGCACTGAGCGGTATATAATTTTACGAATATTTGTGGTTGAAAAATCACTAAAGTTAAGTAAAGATATCCATTACATTATTTTACAATTTTGTTCGTAAAATGTTTGCACCACATTTATACAAACCTTAATTTTGTTGAAAATATCACTGATATTAAGTAAGGATTTCCATATCAGTAATGGAAACTTTTGTTCAAAAAGTTTATTCACCACAATTTTTGACGTAAATTGGTAACAAAAATTGTAATCAAGTGTTAAAAAGTTAAATGTAACTTTCAATTGCGCCAGAAGTTTATATTTGCAAAACCGTAGCTAGTAAAGTTCAACGCCGTTTATCTTACAGAGAAAAAGATAGAAGCTAACAACGAATTTTTAAAGTCTGGAGTTAATAAGCGCTTCAGAATCGGGAGAAACGGTAACAGGAAAGCAGTCTATTACAAGAATCAACTCTCGAAGAAAAGAATCAATCGATTCCTAGCACAAGAATCGAATGATCGATACTTTAGCACAAGAATCGAATTTTTAAATCGACTATCTCGTCGCAACGCCCAGGCATATTTCACGACTGTAAACAACACTTCTGGTGTCTTATCGTCCCGACCGTTTAATTAAAAGACGCAATAAATCTGTCACCGACCGGGAACAGAACCCGCCAACCCTTGACAACCTCGAGTGCCGGGGATTTATGGAAGGATTTCACTTTCAGTGCCTTGCAGATTTTTAAAGGAGGAGAGACTGCGAAGTGTATCTTGTGATAGGGTTGTAAATACTTAGCGCTTTTCATTTGTGGGTCCCGCTCGAATATATTGGGTTGAAACAATTCATATATTGATTACGTCCTCCGAATTAAAGATCTGTATAACTTTTCTTTCTAGTGCGATGGAAATAGTTTATGTGAAAGATCGAATACGTCAGTCAAGATGTTACAGTAATATAGTAATTTGTACAGCCTAACATTCTTATTAAAACAAATCCAATTGATTTTTAGGTGACATTGAACTGTTTACCACAGTACCATATTATACTGCCATATTACCATATTATATTTGCCTAAGAAGTGTTTCGCTTGTGGAATGTATCGAAACGTGTCTTTAACATGTCTGTACATTTTATTAAGTGAAAGAAACAATATAAGAGACATGATTTTTTGGTAGTAGAGGGTATACAAGAAAGGATTGGAGGCAATTAAGTGCTAGATATTCCGACGGCCAACATTAAAGTCACTTAAATGTTAAATAGCTTCTGAATAAACGTGTATTAAATACAAAAAAATTGGAAAAAAGAAATATTTCAGTTATTCTGTCACAGTACTAATGTAATCAAAGACAGTTAAAAATAAATTAAACTATTCATTTTAAAGCTTCACCCGAAAAAAAACACTAACAAGCGTTCTACAAACGTCTTTACAGCACCACACTATCACTTAAAAAGTTGTAAAAGGAGTATTTAAAATTTAAATTACCTACGCTAAAATTTAAATACCAAACCACCTGCTGTCCTACCAGGCGGAACGCCGAAAGGAAGCGCAATGTTTCATTCGCATGCGCAGTGTACTGCTGTCACGCCGTGCGCAGACTATTGTACGCATGCGCGGAACATTGAACGCCTTGTAAACAGCTGATTCACAAGACAGCTGACCGGTTTGCCCGCGCCCACTTCCGCTGACACCCCCCCCCTGCTTCCGGTCCGTGCGGGCGTAAAGGAGGGCATAAAGCACCGGTCAAGGAATAGCGAGACTATAATATCGCGATAAATGGTTTTTATGATGTTTTAGAACCCGAAAAATGCATACGACGTAGAGGAACATAAATGAAATATCGAATAGATTTTTGCGATAAATCAGATCTAAAATATCGTTACTATACTTGCGATGTACCGATAACATTATGCTCCTCAGGGATGGTTGGTATTTTTTAAATATCTTTGCAATGTGTCGGGTCCAAAATATCGATGTTTCTTACATATCGATATTGTTTCGCAATCGAAGGACTTTAGTTGGATGTCGTTGTAAAAACATGGTTTTCTTCTTCTTCACTGTATCAGCCAATCAAAAACACGATAACGATCTGCTAACTTCCTATTCCGTTTTCCCTGATTTTCTGTCACGACGTCTACACAACCAAAACGAGTTGGAATTAATTTGAGTGTAGGAAAAAACCTAAAGTACTTTTGCCTCTTGTGCAAGTTGTTTCGTGAAATGCTGTACTGCGTGATTCATATTGTGCTTAAAGCGATTGATAGAAAATAAATAGTAATGTTTACATAAAAGCACTTAATAAAAATTAACTAAATTAATTTTTATTAAGTGCTTTTATGTAAACATCTACGTATTTATTTTCTATCAATCGCTTTAAGCATAATATGAATAACTCATTACAGTATTTCACGAAACAACTGACATCTTGCACTAGTGACAAACGTACTTAATCAATTTAATCTAAACAAATCATGAAAGCCATTAAAAATTGAAAGTCTAGCAAACAAAACAAGAAAACGAAAATACAAACAAAAGTAGACGACGACGACGATCGATATATCGCATCGACGACAATTGATATATCGCATCGACGACTATCGATATATCGCATCGAAGACGATCGATATATCGCATCGATCTTTTTAGTTCGTAGCACTTCTATCAGACAGCGCTACTGTTCCCTTACCACCGAGTTAACATGGAAGTGACAACTCTTTACGAAGTTCATTATTACTATATGCCTATACCACCGGGTGCCAATAATTAATTTAATAAAAGAAAGTAAGAAGACATTTTTGCAACTTTTAATGCTAATTAAAGGTAGAACGGCCAACAATTTAAGCGTTTGCTTAAAATGTTTAAATACCTATTACCTACTACTTACCACACTTACTGCATTTGCCAGGAAGTAACCACGTAATTTTGTATAAAAGGTTAAAAGGTCATCATCCTTGTAGGGCACATTATTTAGCCCACAAAGAAAAGAAAAAATGTTATCCTTAAGAGGGTTCCCTACCTCCCCAAAATATGCCTTAAACACGATCCGCGCGGTGTCATTTAGCGCCTACAGTTTTCAAAATAAAATTTTATTTAACATAGCATTTCAAAGGCAAAGAGTTGTAGAATGTTAATTGCCAATCCAAAATCGTTCATATTAACGTATTCTGAAGATACATTCAGTTGAAGTTGGTCAACTTAAACGCCATGTATTTTTTTAATGAGTGAGCATAAACGATTTTGGAGAAGCAATAAACACTCTGCAACTCGTTATCTTTATAATGCTATTTCCTAATAACTTTTATTTCAAGAATTTGAGACGCTAAATGACACCGCGTTTACCCCTGCACCGGCTTGCGCGGCGAAAAGTGCACAAATTTAACATGGGCTCTTATGGAGCCGTAGTTCCAAACGTCGCCGCTAGTGTCGCAGAAAAACGAAAACTGCCGTAGGTAGGGAACCCTCTTAAGAAGTAACAAGGCTACAAGATCGCACCACTATCATCACGATCATCACACTCATCCTTCACTCATATTCTGGGTAACGTCCTCCATGAGGTACCTGTCTTATTAAGAATGAAATGAAAAAATGATGTAGGTGAAAGTAAAAAGATACATGTTACGTTATTTTACTGACTAATGTTTGACAACTCGAATTTGATACAGAATCAACAAAACAGCAACACAAATATACTCGCCAGTACACTGTGTTTTTTTTTGTTTCGATCGCAAGTGATTGTTTACTCAAATAAGCAAGGGTTTCCAAACAATAATTTTTATTTATTTGTGAAGTAGCCTATACAAGCGTTACTACCTACTTACTGCGTTCACTACTTACTGTATTTGCCAAAAACCACCAATTAGTTTACTGTTACTTTTCAATTTGTTTTTTATCTGTCCTTTTACAGCCCCAACTGTCCAGACAGTTCTCGGCCGAACAATAGGCGAGAGTTGAGAGTTTTCAAACGATTACAACACGTCGAACACGTCGTAGCGTCGTAGCACACGTTTATCTACATCTCTGCCTCTCTCTGTCTGAAGGTTAATGAGACATTGTTTGTGCTGGTGTCATTACAGCGGCGGTTAATTTCCTGTATAGTCCGAGCGAAATAACTCGGCCCAGTCGCAAACGGTTTAGGGATGGCAAAAGAATATCGATGTGAGGTATCGACATTCTAGTTCCGATATATCGAAAAAATCGTGACGATATTTTTGTTTCGATATTTCTCTTCCGATACATATCGAACCAAGAAAACCAGGATTTTGATGACAAATTTGAAAGAGGTTAGTATTTATTGAGGCTGTTTCCATCAGGGTCTTATTTCAAAACGATATTCATAAATTTATTTGTATTAATCGGTAAACAGGCAATCACTCATATTTTCCATAGTGTTTGTGCTTATGCAATAAAATGTGTTAGTGTCTTGTTAATAGTAATTTGTAACTAGTACTTGTAAAACCAGTTTTGTATTTTGTGTTTTTGCCAGTTTTGTGTTTTGTGCATACTATAAAAATGTAAACAGCATAACATTTTCCGGTTTAAAATCTCTCCTGGATTTAAAAAATCTTGAGTTTCGTGGTGGCAAACCCTGTTTCTGAAAATAGTTCAATCCCTCTTTAAATTTTCAAGATTATGATAATTTCCTCCAGAAATATAGTTTTTTCGATATATAGGAAATATTTATATCCCCCCCCGATATATCGAATATCGATATTTGGTATCGATACATGAAAAAGTGACATATCGACATTTTTTAAATAATCGCTATCACTACCCAGGTCACAATTTGTTACGATAGTCGGTCCTATCGCAATGATTACCTTTTGTCATGGGCTGAGAAGTCTTAAAATTATAAGCTACTCACAAAACCTTATGGATACCACGTTGGACACAGCATCGCCATTTACTGTAGTTACCTGCAAAGAAAGAAAACATAAATAATTTAAAAAATCAAAATTGTAGACAAATATTTCTTCTAGGTTGAATCGGAATAATGTTAAAAAGTTATATATTAAAATGGTATTAATTCACTGGTAGGATGTTAAGACTATGAAGTATAATCTTCACTTAAAAGTACAATGTTCATTTTAATCATTCGCTCAAAAATAGTAAATTTGTGTTACAGCTTACAAATATTTACTGAACCATAAAGTTTAAATTATAAATTCAAGAAACGTAATGGGTAGTATACACGCATACATACAGCATACAGCATTAACATATAATTTTTTCGGAAATACTGAGCAATAAGATAAACTTGTTTTAATTCCTAAATATCCTCACATATCACTGTTATAAATTAATATAGACACGTTTAACAATCAAGTTGATGCAATTTAAGGTAAACTAGTATTTTTCTTCTCGAAACCACGCATGTTTTAAGAAAATCAAAATCGTTCTTATGGAACTAAAATCCAAGATGAGAGCAGCACTGTCCACTAGTGTATAGTGTACATGTTTTACTCTTTTACATAATTTATGACTCAAAATGACAGCAGCGATAGGCCTAGCGAGTAAACTAAATTAAATCGGTTAATATGATACTCCATTAAGGTAAAGATTAATAAAAGTTTTTTAACTGTAACTTAAAGGGTTGGAACTGGCTAGAACAACTTTTAAGCTAAAACAAATTTTGTTCTACAATTAGCGGTTTTAGAATTCAAAATTTGTTGTTGCCTTTTAATTAGATTGGGGTATAAGAAACTGATATTTTTAACATTAATTCCACTCCAGAATCTGAGCTATTTTCTTCTTTTGAACAAATACGTTTAGTTCGAAGTTGTATTTACATTGAGCCCGGTTGGGAATCAAACAGTAGTTCATTAAATGCACAACGAAAGCCTCTAAGTGGTAAGTTTAGTGTTTAGTCTCGGTTAGAGATCTGTTTAAAAAAGAACAAGTTCTGTTTCAAAGAGAATAAGTTTTTCAAACAGTTCGATATCTTTCCTGGTTTTTAAGAAGTTATAAAGTGTATAAAAATATTAAATTTACGTATTAAAATATAGTTTACACGTACTTTCAGTCAACAGTTCTATTCATGTAGAATTTCCTACATATGTTTCGAAACCACCGTTTCATCGTCTGGGAATGACCCAAAGATCCTTAAAATTAAATAATGAATAAGTTAAATTTAGGTTTTAATTAAAAAAGTAAATGTACTTTAACTAACCGTGTTTTTTTCAAACTGTAGATTAAATAGATTCTGTATACAGAAGCTAATTACTGTTAAAACAGCTTAGATGCCTAATTATACTGTTTATATAACAGTAAAATTAGAATAGATTTTCGGATCAATTCCACACGATTCCTGGTATTTTTGATACATATTACGTGCCTACACTATAGCCAATTCCACATACACCTTTCGGTATGGAATTTTCATAAGCCACGTGTTTCAAATGACAATTTAGGTTGCATTGCCCATATGATACTTCCGTCAGCTGATGATTTTACTATTACAAAATATGGATTTAGTAAACAAATACAGGCAGCAAATGTAATATAGCTATCTGCTATGAGGCCTGCGCTGAAAGGGGAACTTGGAATTGAGTGTAGAAGTTTGTTTTCAAGCTCTTAATATGGTCGCTGTTGTCTTTTATTTTCACTACCAAACCTTATGTCATCGATATAAAATAATTTTTACTTAAAGATAAGTAGATAATTTGTATTTTCAAAATGTTAAGGAAATTCACGGAGCCGTTTTTGAGATAGTTGAGCAAACCCACAAACAAGCGAGCGAGCAAACATTCGTCACAAGAGTATAGGATTGTTATCTGTGTCGCTAAATACACTAAGAAAAATAAATAACAGTTCTCATAACTGGAAGGAAAGGAACATAAAAATGCAAAGCTGAAGTAATAGAGGAATGGGGACTTTTGAAGATTGATTGCCGGTTTTAGTTTAACATTACGGGATGGACACAAGTATCTGGAGCAACAGCTTGACCCAGACAAAGCCAAAATTAATTACATTGTTTTGTCCCTTGATTCAAATCAGAAACTAAACCTTTGTCTAGCAATCTCATCTCCTAAAGGTCCAGTATTAGTTCCTTTATTTGTGGTAGGTACCCATTAACTCAATACCTGAATCTAATAGTGTATCTATTATTGTTGATTTAATTAAAAATGCCATTTTTTTATTTTCAATGTTGAAGTTTCTTATCAAGAATGTTTTTATTTTGAATTAATGTTAAATGTTGTAAATAATTGTAAATATAATGTATGAGAAGGTCATGCCTTGGCAGATCAATTTTCTTTATTTCCTAAACATATATTATGTAAACCATGTATTTGTAAACATTGGGAAAATAAACGTTTTATTTCTTATAATTACTGAACAATGGTAAAAGATGAAATTGATAGCTGGATAGCCTAGAACGTTTTTAGTTTTTGTATTGTAATGTATGCACTCACACTGACACATTACATAGAGGGCTTCCGAAACTAAAGCTTTTTTTAAAAAATATATAAATAACGAACTGTCTTATTTTTATCGTCCATTTTATTATTATAAAAGTTACCCGATCCCTCCAACGTAAGATTTTAGTGAATGTACCCTATAGGAAAGAAGCTGTTACCGTAGGTCCTAATCTAACCTTTTATAAAGTTCAAAATTATAACGTATAGGGAAACAGATGTTTCTTATTTGTAGTGCAGTATGAAATGTTAAAAATGCTTGACGTTGTTTTGTTACATTAGTCTCATTTATACATATACTGGATTGGTTATTTCCACGTGGGTATTTAATTGGTTTGGGGTTCTTTTTCATAACCTAAATATATACAATAAATTTCTTTTAAATTAATTTCGTCCCCTTTTTTTGAATATTGAACAACTTTAACATTGTCCTTCATGCTTTTGTATTCGTGATTGGTTTTTAGCGAATTTTCTGCGAAGTGGTGGTGAATGTTTTTGTAGTGGTGCTATCATTACTTTTGAGCGCTTGGATGTGTTCTGTAAAGCGTGAACAGAAACACCTTCCGGTTTGTCCTGTAAAATTAATCACAGATAGAACAATTTACCTGATAAATGCCAGATTGGTTCTAATAATTTTTATCGTTGATGTCGCTTTAATTAGTTTTATCGTTGATTAACTAGAAAAAAATGTTCCTTGTTTTGTAGGTTAAGCAGTATTTCTTCTTAAGGTTTTATTCTTATTAATTATTACAAACCGCAATTCAACTGTGTAAACTAAAATTAGATGTCATTAACTTTTCTATGTACAAAAATTCAAATGTCTTTTGGGCGGCATAAAATAATAACCTTCAATAGATTAGTCACCCTCAATCAGATAAAATAATTACCTAAGAAAGTATTCGACAGTAAATCAATCTCAAGGGTGAGTTTGCTCATCGCAATAATGATTACACCCAAGGTTTAGCAGCAGATATCACGCGCGGGATCTGAGTCTACAGTCGTGAGAACTTTGACCTTGACCTTCTGTTATCAGGTGAAGGAAGAACATATTGATCGTAGGAGGTACTTAGGTTAACCAAGGCTAGCGTAGGAGCAGTATTAACTATGTTTGTTTTTATACTTATGCCGATGCTGACTATCCATTACATGCTAAATAACCTTGACATTATTCGATCCATTTTTTAAAACTGCTTTTATTATTTTAAATCCGGTGATTTAGATTGTTTGTAGGTTAGTTTATGATAGTGGAGTCCAGTGGAAATTCTTCCATCATGGTGGAATCCACCTAGATATGAAGCCTTAACATTAGTTGCTTATGTAATCTTGGTGAAAATTTAAATACATTGTCGTAAAGAAACTGTGGAAGCGAGCACAAATTATAGTATCTTGGATATCTTGACTCTATTAACACATGCAGCGTCGTGGCATCTAAAGGCATAGATTTTTTCGCCAAAAACTTGTTTTATTTCCTAAAAAATTATATCCTCTTTTGTAGGAAAAACATATTCAAATTGATATAGACATTCAGTTTAAATTTTATAAAAATAACTGTCTAATTTATATAGCGAATTCACTTTTTCTACAAAAGCTAAGAATAAAATATAGTAGAATAACAATTGAAAAGTCGATACAAATACAGGATTAACCTAAAGGTACTCTGATCCTTTACGATAGATACGAAGCACCTAAATGTACGGATGGGGTTGCGTAAGTAGCCTACGTAATATTATACTTACAGCAATAATCCTACACTCATCTGCCATTTAAACTTGGCTTAAAATACGTACATGGGTAGGTCGCCAATTCAAATTAAAGTATGAAGTATACTATCACGCTTGGACTGTGAGTCGGAGGTAACGGTCGTGAGAACTTTGACCTTGAACCGCGTGGTTTGACCTTGACCTCTGTGTTATCAAGTGGAGGAAGCGCAGGTCACCCAATAGCTGTAGGTTGAGGATAATGGTTATTGACATGTCAGACCTTGAGCTCTCGAGTTGTCGGTCGATGCGCACGCTACAGGTCTCTAGAAGGTTACGGTGTACAGTAGGTGTAAATTTTTGAGGTAAAATATAACAGTAAATTATTTCGTGTTATACATAGTTATGTTTTTTCTCAGACCAATCTTTTTAAAAGGGATTGAAAATAAACCAAGATATTCAAGATTCCAATCAAGTTGTGGAGGTTCGAGTGAACAAATGACGCCTGCATAAAATTGAAGCCACGTCCGCACATTGCAAATACAGAATTTACGATGAAGAATTTGGCACCCTCAGGGGGTAGTTGACTTCAGCTGCACGGGAGGCCCTTGGGGGCTGACGACCCCATCCAACCCCAGATCCCTTCTCTTCCGCTCTGGGTTCTACGACCAGCACTCTTCTTCCTCTTGCTGGTTATTCTTTTCTCTTCTCTTTCCTATTGAAGAATTCTTCTTCCCTCTTCCTTTCTGTAAGATTCCTCTGTTTAATCCAAACCCTTTGTCTAATCCCGGTTGGTGGCATGCAAGTATGCGACCAGTGCTGAAGGGGTGAAGGATACCGAGCGACCCCTGGAGTATCCTGCGTTGCCCGGACAAGTGATGGACATATATCTTGCACGAGTGGACATCCACTTTTCTAGCTTCTCGTGGGACGTGCAAGGAACGTTTTACACACAACCAATGAGAACCATCATAAGCACTCGAAGCGACTCTTGAGGTTGCTTAGGCAACAAATCTTAGTTAGCCCCTTCACGGATTATGTAAGCTTTCTTCTTGGAAGCTTGAAGATTACAGGAGGTTCTGGAGCATTCCAAGGAGGAGTCCACATACATGAAATTTATAGTATACGATAAATATGTTCGCTGAATTTTTGGTTGTTATTCATCGAATTAGGAAATATCTTTAGCTGTTTTGTTAATCTTGTTTGGCTTGATAGGAAACCCAATGCTAAATAAAATTAACAATAATCTTATGAGCGAACTTGCACATGTTTCACTCGATCACAGGGCTCAAAATCGATGAAAACAACTTTAAAAACCCAAAAATTCATCGGATAACCTTTCTAAAATCAATCATTTATATTATTTGTTTATTTATTTTACTTTTTACGGTTAAAACGAAAGAGAATGGAGACAAATTAAACGTACAATCAATACGAATGAAATCAGTGAAATCCTACAACAAACGCATTAACGTTGTTGTATGTACACCTCTTAAGCGTTCTACTCAACAATTCGGCGAGTAGAAATTTCAATTAAAACTTTGGGCCTCGCGGACTTGTAGGGACAAAACTGTTTAATTAATTCTGGCAGTCGAAAACCAAAGTTGACGATGGGAGTTGTACTGTTGTTGTGAGGGTTGTAGTCCGGATCAAATGTCATGGTCCAGTCCGCCCATTAGACTAATGTTAATTTTAGCATTGCGTATACGGACAGCCTGGACCTCGTTGTTTGATTCGCACTATAGCAGTGTTTCTCAACCGGTGGTACGCGTACCACTGGTGGTACGTGATGGCGTTTCAGGTGGTATGCAAGAGATTGAAGAAGTTGTACAAAATAAAATACTAGGCTTACAAATAAACGCTGTACCGTCGAACAGTAAAGTCGCACTTAATGCCTTAACTTTTTCAGTATTTTTGTTTGCCATAACATGTCAATTTCGTACCATATTTCAGAAAATATTGTTACTCTTTCATTTTTAGAGTAATTCTTTTTACAAAACATTTTGGCATAAAAAATGTTCTTTCCCTAAAAAAAAAACTATCAGTTTTATAATGTTAATTTGATGGTATTACTATGGTTGTTGTACAATTTACTAACCAAACTTTTTTTTTATTTTGAATGCACAGTTTAGTTATGTCAATCCGTTGTATAAATTGTTATAAATGCTTGCATGTAAGATCATTTGTCAAAATACATATATACTTTGAATGACTTTGAATTGTTTATTTATTTCGTTTATTTGAATTGTTTATTTACATTTCAATATAAAGCATAAGAAACATGTAAAGTTCCTAATAACAGCCTGAGATTATTTTTCCCCGTGTAGCTAGACATTTTTTCACATGAACGAAATTTATAATCAAATCCATACTGTTTTTCGCCAAATTGACTATAAAATTATCGAGTAACTGAGGTGAACATATAATTTGCCAAAAGGTCCTCATAACCAAAATAAGATCTAAAAATTCACATTGATAAGTAAAATGAAATAAATTTAGCAGGCAAAAACAAAACCACCAAAGAGTAACTATAAGCATTATTGGAGGGATCCCTCAGAGGTGGGGGGGGGGGGGGGTCCTTACAATGGTACGCTAAAATAATGTAAATGTGGTAGGTGGTACGCGAACACCAAAAGGTTGAGAAACACTGCACTATAGTATCACTTGGGTGGGGAAGAGAGGGTTTACAGTTTGAAATTAATTGCATTTGGGAAACGGATTTACAAGTTGTTTATAAGTCAAAGAAATAATTAAAGTTCTATTTACAAATAGCTTATAATAAGTTCTGAGTCAAATAACGTGGTCCGGGTTGTCCGAAAGCCCAATGCTAAAATTAACATAAGTCTTATGGACTAACTACGCCAAATTATTTGACTCGGACGTTAAATGAATTTAACCCACACTCTATAACCAGGTCTGCTACTCGAGCCCCTCTATGTTCTTTTTATTTAGCTAAGTGCTTTGATCCGTAATACTTAAATTACTAATTCAGAACCCAAATTTGTTTATAAAGCGACTACGGTATCTCTTACTTTCTTACTCAAAAAACCATTAATTTTTGTTCTTATTGGACGAGGAATTCATACTACTGTAATTAATTAGCTAAGCCACAGTTGTTTAGATAATATTAAACCATTGATCGACCAAATAATTCTACTAGCCTTAACAAAGGGATGTTATCCTAAATAAAATATAACAATACGTAAAAGGATCCTATTGTGTTTCAAAACCGAACAATGGAAACAAAAGGTTAGTTTCATTCCATTATAAAAACCACATTGTTTTCAAACTTATACCCTTTCCTTTGCAGTAAACATAAACAAAACTCCTACAATGGGGGTGGAGGGTCATTAAATAATTAATTTGCTAATTAATCCTTTGTATCTTTTCTCTTTAATTATTGAACGGAAAAAGGTTAGTAGTTCCCTTTAAATACATTTACAACAATATTTTTCGACGTTCTTCTTGATGAACTGTTAATATCGGATATTATATAGTTCTACATTAAAAACACGCCAATATTTTTTAATAATTTTTAATTTGTGAGGCCTTTTATTTTTTTCGACGTATTTGCTTTAATTAATTGATGTTTTACATGTATTAAAAAAGCTCTTTATATCCGATTTTGTTGAAGAATCTTTGTTTCTATGTCAAGGATAACATGTGCAACATGTAAAATATGTTTATTAAAATCGTATGGTTAATATAACACTCGATGTTTTTACTAATATGGTGAAAATAATTAGACCACGTATATTATTTTGTACTACAGAAAATAATGGAAGCTATGTTTCTGACAATAGAATAATCTCTCTGCAAAAATCTAAAATAATATAGTACAATTTTCTCTTAACACAAGTTTTTAAATTATTAATGTGAGTAAAACAAATGTCTACATATCATTATTTTTAGGTTTCCCAAAAATAAAAGGACGGAAAATATCACGGGCAATCCTGGATAGAGGTGTTCCGGACTGGAAGAAAAATGCGAGAAAAGATAAATCGCGAACCAATAAAACTGCAGATCCCGCAGGCCATTTTTCAACCTTTGGCGTCCACTTGTAGAGAGAATATAAAAAAATATTACAATAGTTATTTTTGCTCGGTTTTCTTTAAAGTTTTGTAATTGTGTTTAATTCTCTTGTTAATGGAGGGCTAGGCGTTATAGATTTGTCATATTGGGTCTTCAATCGTCTATATATGTGTTAATTTTCGTCAAATTTATGCATCCAGATGAGATATGATTTTTTTTAAGATATTCCTGATTATATTAAGCTATATTTTTTATGTCTTTCTATGACAGTGGCATTTTCTAACGTTTTGATCGGGAACGGTCCAAACTCGGGTCTTGTTACTATCTAATGGCGACCTGTTGTTAGATAGCATCATTAATTCATTTTGTCCAATGATAAATGGCAACTAGATCCACATCCAGTCCTGGTCAGGATCGAACCGGCGACCCTCAGGTTAGGAGGTGAGCGCTTTATCCACTCGGCTGTCCAGTTAATTAAGCATGCTTAACTATATAAGTTTATATACTAATCTATATAAGCAAAAATGTTAAAGCACATTAAACTATAACAGATATTAATATAACTATCTTGAAATCATAGGGATATTTAATTACGGTGTGTTAAAGGCATACAAACAATATACGTACATACAGACAGGACAACATCTCACAAATTACATGACTCCTATGTACAATATGATTAAGATTTATCTAAGTAGTCGCAAGACACCCTGTAAAAAGCCATTGCAAGTGAGTTAACGAGGTAAAAAACACGTAGAAGTTTTAATTTTTATTCAAACGATTGAGTGAACTGTATTGAAAACTTAATACAGCTTTGAAGACCTTCATGATACAGCGTATATGCTCTTCTATAGAAAGAAAAGTATGTTATAGTTCGAATCAAATAAAAAGGCCCACGCCGTCCATAAGCCCAATGCTAAATTAACATTAGTCTTACGAACGGACTTGGCCTTGTTATTTGAATCGGCCTATACATATCGAGTAAAATAACGTGGTCCAGGTCGTGTAAGCGTAATGCTAAAATTAGCACTACCGAAACCAAAACATTATCACAGGACTTGGCCACGTCATTTGAAAACACCTGTAAAACAATTTTTTTTATATTGAAAAAAGTTTATCCCTTATTTAAGTAAAGCACAAGCGCAAAGAAACAATAACAAAGCCATACAGTGCGAGCTTAGCATCAAAGAATGCTTGACCAAAACGAAAACCAAAACCAAAACCAAACCGGACGTCCTTGACACAACCACTCGCAGGTGAAAAAGAGCGAAGCGAACTACCCCCCCCCGTGTATCACCTTCCCCCCTCTCCCCCTCTTTTCCTCTCCCCCCCGTCCAACTCGACCTTGCAAATTATAAACAATGACGATGTGGTTTTGACAGAGCAATACGGATGGCAAGTGTTTTATAATATCGATTTATCGTTTTTTTATGTATCGATACATTAATATCGATACATAAGGTATTTTAGAACCTAAATTTCTTTATATTATGCATTTTGTGATATATCGGATCCAATTGATACATAATAATTGGAGCCAAGTTATCGATAGCTCTAATGGGGATGAAAGTCTTTAAAATATCGATAGCTACTTTTTCTATGTATCGGGATTGATAACATCGATATAAAAAACCGGATTATCGGATCCAAAACATCAATATACTTTAAATGGTATGCATTTAACCGATGTAACGATAATTATTTTGCAATCCTTACAAATATACAAAGAAATCAATGAGACACTTCTTTAGTTGTTTGCAAATGGAAAGTCGGTTAAAAATATTGGTGTACAAATTTTCGATTTATTGGAACTAAAATATTGAGATAACCTATGGATGTAAGAACCAAATGTAATATGAATCAGTGATTTACAGTATCAACAACGAAATACCATTGACAGTTGTTCTTATTATTTAAAGTTAGTTCATTAAGAAATTGAGGTTGTTTTACATTATCGATGTACCAAGCTGTTGCATAAAGTATCAATATAACTTATATAGAGAAACAAATAAATCGATGAATCCACTTCTCGTACAAAAACATCGAGAAAATTAAATTGTTATATCTGAGGGCGTAATATTTTTCTATTATAAGGTTTTAGGAAAATAAGAAATTTTTGTGGCGAGCCTTTATAAGATTAAAACCAAAATACATTAATAAATGCATGATAATCAAAGAAAAAATAGTTTCGATAAAGGCCTAATATCGATAGTTTTACCATTACGAAAAGTAACATGCGGGTTTTAACAAAAGGGAAGGACGCATGAAACCGCTTCTTTTTAAGTACTCCAAGGTCGCTTCTTTCCCATCCAAATTAACATAGTTGGGTCTCAACGCTCGCCCTTCATCGTGAGTCAATAGTAAAACACCGCTTGAATCGATAGTCTTCTACCATTGCAATTTAGTAAAGACATAACAGAACAAAAAATCGAAATGCGATTTTGCGATATATGGGATCCAAAATATCGATCATTTTGGAACATCGGTATTTTGCTATCCTTAAAGACAGCAAGTCCAATGTCGACTGCTGTATTTTCTATGTATTCGAACCCTTAGTATCGGTAAAAGATACATCAGAAAATATCGATTTGCTTCTTTCGATACGTGGGAACCTCAATGTCTCTTATTCCGGAATATCAACGTAATTTTGCCATCCTTACAAAGGAAATCTATCGCTGAGGTGCTATTTAGCTCTCAGAAATGACAACACAATTAAAAATATCAATATAAAATTTTTCGATTTATTGGAATTAAAATATCAGATAAACGATGATATAAAGGAAAACACTCCATATAAATTCATGAATATACCAACCATGAAATACACTATCGAGAGTTTCTCTTATTAGGCTATTTAGAGCTGGAATGTATAAGATCGTTTTTCCCTAGTCCCTGTACCAAGCTGTTCCATATAAACTATAAGTTTGACTTAATATCGAATATTTACATCGATATATACTTCCATGAAATTTTTGAACATCGTTAGGCTTAATAGATGCCATCCTGAGGAATTATATAAATTAATTACGGAGGGGGGAAATAAATTAGGGGAGTTTAAGGGTCCCGATCTGAGTAATTTGGAGCACCGAAATTTCAACCGATTTGAACCAAAGTATTAATTCGAATGGTAATCGAAAATGTTATTGATATAGTATCGATAGTTTTTTTTAACATCGCTAAGAGTGACATGCGGGATCTGAGAGAGAAAAGTTTATAAACGAAGGCGCTTCAGTGTATCAAGGCCGCGTCTTTCCCGTCCAAATTAACATAGTTGGGTCTCACCCACGCTCGCCCTTCATCGTGAGTCATTAGTAAACACCGGCTGCATCGAGAGCCTTTACAGGTCGAGCCAAATGGCGTGATCCAGTCCGTCTATAAGACTAATGATAATTTTAGTATTTGGGTTGAGGGCGGTCTGTGCCTCGTCATTTAGCTCGGATTGTAGCATTGCGATTAGCAGGTCTGCATAGGCCGAGACGAATGACGTGGTCATCATCGAATGTTTAGATCCTTAGGTAAAATTAACGTTAGCTTTCTCGGCGTGCGGGACCATGTTGTTTGACTCCAAGATGAATAGAAAAAAAAACAGTTGGTCCCATTTTATTTTATTTTATTTCCTTGCTTGAAAACAGGTTATAAAACCCAATTGCATTAAAGCATTAAAAACTAATACAAATGTCTTTTCACGTGGGTTGAGTGTGGCAAAGAGTCCTAACACAGCACTATAATATTAAATGTTACAGAAATCTGTAGACAATAGACTATCTTATAATACTGAACAACACTTACGATTAAAAAATGAAACCCCTAAACATTCTTACTTATCACAGTAAATCAAAACAATGAAAATAAACACCTTTTCATTAAAAATACGTCGATATTACACATTATTTAAACAAAATAAAGACCTAAAATACAAAAACCTAAATTTAAAAAAAATTTTAACGCATCATCACTGATCAGCTGATGCGTGGACGTAGATACTTCATCAAATTGTTTTTCTTTCAATTGTGTTTTGGTTCAGATACCACAGCTGGAGGTAGATGTAAATACGTCACCAGAGAAATCGCTATTAACGAGACCACCAATTTTTTTCTATTTATATATCCTGATTTGACTCCAACTGTATAGAACTGTACCTGCCTTGGTTTTCCAGCTTAAAATTGTGCCCATTAAAATAGCAAAACTAAAATTAACATTTGAATGAACATTTGAAAATGTTTTATAAAATACCGCTACATTCTTTTTAAACAATTTTTTCTTAACATGAACTGTGTTTGTCATCAGATTTATAATTTTTGCGATGTGTTTTTACATGGTTTTTACAGCCCGAAGAATTAATTGGTACAATAACGGCATTACATAGTTCAGACTTCAGGAATTATTCTATCCTTAAGCACTTTGTTGCATCAGTGAATAAAGAAATTTACTCTTGATTATTGCCTTCTATCTGTTATTTTGCGACTCTAAATAGTGACTTGTTTTGTAAAGAGCTGCTGATAATATTTCTCGTTGGTTCACGGAAAACACAAAAAAAATCTTTACCAGTTCAACGCGTTTAGTAGGCTCTAACGCAGTAAAAATAATTAAAACATCAGAAATATATCGGATGGCAAGTATAACGAATATAAATATTCATAAATATCGAATATCGACTTTCGATAAATCGATATTTTATACATCGATTGTTGAAACTAACGGAACATAACGGCCGTATTGACTGTCAACTTTGATAAATATATTTTCGATGTATCGAACAAAGAAGCATAGATATATTTAGATATATCGAACATCGAAATCAACGGACCATAACAGCTGTCCCTCCATTGCCGTTGCGCCTCAGGAGCTACGGAATGTGGTGGAACATCCTCCCGCTCCTTCTATACCCTTGACAGCCAACAGTGCGGCTTGAGTCTGTACTTTACATTCATGGGACAACGAATTTTCTTCGAGTTACGTGTAATTAAGACTTAGGAATATTCCAAGTTATAGAAGTCATGATAAAGTTCGAGTTCAACGCTAATAGGTTATAACATCGAGAGAGTTAAACTTTAATTGTACAGGCAAAGTGCTAAAATAATCAACTTATTTACTGAATTCAAGTTAAAAGGCTGAATTTTACGTCGCTTTGACTTCTACATCAAAATATAACGATAACATAATTTCTAGTTACGAATGGGTACTTATTTATTTTATTTATTAACTTAAGCTTAATTGCCAATTTTTATGATTGGATTTATAATGACAATCAAGTTGTAAACTAGATAAAACGTCTACGTTATGAACTATGATTTAGTCTTCATTTGTGAAATCTTCAAAATTGTAAACACAGTTTTCTCAGAGTAATTTTTCTCAAACTTTTCTTGAATTTGGAAATGTTATTGATTTGTCTGATGTTTTCTGGTAAAATTATTGTTTATTCTTAATGATATGTATTCTGGACCTTTTCGAACAAATCATGTTTTGCATATTGGTTTGTTTATTTGGTTTTTATTTTTTGTATTGTAGGTTTTCGACAGGGGCTACTAAGCGGATTGAAAATAATTCGAGTTATCGAAGATCTCGAGTTATCGATGATCTCGAGTTATCGATGATCTCGAGTTACCGATGATCTCGAGCTATTGATGTCCTCGAGTTACCGATGATCTCGTGTTATCGATGATCTCGAGATATCGATGTTCTCGAGTTACCGATGATCTCGAGTTACCGATGATCTCGAGTTACCGATGATCTCGAGTTATCGATGATCTCGAGTTATCGATGATCTCGAGATATCGATGATCTCGAGTTATCTATGATCTCGAGCTATCGATGATCTCGAGTTATCGATGTTCTCGAGTTACCGATGATCTCGAGTTACCGATGATCTCGAGTTACCGATGATCTCGAGTTATCGATGATCTCGAGTTATCGATGATCTCGAGATATCGATGATCTCGAGTTATCTATGATCTCGAGCTATCGATGATCTCGAGTTATCGATGTTCTCGAGTTACCGATGATCTCGAGTTACCGATGATCTCGAGTTACCGATGATCTCGAGTTATCGATGATCTCGAGTTATCGATGATCTCGAGATATCGATGATCTCGAGTTATCTATGATCTCGAGCTATCGATGATCTCGAGTTATCGATGATCTCGAGCTATCGATGATCTCGAGTTATCGATGATCTCGAGTTATCGATGATCTCGAGATATCGATGATCTCGAGCTATCGATGATCTCGAGTTATCGATGATCTCGAGTTATCTATGATCTCGAGCTATCGATGATCTCGAGTTATCGATGATCTCGAGCTATCGATGATCTCGAGTTATCGATGATCTCGAGTTATCGATGATCTCGAGCTATCGATGATCTCGAGTTATCTATGATCTCGAGCTATCGATGATCTCGAGTTATCGATGATCTCGAGCTATCGATGATCTCAAGTTATCTATGATCTCGAGTTATCGATGATCTCGAGTTATCGATGATCTCGAGTTATCGATGATCTCAAGTTATCGATGATCTCGAGATATCGATGATCTCGAGTTATCGATGATCTCGAGTTATCGATGATCTCAAGTTATCGATGATCTCGAGCTATCGATGATCTCGAGATATCGATGATCTCGAGATATCGATGATCTCGAGATATCGATGATCTCGAGATATCGATGATCTCGAGCTATCGATGATCTCGAGTTATCGATGATCTCGAGTTATCGATGATCTCGAGTTATCGATGTTCTCGAGTTATCGATGATCTCGAGCTATCGATGATCTCGAGTTATCTATGATCTCGAGCTATCGATGATCTCGAGTTATCGATGATCTCGAGCTATCGATGATCTCGAGTTATCGATGATCTCGAGTTATCGATGATCTCGAGCTATCGATGATCTCGAGTTATCTATGATCTCGAGCTATCGATGATCTCGAGTTATCGATGATCTCGAGCTATCGATGATCTCAAGTTATCTATGATCTCGAGATATCGATGTTCTCGAGTTACCGATGATCTCGAGTTACCGATGATCTCGAGTTACCGATGATCTCGAGTTATCGATGATCTCGAGTTATCGATGATCTCGAGATATCGATGATCTCGAGTTATCTATGATCTCGAGCTATCGATGATCTCGAGTTATCGATGTTCTCGAGTTACCGATGATCTCGAGTTACCGATGATCTCGTGTTACCGATGATCTCGAGTTATCGATGATCTCGAGTTATCGATGATCTCGAGATATCGATGATCTCGAGTTATCTATGATCTCGAGCTATCGATGATCTCGAGTTATCGATGTTCTCGAGTTACCGATGATCTCGAGTTACCGATGATCTCGAGTTACCGATGATCTCGAGTTATCGATGATCTCGAGTTATCGATGATCTCGAGATATCGATGATCTCGAGTTATCTATGATCTCGAGCTATCGATGATCTCGAGTTATCGATGATCTCGAGCTATCGATGATCTCGAGTTATCGATGATCTCGAGTTATCGATGATCTCGAGATATCGATGATCTCGAGCTATCGATGATCTCGAGTTATCGATGATCTCGAGTTATCTATGATCTCGAGCTATCGATGATCTCGAGTTATCGATGATCTCGAGCTATCGATGATCTCGAGCTATCGATGATCTCGAGTTATCGATGATCTCGAGCTATCGATGATCTCGAGTTATCTATGATCTCGAGCTATCGATGATCTCGAGTTATCGATGATCTCGAGCTATCGATGATCTCAAGTTATCTATGATCTCGAGTTATCGATGATCTCGAGTTATCGATGATCTCGAGTTATCGATGATCTCAAGTTATCGATGATCTCGAGCTATCGATGATCTCGAGTTATCGATGATCTCGAGCTATCGATGATCTCGAGATATCGATGATCTCGAGATATCGATGATCTCGAGTTATCGATGATCTCGAGATATCGATGATCTCGAGCTATCGATGATCTCGAGTTATCGATGATCTCGAGTTATCGATGATCTCGAGTTATCGATGTTCTCGAGTTATCGATGATCTCGAGCTATCGATGATCTCGAGTTATGTATGATCTCGAGTTATCGATGATCTCAAGTTATCGATGATCTCGAGCTATCGATGATCTCGAGTTATCGATGATCTCGAGCTATCGATGATCTCGAGATATCGATGATCTCGAGATATCGATGATCTCGAGTTATCGATGATCTCGAGATATCGATGATCTCGAGTTATCTATGATCTCGAGTTATCGATGATCTCGAGTTATCGATGATCTCGAGTTATCGATGATCTCGAGATATCGATGATCTCAAGTTATCGATGATCTCGAGATATCGATGATCTCGAGTTATCTATGATCTCGAGTTATCGATGATCTCGAGTTATCGATGATCTCGATATATCGATTATCTCGAGTTATCGATGATCTCAAGTTATCGATGATCTCGAGATATCGATGATCTCGAGTTATCTATGATCTCGAGTTATCGATGATCTCAAGTTATCGATGATCTCGAGTTATCGATGATCTCAAGTTATCGATGATCTCGAGATATCGATGATTTGGAGTTATCTATGATCTCGAGTTATCGATGATCTCAAGTTATCGATGATCTCGAGATATCGATGATTTGGAGTTATCTATGATCTCGAGTTATCGATGATTTGGAGTTATCTATGATCTCGAGTTATCGATGATCTCAAGTTATCGATGATCTCGAGATATCGATGATTTGGAGTTATCTATGATCTCGAGTTATCGATGATCTCGAGTTATCGATGATCTCGAGATTTCAATGATCTCGAGTTATCGATGATCTCAAGTTATCGATGATCTCGAGTTATCGATGCACTTCCTTATGACCAATTATATCGTCCCTATCCTCTCACTGTAAACTGGTTTCTTTGAGCGAATATTAATCTTCTTACTATAAATCACCCCAATAACTCCTAGGTTGTAAAACAATAATGAAAAATATAAGAAAAACAAGATTTACCGTAGTCACAAAAAATGTCGGAAAAACAGTATTTATAAAAAAAAGAGTATACATTTTTCGGGACGTAAACATTTCCCAGGATTTATTTATAAGCTGTCTTTTTTTCCGTGGTTTTAAGAGATATGTTGATACAATACAGTTCAAAATAGAAATAACATTGTGTTAGGATAGTGTTGTCTGCTAGCAAACATACAATGTAAATTTAATAAGAGATTAATTCATAGTGTTTTTGGTGCAGTAAAACCAACTATAACTCTGAATAGCCTGTGAATTGTAACGATATGCAACATAATAGGTCTAATCGACAACTAACAACCGAGTAAGCGGCGACTGACAGTGGCATTTTGGTCCGTTCCCTTTCAATCGTTGTTAAAATGCCAGGGTAAATAGAAAGAGAATAAAATGAAACGCACTGGTCTAAACCGGTTTAAAACTAACAATGGGTCGCCGGACTCCAATATGGACCGGTTCGACAGCTGTCTTGAGTTTGAATAAATTTTCAACCAGTTTACCTTGACCTAATTTACCATCTGGATTTTCAACACTTGAATTCAAATTTAGGTAAAATTGTTACTCAAAGTTGCAATCGATCCCTTTAACTTGTGATGGCTCTTCAATTTAAGACGTAAAAATCTCGGACCAAAAATAATTTGTGTCTGTAATTAGAAAGATATATGTATCAAAATAAATAAAATTTATCTTAAAGGGAGTTTATATGTATGGTTTGTAGATTTGAGATGGTCTAATGCCTCTATTAAACTGGTTTGTTTAACAATTGAACTGAGATTGGTTTTTACTATCAGAGGACATTTTTATTAAGAAAATATAAAAAATATAGAAAATGCAGTACTCTGGAATAAAAAAAATTAAACAAAACTTTTAAAATAATAATTGATTCACGCAATGTAATGAACACATAAAGAGGAAACAACAATGAAACAATTATTTTTCTCCGTAAAACGGCGATTAAAAGAAGAAAAATGTATTCATTTAGTTTTTTCCGGACAAATAAAGTACCCTTTCTTTGATAGATAGTCCATTGATTATAAACCAAGAGGAAGAATAATAAAGAATGGAAAGAATGTTTTATTCGATGCGCCAACAATGCCCTCGATGGTCGCAGATTCTTTGAAACTTTTCTTTTTCTTCTCCAAGTCGCATTTCTTCCGTTTCTAAGATTTCCCGGTATTTCTTCATTGTTGACAATAAACTTTCCATCAAACTCCTCATAATAAGAGAGCGCGGCTTTGATTTGTTTATTGAATAGATTTTTCTCGGGCGGTGTGTTTGAGGTTGAGTAATGATTGGGCCAATAATTTGTTAGGTTTGCTTTTTTTTTCTTGTGACGTTTTATTAAGTAGTTTTCTTGTGGTTTCGGGTAATTAGTTAAGTTACAGATAAAAAGTGTTAGATGTGACCTTAATTTTTATAATATCAAAGGTCATAGCTATTTAGCAACTAATTATAAAATACTGGAGCTGATGGTTAAAAAGTTTCCTGCCCACTTTTTTTTTGATTGTTTTGAAGATTTTGCGCTTTTAAAATTCGCCGAGTATATGTAAATCTCCTGCAACGAGATATATTTATTTCATCCTAGATTGTAAACCCCGCTATGAATAAACTGAAAGATAAAGAATGAAAAGAAACAGACTTTCTTTTCTAGAAATTAACAGTAGCAGCAAATAAATAAATTTATTTGTGAGACTTCCCATAGAATAAACGAGAGTTACGCTTTCTTTCAACAGAACGAAAATGTTACGAAACATAATGTGAACGAAATACGAGGCGATTTAGGTTAGGCATTGAAAGAGAATGTGGAATATGGAATATGAATGATTCCACGTAACCGCGGATTTTATAAACATTACATTCCTCCCCTTCCTCGCTCAAGCAGACTGCTCGTATTGTATACTCGACTTACGGTTGGTTTCACTTAACATTTACACGTGAATTTAAAGACTTTGTCTTTAATTTAAGCTTGATTTTTATTATGTTTTTCAACTTGGATTGCTACGAAGATGTTACATGATTTAAAAATGTTTTGATGTAATCGCATCTCGTAGGCGATTCATCTATTGAGCCTATCATGATTTTTTTATTCTGAGATAAAAATGTAAAGAGTAGGCCCTACTTGTTTTAACATAAGCAACAAACAGGGAGGCATTTCGATGTGTAAATATGATCAACGGTCACTTTCAATGTTGAAATTTATATATTAAATTACTACATTATGTTTGTTAAAAAGGTCTAATTGGATAACAAGTTTGATAGTTTTCGGTATTATATTTTAAAGTTAGAGTTAAATATATGTGACGATGTAAATTATTATTTTATCTTCTATCCCAGTTTATTGTGTCTTACACAATTTTGTTGAGAAAATTCTTACAACAAACGTTTAGGGCCTATAATATAATGAGTGAAAAGCCAAATTTTAAAGCGGAAAATGTAGGCCTGAATTATTTGGTGAAAATTTAATTCATCCTGGAAAGTTTTAACGAGGAAGTACGATCCAACTCAGGACGGCTTTAACGTGGCCAAAACTGCCGGCGTAAAACGTGCAAATGGCTTAGAAGCTGTTACTGTCACTGGCTTAAGGTTACGGTCTCTCAATAGTTACTGCTCTCTGTCACTGTTAATACCTCGTAACAGTCACTGTCACTGGTTTATAACAGGTTACGACCTCGTCACCGGTTACTGCTCTCTGTCACTGTTAATACCTCGTAACAGTCACTGTCACTGGTTTATAACAGGTTACGACCTCGTCACCGGTTACTGCTCTCTGTCACTGTTAATACCTCGTAACAGTCACTGTCACTGGTTTATAACAGGTTACGACCTCGTCACCGGTTACTGCTCTCTGTCACTGTTAATACCTCGTAACAGTCACTGTCACTGGTTTATAACAGGTTACGACCTCGTCACCGGTTACTGCTCTCTGTCACTGTTAATACCTCGTAACAGTCACTGTCACTGGTTTATAACAGGTTACGACCTCGTCACCGGTTACTGCTATCTGTCACTGTTAATACCTCATAACAGTTACCTGGTAACCCATTGGACATAGACAATAGACAATAGAAAAACTCTTTATTTTCAGAACATAACAATGTTTTACAATTATATCTCCGAGAGCTTAAAAACTCACGAGGTGGAAATTCAGAAATGAAACAAAATAAGTCTCTCAAATTAGGCTGTCCTGGGCAATATTCACTGCACTTACATACATAATATATAACGATCTAATAAAAATTTGAGACCAGATTAACAGCAAAATTTAACATACGATAAAATTGTAACGGAAAAATAATAACAGAAAACTTTAAATCAGTGTAATATCAACAAATTCATCAACAAACGTAGAGCAATGATTCTAAATACTATATTTTTTTTTTAGCTGAATTTAATGGTGCAAACGACAATTTAATCATCTTTATTTTTCTATCTAAACATTAAAAAAATACGTTTTTCAGGTGGGGGGAGTTATAATTTTTTTAGACAAAAAATCCAAAAGGGGGCTTTAGCCTTTGCACTTTCCTTGTCCATCGGGCTGAAAAAACCCAATCGCGATGCCGATTTCAGATAAACGGCGGGAGTAACTACTCGGCTCGAACTCCGAGTACTTTAAGAAACTTCTAGTCGAGTTGAGCAGTGTAAACTCGGCTAGAAAAAACTCGATACTCGAGTAATCGCACACCCTTACTTCCGATTTATTGATATTCTCTATCACATCAGTAAGTGGGACGAATTAGTGTAAATTAGAGAAGTTGTGTGAACTAACCGTAAGCTGCTTAACACTTGAACTCCGTTCATATCACTTCCGCTTCAGTTGTCAAAGTGGGATTGGGATCTCAATTCACTAAATCAGAGCGTAATTTTGTGAAAGACAAAAATTTAACTATCTTTATTTTTCTATGTAAAAACTAATTTTTTTTGGATGAGGTCCTTAACCAAAAAAGGGCCAAAAAGATGGGGCTTTATCCCTTGCCTTCCGATCGGACTGATTGACGAACTCGTTCGGGTGATTACCACTTTGCACGTCAGTCACAAATTTAATTAAGTTCGGACATTTTTGCGGCCGCGTTCTTCAAACTTTTAAATATTTAGAAACATCGATATCCTACTAATATTATAGGTGCCAAAGTTAAAATTCATCTTCTAAAACTTTTTTTGTAAGACAATACCTATCGGACAAAAATATCGATTCGCCAATATCGTAACACAAATGTCGATATACTTTATAAGATTTATCTGAAGTAAAATATCGATATTTCCGATATATCGGAAGTAAAATATCGATATTTGCGATGCATCGGAAGTAAAATATCGATATTTCCGATATATCGGAAGTAAGGTATCGATACTTCATGTATATCGATATTTTTGCCATCCCTTCTAACAATCCCACAATATCACTAAAATCTGTAAAACCTTTTGTTATCATGAAACACACCATGTTGGAAGCGAACAAATCCCCATTACCTAAAACAAAGGGTAGTTTATTATGAGTCAATCATTTAAATTAACTTTCATTAGCTCTCATAAAATGAAAGTAGTCTTTCTTTTCACTCTCGAGAAGCTCACTTAAGGGCGCATGCCACTATTGCAACTTTTTCGCGAAATATTTCACACGAAACACAAAATCGTCTGAAACATTTCGAGTGAAACAATGTATTTCAATGGGGCTAAAATTTCGCCTTACTTGCCCAAACATTTCGCGACATGTTTTATATAGATATACTTAACATTGTTTCGTGAATGTTTCGCGATACGAAGTTGCACCTGGTTGCACTAATGGCATACGGCCTTGTGTCTGTTTAAAGTGTCTTTTCACTCATGATTAAGCTAACTTATTCCCATAAAGTGTAAATCCGCATATCTAACCATGCCTCCGTATAAGTATGGATTAGAGACGTTGTGTAAACTAAACGTAAGCTACTTAACACTCGTACTCCGTTCAAATCACTTCCACTAGAGTTGTCAAAGTGGGATTTGGGTCTCAAATCACTAAATCAGAGCGGCATTAGGCGAACGGGGAATTCAGCGAATGTGTGAGAGTGACAAGTTTGTAATCGCAAGAAGCTGATTGGGATTTACAACTTCATAATAAGTTGAGTAAAGTTGAAGCTGAGTCTTAACGTGAAGTAAATGTACTCAAGGACGTTTACGTGAAAGAGATAGAAGGCAATTTCATATTGATGCAGTTTAATGCTAATTTGTCTGATGTGTCTTTGAACGCCCTATCCTACACTCTTACACAGGGTGTTTTTTTAACGCAACCCAAAACTTTATGTTATTAGTGAATGATTGTTCCCCCAAGATCCACGGATTTGAACACATTATATTATTTTCTTTTGTGATACATAAAAAGTAAGGCCTACAAAAACAATTCACAGGATATTTAGCACCTCAAAACAAATATATCGAATTTTATACAAGAAATTCAAAGAGGTACTTTGCAAAACGTGCTTAGGAATTTGATGGAGAGAATACAACTTTGTATAAATGATGTGATTGTTTAAACACATAACGTACGCTAAATGTAATCAAACAATATGTTGTGTAAATTGCAAAGATAACCTATTATTTGTGTAAACAATGCTCATTTCATCTTTATATGAGCATTATTCAGTCTTAAAAATGGGTTGCATTTAAAAAACTCCCTGTATTAGCATGTTCTTGGTCAGACAAAAATGATAACTTAAAAATTGAATGCTTAAGTTGAAAAATTTAACATTGAGCCTTATGGGTTGCCTCGTTATGGAAATGGATAAAAAACAACGTGAAAACAAATAAAGTGATCATAGTAGCTGTTTGTAAACTACCCCTACAACATTTGTGAAACATGTCATTTCAGTATATTGGATGAAGATTGTAAGGAGTACTATGAACTAACAAGGATCGATTTACTAGGTACATACTATGAACCCATAAAGAAAAATTGCAACCTATAGGCTACGTCAATTTTGCAAGTAGAGAATAATTAAAATAACTTTCCATGAGAACCTTTTTCTTAGGCGATATCGTCAAACTTTAAACCACCGTTAAGGCTTGGTTAGTAATTTTATCAGCTGTTTAATACTCTTTTCCTATCTTTAACGAACGGTTTATTAACCGACCCTCAACTGATGTTTGGTGAAATGAGGCCTTAGTTTCAAAACCGTTGTTCTGCAGCCATGACTTTTGAGAAAACCATAAGTATGACTCCCATCAACCCTATAGTTGAATTGAAGGTCTCGGTGAGAAAATATCAAGAAAATTAATAGTTTTTTTGATAAAAAATGCCACAATCAGTTTTTCCCTAAGGCCACATGACAATCAGAAAGAAAAAAGCTGAACAGCTGATAAGTTTTTGTTTACGTTTTCTCAGCGAAGCGGGACACTGCCAATTTAAAATCGTAACTAGAATAACAATTTTGATATGTAAAATTGTTTGATATGTAACAATTTTGATACGAATTATAACAAATTGTAATAATCCCTTGAAAAATAACGTATTTTGTGAGCTCGCCAATGCCTTAATTTTAGACCAATTTTTATGATTGAGGTGTCAAATTACTGGAAATTTTGTCAATATTTCCTGATTGCTAATCATTTTCCTTTAGGTGAAAAAAGCGTTGCCCAATCGGGCATCTAAGTTACCCACAAATTTACATGTGTTTCTTATGGAAGGGATATTTAAAAAAATATTAATAAAATTAGTGCTTACCTTGTAAACGGTTGGACCAAAGTAGACATGTTATATATTTTTCTTACAGGAAATTTAATTTTCTTTAATTTTCAAATTTAATAGGGAATACTACAAGTTGATAGTTTTCAAGATATTTAGGAAAAGCCAAAAAATTGTACCTTTAGGCCCTTCCAGCCCAGCCGGCTCAAGGGCTAAGGGCGGGGACTTTTGATATGTTTTACTCCTAACTAGTCCAAACAAAGTTACAAAGTCAAAAATTGTGATCCCCCTATAACCATGCAATTCCCTCTATAACCTTTCGTTCCCTGGACTATCTGGTAAATTTTACCAAAACGATTTGCAATAATATTATAAAATTATGGGGACATCGAAGAACTTAACTCTATCGACAGACCTTAATTCACATACTCCAGTGAAATGATGTGAATTCGGAAATACAAGAGCATCGTTATATATCAGTAATGTGATATCATATCAGCTTAAATAATACGAGATCACAAACAAAACAATGCACAATGATAACGGATGTTTTTTGTTTCGACGCGAACCCCTAAGTCATTTATCTCAGTGTCGTGTCGCGCTTCAGCCGGTAAAATACACGCCGCTGTGTTATGGATATCACGTCACACACAGCGAGGCTTTGAATCTGCTTTGGATATCGTTCTGAAACGGCTTTTGTGCTTCTTCATTTCACTGAAGAGTGGCCTACCTTTTGAAAATTGCGTTGAAAGTGATATTTGTCTTATTATTCATATATTTTTGTATTAGTAAAAAATATATGAATATACTCGTTAGGGACAAGTTAAAGCTTTAGTGTACACAGGCAAACATGATTTTTAGGTTTGGGGAAGTACGAAAGACATTAATTCTTTAAATCAATGAAAACTTGTTAAATCTCATTCATGGTCCTTCTAAACTAAAACATCCAGTTCAAACAACTTTTGTTTGTGAACAACAAAGCTTCAGCATGTTCCTCAGTAGTTATACGTGTCTGTTTTCCTGTATACCATACGGAACTTAATAACGGCATTGTAGGTTTTCTTCAGTTAACAGAGACGAGTGGAATGTTACGGTTGTCTTCAAACAAAGTTAATGCATGGAGTTAGTGAGGCAGGACAGTTGTATGAGTGACGTTTTGTTACACTATTCAAAATCCAACATGTTCAATCAATTGCCATTTTCTAATCTAACTAACCTAACTTGACCCTACCCAACCTACCCTGCCAACTCCTGTTGGCCATGAAGATGCCACCTGTGGCACTTATTGAAACTGTCTACGACCTATGGGGGGCCTACGAAAAAAATAAGTATGTAAGTATTATCATTGAGAAATTATGAAGCGACGGATGTGAGTTTGTGGGGAGGTTAATAAAGTGAGAAATACAACTATCACAGACATAAAGTGGCAATTAAGTAAACTTTAATATTTAAGTAAACTAAAAATACCGTTTGACTTTTTAAAATTTTTTCAGTTCTATTCAGATGATAATGTGTGTATCCCATAACCATTCCCAAATTAAAATCGAAGTGTAGAAAACAAGAATCGAAATAATAAATAACTCAGTAAATTACCTTGGAATAACATAACAATATCCACATTTCCCGTTTATGATGAATGCAAACTCACAAACGCAAGCGTCTGTTGACAGATATATTGATAACGATTGTTTTTGTTTGCTACGCAAAACCAAAGCAATTATATATCTCAGTGCCGTGACAGGCTTCACAGGTAAAATTCATCGCCGTTATGTTACGGGTTGTGTTACTCGTACGATTTTTGTAACCTAAGAGTTATGTCGGGGGCGTGGCTCTGGGAAGGGTGAGGGGGAGCCTCCCCCCCTAGAATTTGAAAATCAAAAAGTTGGGAATTTCCAGCCAGCTAGATGAACATTTTGAACTGAGATTGAATGTGAATTGCACAATTAATTCACTTCAAACAAAAACTTTATTGGTATATTTTTCGGTAATTTTATAACCAAATTTAAATTACTGTGATACTCTAATCCTAGTTCAACAACAATAACATTTCTCTACTCTCAATACTCTTAGCTTTTGAATTCCCAAATTTCTTTCCGGTAAATTAATACCTTTACCACTTTAATTAAGTTATTAACTTAATAGATTACATTTACCGGTAAATTAATATTATAATACTAAGGTTGTAACCTTTAGTATAACTGGTCAAAGTAAAAATAATTTTATCGTAAATAAATGATATTTAAGTGCTGTAATGTTTCCTAGAATTCAATGTTTGGTTAAGCCTTAATTGCCAAGTATTACGCACAAATCACGTACAGACCGCCGATCAAACTTAAAGTATCCAGTTAGTAACTACGCATGGCAATTTTGGCATACCCAATTTCCCAACACTCAAGGTCTTCAAGGGTGTGATCAAAAATATTTTTTCCGATAAATTTAAAGGTTTAAACTGAATGATTTCAGCTGGAAAATTTAGATTCAAGAGTTAGAAAATTAAAGGTCAACATGTGGGAAAATTAGGTGGCATTCCTCCCTAGAACGTTTCAGTGCGATGCCACTGAGTTATGTTACTCGTGCGTACTCGAGTTATATAAGATCCGAATTGTGTTATTCGTACGTTATGTAACATGCGAATATGTTGCTCGTATGTTATAAATGACATGTCACACACAGCGCTTGCCATTGAAAAGCGAGGCTCTGAATCAGTTTAGCCCGTTATTCAAAAGGGATTCCACATTGGACGACTGTTATTCAAAATTCTGTTGAGTTTCCTTGAGGTTATGACGTGAATAGGTTGGTCATTGAGTCATTGCAGGGCTGAAAGGTTCAATCACATTTACAAACACAGAAATATTTCACATTTTGATTTAGTAATAACTGTGAATTTAATTACATTCTATGTTTGATATGTTTTTGACGTTTTTAGTCATTAGAAAACACTGATTAGCAAAAAATAACAGTTTCATGACGTTTCGGGATATATTTTTTACTAATCACTAAGCGAAAATGTCCGCAAGTATCAAAAACAAAACATTAATTTAATAACTAATTGCTTGCTAAAATGAAAAAAATTAAGGTTTTTTTAAATATATCTGAGCGAGAAAAGAAATCAGAAAAATATTCAAAGTGTTTTATAGCTTAGGCCCTACTCTTTCAGTTTTTTTGTTTACGATTTGCATCTTCGAGCTCATCAAACAGTACACAAAATTATTCCGTCTCAATAATGTGTTCGCAAAAAGATATCCATCTTGCTTCGGTTCAAACGTATTCAGATCCCAGACTGAAAACAAAACACTAAAATACATTAAGAGAGACAAGTTTAATTTCTCATGAAACGCCTGCAAAATGAAAATGTCAATGTTCTTATTTTGCATCAGTAAAAATGCAGGCGTCTTGTAATTCCATACGGTTGCATCTGGCTGGTCGGTATGTTAACCGACGTGTAAATATACACGAATTACATACATATATAATATATACAGTTTATACATCAATCATGCGTTAAAATAGAAAGTTTTCAAGTACATTGCACTAATTTAATTAATATTAACCCATTGTTAGTTTAATTAAACAAAATTTTCACTATTCAAACAGTATCCCTTTAGGTCCTTGCTTACGCTTACGGTGCCTCAGTAATTTAGCTGATGGTGTCCCGCTTCTCAAGGAAAAAGTAAACAAACAATTGTAATAGTAGTTTTCATTACTAGGAGCGAAAGTGGCTCTTTTTGGTACGAGATCGTAATTTTCAGGCGAGGCGCAGCCGAGCTTGGAAATGCGATCGAGCACCAAGGAGACACTTTTGCTCCGTGTGATGAACAACTATTTTCATCATTATGTAAAATAACCATTTAATCGTTAAAAAATTAGACTACATAATTTTGAGGTTATCCAAAATAGTCATCGTCATTTACACATCTTTTAGTTGTTTACAAACACAAGTTAAGAAATCGTTCAACCTTTCTAACGTAACATAAACAAATTTTGACATTAGAGTACGGCAAAATTTACCATATGTTTTTCCAGTACTCCTATTTGAAGTGATCCAAAAACGATCATTTTGCGTACGATTTAGAGAACTAAAAACGGCTGTTTTTGGGACAGTATGATGAAAATAAAATTAAATGCATCGGCTGGTCAGCCCTTCTCTTCATATTTGTTAAAGGTTTTATATAAAAAAAACCTTTTTTAGGATTTCTTCACCGAGACCGTTTATTCAAGTATAGGTGGATGGGGGTTATATTTGTGGTTTTCTCAAAAGGTACGGGTAGGTTGAGCTTTATATATAACCTACAAGCTATAGGTCCTTGCTTTCAATACCTTACTAATTTAGCAAAGCACCTCTACGTATTTTTTCTTGAATCATTTGATTTTATTGAATTTAGATTACATTTAAAAAAAGCACTCGCGCAGAACACCGAAGTAAGGGAACGAATTTTCAGGAGTTAAATTGCCCATTTTAGACCCGAAATCCCCTAATTTTTGGATTAATCCCCCCTTAAATTAGGGATAAATGAGTTCCGATTTATTCCACAGCTAAATAGCCGATCAACAGATCATCCCAATAGTCAATATTCCGTAGGAAATTGGATAAAAAATTAACACTCACCTTATTTCATCACCTACCATTATAGCATGTACAGAATGAAATACATTTCCACATACCTTTCCTTCGCCAGGCGGTGCATGTATAACAGTGACAGTCACGAGGGGTTTACGTGACCCACAGTCACGTAGCGGCTACGTGGTCACATGTTAGACTTACGTGACTACACCACTATTGCTGTGGATCCCACCATGACTAATTGTTATATGCAGCAGATGTTGAAGCTTCCCTTGCTTCCTGCGTATGTTTGTTTATGGCAGAAACAGTCGAATATAGAAATCGAAAATCCACCGGAATTCGGGTTTTTTTTCAACCTTTTTTTTTCTGTCTACCTTGACAGAAAAATCTGCGTCACAGAGCGAAATAACATTGTAAAGATAGGGCTAAAGCGCCCTACGTCTGAAGTAAGCTTGCAGACGTTTCGTATCTGGACGACAAAAGCTTTATTTTTTAAGATTTAATAAAAATGAGAGTGGGTTCACGTTCTTCAGAATATTTTATAGGTCTCTACAATTTCTATTTTTCTATAAAGCGTTTCTGTCGTTAGTTATGAGACTTTAAAATCTAACAAAAAACTACCTTTTTTTGAAAGATTTACACGATTCCTGTAAATAAACGGGGATAAAATCAAAAATTCTAAAATTATAGCGACCTACAAAAACATATCCTTTTTAAAATTACACCAAAAGATTGGAAATCATATGAAAATCCAGCTATCAATGAATACGATACAAAACCCTGTTTTAGCGCTCGGAACTTGAGGTAGACCGTCCCCTTAAGTATAGTTTGATTTTGGCTTAGCACAAGCTACAGAGGTAATTCCTGCTTAATTTAGACTTACATAGGTGATATTGAGCTAGATTCGAGATATGAAGGTAAAATAAATTAAAATTTAAGTTACATAGCTAAAAAATATTTTTGCTGAACCGGATATGACTTACTGAAACCTTGATGCGACCTTGCGATGAGGTATCACAGAGATCCGTGGAGAAAGCTTAAATCAACTTTTAAATAAAAAGTAAGAATAAAGAAATAAAAAATATAAAAGTAAAATAAAAGTAAGATAAAGAAAAAGTAAAAAATAAGATAAATGTAAAAGTAAGATAAAGAAAAAAATAAAAGTATTAAAAAATAATAATATTTTAATATATTAAAATATTAAAAATATAAAAGTAAGATAAAGAAATAAAAAAATATTTCCGCCATACAAACACTTTGCTTTTAATTTAACAGAGAGCCGTTCCAGGTGTGCGATTGAAGGGGGAATGGGGAAGCGGGATTGGAAGGGGGAGGGGGAAAGGGGGGTGGATGTCACACCAAAGTGGTTTATCCATCTTTGCCTTCATAGATGTAAAGTGATACTTAAGTGATAGGTTTACCTCCCATCTCTTCCTATACGAAGTGGTGGAATATAACGTCGAAGTAGGCCTACAAACTGTTTCCAATAAAATATCTTTAAAAAAAACTTCTGGACAATGTTTTAAGGAAAAACTTGAAATTTGTATAAAAAAAAGAAAAGCCGAGACCCTTTTGAACCATGCAATAAATATACTGATATTATTCATTTTGATCCTGCATTTGAGAATAAAGAAGGTTATTGTGTTTGTAGTTTTTTTTTACTTGCAAAAAATGATTCTTACAAGATTACTGATTTAAGAAAAAATGATGGTGGGTATAAACTTAATAACCTCATCCAAACACTACATTGTTATTTTCATTTCAGACTGTATTTTCAAGAAAGGCGCAATGACAATGTTATACTGAGGATTAAGGATTTGCCTCCTGACATGTTGAACACCTGGTTTTTCCCAACTTCTGCTGCAGGATTATAATTCAATCCTATTAGAATAGTTTTACTTCACTGAGTAAAGTAGGCAGCATAGCTCAGTTTTGCTACGAAGTTAAACAATGTAAGGTATGTCTTGCATATAATGTTTGAAACAACAGCAGTGCAATAGGTATTAAAATCGGAGAAAAATATGTTAGGGCCTTAATCAACACAGTCATACCATAGTGGAATAGTTATGATTGCTCCAAATTTATCCGGCAACGGGTAATTATTAAGTTAGTTTTTTATTTCTGTTCTGGTTGGACAACATTTTTGATTTTAATGTGTATGAAATATATACTTGGGAAATAAGGAGGCCCCCTCGATATGGCCAATCTGTACCTATTTTTGTATTTGTCAGGATTTGAAGTAGACATTGTTTGACTTATGTCACCGAGAGATAGTGCCAATAAAAATTACTGATTTCAGCTATTTGTTTACGAGAATTATTTAGCTTATGTTGTCCTTGAATCATACATTACTGAAATAGCTCTCACTAGTTGACAGCAGTATAATCTGTTAAAGAATACCGTAACTACGTTCTATTTTAAATTACAAATAGAAAACACATGGTGGTTTCATGGTGTCAGTAAACCTTTTACTACAGCGATGAAATTCTTATAGCCTTACCTTACCTCTAGTGAGTATTTTCTTGGTCTTGTAATTTGCACTACTTCAATGTTGACGCAAGAGTATTTTCATCACATGTCCTATAAATACTTTTTTTGGTTTCAAATCTTAACAAAGTTAAGTTGCGGTTGTTTTCCCTATAGCAAACCTTCAGTTCCATCCCTATACTACAGTATACTTGTTATGAAACCCTCTTATCGTCGTGTCACATCTTAAGTCTGAGAGGATTCGAGTCATTCATCATAACTTAGCCCTCTTACGTGTGTGAGAGAGGGAGCGCGGGGGGAGGAGGGGGCAGGGAGGGGGATGGAGGGGAAGTGCTCTATGACGTCACTTTGCAGTGAGTGATGTGGCCGCTAGAGACCATTGGTTGGCGGAATTGCTCGGCTTTGGCGATAATAATTTAAAACGTTAGAAAAATAGACCCAACATTTATTTAAAAACTCAATTTCGAAACTAAAAAAAACTTCTGAAAAGACTCAGGAACGAAAACGGAAAATCTCTTCGTCGTTAGGACGATTCTGTAAAAAGTGGAAATTAGAAACAATCAGGCCCATTTTTGAGCTCCTCACACACAACAAAAGGAAAGCTTGAATTTAGCTTGAAAATAATATTGTCATCACGAATTATTGCTTTTTAAACCTTAAAATTTCCAATAAAATACTTAACTCTGTGAGCGAATAATCGTTGAAAAGGCCTTTTGTATTTTATATTTTACCGGGCAAGTAAATGTGTCATGCGTCTTACTTAAATATTATCTTATAAAAATATTGTATTACTAGCTAATCGACAAGGGTTCACCCGTCTGTTTTCGTTTACCAATCTACCAAATATTATAACATCGGCCACCCAGCAGAACCGAATAGAGTTCGCGACAAATAACGTGGCCTGGGCTGTCCATAAGTCCAATGTTAAAATCTATATACTTAATACAATAAGGTTTTTTTTCTGTTAGATCCCTTTTTCAGCCGTCCTACTTAACCGATTTTTACAATTGAGGTGTCATTTTAAAGCTTATAATGTAGCGCACCTATGACTGATAATTAAAATGTGCATTTCTCTTACGGCTACGCCCCCAAGGCTTTGATTTATTTCTAGAGGGCGCTTGTAGGGCCCCAGTGCTGACTAACTTGCGTTACAAAGGTTTTAAAATGTGATTTTAATTAAACATCTGATTACCTTAAGAGGAATTTTTAACCAGTCACACTGTAAACAAAAATAAGCTGTCTGCATTCATAAACAAGATCCGAAATGGGCCACTTTTATTGTAAAGTTTAGCCAAATTGTGGCAGGTAAATCATTCTTTGTGGTAAAGATCCATGATTGTTAGATTATAAATATATTTTTAACTGACCGCTGAGGCAGAAAGAAGAAGAAGGCATACAGGAAAACGAATCGACGTGATTAGGGAAAATATGCGTAACCATTGGCAAGCACAGAGAACTGCTGAGAGAAAAAGACTAATTCAACACCAGAAAAATATTAAAATGCGCAATTTGCACTTGGGCTTCCTATAAAATCTTCCATTATCCTACTTTTGTTCGAGAAGACAGCCAAATTCAAAAACAGTGCATGGGTAATGAATAATGTGTATGTGTGTTTTAGTTAGACCTTTGTTTATTTAGGTGAGATCTTTAAATTTTAATTGAAAATGTTAATTTTATTAATAAAGGTGAGTTTGAAGCCATTCAATTTATTCTAACTGTACGTGAGTTTTTCACAAACAGAAATAATATTAAAATGCGCAATTTGCGCATGGGGCCCCTAGTTAACATTAATCTTACAGGCGGACTGGACCACATTGTTCGACTCGACCTACACAATGTCGTTAGATTTCGTGTCAAATGACATGGCCTGCCGTCCGTAAGCCCAATGTTAAAACAATCACCAGTTTATCGGTGGACTGAGCCATGTATATTGACGCGTTCTGTACACCGTCGTTTACCCACTCATTGATTATCCGTCACTGCAGACCGCGGAGGCTGTAAACGACTGTGACGTAGGCCACCGCCGCTGAGGCCTACTGTGATTTATTTAGTTTGTTTATAAATGTTTTGAAATACATTTCGGCCTTAGTCAGTAACAAGACTACAAGATCACGCCACGATTATCCTTCACTCATCTGTCATTCATACTTGACTTAAAATACCTACCTGGGTAGGTCACCGTTTCAAGTGTAATGTAACCTACACTGAAATATTCTGAAATACTCTGGAAGTCCCAATTCCATGTTTCTGTGTTACAGTAATGTCATATAATGTTTAAGTCGAAAGCTTTTGAGAAAGTGAAAGATACAGGATGTTCAAAAAATGTGGGGAAATAATTTACGTAGTGGTTCCTTGGGTCAAAATTAAAAATTTTTTTTTTGTAAACATAGGTCCTAAAGTGCTTTGTTTTCCGTCTCTATGTCTGTTTATGATTTTTAATTATATCTCACAAACCACTAAACGTATAAACTTCAAACTTGGTAAATGGATGACGACTATCAAGAACTATTTTCGTAAGAAGTACCAAATTTATACTTTGTACCATTTCAAAATGGTGACTGTTTTTTGTTTTCAAAGCTAACCCACATCAAAAAGAAATGCAATTAAATGCATTTTTAATGCATTTAAAAAAATGAAAATGCATTTTTAATATATTTTGTGAAATGTATTTGGCCAAATTATTTTTTAAAGTATGATAAATGATTTTATACAACATTTTAACTGTATATTAATAGTATTATAAATGCATTTATTTTACATCCTTAAAAATACATTAAAAATACATCTTAACAGCATTTTGTAAAATGTGTTCAGAATGCATTCAGAAAAAGGTAAAAAACACATTTTAAATGTAAATAAAATGTATTTTAACTGGATATTAATAGTATTTTAAATGCATTTATTTTACATCCTTAAAAATACATTAAAAATACATCTTAAAAGCATTTTGTAAAATGTGTACAGAATACATACAGAAAAAGGTAAAAAACACATTTTAAATGTAAATAAAATGTATTTTAACTGTATATTAATAGTATTTAAAATGCATTTATTTAACATCCTTAAAAATACGTTAAAAATACATCTTAAAAGCATTTTATAAAATGTGTTCAGAATGCATTCTGTAAAAGAAAAAAACACATTATAAATGTAAATAAAATGTATTTTAACTGTATATTAATAGTATTTTAAATGCATTTATTTTACACCCTTAAAAATACATCTTAAAAGCATTTTGTAAAATGTGTTCAGAATGCATTAAGAAAAATATTAAAAAACACATTTTAAATGTAAATGAAATGTATTTTGTGGACATTTATGTGTAATTTTTTAAGCATTCCAATAGCATTGCAATTACAAAGTAAATACATTTTTATATCACGTATAAACTATTTTTTAAGATATATGGAATGTATCCCACATGGATAGGTAGGCCTATATATTTGAATATATTTCAAATCTATTTAAAAATACCAATATATATGAAAAATATATTATCAAGTATATATGATTTTAGTTTATATTTGAAATCTATACTGGGATATATTTCAAATATATTTAATGAAATATATTTTAGGAATATATTTTGAAATATTTAAAGAAAAGAAATCCTTGGAAAATTCGTGATGTTGACCATCTTAGGCAACGAATTATTAATTAATTCTGTGACAAACCCCCCCCCCCCAGAAATGTCGGCCAGGACATATGAGGAGGTGGAATATCGTTACGATGTGTGCCGTGCCGCCGTGGGGGCCCATATTGAACTTTATGAAATTGCTAAAAGAAACTTTAAAATGCAACCTTTTTATAATGTATAAAACATTTACATAAGCTTATTGATTCATAAAAATATTTTGCCTCAAAACCCCGGAATTCTTTTATAGACACACTGTATAAGAAAATATAATTACACCCATAATGAAAACGTAAAAGTACTGACCAGAATGTACTCATCGTATAAAAATGACAAAGAAAAAATACATGTCAAAGAATTGATATTTCTTAGTCAATTTGTATGCAATCCTATAATTATATAGGATGTTTTATATTTAACGGAACACAATTGAAATACATCTCAATATACTGTCACCCAACACATAATGTAATGCACAATGCTAAATCAGATTATATACGATTAACAAAGCATTTATGAGACTTTTAAAAATGCGGAAGTAAAAATAGCCTGTAAATGCTTTCGATGTAAAAAATTCATTCGATTTGTAAGCGATCACAACCAACAGCAGAAAAGAAAAAAGATGACTTGACGAAACCATGCTGGGGAGTGTATGAATGTAAATGTTGGAACTGCGATACGGTAACATCTATTTTGGACAAACTTTAGAATAAATTTTCATATAAGATACAAAGAACATTTACAGTCTTCGCCAACTCCTATGATAAACTTTAAGTATGCAACGTGTATTAGATACAACAACAACTATTTAATTACTGAATGCTGTCTGACTAGTGCTACAACGCAAAAACATTGAAACTCCAACTCCAAAAGAAAACAGCGTTCCCAATCAGTTTTACATCCTAAGTTATGCCATGTCACCCATGAGTTGAAGTGGCCGAGCGGTTAAAGGCGTATGTTTGGTAAGGTTAGGATGTAGGCGAAGGGTTGATAGAGTGTGGGGGTCCGGGGTTCGAATCCCAGCGGAGTCGCCCGATTTTTTTGTTCATGAAAATCAAATGTAAGGCTATTATTATTTATTTATTTATCAATTTATTAATTTTTTTGAAGAAGTTTTACAATTAAATTGAAAAAATATGTGTATTTTATTCATACAAAATATTCAAGAATATTCATTAAAAATGCATTTGTAATGTATTAATTGTATATATATAAATACATTTAAAATGCATTTTATTAATCTTTGAATGCATTTTTACTTCATTTGAAATACATATTTTGTACATTTTAAATGTATTTAAAATGAATTATGACTGTTCCAAAATTTATACTTTTATGAAGCATTCCTAATACATTTCACAAAATGCATCAAACTGTATTTAAATGCATTTTTAAAAATGCATTAGAAATGCATATTTTTTGATATGGGAAATATCTTAAAAACCGTAAATTTTAGAAAAATCATACAAGAGGCAAAAAAGTTGCGAAATTTAATGTAATGAAAGATGATATTAAGATTGTAACAACAGGACAACTAATAATGAAGACATTTTAAATTTTCCGAATTAAAACATGCAATTTTCAGACAGAATGTTCTAAGGAACCATGTTTTTATACAGAAAAGTTAAAATGTCTCCGTTATTAGTAGTCCGATTATCATAATCTTAATATCAGAATTAATTGGATCAAATTTTTTTGTATTGTATAATTTTTCTAAAATTTACAGTTTTTAAGGTATTTAGCTTTGAAAACAAAAAATAAGCGCCATTTTGAAATGGTACAAAGTAGAAATTTGATACTTATTAAAAAAATTGTTCTTAATAGTGGTTATCGATATACCAAGTTTGATTTTTATACGTTTAGTAGTTCGTGAGATATGATTAAATTATGTAAAAATCATAAACAGACACACAGACGGAAAACGAAGCACTTTAGGACCTATGTTTATATAAACCTTTTTGCTTATTTTGACCCAAGGAATCACTACGTAAATTATTGCCCCACATTTTTTGAACACCCTGTATAAGTGTACAACTGAATTTTGAAGAACAGTTCCTGTTATAGAGGTGTGTGATCGGTTGTAAGCTTCTTGTATAGACCGATTCAAATAACAAAGCCCAGTCCGTTCATAAGCCTAATGCTAAAATTTACATCAGTCTCATGGACAGATTGGGCCTTGTTATTTGATTCGGCCTATAGATGCTTCTTTCAGTGAAACGTTGGTTCCCCAGTTCTTTCAAATGAACAGCGGTTGAGAGATGTCTCGGATCTTGTCAAGGATATTAATATGGTCTAAACAAATAAGTTGGATCAGGCTGTACAGTAGACGCCCTCTAGTTCGGCCACCTCGGGACCGGACAACCGGCCGGACTACAAAATGGCCGGACTATCCGGATGTACTATCAAAATGTAAAATAACCCTTTTAAATTCATTACTTTTATGCTTAAAAATCAATAAAACACGTTATTTAAACATGTTTTCAGTGCTTAATTAATTGCCAAAGTAAATATTTTGACTTCTCTATTTTGAACTGCCGTATTGCGTCAATCGTAGATAGGTACGTTTTTACCGATACTGTATTAAGGATATGAAAAGTGAACAGAAAACTCATTATGTAGTATAAAAACACTAGAAATGTATTTGATCGACTTAATCTACACGTATTACTTGAATCATATCCTGTACAACTTAAAAGAAACAGAAATCTGTAATTTTCTTTTGTCATGCAAACGAAATCCCTGATCAATTCCTACTGTACAGTCCTATTGGAAAGATAATAACATCGTTTGTTAGTTGAGGTCAAGTGGGTCCATCAATTACAAGCTTGCCCTTAAACTAAACTGACATATAAATAGTTTACTTCTACGGCCGGAAACTAAATATTCAGGATGGATCCTGTTGGAGGTCATTGCCCCGCAGTGCGGCTAGTGATGTGACAGATATAACACCCTTCTAGCGGCCGGACCATCCAACCGAAGCCGAACTAGAGGGCGTCTACTGTATGTAAGCTCAACGCTAAATTAACTCAAGTCTAATGGGTAGGGCGGGCCAAGAGTTTTGACACGAATTATACACATGCAGCACGCTGGCATGAGGAGGAGAATTTACATTTCGGCGTTTAAATAGCCCATTTTACATCCAAAATCTCCTCAAGCTTAAAAGTATCGCAGAACAAATAGCAAATCCAATAAATAATTCCCTTTAAAGCCTTGCCGTTGTCCGAATCCGCATCCGATATAAACATATTGACCATATTGAAAATAGCGATTTGAATATTTAATTTGTTTGCATGAGTCATTGACTGCATTTGGCTACTTCAAGTACACGATGGTTTGACACTTGATTAAATTAACGATATTCGAATCAAATTCATGAAATTCAAACAATTCCCGTCCTTATACGATACAGTAGTTCGATACGAATTGCGAAACGATAAATCGAAATAAAATATGATACCATTTCCTCATTCGATAATTTATTGCGCTTTGGCCACATCACCGCCAACTACGGAATCCAATCCCGGACGATATTTTCAATCCCGGGATTTCGGGATTGAAAAACTTTAATCCCGGGATCCCGAGACTGATCCCGGGATTGACCCAACATAGTATTTGCCGATACAAAAATAAATATTTAGTATTGATTTGCATGTATACATGTTATCGTAATATAATGCGATATAGAAAGCAGTTTTCCGTTTAGTTTTGAGTTGTTAACATGATTTTAAATATAAAAACTTAGAGCGTAAAAAAAATGGCGAAATATTCAGCCTTATCATGAAACACCGAATACAGTATTTGACATCGGAGTGAAAACGGAACCCTTTATCAGGATGGTCCTGTATAACCGTGAACTAACCATAAAATTTTTATTCAGACATAATTTAAAGAAAGTCTAATACAAAACATGAATATTTACATGACCATGAATACCAGGACTTGGAAAGATGTAATTAGAAAAATTAGAAGTACAACAAAAATGATCATTAGAGCATTGTAATGAAACTTAATTGCAATTGCATATCAGAAACAAGTTTAAAAAATCGCTATGTATTTTTTCAGTAGCTTGAAAATATTGACTGGAAACTACTTTCATACACACTAGAGGACGACAAATAACTCATCAAACCATGATTATTTGATCAGAAACATAACATGTAACTGGTTTTTCTCAGTTATAACATTGTTTTAACTGATAAGATCCTAGTAAATATCGATTTTACCGTAATTTTACAATCCCGAAAATCCCGGGATTGAGCCAAAAATCCAGGGATCGAATAAGCCCTAAAATCACGCGGGATCCCGGGATTGGATTCCCTACCGCCAACGCCCCAAAACACGATGCTTATAGAAACAATCGATTGTTCGTGCGACCATCGACTTGCCGGGTTGAATGGATGTCTTTGTTTATTTCTTTGACCCTGCGGCGGCGAGGAAGACAAAGACCGCTCTCAAGGTCGTTCAAGGTCGTCCAAGGTCGTAGCAGGGACGCATGGCAGTGATATCTCAATCTCTTTGGGTATTTTTATGAATGTTCAGGGTTTAGCGTAATTTTTGGTGATGAGATTTTAAGGAAATGTATGAGTGTATTTCATTGTAAGTTGGGGGTTTGATCGAAAGACGAAGGGGTTTAAGAATTCTTGTATACACATTTTTACTGTTTCATTTCCTTAATTAGATTGATCGTAACAGATATTCATAACCCGTTTTGGTGCAACTTCCGCAGAGGGGTTACACCATTTGCTGTTAGTATGTCACTTTCGTTTTCTTAAATATTTTAATAATTTGCTCTTACAACCTTAAAGACCATTAAAGTACTAAAATTATGAGTGAGAAATTTCATTTACTAACTTAATTGCTGATTCAAAGTGTAGACAACATGTCTGTAACAAATATCATCCCAATACATAGAAACTTAATTAATGACAATACCTACATTGATACTAACCTATAAAACGTTATAAAATAACTTTAAGGTCAGTTGAATTTGGATTATTCTTGTATGAATAAAACTATTATTGAATTAAAATCAGAATCAACTAAACTATAACTAACTGTACTGCAACTGAAATATCAACCACCTATTTTCATCTCAACATAACTTTGCTGACGATGTGGTATGTGATCTAGCTGATGTTTATATTAAAAACCTTTTAAATGTTAAGGAAGGTTACAGGCTAATTTATTTTGTAATTTGGTAATGATTATCACTCAATATTTCCCCTCCAGACATTACAGGTTCCCACTGACTTATATTATAATTATAAGTAAGAAATATATTATAATCGTAAATGCACCAAGCAAAGTGTATACTTGCTTGCCTCACCGTAGATTTCACAGATCCGTTGATTAAATCGCTGTCACAAGATTTTTTTGAGGTTCATTATTTATTAATTACAGGTATTTGGTTAACATGTTTCCAAGACTGGATTTGAAAGTTTATTTTTATGAATAGTAATTTTAAACCATTTCACAACGTAGTTAACCCTAACCTTAGTTACAAAGCGAATTTGTCACAAAGGTAGATGAAATGTGTCAGAACCACTGTTAGTTCCGATTTTTAAATAAGTCGGTTATATTTAGGCAATAATGACTGTGGAGGAGGGGCAGCTGCGGCCAAAATTAATGTGACAGGGTTTTCATCACTGTGTTATCAGATGGCACATTTGTTTCGGCGGTTTCACGCTCCAGAAATATATAACTGGAGGCTGGAAATAAATCACATTTTAAAGGAACTGTAGGTAGGCTATAATTCGGAGAGAAGTACTTAGGGTAAGTCAGGGAGAGATGGACCACTGGGTGAGATGGACCAGTTGTGTAATTTCAAAACTAGCCGATAGAGACTGTCACTAGTAGTGTGCTTGTGTCATGTCGGATGGTATGTGATTCCCTTCACATTTCCAGAGCAACAGATGTTCGTGTTTACAAGTTATTAAAGAAAATATAATTCTGGTAAGTGAATACTTTTGACAGATTTCACTTTTTGTGATCTAAGTCCATGAAGTGTTCGTACAATTTTGTTCTCAATCGTTTTAACGAAAGTTGATAGTGTTGCAATTCATTGCAAAGCACTTAGGCGGCTCTGCCATTCTCACAGACATCATGGCGGCCTGGATCATGTCTCCCATCCAGTTGGGAGAGATGGTCCAGTTCGAGTCGGGATAGATGGACCATAGTGGTTTTTATTAAATATACATAAATGTGGTTTAATATTTTATAATATTTTAGGAAATGCACAGTTATGTGCGAATAACCATATCTATGAGAAAATGAAATTAGTTTACTCTTACTTAGCCTAATATTTTTATTTTTTTTAATTTTTACTGCCTAGACACAGCTAGTATTTTGGCCAATATACACCATCAATTATTTTTTTTATAAAATACTATAATTTACTGTATTTTTAACTTTCACAACATTTGGTCTATTTTTTGTCAATCAAAATACTCATTAAAATGTAATTTGTTGCTGTAAAAACCTACATAATCATTTTTATCTACCTTTTTTAGGTTGGTCCATCTCTCCCTATATGACTGGTCCATCTAACCCAGAGTATGAGGGTGAGATGGACCAGTTGGAAATAACTGAGTCAACTAAATTCAGCCAGTATTTCATGAAATATGACTTTAGTTATGTCATATACTATTAAATTAGTTCATGAGGTAAATCTTAAGCAAACAACGAAATTGATTGACCCAAAAACAACAAAATTATTTGTCTCCAAAAAAAGGGGGGCCATCTCTCCCGGACTTACCCTAAGCAGAGCAGAGCTGAGATGAACAAGTAATATTTCAAAATGTTCTTATAATCAAAATACGATCAAAAATGTACATTGACAAGTAAAATAAAATAAATCCAGCTGAAAAAAACGCCAAAAGGTAACTATAAACATTGTTGGATGGGTTCTCTCAGTGGTGGGAGGGGGGTCCTTGCGATGGTACGCCAAAATATTGTAAACGTGGTAGGTAGTACGCGAGCACCAAAAGGTTGGGAAACACTGCTATATATTATTAAATATCTTACAATAAATATTCAGCATTGATACTTTATTTTTAGGGGCTTTTGCCCCAACAAGCCACTAGTTTATATTAAATCACTTAAGGGAAATTTTTGCGCCGAAATTGTGGGCGTTTGGAAGGTCGCAGAATGATGGGAGGGGGCTGAAATTGAAGGTCTCCATCCCAGGGACTCGGGGAAAATACTGAAATTGCTTTAAGCTTACTATAAAATGAGAAATAAAGTAAAATAGCTGTCATTTAAAAACCATTGGGATGTAAAAAGGTCTGCTTTGTTTACTTAAAACCAAAAGCTAGATATAATCATAATTTTTTGGATCCAAAAGCCTGTTTTCTAAGAAGGCATTTTGTACTATAGTAAAGAAGGATTATGCCTAGGGCCTATTAGCCCCTTCAAGCCTCTAGTTTAAATAAATCTCACAGAGAGTTCTAGTTTGCGTCATTAATTTATGTTTTATATTTTCAGCTGCTTATTAGGGGTTGGTCTATGAAAAATTAAAAAAGCCCCAGTAACCCCTATTTAGTAATGCCCAGTTACCTTGGTGATTTCGTAGTTATAAAAAACTCAATTTTTTCCCATATAAAGCAAATGTGTTAAATATGCAGCTCTCAAGTTCAATAAATACAAGTTTCAATGCCTCGAGGACAGCACATTTTAAAGATTGGAGGTAGGTATAAATTGAAAAGTTGTTGGTTTTTGCAAGACCTTTAAAAAATGATATCCTATTTGTCATATGTTGCTATTTAAATTTTTTGATTTTCAGGGCTACCAACATAAAAAAATAAAAGTACTGCCAAAATCTTTTTATTTCCTAAATCTTAGCATATCACATATTTAATTAAAGCTGGGTCTACCATGATTAAGAATATTTAAACAGAACAAAAATATATTGAGTGGTTCTCGAGATACAGGGTATTCCGTAAATACCAATAACTTTCACAAAAACGGCCGCCATTTTGAATTGAATAAAGGCAAGTGAATTTTGTTTCCACCAAATTGATCGTCTTGTTTAGAGCTTCAAATTGATGTATAGCATGGCATATGTTTCCTTTTGAAAATTCACAGATTCGAACCCGTAACAGTCGGTTTTTGGAACACCCTGTATTTTAAAAAACTTAAACATATTTTAACATTGTTCCTTGGGGTCGATTTAGTGGGGAATGACTTTGTTTCATCTATGTAGGACCTAAAATAGTCAGTTTTGTTAATGTCCAGAATTGATTAAAATTGTGAAAAATTGGAGTTTTTCCTAGAATGTATTTTGGAAATACGCAGTAAAAGTGATGAACGAATGTTGAGTAAATATCCTTCTAATATTATATAAGTGTGAAAGTATGTGAGTTTGTCATCACCGATGTAAATGAACGATGTTTTTCAAATAATGTAAATCGGTTGTAACAACGTAACCAGCATCCAAGCAGACGAATGTATACAAATAAAGCGAATTCCAATAGACAGATACAAAAACAGTGCAAGAGCAATACCAGCTGTTTTAAATTTTGAACGTGGGTGAAGCCACGAGTAACATATAAATAAAACCCAAATTAGCCGAAACTTTTGGGAAAACCATAAGTCTGATCCCCATCAACTTTATGCTTGAATGAAAGGTCTCGGCGATAAATTCTCAGGAATGATAATGGTTATTTGATAAAACCTTCCTAAGGGCACAAATATAAAGAGAAGGGTTCAACAGCAAATGCATTAGTTTTATTTACAATCATTTGTTTACTTTTTCCCAGTGAAGTGGGACACCATCAAGTAGTTTATAGCCAATATGACAATTTGGCTATTTCATTGGAAATAACTTTTAAACAGGTCAAACGAATTCATACAATCCTTTTACACATAAAAAAAAATAAAAACTAAAAGACCTAACGGGAACTTTTCTACACCGATCGTATAAAACAATATTTTAGTAAGGAGCCGTCGCTTAGAGTCCCCACCTTTAGTGTAAACAATTGTGTAGGTAGAATAAAACGACGTGACCCAGTCCACTCACAAGAATAATGTTAATCTTGTTACCAGTGAGCTAACGGTCGGCCTGGGCCACGTTATTTGTCCCGGACTATACACAGAACCGCCCGCAGTGCTATGACTGCCACCCTCTGTTTTCACACGTGTGATACGTTGAATATTTTAACACATGTCCACCCGACTTCCCTCCCAAATGTTGTGTAAAAATCAACTTTGAACAAAGTTTGCGAATTATTTTCAACGATTTCTTAAAGCCGATTAATTAAATTGAATGTAATTTATATTAATAGCTTAATCTAAATAGTTTTCTTCTCAAAATGAGTAAAAAACTAAATTTAAAGCAGTTTAAATTGCATCATCTCAACTTCGACTCGCTCACATGCAAATAATCTTGATGTCTTCTTAAATCTAGACCACATCCCTGTTTTGATGACGTAAATACCTATTGGGCTTTTAGTTACTACAATGAGTACTTAGACAGTTTTCAATGTTTATGTCGATTGTTTTTTTTATCAATTGCAGTCGTATTTTATCCGACATGTATTTTAGAGATAAAACGTTTTTAAATAAACATGCACCTTAATTATCATTAATTTGCAACAGACGACAAAACAAATACATTTAACTAAATCCTATTTATTTAAATTAACTGGTTAGAATAGATTAGGAAGTTAATCAGGGAAGTAATGTATGACAATAAAGAACAATTAGCATTACTTTCCAAACTAAATATCAAAAGCTAACCCGAGGTACAAATAGTTTTTTTGGTTTATTGATTTTTTTTAATATCAGTATTTATTGTTATCAGTATTATTTATTATATTTGCTATTTTTATTATTTTACTATTTGTTTTAATTTTATTCTTTATAAAATATAAATTATATAATGTTTTTTGTCAACTGTATATAATTTTTATTTTCGTGGATCGTTGGTGACCCTATTGATTCACGACATAACGTTTTAAGCCCAAATATAACGTTTTTAGCCCAAATAAAAACGACATAGTCGTTTTTAGCTATATTTGGGCTAAAAACGTTATATTACCCTTACACGTTAACATTATATTATGTCCACTAAAAAATCTAAACCCATCCCAATTTAGAGAACATCCCATTCAATGCTATCGTCAACATCTTGACACGATTAATGTAAATTTGTTTTTATATATTCATTAAAATAACTATTCGATTATAATTATAATCAATTTATCAGCACATAATACAGATTGTAAAATTCTTACCCAGGTTGTCCATTCCCCAGACTACGTACAAACCGTATTTTAGTAAGAAACTGTTGGTTGGACTCCCTACAGGGGTGTAAAGTAGTATCCCAGTTGCCCTACATTGCATTTACTGTCGCCCTGCGTTCTCACATGTGTCCTGACATTCTGAATATTTTATCTCGTGTCCGTCCGATTTCTTGTCCCAGCTGTTTATTCTACATTTATATAGTATTCGTAACCCTTTCACTGTACATCTTATGGCATTGATACATCTTATGACATTGATTAGATATTATAATCGAGAAGCATCACGAAATAATAATTATTAATGTAATTAATATTAATCTTGAACGCCCAAAAAAGCAATTTTGATAGTTTTCACTATAAAACCAGATATTTTCTAACAGCCGAATGGCTGAACAGACGTTGGAAGAGGCTAAATCCTAACGTCATGTCACGTCACGTCACCTCACGTCCCGATTCGGCCGTGTATGCTCTTCAGAGCATAGCCGTGACGTAACGTGTATGTATAGCCAGTTCTATTTGAATACACAGGTTCCGTTCACCTCGAAAATGGACATGACGTGACGTGTATTTACAGCCTCATTTTAAAGTGCCTAATATAAAATTAAATTATAAGGTGCCCCGTGGTATATATAATTATAAGGTGCCCCCTAGTAAATATAATCTGTCCTTACCAATTAACATTATATGTTTGTAAAAGAAATAAATAATCTAAACCCTTTCCAATTTAGAGAACATCCAATTCAAAACTTTCGCCAACATCTTGAAACGATCAATATAAATTGTTTTATATAGTCCTCAACATAATTATTCAATTATAATTGTATAATTTATCGGCACATAAATACAGACTGTAAAATCTTTACCCAGGTTGTCTATTCCCTAGACTACGTACAAACCGTATTTTAGTAAGAAACTGTTGGTTGGACTCCCTACAGTGGTGTAAAGTACACCCAGTCGCCCTACATTGCTGCAAGTGTCGCACTGTGTTTTCACATGTGTCCTGACATTCTGAATATTTTATCACATGTCCATCCGACTTCTCCTCCTGACTGTTTATTCTACATATTCCACGTTTCACTCTTGCAAAGCGTATAAACTGGTGCGTTTTAAAGTGTCTATTCTAATTTAACTTTTAAGATTTGTTGTTAGATTGATATTAAATTTAGAAAGATTTTTTGTTGTAGCCCTACACATAATGATCGTCAGGAGGTGACAAAGATCGGTTGTAATAAGACTGTTTAAAAAGTATTATTTACTCTTCACTTAAAAATACGCTTGGTTAAAAATATTCAAAAAATTTGTGAGTTATCACATGCATAACCACTTTTAAATAGCATATCTCTGTTTAAGGGTCGAACCTTGCAGATACTATTGATTCTAGTCGTACATTACTCATCTTGAAAATATAATAAATAAAATTTTGAGTTAGATTGAATTTGGTTCTCATAAAACAAGAGACTGCATAGTCCAGGTCAAATATCATGGTCCAAGCCGTACGTAAGCCCAATAGTAAAATTGACCGTCTTACGGACGGAGTGAGCCACACCAGTTGACCCCACCTATAAACACTGCGTAGCCTCAACCTGGAAACCTACTACGATTCAAAGTCAACATAATAATATTGTAATTTATTTTAATTTGGGTTTTTAGGAAATAATCCTATTACTTTAAATGAGCAATTCTTATATATTTATACAGGGATATATATTTATATATGTCTCACTTAAGGAGTTTCAAAGGGATTGTGGTTAAACTAGTAGCCCTACATAGATAAAACTAAATATTTCACCACTAAATGAACCCAAAGGAATAACGTAAAAATATTTTTAAGCTTTTCAAGTCACAGGGTGTTCTAAAACCGGGGGTCACGGGTTCAAATCTCAGAATTTTAAAGTGTAAACACAATGTGGTGCTATACATGAATTTAAAGTTCTAAACAGACGAACAATTTGGTAAAAACGAAATTCACTTACCTTTATTAATCAAAAAATGGTGACCGTTTTTGAGAAAAATATTGCTATTTACGGAATACCCTGTATCTCGAGAACCACTGAACAGTTTTGTTCTGTTTGAAAATTCCTAATCCTTTTAAACTCAGATTTAATTTAATATATGAAATGCTAAGGTTTAGGAAACATAAGTTTTAACAGCTCTTTTATTTTTATTAAATGTTGAAAGCCCTGAGAATAAAAAATCATTAAAAGCAACATATGACAAATAGGGTATAATTTTACAGATCTTGCAAAAACCAACAACTTTCCAATACCTCCAATCTCTGGTGGTCTCTTAGTTGTAACAAAAAACTCCATTTTCCCATACAAAGTCCAACGCCCCTAGACTTGCACACGGAGAGGAAAGCGTGGGTTAATCTCAATCTGACAAGAGTTGGGCATAACTCGCGTCTTCATTTGGTCCAGAGCAGCGCCTTCATTTATATTTAGATTTGCCGCTTTGCATAAAATATGGACCCATCTTCGTCGAGCCGGGGAATTAGACGGTGAAAAATTATTATAGCAAGATATCGATATATCGCAAAAGGTATCGAAAATATTAGCGATATATCGATAGTATCGGCGATATATCGAAAATATTAGCAATATATCGATAGTATCGGCGATATATCGAAAATATTACCAATATATCGATAGTGTCGGCGATATATCGAAAATATTAGCAGATAGTATCGGCGATATATCGAAAATATTACCAATATATCGATAGTGTCGGCGATATATCGAAAATATTAGCAATATATCGATAGTATCGGCGATATATCGAAAATATTACCAATATATCGATAGTATCGGCGATATATCGAAAATATTAGCAATATATCGATAGTATCGGCGATATATCGAAAACATTACCAATATATCGATAGTGTCGGCGATATATCGAAAATATTAGCAATATATCGATAGTATCGGCGATATATCGAAAATATTACCAATATATCGATAGTGTCGGCGATATATCGAAAATATTAGCAATATATCGATAATATGGGCGCTATATCGATAATTTTGACGATTTTGGTTGATATAGATAACAAATGTCGTGTATATAAACGGAAAATTTTCGGTATTATCAGCTGTATCGATAATCTGTTTGTAACACATATTGAAATTATTTATTTATTTTATTTCAACGACGCCATGTCTGTGGATACATAATGTTGATATATCGGAAAAAGTATACTGATGAGGTATATTTTGTTGATAAGCCATGTCGATGTTTTTATTACAAACCATTGTAAAAAACTCAATATGCTGATGTATTAAAACGCCAATACTTGAGAGACATAGGAAAGGAAAGTTTTTATCGATATGTGTGAAATAGTGATGCCTCAGGAATGGTCGACTGTATGTATACTGAATTTCTTTATTCATTTTACCATCGCCTACGAGAATAGTTTGATTCCCATATAAATGCCTAAACATTTTTTCAAGTCGAAACACAGATATTTAAATTCATTAAAAAACTATACATGTATGGAAAAAATTACATATATTTTTTGAGGGAATACATATTAATAATTTTTCATTGGACCATCAGCTTATAAATCTAGACGTATTTGTCCCACCAAAAAAACAAATACGAAACCCCAGCCCGTACGAGGCTCAGGCTGTTTTTTATTATTTTTTTTTGTTTATAGATCGAAAAGTTGGGTAAAGGATCCATCGATAGGTACTATCAATATTTTAAAACGTCTAGCAATCTTTATTCGCTGCAGCGCCGTTAAATCTAGGCCTGTCAGAGTTGTACATATAGCTGCGTTCTCATTTGGACCGAGGCGACTGCTTCATTTATATTAAGATCACCGCTTTGCATAAAATATGGACCCATCTCCTCGACCCCAGCCCCCTGCTGTTGATTGGTCCAACTCATTCGCGGCTCAACCCTTTTTATTTGGGGTTTTTAAATTAGAAATGTATTATTTTATGTTTACTTGAAGAATCGTAAAGGTCGACCTGGTAATAATAATTGAAAAGGTTCAGAGACATTGTGTCTCACGATTTTGACTTATTAAGATTTCTATATTATTTGCTTCAAGTGCATTGGCTTGGCCGCCCGTAAGTCTACTGTTTACTTAGCTATGGGCTTACAAACGAGCTAGACCACGTTGTTCGTCGTGGACTATGTACATGACTATACTTTGTGTCACGGCTATTCGCTCTGCAATATACCCTTTCTTCCCCTGATATATCACATTGCAATCGATGGTTATTCAGTGCAGTTCGGTGTTTACAATGGTTTTTAATTTGTATTGGCTGTTTAATTTCATTACGCTTATGTTTACATCCATGATTACAGCAGAGGAAGGCAATTTATTACAAGTACTAATTGAATAGACTACTTGAATAAAAGCTTGGAGAAGAGCTTTGCTAGCAGAAGGTAAATTGTTTAGGACCTTAATAAAAAAAATCCTAAAATGGATTATTTATGACCTCAATATTTGAGGACAATCATGGGAGGGGACTTGCATATGCGCGCAGGGCACGGAGCACTTCTCCGTGTAGGGTTGGTCCTGATTTGCATAGTGCCCGGCTGAGTAAACATAGGCTTACGTCTAGATACGAGCCTTATTATTGCAGTCGGGCTGGTGGTGAAATCACTGCTTGCAATCATTGTTGTCAGTTTATATTTAGTTTAAGCAAATGTTTTTTTTACTACAAATTGTACGATTCGGTGACTGAAACTGTCTTTATTGTCAGGAATATAAAGTGCATCCTTGATTACAAAGTATTTCAATTGCACTTATTTGTAAAAGCCTTTTAACTCAACGCTGCTTTTCCATTATATTTAACCTAACCTTATAACCTTTTTAACTTAAACCTTATATTTAAATGCTGTTTAGTATTCAACCCATCGTTGAATTCAACATGTTATTTAGGTATTAACGTTCAAAGAACTATATTTCGGGACACATAATAAGATAGATAGTTATTCGTTAAGGTAATTACATTATACTGAAATTTATAATCCGAATTAAATATTGATAACCATAAAACTCACGTTTTACTCACAGTGCTCCGAGGAATTCATTGAACATACCTGAAACAAGAAAAACCTCATTAACTACTTTGCATGACTTCAATTAATTATATATTGTACATACGTGAGAACTTATAGTAATTGCTACATTACTATAAGCAACTTATATGCTACATTACTATAGAACTTATAGTTATAGCCAGCATTTAGAAACACACTTGCTATACTTTATCACTTCCTAGCTGATAAACTGAGTTTCACCCGTGGAAAAACTTTCTTGGGACTTTATTCAATTGATTATACATTGAGGTTACCATGACAACCTCATACGTTTCACCACGGTAAAACATTGGAATTTTGGAGAACCGTAGGGTCTAACCCTAAGGGAATTTTGTAAAGCAGTTTCTCAGTACACATCTACGGCCCAAGGGGAGTATAAATACAGAATTTCAGCTCTGTAGGTCTTATAGTTTTGGAGATTTGCTGTCTGTTAGAAAACCCCTTCTCCTTTATTATATAGTATATAGTTTAGATAGATGTTTCATAGCGATTAAATTGTTTTTGATCGTAGGAAAATTTCCTATGAAATAAAATAAAATAAAAATTGTATTTATTTTGTATGGCGATTCTTAATAGAAACGAATGGCTAATACGAACAATTTATGGCAATTACAAAATCGTTTTGTTAACTTATAAATTCATAATTCAATAAATAATAAATATCATTTAAACTTGATAGTCATAATTTAAATATTCAATATTCAGATTTTAAATATTCAATAAATAATTTTAATACTTTTTATAAAGTATTGTTGAAATCTTTAGATTTATTATCTTAGCATTCATCGATAAACAAGACCCAGATAGTTCAAAACCACGAGTGATGTAACTCTTTTATTGGAAGTAATTTTATTGTGAGCTCAGTCGTATTTCAAACCCACTAGACGTTATAACAGTTATTCTTGGTCGCGGGCTGATGAGGTTTAGCTATACTTGGCGGGGGGATGAAGCACACAAAAGGGCAACAATCTCTTGGCTGCAGAATCCACTTTTGGGCCCAACAAGATGTCTTTGTAAAGACGCTTTCACGCCATTTGTTCCGGACTATGGATATATGTTATTTAACTTATAGATATAACTTATGTTGAATTTGTGCCTGAAGTTCAACATAACTGCTTATTATTTGGTTGCATCCCAAGCACCAAAGAACAATATAATTAGTTCAATAAAAAAGACTCCAATAAAAAAAGACAACGTTCAGTTGAGTCATCTGTTTACTATGTTTTAATATGTACAAACACCGGGACATTGGAAAACCTTTTTCAAATATCATTTCCGATAGAACGAGTCCTTGAATATCAATACATACGAAATTTACAACAGGTGAAAAATATAAAAATTCTGGACTTATCGAAAAAACTGTTATTTCTGGAGATTGAAAGCACAATTTTACAATGACGGAGTTAAAATGCTATTAGTAGATTAGTATTTTCATATTAAACAGGGTTACTGCCTCAGAAATAGAATTTTACATAGTTTTTCATAGGATCATTTGGAATGATTTGTCCACTTTAAAGAAACAAAAAGTATTATAAACATTTTAACCGTTTAAAAACAGCCACAGCTACGTTTTAAAATTACAGGTTAAGCAAAAAAAGTATTATAAACATATTAATCGCTTAAAAATAGGCACAGCTACGTCTTTATGTTAATAGGGAAAAGTATTATAATCATTTCAACCGTTTAAAAACAGCAACAGCAACGTTTTTATGATTATAGGTTAAACAAAAAAAGTATCATAAGCATTTTAACCACTTAAAAACAGCCACAGCAACGTCTTTATGATTATGGGTTTATCTTGAAATTTGAATTGCAAATAAATGGTTTAGCAACCTTTTTCCCATCGGAACAAAAATATCGAAACACAACAGTATCGTAACGAATGTCAAATGCCTTTTGCAATATATCGAAACCTAAACACCGATACATCCGATATCTCGATAGTAATATCCTCCCTACGGCCGTGATAACACGCTTATGGCCACTTCCACGAAACAAAACCTAAAAACAAAAAGGTCAGGATAAATTACACTTGTAATATCTCTCGACCTGAAATTGAGTTGTTTTCGAAAAGTTTGAAGGGCGAGAGTGAAGGCAGTTAAGGACTTGACACAAGAATCCACTTTCAAAGCCCTTCGCGACGAGTGGCCCGACAAAACGGCTAATCCCAAGGGCTCCATTAAAATTGACGGGGTATCCAGTGGATAAAATCAATAAATCCTTTAAATTTGTAAATGTTTCTAGCGACTTTCCTTTGGGATTGCTATTGAATAAATAATTTCTTGATTAGCATGATACGTGTTGGTGTATTCACTGGATGTAAATAAAAAACGTCCTACAACACTTAAAAATATATTTACACTTATACTATACAGGGTGTCCCGAAGTTATGGTAAAATATTTTAGTATATGATATTACAGGTACAAAAAAGAAAAAAAGTTCATATAAACATAGGTCCAAAAGTGCTTAGTTTTCCGTCTGTGTGTCTGTTTGTGATTTTTACATATTTAATCATATCTCACGAACCTCTTAACGTATAAACTTCAAACTTGGTACATGGACGACCACTATTAAGACCTATTTTTGTAAGAAGTATCAAATTTCTACTTTGTACCATTTCAAAATGGCGACTGTTTTTTGTTTTCAAAGCTAAATATCTTAAAAACCGTAAGTTTTGGAAAAATTATACAAGAGACAAAAAAGTTGTGAAATTTAATCCAATTAACGCTGATATTAAGATTATGATGATCGGACTACTAATAACGGAGAAATTTTAATTTTTTCAAATAAAAACATGAAAATTTCTGACAGTTTGTTCTAAAGGACCAAGTTTTTATTCAGAAAAGTAAAAATTTCTCCGTTATAAGTAGTCCGATCATCATAATCTTAATACCAGCGTTAATTGGATTAAATTTCACAGCTTTTTTGTCTCTTGTATAATCTTTCTAAAATTTACGGTTTTTAAGATATTTAGCTTTGAAAACAAAAAACAGTCGCCATTTTGAAATGGTACAAAGTAGAAATTTGATACTTCTTACAAAAATAGGTCTTAATAGTGGTCGTCCATGTACCAAGTTTGAAGTTTATACGTTGAGAGGTTCGTGAGATATGATTAAATATAGACACACAGACGGAAAACTAAGCACTTTTGGACCTGTGTTTAAATGAACTTTTTTTCTTATTTTTACCTGTACTATCATATACTAAAATATTTTACCATGATTTCGGGACACCCTGTATTTACATACAAGATGGTAGATATACAAAAATGGTGGAAAATGGCGAACAATCAAATGTGACCAATCGAAATCGATCGCCATTTTCCACCATTTTTTATACTTACCATATTGTATGTAAATACAGTATAAGTGTAAATACATTTTTTAGTATTGTAAGACGTTTTATTTACATCCAGTGACTATTGAATAGCTATTGGAATTTCATATGGTGAGCTATTTGCATCACCCGAACGGAGCCTCTGAGGCATGGGACCATGATAACCTTTAATTTTAGAACCCCCGATGCCGAAAACACCATCCATTAAAAACTGTATATATACGTGTATTTTATGTGTGTATGTATATAGCCACATATCCAATATATGGTATACGTGTTGGCACTCTAGCAATCAATTTTTCTTGAAATTTGCTAGGAACATTGTTTTCTGTGACATCTAGGTTAATTTCGTTGGGGAAAAAATTCAGAGCGCCTTTAACGCCAGATTTGAGGGATAAATGCACTAAATTGGGGTTTTAGGCCCATAATGGGAATATAAATAAGCCCCAGATATAAAGTTACGTATTTTATTAAAAAAATAAAAATAAGCCCTCTCCAAAAGTCAAAGAACCTAAAATAACAGATTAATGGAGGGAAATATGAATTTACTAAACGCAGTAGGTGGTCTTTAGGGGTTTTTTCACTCTAGCGGCCGCAATTATCATTCGGTTTACTTTAACCTTGGTGCAGATGTTGTATGATATGATATGACTGGCCTGAAATAAATGGAAGTCACTATATTCCCATTGGGGGGCACAAAGCCCAATGTGTTTTTTAGGTCTACAATAAACATTATATAAGCTCTAAAAATTGAAATTCGTTCCGTGATGTTAGCATTCGTGAGAGTTTGTTTTTCCTTGAATTGAATTAACATTTCTTACATCTGGGCCTTACATCAGAACGATATTGGTAAATTAATAATATTGGCTTTGGTATTTTGTAATACTATAATTTTGTAATAGCCCCACTAATGTTTTCTATGGCATTACTTAAGTTGTTTCCCTTCTCAGAAGTTCCCGGAAAATATTTCGTTAGTAATTTCATAGTCATAGTAAGAAAGTAGGCTAATTTTCACTTTAAACACTTTCATGAAATATTACAGCTTTACTAATTTCGAGGAGGTCGTATTATCAAGGCAATATTTCATTCGCTTGGAAGAAAGCGCTTCTTGAGGTGTCAAGTTTAAATGATATACTACACCAATGAATGTCTTACTCCCTCCTTTAAACAATTTTAACATTTTCTAATGTCTGTGACTTATTTTTAAGCATGTTAACTTCGCTTAGGGATAGAAGGTGTGGTTAATTATTGTAGAAATAGTTCGTTTATCTTTTCATATTTCATATTATAATTAATTTCTTTAAAGATTTTCTCTCCCGATTAAACTCGCAGATATATCCTTTATAAATAAAAAGTATTTAGTTGTGTAGCTTACTTTAATTTTGTATCTTTGCATATTCGTGTAAAACTATTATTTTTAGATTTAATCGTGTTGTCCAACCCAATTCCTGTCATTTCAACTAAATATTTTTCCTGCCCTAACAACAACTCGATTCATTATTCGAATATTAATCGAATGAAGAACTACCTGGTTCTCTTATTATTAGAGTAAAACTCGGCAAATTTACTTATAACCTAGGTGAAATCAGTTTTTAACTAATGAAATGAACCACTGGACCTAGAACAAAAATAAACACATAAGAAGAGATAATTAAAACTTTTTGGAAAAATTGTAAGGCCTTAATGAAGAAGAAAAAAAACAAAACAAAAGCGTGGGTCCAACCCCACAACCGGAATGAGTCAACACTGTTCTATACAGCTCACCATTCCCCATGTCCTATTCAGCCTAGAAATTAGCTGTGGGGAAAATAAGATTGGAAGGGAGGCTCATTAGGACCCCATTGGGCAGCAGCCCTTCAAATTTGGACGCAGAAAAGAAATGCTTTAGACAGGCCGGGAGTAATTTTGTACCATACATTGTCGTCTATTTCGGGACAAAATTGAACTTGGAGTCAATAGAGTGTGTGGTATTGGATGTCAGTGGAATATGTGTACAGTCCGAGTAAAAAAACATGGCCTCCTCTGTTCATAAGATTAAATTTAATTTTTGTAAGTTATTTGACGAAACCTGTACAGGCACTTCTCGCTCAGGTCTTTTTCAAGCGATATAATCATTCAAACTATATATCGAGAAATAAATGTCGACATTTCCGATGTGTAGTAAAAAAAAACAATATTTCTGGAGAAAAAAGTATCACGATTCTGCAAGTTAAAAGATTGATCACGGATATGAACTATTTTCAAAAACAGGGTTTTCCACCACGGAACTCATTTTTTAAACTAGGGGAGAGTTCGAACCGTAAAATATTATGCTGTACACATTTTCATACCCTGTACCTTATCACAAAACGGGGTTTACAAGTACTAGTTAACATATTTCATTAACACGACACTAACAAATTTTATTATATACACACTAACACTATGAAAAATATTAGTGATTGCCAGTTGTACAGATTAATACCAATTTTCTGAATATCATTTTGAAATAAGGCCCTGGAAAACAGCCTTAATAAATACTTTCAAATTTGTTATCAAAACCCTGTTTTCTTGAGTCGATGTGTATCGGCAAAGAAATATCGATAAACGGATAATATCGCAACAAAAATATCGATATGCTTCTTCCGATACATTGGAATTAGAATATCGATACTTCCGATATTTAGATAGATATTATTTTGTTATCCCTTGCTGCGGCCCTTCAAATTTGGACGTAGAAGAGAAGTGCTTTAGACAAGCCGGGAGTAATTTTCTAGCGTTCATTGTCGTCTATTTTGGGGCAGAATTGAAATTGGAGACAACAAAGTGTGTGGTATTGGAACTCGTTGGAATATGTGTACAGGTACATTCAAATGACGAGGTCCAGTCTGTCCATAAGACTAACGTTAATTTTAGCAATGGGTTAAGGATGAGCTAGGCCACGGTTTTTGAATAGGACTATATAGTTGGTTCTCGTTAAGGACTAACATATTTATTAAAGTTATATATAATTGACTTAGATATAGTTTAAATTGTATATAATAGGAACTCAAAATCGTTCGAGATAACGTAGATTTAGAGCTATAATTTGAGAGAAAGTTACTGAATGTTTTTTACTTAGGGTTTTCGAAGATTGAAAGTAGTTCGAGATATCGAAGCTTTCAAGTTATAGAAGTTCGAATTAGCGAGAGTCGACTGTGATTGCATGTTATGTATGATGAGTTCCGGAAGAGTCCGGCCAAGGCCTTCCAGCCAGTCAGTGCGGTTCGTTGGTTTTTATTGGTTATGGCTTTGCACGAAATTAATTAGTAACACCTATTATACAACACGATGAGGTACTCGGCCTGTTGAAAATAGAACTAAGATATAAATTAGGACGACTAAAGCAAACAATGGCTAAAGCAAGTACTGTCAACCAAACACACGGTCTATGATAGACGATTGTTTGAAGGTGCTATTACTTCTTCAAGAAGGTTGTTTTTTGTTGTATAGCCTATTTCTTCTCCATTGTAGTTTCTGGAAAAATATCTGTAAAAATAAAGCACTATTGTCATTCATTCCGTTCATTCATTTCATAAATTAGGACGACTAGGAGTGTGGGAGCGGTTTTTGTTCAGAGTTCTTTAAAACTACATTCTCTACAACTTACATATTGGATGATCCTCGAGCAAAATAGTTGCAATAGCTGTAACATTTTTATTGAGAAACATTTTACTTAGCATTGTACGACCTGCTTAGCAATGCGTGTTCTTGTTGCATCATGAGGAAATTGCATTGGGATTTGTACAACTCTGTAAGCTCCATAATATACTTTGGTCCTTAGTTTCCGACTTAAATTTACTTAAATTCATTCGAGACATTTCTTGTACCACAAACTGGCGGACGATTCCGTTAGCAATAAAATTGTACGAAAACCAGCACAATCGGATCATCGCAAGGGGGGTAAAGGGAGATAAACCCCCCAAAATGTTTTTATTTTATTTTTACTTAACCAAATTAAAATGATCTAATTTTAGATAACACCATTAAATTCAGCTAAAAAAACTAATTTAGTATTATTGATGGCTCTATGTCCATTGGTTACTGAGATATTGAGAGCGGTAAACACAGTACGTTTGTCGCGATGTTAAGCATATAGAATAATAGTTTTCATCACTAGGAGCGAAAGTGGCTCTTTTTGGTACAGATCGTAATGTACAGGCGAGGCGCAGCCGAGCTTGGAAATGCGATCTAGTACCAAGGAGACACTTTTGCTCCGTGTGATGAACAAATATTTTCATTATTATGTATAAATAAACATTTAATCGTTAAAAAATCAGACTACATAATTTGAGGTTATCCGAAATAGTCATCGTCATTAACACATCTGTTAGCTGTTTACAAACACAAGTTAAGAAATCGTTCAACCTTTCAAACGTAACATAAACAAATTTTGACATTAGAGTACGGCAAAATTTACCATATTTTTTCAGTACTCCTATTCGAAGTGATCCAAAAACGATCATTTTGCGTACGATTTAGAGAACTAAAAACGGCTGTTTTCGGGACAGTATGATGAAAAATAAATAAAATTCTATATCTCGCTTATTTCTCAGCATATCTTAGTAAAAATTACCTCCCCCCCATACTCATATTCATTCCTCATGTTATCCTTATTGGAAATAAAAATTCTTTACGAGTATTTGCCTTATTTTTTAACATACCTTGATAAGACTTCGAGTATGACTTCTTTTAGTTCAGATCGACTTAATGTGTGATAAAAACCACCCAGTTTTTTCATACCTGTTGCAGCGAAACTGCAAACTCGTTCCCATGTTATTCTTATGGGTCTAACAAAAACAAGTCATATCTCTATGTTGAATTAAACTATGTTCTTTTGCATTTGAAATTCGCTGGGTATGCAGGTCTGCTGCTACGGGGGTATTATAAACAACAAAGGACGGTAAGACTGCGTGTGTGAATGCGCGCGTGCGTCTCCATGTATCGCACAGCCACCGGACCGTAACCAGCGAGAGTGGCCGCCTGTTCGGCCATCTGGACCCATCGCAATACCTCTCGACACCACAGCGGCACAGCTCCTCGGCTCGGGCCCCCTCGAGCGTGACGTAGGCGTGACACGAGCGTGACGTAGCGTGACGTAGCGTGACGCGGGGCGAGCTTGGACACGTCACGTAGGTAGGAGCGGTGGACGGGGAGGGTGTTGGAGGAATTGAGTAGTTACTGGATGTAATAGATTATATGATGAATTAGCAAACGCATTTAATTTCTGAAGGACTGTCGAAATGTGTTGTTTTAGAAGAAAAGCTTTTTATTATTGAATTTTTGATAGTAATATTTGGGATGGATTATTTTTTTATACCGACGATTTTAGGATATGTGATTTATATATAATTTATTACAGGCCTGTAAAGGTCATTATTTAAACCTTGAGCGTTTGACAATCGAAAGCAGTTTCAACTGGGTATTATGGTTTGTAACATCAACGGATTACATGTAAATCAATGAACTTTCATTAATTCAGCGTATTTTAATTTAACGTCTTTCGCTGTATCCTAAACCCAAAAACCCGATTCAGAACAACTTTTTGTGAACATTCAAGCTTCAACATGTTCCTCACAAGGTACCATCCCATAAATAAATACATAGTGAATGTTGGCGATATCTGAAAACTTTCCCTTTTTGAATCTAAGCATATTTTACACGTAATTAAATAAAAAAAATCCTACCGAGACATAAAATTTCCTTTAATAATAAACGGTGGAAAACAATGACACAAATAGCGTGTGATAGGTATTAAGACGAGATTCAAATTACAGAGGCAACTTGATGGATATTAGCTGTCATATTTAGGCCTTCCTAAGTGTCATCTTGCGTAACTCATCCCTTATCATCCCTTACAATACAGATACCTCTTGATTATATTCAAACACTAAAATATTCTGTTCTCAACTATATTAAAAAATATGAATCGTTTGTACAGTATTAGTTTGGATAATAAACTTTAGCTGTTTGTATATCTTTGTTATGTGTATTTTTTGTTTATTGTGGTGGTAAACACTGTCATTTACTAAATTAATTAATTACGTACCTGGTGGACCGAGCTTTGCTCAGAACATTCAATGTTTACTAGTTCATCTAGTTGCTAAAAAATATCCAAGTGCCATAAAAATAATGAATTACTTTTTTATCACTGAATGTTATATCAAATATAACATTCAAAAAATGATAAAAAAATAATATAAATAATAGATTTGTTTGAAATGTAAACAAATAAATAAAGTAATCATACCAGCTGTTTGCAAACTACAGCCATATAGGTAAAATCAGTGTTCTGTATACATTGGGATAAAATTTATCCCAATATATGTTATTTGTTTACATTTTCGTTGTTAATTTTATGGCAACTCATACTCATAAGGCCTGTTGTTAAATGTTTCCTCTGTAAACTTATGTTATGAAACTATTAGATTTTCTCTGGCAAAGTAACTCGTTTATGAGTCAGAAATCAACTGTTTTCAGACTCTAAAGAAAATTCTCGGAGCCGTTTTCGTGATAATTGTGCAATCAAGCGAGCAACCAACCGACTGACCACACGATCAATCACGTAAACTTGACTCGCATAAGAGTATAGGATATATTTGAAGGATGAACATGTGAGACAATATTCCCTTACAGCGAATCCAAGCATATTTAATAAGTAATACAATAAAAATATTTCTAGGCATGACGTATTTTAACAATGAAATAACTGTGAAAAACAATGACACAAATAGTGAGTGACAGATATTAAGATGAGATTCAAATTACAGAGGCAACTTGATGGATATTAACCGTCATATTTAGGCTGTCTAAAGTGTCATCTTGCGTTACTCATGCTTATCACCCCTTACACTGCTAATCCTTCTCTTGATAATACTATATTCAGACACTCAAATATTCTTTTCGCAACAATATTTAACGTAAATTACTGACTGTGAAGTTTAAATAATAGAGTTAAAATAATAACAATGGTGATGAACACTGTTATTTACTAAATTAGGTGATTTCAACTTAATTTTTTCATATTAACGTATATCGCGTTCCGTGTCAAAATTCCTCTCATTTTTAGATAATATCATTTAAACATGGGCGAAAAATATTCCTTCCAGAATTTTTTACCTCAACTGTAGACATATCATTACTGGTACAGAAACAGATTCATCCCGTGCTCGCTCAAGTCCGCTAAAAGTATTTTTATTGCGTGTTTACCTGCTTGAAAAAAGTGAAAATTATCTTTATTGTAATGAGACGTGCTGGTATTAGTTAACAACATGTTTTCCTATATTTTTCACTCTTTCAGATAAATATAACACCTCTGGGGTTACTGCCACACTACTGTCACTGTCTACTGACACTGTGTGGTGCTATTGGCACTGGTGCCAGTAGTACCATGTATCATACTGGTGGTGTATTTTACCACTTCAAAATTCATCACATTGACGTAGTTTTATGTTAAGAGGGTTCCCTACCTATCCCAAAACATGCCTAAAACACACTCCGCGCGGTGTCATTTAGCGCCTACAGTTTTCAAAATAAAATTTAATTTAACATAGCACTTCAAAGATAAAGAGTTGTAAAATGTTAATTGCTAATCCAAAATCGCTCATGTTAACGTATTCCGAAGATACTTTCCATTGAAGTTGGCTAACTTTAACGCCATTTATCTTTTTAATGAGTGAGCATATACGATTTTGGAGAAGCAATAAACCCTCTGCAACTCGTTACTTTTACAATGCTATATCCGAATAACTTTTATTTTAAGAATTGGAGACGCTAAATGACACCGCGTTTAACCGTGCACCGGCTTGTGCGGCGAAAAGCGCACAAATTTAACATGGGCTCTTATGGAGCCGCAGTTCCAAAAGTCGCCGCTAGTGTCGCAGAAAAACTAAAACTGCCGTTGGTAGGGAACCCTCTTTTAAAGTTGTCGATGCCATGTGATTACTACTATTTTCCACAATCAAGTAATTTGCTTTTCCTCTAACACAATGACTTCCATGACCTCAAATTCAAATTTCCTCATCAACTTTGCAGTTTATGTGATATTGTAGATTAAATAAACCGACACTCAGAGCGTTACCGATAGTCACACGATATTGACGAGTCGTCACTTAATCATCGCCACCTTTGACACACTAAGTGGCACTGAGTCGATAATGTACAGCACTCAACAAGAGATCAACGGCTCTTGGCACGGCACACAGGCAGGGTCGTTTACACATGCTAATGGCGTGTGTGTTGTGACTATGATTAAATTTAATGACTCAATCATTAAATCTTAGATTTTTTTGTTATCGTTTGTTAAGGAATTTAATAAATTAAACAAACTAAACTTTGTTTGAAGGAGTAAATCAATGAAGACTTTTAAATTTTGCTCTAAAAGTCGGATCTTTTCCGTTATACGTATACCACTGTTTCGGGTTTGTGTTTCAAGCTTGATTTTAGTAAGTTTGGTTAGGGTTAGGTTAGGTTAGGTTGGTTTGGTTAGATTAGGTTAGGTTAGGTTAGGTTAGGTAAGGTTGCCTAACCCCCTAAAATTAACAAAAAACCCAAAAAAACTAACCTAACCTAAAACATCCTAACCTAACAAAACCTAGGTTAGGTAAAATTAACGTAACGTAACGTAACGTAACTTAATCTAACCTAACCTAACCAACCTAACCTAACCTAACCAACTGGAAGTGGGACCGCTAGACGGCCAGACGCTAGCTTTTCTAGACATAGATACGGGAGATAAGATAACGAAACCGCAGGTAAAATATTCTTACAAGGAATTTCCACTTTAAAACGATTAATAACAATTATTTGACCTAGTTTATGGTTCTCGGTCAAAAATCAAGCTTGATGGGTAACTTTGGAATGGTGGTATACGTATAACGGAAAAGATCCTAAAAGTCTATTAATAATAACTAACTACTATCGCTCATAGGCCCCTGCAGTTTTCAACTATGCAAAAATAAAACAGTGTTCATTTTGCGAAACGGGAAAAATATTAGCTTTGTTTTCTTTTTTGGGAGTTGGCTTTTCTATAGTCTCTGTTGGGTGTATTTTTAACTATATCAATCCCATGCCATTATGAAATCGTCAGATTATTACTACATAATGGGGCATGAAAAACCTAAAGTTTTGGTGGACCAAACTTTGATCTGTTGATCGTTATTTTTCCAGTTTTACTCTATGTCTAACTGTTATCCTTTTGGCTGTTATACATAAAACAAATGAATAGTCAGCTGTAGTGTTGTTTATATTTTCGTCATTATTTCTTTTTCAACTAAGCAACCCGCATAACATCATATTATTAAAATATTACATTATTAATTTAATTTAGTGTCTTTGTGTCTCTCATTTTTAAACGTTTTGATCGGGAACGGTCCAAACCCGGGTCTTGTTACTATCTAACAGCGACCTTTTGTTAGATAGCATCATTAATTCATAGCCCGATGACAAATGGCAACTGGACCCAGTTTCGATCCTGTCAGGAATCGAACCGGCGACCCTCAGGTTATGAGGTAATTACCTGATTGTAATTACTTGATTGAGGTAATTACAATTAATTGACTATCTATATTGCCAAACTGTTATACAAAGATCATTCATAGTAAATTTAAGACTTTGTCTGGCCAAGAATCCTCCACGGAACACGTTTTTGGACCAAAAATAGCTTATTTCCAAATTTAGAAGAAAATCCGCGAAGCCGTTTTAGAGATAATTAATTGTGCAAACACTCAAGCAAGCAAGCAAACATTGCTCATATAACAGTATAAAATATTAATGTTCGCGAATTTGAAATATAACATTATAAAAAGTATAACATCTGAATGCGTTGTTGACCTTAAACATTAAAACAGTCAACAAGTTCCTCTAACCGTAATACCCTTAATGTGATAATAGTTCGATGAACGTTAGTAACGAAAAAAATAAACAATAAAACAGTAAACAAGTACCTTTAACCGTAATACTCTTTATGTGATAATTGTTACGATAAACGTTTTAGTCCCGAAAAAAAATATTCCGATGTGATAAATATATTTGACACGAAATTGATCTCATACATGGTAAAAGTGTTTGCCCAAAGATCCATTAAAGAGGGTGATGCTCAAAGGATAGAATGGAGGGGGTAGGGAGGGGGATGAGAGGGGTAAGGGGGTAGGGGGTGGTGATAATAGGCTATTTGATAGCCAGCAAGCCATTATCGGATCTGGCTACCTCTTTAGGTAACAAGTTTGAATGCGATAGTCGAATATTGACGGGCCATCGATAGGCCTTAATCCATCAAATGACTCTTTGGGTAAAAAAATTGTGTACGATATTGCTACATATGGTTACAAGACGTAAGGCCGGAGACACACACGGCGTTTTTTTTTTATCGCGCGATAATTTTTCCGCCGCCGCCGAAAAAAATCGGCGTTCGTACACACGTAGCGGTAAAAAAAACGCCACGGAAAAAATATCACCAATTATGGTACCATTTTCATTTTGAGAGACGACGGTGCTGGGTGTTTACCAAATGCATTTTACCATATGATGATCACAGAACTCCTGACGTTATCAACACGGTACAATTTTAGAGTGTCTTGCCGTCTGACCATGGCGGCGATAAAAAATCCGCCAAATGTGTACGCTCCCATTTAATTGCATACGCCACTGTGATGGCAAAGCGGACGAAAAACCGCTTTCCAGCGGCGTCAAAACTACCGCCAGCGGCAATTTTATCGCGCGGTTTTTTCCGCCCTGTGTGTACGCGTCCATTTAAATCAATGCACTACGGGCGAGCGGTTTTTTACCGCGCGATCGCACGATAAAAAAAATAGCCGTGTGTGTCTCGGGCCTAATCTAACGATGCTTTTCGTCCGATAAATATTCTCAGAGTAGGTATATTTTCATCAACTCCATTATAAAAAGTGTAAAATTATCAAATCACAGTGATATAGTAGAGTATTTTTGAATTTCAATAGCTTAACAAAAGAGATTTTCTTTAAGGGTCTGATATGTGGTGCGCTGGGTTCTGTACAAAATAATAATTTTAAGATAATGTAAAAATCGCCAGTTACTTTAGTTTTCATTTTATTTTTTCATCTTTTTTTATGTAGTATGAGGTGTGAATAGAGTTGAGTTGTTGAGTTCATTAGGAATGAGTCTTTAAAGTTTAATTATCTAAATCGTGGAATCCATAACACCTTAAGGTACAACTTAATTAACCAGGAAACGTGTTTTGCTCATAAATGTTTTATATATGGACATGAAACATGGAATAGAAAAAAGAGTTTGTTTCACCTTTTTTGTTTCATTGAAAAAAAACTATTTTAGTTCGCGTACAGTCTGCTGTTTGCAAATTAAATTTAAGAATTATTGAATCAACAGACCGAACATTCCCGAAGACTGCTGTTTACTCCAGACTTCAACAAACCCATTTTCATAACTATGTTTGGGTTTCACTTTATTAGTCCTCGAATCCCCGTGAAGGGGGCCACTCCAGACTTAATTCATTTACTGATGCCAGAATTGAAATTGTTCCATCTCAAGCTACGTTTGACATTTCTAATTTGCCTCCCAAAGTATTTTACTGTAGAATGAAGACGGTTTGACGATTGTATTTTGAGTCCGCTTTTTCAAAACTGAAACCGCTAGAGTAAAGAGATAGTTTTGCAATGACTATAGATGTCGAACTCAATGAGAACTGAGTTACTTTATCCAGCTGTGAGTAGAAAAAAAGGCCGAGAGAAGGTGCAATATGTTACCTGAATAAAGTAATGTAGAATTGTAACATTTAAACTAAGACTCCATTATTAAGTCATGTATCTCATTTTTAAGATTAGAAATTTTTCTCTTGAGTCTTTTTGCTTATATATATATATATATATATATATATATATATATATATATCTTTAAAAGCCATTCCGAATTAAAAGATTTGTCTAATTTCATCAGTAACCAACGGGTGTCATATTTGAATCATCCCCAAGAACCCCTAACTATTTCGAATTTCCCATTTTGTAGAGACTGGTTGTATGACGGACCTTACTTATATCGGAAGGTGTTAACGATTATCAAGTAACAGTTATTTGTGCAATTTTGATAAATGTAATATCATTATTTACTTAATAGGTATCGCCTACTAGTAGAAATTCAATCAGAAACTACTTAGGTTTTGATTTAACTCCTTGCTACAATGAACATTTGACAGGATTTGTATACATTTCGTTTTTATGCCGTAACCAACATGGCAACTCATAATGCCCATGTTAATAAAAAAATAAATTCATCCTCAATGTGCTCTTAGAACTAAACTAAATTTTTATGGGAGTGTGCACTTCTACAGGGATATACAACTCTATCGATGTGCTTAAGATGTTTCTACAGTATCCACAGGCTAATAAAAAGGGATCTCAAAAATCATGCTTGCCTATTAATTACTTATAGATAAGTATAATTCCAGTGGTATTGATTTCTCACATTAATTTATTAAGGAAGAGGGTAATAAAGCAGACAAGATGAGCACATTTCTCTAGTTTGAAGATAGGCTTTACAACAAGTACAGTATAACTTTAGACACTTCTCTCCCCCTTCTGTAAATAATCCTTCAACACCCTCCCCCTCCCATCATCCTCTCCCCTCCCTTGTGTCTATTTATATCTTCCTGTTTTCTTAAAAAATTTAACAATTAAAACTTCGCAGAAAATTGAGTTTTATTTAAATTACTAATCATAACTAATAGTATTCTATTTTGAGTTGTTCACCAAAACATAAAAAACAATTATTTTATTTTAAATAAAGGGGTTTACTTTAACACATTCGGAAGAAAATTACTTATTATTGAAAAGGAGTAATTTTATCGTTGATTTTAACCGGCATAACCGATGATTCGAATCTATTAGTTAGTAATGCCACTTTCACCATATGCTTCTTTATATCAGTACAATCAAAACGGTATTCATGATATCGATTGATACTATCGAACGTCGAACATGATAAGATGCACTTCATCGCTTGCAATTCTATCGGAAGTGAAAGGCGACATACATTTTATAACTCCTTTCGAAAGTGAAGCTAACCACATCGATCCAACTCGCCACAACCGAACAGTGATGAAAGTGATGAAACTCACAGTTAATGTCCGACTCAGATAATCTGGCCCAGTCCGCATGTAAGACAATCATAAATTCCTTGTCTCCCGATATATAGCATATACATCGATATTAATGGTTCCGTTATGCAGGGTGTTTTTTTTTTAACGCAGCCCATTTTTAAGATTGAATAACGCACATATAAATATTAAATGAGCACTGTTTTATTGATCTTTACATTTTATACAACCTATTATTTAAGTTTGATCACATTTAGTTTACATTATGTGCTCAAACAGTCCACCATTGGCATTTTTATAAAGTTATGCTTTCTCCATGAAATTCCCGAACACGTGTTGCAAGGTGCCTCATTGCATTTCTTGCGTTAAATTTGTTATGTTTGTTTTGAGGTGCTGAATATCCTATGAATCGTTTGGCCTACGTAGGCCTTATATTTTATGTATCGCCAAATAAAATAATACAGTGGAACCTGGATAATTCGAACCTCAAGGGACCAGCTAAAAACTTCGAACTATCCATAAATTCGAATTAAAGAAGTTCTAAAGAATGAGGCCAAAACATTCAAACTTCACATTGTGAATTTAACCTCTTTATCAAATTTTCTCACTAAAAGAATAAATTCATCAAAAAACGCTAATAATAAGGGTTCAAAAAAAGTAATCATAAAACAGAAATAACTACGCTAAAGTATAAACTACGTACGTACGACGCGACGTACGATAATACAAAGAAAACTTTCTGCTAGAAAAAAATACAGTACGTTCTGCTACTTCTTAAGTTGATGCAGGCTGCCAACTTAACCTCGTGTAACATTGACAATTGCACGCTCATTGTCTTTCCGCTAAAGTGAGTGTTTTATAGGTCCGTGATTTTGTCGACATGGTCACTACACTTATTTAATGTTACGAAATAACTTTTAAACACTTAAAAACAAGACACTGCACAGAGAAAAAACACTTTGTTTGGAGGACGATCGAAAACAACGGAATGCTGCACTGGAATTCGGAAGTTAGTTTGGCTGGTGGGGGGAGGGAAGGGTCGCAATGTTGAGTAGCCTTTTTGTCGACATAGAAAACTGCGCATCAGATCTGGCGCATGGCTCGTCTGCCGGGAGCCGTTCTACACAGAATCAAGCACGAAAAGACTAGTGGTGCTATCACGGCGACACGGCGAGCGCAACCCTTTTCCGGACCCAGACAGCGTTCTGTACTGCTTTAGTTTACATTATTATTGGTGTCGAGTTAGAAGCGATGTTGGGGCAGGGTGGGAAGCCTGTGAGGTGGAAGGGATGAGTCATCTGACGATAACCTGACACGCCATAGGTCTGGCGTTAATTTTTTATTGAACGTCGTAGTAAAACGTGTTTTTCAATGAATTTGTAACTATTTCCAGCCGTGGAATGAAATTGATGTACCTTAATTTGGCACTCAAAAAATTCGAATTATCCAAAATAAAATTCGAATTATCCACGATTTTTTAGCATTGTTTAGATACAAAATGCCAGGGACCAAGAAAAATATTCGAATTAAAGAAGATTTCGAACTATACAAGTTCGAATTATCCAGGTTCCACTGTATAGTGGGATCAAACCGGGGATCTTGGGGGGAAATAATCCTTCACCAATAAAATCAAGTTTTGGGTTTTTAACCCGTGTGTGTGTTTTTTAAGCACGATAACTCGCGTAAAAGTGGTCTGATCTGAATGAAATTTGCCACAGACATGTAAAGTAGTAATTATCCTACGGAAACAATTCACAAGATATTCAGCAACTCAAAACATCATAACAAATTTAATGCAAGAAATTTAAAGAGGTGCGTCGCAACTCTCGCAACACGTATTTGGAAATTTGATGGAGAGTGCATAACTTTATACAAATGCCAATGGTGGCCTGATTGAGCACATAATGTAAACTAAATTTTATCAAACTTAAATAATAGGTTGTATAAAATGTGAAGATCAATCAAACAATACTCATTACACATTCATATGTACATTATTCAATGAAAAAATGGGTTCATCAATCTTAAAAATCATCATCTTCATTCAATCTTCATCTTCATTTCAATCTTAAAAATGGGTTGCGTTTTAAAAAAACACCCCGTATAAAAAAATATATCGATATTTTTAAAATGATTGCCATCTCTAGGGCCACGTTATTTTACATGTATTGTACCATGTGCGGTGTCGACGCCACAACTCTGGTGTCAGTGTCAGTGGTGGGTTATTGATGTGGGGGGGGGGGGTAAACATGAGGGGGATGGCAACCCAGGGGATGCATGCGTGTAACAGCAGCCTCAAACGCATCTGTTGAGCATTGAGGATAGGGTGACAATTATTTTTAAAATATCGATATATCGCTTCTTCGATGTATCGAAATTATTCATATCGACACATACGATATATTGGGTGCAAAATATCGATATATCCGATACATTGAAAAACCCGATATTTCTCGAGGAAGATAAGATGATACAAGTTCAAAGAGGGATTTAACTAGGTTCATAATTAGGGTTAGCCAAGATGAATAGATAAAATAGGTAGTCCAGTAACCAGTGATTTCTTTTATGATGTATTTTCGTCTACTTCCAACTGTAATTTCTGAACCAAAACACAATTAATTGAAGTGAAATCAACAGAAATCTCCCCCGACAAGAACCCACATGTAAGGCCAGTTTCATACGGAACACGAAAGTACACTCTCTAAACGGGCGACAAAATGGCCCGTCGACAAATAATGTCAATGTATACAGAACCCTCTAAGTAGGGACCCTTATGGAAAAATGTAGTTCTCGCCGCCGAAAAAGAGATGGCGCTTCTTAGTCCGATTGGAATTGTTGTAGGAGTTTACGGATCAAGCTGACTTTCCAACGTCAAGCAGCTGGTTGTAATATTTTGGCAGTTGTATGTTATTGTTTTGTATTGTTGTGTCTTTTACCATAATGTTTACCTGCTTTTGTTTACAAACATTCTCATTTTGACATTTTGGATAGTGAATAGAAGCGCCGACTATACGGGGCCAGCTTGAACTATTCCATGCATCAGCGCTAATTTCTGCTCTGCTTTTCGGCGGCGGAACTAAACAAATTAACATTGGATGTCCCTACTTAGAGGGTTCTGTATACATTGATAATGTGCCCTGTTTTCATTCCTTCGTTTTCAGCTGATGACGTATATACGTCTATATCAGCTGGTCAGGTTGAAATGGAACCACCTGGTTTTTTGTTTTCGTCTTGAGGGTTTGCCACCAAGAACTCAAGACTAGATTTTGTTTAGAGTTGCATTTAAAGAAAAGTTCTACGAACCAAAATTTACTGCTGCTTTTACGTACAAGGCCATCGATAATTTACCTGCAAACAAAAGAGTAATTTAGTTAAATATTACTACACAACTCATAACTTAGATGAATAAATTCAAAAATATAAATAAAAATAATAATAATAATTCTACTATAACGCTTAATGACAAATCCGGACGTATAAAGCAGGAAAACGGAAATTAAGTGAAACGACGACGGGATGACTAGAAAGAGGATGGGAAAACTGTTTCCATTGAGCGCACGAGTTCGACCACATTTTATAACTGTAGCAGGAATCAACTTTGTTTCTAAGTTATAGTAAATAATTGAAGGTAAGTCAACTAATAAGGTATAGAATTAAAGTTTGAAGAATTTTCACTCCAAATTATTTTTACGGATTCACCAGTTTACAAAGCGTGATATTACAAATCATAATACATACATAACATAATCACTCTAGTTTAAGCTTACACACATCCAAATAGACCACCATATATTTATGTTCTAATATTTGATCACTTAGATACTAAACAATAAAGATTACAAAGCAAACTCAACGGTGATACAAAAGGAATTAAATTTGTCATTACAGCATAACAGTGGCAGAATATAAATAGCATAATAGTAGTTTATGCAACGATTGCATAATGAATGCCTTTAAGCCACGAGAGAGATGTAAGTTATAAGTTTAAGTCGTGAGATGTAATATCTCACGAGTGGCTTAAAGGCATAATACAATCGTTGCATACACTATTTTATCTACGACCAACAATATACGACGAAATTTCCACCGAAGTTAATCAAAACTCATGACTTTTACTAATGATGGAATAGGTCAACTAAAATTTGAGGTTAGGCAAATAAGCAGACTGAACCATGAATCGTAATGCAACAATCAGCTGATGTGCGAATTGCGTAATTGTTATTATGACACTACTTCCGTCAAATGCCGAGCTCTCATTGGTCTAGAACCAGTACTCTAAAGTGACTCCAGTACTCTAAAGTCGTCATTAGAGTACTGCTTGGTTTTTGGTGTTTTAATGTATATCATTATAATGTTTATTGTAATAACATAATTGGTGCTTATTGCAATGGTCGTAGATAAATAATATTAGGTTGTAAAAACATCAATTCTTAAAGCTGCTCTGGGCCAAGGAAGGCGGTTCCCAACCAACGAACTATTTTATATTTTTAACGTTTTAAATGTCAGTCTGATGTACGTAAAAAACTTTTAATTTTTATTTGGACAAATTTCAGTTTACTTTTAATCCAACTGCACATGAGCATTTTACACGTAACTCAAGAAATATAGAAATACAAACAATCCTGCTCCATAAATCTTTTTCAACAACCAATTCTTTTTATTCAGCTCATATTTTAGTCAGAAATATCCCTGCACCAATAAAAAATTTTGAAGGCTCAATTAGCATGTAGCATGTAAAAATCACTCTTAAATCGATGGTTATCTGAAATCGGAAGGGAAGGTGCTGAACACATAATCTCCACTCGCTACAGGACTGCCCGACCTTGACCCTGACTTTACTGAACTTGACAATAATGGACTTATCAGCCAGCCAGCCAGCCTTTCTCCTAGAAAGCCATTCCAAATTTTATTTAAAATTGGAGGCTTATTTCTGTCCCCGAATACTTGATAAAAATTTTATATTTAATAGCAATACTTTTTTTCCTATTGCAAATTTGTTTTTAATCCAAAATGCACAACGACTCGTACCCACTCACAGACTTTGGCCCATGTGGGTACATTTCCTAAGAAAGTTTAAACAAAAATTGTATACTTGTATACTTGTTCCTAAACAATTTTATTTTTAGTTAATTTCGTATTATTTTTGTAACAAGTTGTATATTTTGGAAAAAATTACTTCGAATTTAAATTTGAAATCAAGTTTAAGTTGATCACTAATTGATTTTGCTAATATGACGCATTCATTAAAATATTTAACTTTATTAAAAAGTTAAAATATAGTTTAATTTGACAAAATTGAACATACATTTAAAGATCATACCGTCAGTCAGGAACTAATACACTAAGCCAATTATCTATTTACAGTAGAACCGTGGAAAGCACATTACTATTTCCTTCGTTTATTAAATCAATAAAATTACCACAACCATCCTAGTCCCCGCCATCCTGCCTCCGTTAAACCAAATACATTACACAACTAAACTACTTCCTTAGTACATTATTTACCAAACACCTTCCGCCAAAGCTAAACTCTTGTTATGCCATAATTGTTGTTACATCACATAGTTTACCGGTGCCCTGAGAAACGTTGTTCCGTACGGTCTATACAGAAGATCCCGACACAAAAGATTATTTAAGATTATCTGCTATTTATTCTTAACTCCAAGACCCCTGGAACGGACAACAACGGAGACAAAAGTGGTTTCGGAAAATCACCGAAATGGATTTCCTTAATCGTTCTAGAAGTCTCCGCACAGCGTGTTACACGAAAACTATGTTATAAGGGTAGTCACCAATTTCCTAAAACATTTTCCTCTCCGAGTATTCATCCGGTTTTCGGGTATTTTGGAGGCCGTGCTGTGTTTTGGCGGGGATTAAGAAAAAACGGGGTAAACTGGGGATTTTCGACTTGGAGTGCAGGGATTTACCCTATAATATGGATATTTAAAAAATGGGCAAACCCGGGTATTTTGAACGAGCTAAAAAGCTTTTTTTAATTTTTTCAGTTTGTAAAGGTATGGTTTTATCGGTTTCAGTGTTTCCAGAAACCGGATATTTGTCCAGTTTTCGGGTATTTTGAAGGCCATTCGGGGATTTCTGACGGATTAAGAAAAATCTGGTAAAACTGGGAATTTTAGACTTGAGCTGCGGGGATTTACCCGGCATCCTAAATACATAAAAGCCGAGTAAAGCCGGGGATTTTAAATTATGATTTGCTTTGCAAATATCCAATGGTTTGTAAGATGAGAAAATAATTTGTTTTTATGGTTTGAGAATAATTGGTTTTTATGGTCAATACTCGAAGTAAATTGACATATTTTGGTATATAGTGTACAGCTTATTTATGTAAGATTCCCTCCTTGCCTATTAATTTTAGAAAACTACCCGGTTCTGGGAGTTTTTAAACTCATTAGATAGTTTTTCGGGTAATCACCCGGTATTTGATTCTTGTGGGGGTTATTGCCGAAAAGCCGGGTAAAAGCGGGATTTTCAATGGAGTTGGAGGGTAAAATGCCAAATCCTGCCTGGAAACACTGACCCCAAGACACCCGGAACGGAGACAAAAGTGTCGGGAAACCGCCCAAGTGGATTTCCCAAATCGCTCCAGGATTCTTCCCACAACGAGTCACGGAAACTATGTTATGGTCGCCGCCGATTTTCTAAAACATTTTCCTCTCTGGGGCTCCTTTTGTCTACAGTTTCCCCACAATTTTCTCATTTTCCACGGTGCAAAGGCGGCATCGGCGGTACGATTGAAGAACGGGAATGTATCGAATATCGAATATCGTATCGGGTAAGAGGTCGGCTAAACTTTAGAATCAATCTTTACCGTTAAAATCGAAGTTAAAAATCGATATACAGTATTTTTCAATTCGATAAAAATAATCGGTTTCTTTTAAAAACATATGTTTTATTATTATTCATGTGAAACTTATTTTTCACCACACTACGACGGAATCACCTGTTTTACAAACATCAAACGCGGACCGAAACACACCGTTTGCCGCCACAGGACCGAAAACGTTGGGGGCCCTAGGGCCGAAAGTCATAAGTCATAAGTCATTCATTTGCCAGAATAATTAACAAAAATACAATTTGCATTGGCAATGTCATAATGTTTAATTACAAAACCTTAAACTAAAGTCAGCTGATAAGTTTATTTGCTTGAAACAACGTCAGAACATCACAAAATTATACGGCATTCAAGACAGGATAATTGCAATCATATAATTGTCATAGCTGTGTTTTGATTTCAAGTGAGTCAAATAATAATCAGTTTTTTTTTTTAATTATTTAGGGTATATTTCGTTGTGTAGTGTGGTGAAAAATAGCGTTCGCACCTCGGCCGAAAGGGTTTTGCAAAACCTCATTTTCGGCCCTTGTTGCGAAATATACTATTGAAAAACAAGTAGGGTTTCTGTTTTAACTGTTTATTAAAATGTCGGTTTAAATTACTTTTTTACTATCCTATTACAATCAGAGAAACTGCCAAACCTAGAGTCAGTCACTCAAGAGAAACTGCCAAACCTAGAGTCAGTCACTCAGTCATGGACAGCAAACATTTGCTTTGTTAACTAATTCGGTTTTCATGTGGTATTACGTTGATTCTAGGAATGAAACGAGATTGAAGTGATGGATTTATTTGCCAGTGTAACCAAGCGTGGAAGTAAGGTAAATGGTTCGAACATTTCAATATATGTCGTAGAGTATCTTTGAAGATAACTTTCAGTTTTTTTCTACGATATAATGGAAGGACATGTTTGACTCGTACCTAGGTAATTATCGGTAATAACACAGGGAAAGGAGCTGACATGCCCGCTCCTTTGTCTGTGGTAATACAGAAGTGTCGAGCAAAGTATATTTTCTCAATATTTTGAAGGTGCAGCTAAAGTTTAGCCTACGTCCTTACACAATAAATTTTTATTCATCTTTTTGTGATTTTTAATGTTTTATTTCTATTAAACCTATTAGAATTATTGTAATAAAATAATTATTCCCACCAACCTTTACTTTTACTTAAGATTTTTTTGTATTTTAAGTTCTGAGTTTAGTCGAAATTTTTTTCCATAGTACAGATATAGCAACTTTTCAATTCCATACTTCAACCTCAACTATTCTTAGTAACATTCTTTTTAATCCCAATTTTGTGGTCTTACTTTATAATTTGTAAAGCAACCCAGCAGACGCACAGGCAGTACCTGCCTATGTCTGCGGATTTCCTTGTCTTTCATTTTCACTAAAGGCTACACCAATCATGTATTTTTTAGTTTTATTTTAGCATTTATAAACGATTTATGTTTACTAGCACTTTGTTACTTTTCATGTATAGTAGCTTAAGTTTGTATGGGAATAAACTTTTCTTAACTTCTTAACTTCTTTTCTTTTCTTTTCTTTTCATTCATTCATTGTTTATTTACTACACTATCATGCAGATAAACATCTTATGCTTTAAACTATCGTTTCGATGCTAATATCAACATGTTGTTTTGGTTGACATAACCGCGATTGTAAATATCGAAAAATATCGATTTCAACGGTGGAGATGGATTCTAAGTTTCGCCATTTTCTCATTTTCCACGGTGCAGTGGAAGCGGAGCGACTGACGAACGGGAATGTATCGAATGTCGTATCGGGTGAGAGGTGAGATACTTCAATTCGGTGCGGGAAAATCTATGAAACGATTCGACCATGAGTTCTTTCCTACAACTTAAGTCATTGGGAGTATGTCAAGCTGTGATATGTTTTTCCATCCTCCTGTTATTTTTGGGATAACATTATCCATACGGAACGGTGACAGATCTGTGAATACATTGGCAAGTGTAACTGAAGTCCTGGAACAGGTACAAAGACATGTATTGTTGTGTAAATGCCTTTTGTCCCTTTGTCCCTGATGTTTTCTATTTTTGAAACAATGTGAGACATTACACGGCCAACCTATACGGAGTGGTGTTATATATTTGAAACTTATTTAGTTAACGTCATGTGCCACAACACAATGTATGCTAACGAAATGTGATGTTTTATATAATTAACTAACTGATAACTTAGATTTTTGGTCGGGAGATTAGGTTAGGATGTGCTGAATGTTTGGAACAATTGGAACCATTTCAAACTATGTTCTAATACCAACAGATCTTACCTCGAGCATTTATGTTTTCTCTAAAGCAATTATAGGTCCTTGAAATCGGTCTTAGAGAAGCTTTAAAAGTTATCGAAACCCTAATACCACAGTGCAAATTATAAGATTCCAAGGTTTATATTGACAACAAGTTCAACGGTTAACGGGGGGTCTATGACATGTGATTTTGGCTGTAGCAACTGCTATACCGACATTCAACTCCCTTTTATATACATATAAAAAACTAGTAGCCACGCGTTTTAAAACAGCTTTTATTTTTCGATTAGCCTGCTGTTAAAACTTAGTTGATTAAACAGATATTTTTAGAATCTCTAATTCAATATTTAACCTCATAAACAAATACAAAAATTTAAGGGTGCTTAGGGATCTTCCATATAGTATAACCTTTGACTGGTATAACCTTAATAAATTTAATTCCCTGCAAAACTCTATGCTGAGCTCTTTTGACTACACCTAAAGTATTAAATTCGGTTCAGAAATGCAGAGGTATTGATAAAAAACCTCTAGCGTATATCAAACAATAAGTATGTACAGTTGTAGAATACAATTGTAAATATTTGTTGTAAACAACTTTAAAATAAATAATAAAAATATAAAACTATATCTTGGCTACAGATCTTAAACAAAGTAAATTCCAAAAAACGGCGATTTACCTCTAAATTGTATTTCCTCACACGATTCGTTAGCAATGCAACTCGTTAACATCGGTAATTAAAAGTTAGATTACAACACCAAGTAACAAAAGGTCTAAAGGGCGAAACGTGTTAGCGGTTTAGCACTAAGAATGGGGGTTTGAAGGGGGGTGAAGGAGGGGAGAGGAAGAAAGTCAGGAGGGGGGGTTTAAAAGTTTTCATTGTTGCGTATATTTGTTCAGCATGCAAGTTTTATCTTCACTGAACTGCGATGCAAATTTGAAGCTTGAACGCTAACTATTGAAAGGGTGTAACAATTAACATCATAACTTTTCACAATTACCTCTCAAGTAGATTATTTCATAGATTTTATTGTTGTTGGGATAAACATTTCCTAGGAAGTCATTTTTTACCATTAAAAGTTGTATTGCAACTAAAAACCCTACGTGAGTTCCAACATTCGAAGGAAATTTGTGAGTAATTTTTATTTGCTAATAAAATAAAAGAACTTAATTAAGAATAGATTGTGTAAAAGTAGGCCTACTCAAATAGGTTGTATCAATGGTATTTTAAAATGTTATAAGTATGGAGCGCACTTAAAATAACACAAAAGGAATAATTAGCCTTTAAAGTACTTGTACTGTTGTATTATTGACCGTTATTAACTTGTTAGTGAGCTTTTACAAGGTTTGAAGGAAAACGAAATTTTATTTCGAATCAGCAGAAAGTAAATAAAATCCGAGGAGCTGTCCTCCAGACGGAGTAAAGTGCCAATAACACTCCACCCGAGCAGATCTTTAATAATGGGCTTTTATTTATTTATTTATTTTCAATTGCAAAGTCATTTTATTACTATAAATTACTATTTACACAATTAATATAAGTGTTTTTCATTTGTCCAAAACCAATTGGGACTAAACTACATTAATATGTCCACAAAATGTTATTACAAAATCAGAATAAAATATTTGAAAATAATGATTTTATTTTACATTCAATATTTTAATGGTTGGTTACCGTTAAAAATTTTTGTTACCTTCTTTTATTGAGGGGACTAACTGGTAAAAAAATATTTAAATTAAGAAAACCTATACATTGCATGTCAGAGTAAAATATATTTATTATTATGTACTTGGTACTCTGCATCATTATTGTATGTATTATCATTAGCATATTTGGAATGGTGGAAATACTAATAAGCCTTTCTTGAAATTATTTTGTAATCTAATGTAAGATGACTGTTGTCGTGGAAAGAATAATTTAAAATAAAACCTTCCCAGCTCATGGCGGAAGGAATTTGTTTCTTTCTCCATGTGTTGTAATCGACAAGCAAATAGTTAAAGTGACGCAGACAATGTAAAAATAATAAACCTCACACAAATTCACATCGGAAGGTTAAACATTTTATTGTGATTAACTTTGTTTGTCTATAGCTGCTTATTTATGTAAAACTGGGGGCCCCATTTATTAATATTATTTCTGTTTGTGAGAAACTCACAAACAGTTTCATTTATTATAATGCAGTTATAGTTATAGTTACAGTTACTATAATACAGTTATGCCAGATAGATAAATGAATAGATGAATTGTAGATGAATGATTGATAGATGAATTAATTGTAGGCTTCAAACTCACCTTTATTGATCAAATTAACCTTTTCAACTGAAATTTAAAGATTTAATCTAAATAAACAAAGGCCTAAATGAACAAAACACATATACACACATTATTTTTGCACCCACCCCATGCACTATGTTTTGAATTTGGTGGTCTTCTCGCACAACAGTAGGTTGACGGAAGTTTTTCTAGGAAGCCCGTGTGCAAATTGCGCATTGCAACATGTTTTCTGATGATCAATTAATTAGCCCTTTTCTGTCAGCAGTTCTCTGATCTTGCCGAAGGTTACGCGTATTTTCTCCCTAATCACGTCGAATCGTTTTTCTCTATGCCTTCTTCATCTTTCAGTTTCAGGGTTTAGTTTACAACACATTTATAATCTAACGATCACGCATCTTTACCATAAAGAATGATTTACCTGCCTAGATTTAAATAAAATCTTCAATGAAAGTGGCCCGAATTTAGTTTCCTAAGCTGTGTGGATCTTGTTTACGTTTCAGACAATAAATTTTTGTTTACTGGTTAAAAAATCGTCTTAAGATAATCAGCTGTTAAATTAGAATCACATTTTAAAACCTTTATAACGCAAGTTGCTCAGCACTGGAGCGTTGAAATCACCCTCTAGAAATAAATCAAAGCCTTGGGGGTCGAAGACATAAAAGAAATGCCCATTTAACTATCTGTCGCCGGTGCGCTTCATTATAAGCTTTAAAATGACTCCTCAATCGTGAAAATCGGTTTAGTAGACGCCTGAAAAAGGGATCTAACAGAAAAAACCCTTATTGTATTAAGTATATAGATAGACATCCAATGTTTAACATATTGTGTAGAGGTATAAACATAAAAATTATAAACATAAACTTCCTTCAATAACTTGGTAATGATTTAACATAACCTTTTACCATATTGTAATATGTATTACATTTCTGTGTCTGTGTGTGTATTACATCCTTTTATGTATATAGGCTATTATGATCAGGAAATGAATTTATTTAAATACGTTCACCCTTTCGTATTTCGACTTCAACGTGATCCTTAGCAAAACAAATTAAATACAGTTTTTAGATTTAATTTTGGGTATTCGATGATTCGATGGTTGAAATACTCATTGGCTCTAGAGTAATTTTTGATATCGATTCAATATCGCTTATGATTGGTGTTCGGTATTCGATTATCGTAGCACCCACTCTCCCTTGAGTAATTATTGATATCGATTCGATATTGCTATCGATTGGTTTTCGATATTCGATTATCGCCGTTACGGAACGCCAGAGGTGGTATCAGTATCAGTATGGAAATTCCATTTGGGTCCCAAAGCTATCAAAGTGCTATTACCTCGGCCCAAAACCCTCCCCCCTTAACCCCCCTCCTCTTCCCCTCTTCTCCCCTGCGGTGAAATAAAGCAACACCTTTCTATCGAAATTGGTGAAGTTATTGTTAAATATCAAATAATGTATTTGGTAGACCGAGTCTTCCTCAGTAGTTAGTTATTTTTCTCAGTTTTACTCGATGTCGAGTTCTTATATTACCTCACCCCAAAACCCCTCCCCTCTCTCAATTCCCCCCCTTAACACCTCAGAGCGGTGAAATAAAAAACACCTTTCTATAGAAATTGGTGAAGTTATTATTAAATATCAATTAAAGCAGCTAGTGGACAGAGCCTCGCTGAGTGAATGGTATTTTTCTTAACTTTGCTTTATGTCTCATTCTTATATTTTTTGCTGTTAAACATGTGCCTGATGGACAGCTCTATTATCAGTTTTGATTATGTTTATAGTTTCGTTGCTATTTAGTTGCCAATGTAGCACCCCATATGACCCTATTGTTAAAGTTTACAACTATTAAACTCACTTTTTAAGTATTCGAGTTTTTAGTGGGGATTTGACCTGAATAGAAGGCATTTTTGAGTAAAAATAAGGGTTTTCTTTTTTCGTTTGAAGGAAATTCTTGGAGCCTTTTCCGAGAGAATTATTGCGCATGTAGCCTTTTTTGAGATAGTTGTGCAAGTGTGCATTCGAGCAGTGTTCATGTAAAAGTATAGAGTGCGTGTGTCATTATGAAATATTTTTTTTTCAAATGTCGTGTACTTAAAAGTATATCAGCCGATGAAAGTAAAGTAGTAAGCTTATATTTAAACAACCTTTTTTGTGCCTTGTTAAATTACCTTCCCAACTTTCCCAAGAGCACTTCATGTTAGAGCTTTCGTTCAAGTATTTATTTTTTTCTAAAGTTTTTTTTAACTTAAATTTAAAAAGTTATTAAATATTTTGGTGTATCAAGCGACATATTAAACGTTTCCAAATGGAATCCAAACGCTGGTTTTGTTTTACCAACCAATGAAGACTTTCCGTTCCTCTATATCAATTAATGTCATCAATTCACGGCCTAATAAGAAACACAACCGGAAAAAACTTGTAGTTTCAAGAAAACATCCCATTATTTTCTTAAAACTTTAACACACGAATTAAAAATAATTCAGTAAAACGCTCAAAGATAAAAGTAAATTTTGATTTGAAGGAATCCACCTTGTGCGAAATTAAGAAGAAAATAAACAATAAGAGAAAAAATCGGTAAAGATATAAAGGTCACATTAAGAAGAGATGCTGCAGTGTTGCCAACGGCGCCGCGCCAACATCTTGATCCTTAGGGATATTTAGATGCGAATCTTTCCCCCCGAGGGTGGCAGCATTGATTTATACTCTACATATGGAACACGGAATGCCTTTCGGCTTTAGTATTCATGTGGTGCTCTCCATAAGTGTGCTTTGCTGTCTTTTTGGATGGTTGAAAATTATTTAATTTTTATTTTTAAGTAATTATTATTTGTTGTTATTTTATGGATTGTGGGTTAGAGTCAGTGAGAAACGTCAAAAGCTTGTTTAGAGAGGAAGGAAAAAATGCCCATATTGGGGGATTAAGTGTGAACACTTGGTTAAGAGTGTAATTAATGTATAAAAACTTTTAGTGACGCATGATTTTCTTTCAGTTTATACTGTATAAAAATATGCATTTTATTTTAATCGATATATCTTTTTTATTCTAAAACATACTTACTTTTCACGGATGAGTGATTTTGAAATACAAAATGAAGGGACTATACGGATATTTAAAACAATTTATTAAGTGTTTGAACTCTGAATTCAAAGCAGGCAATGCACCTACACCAAAACCCCCAAAAAATTTACTAGGAAACTAAAAATTAAATTTAGAGTTAGTTACAGGTGGCTACATTTTAATTATTTTTATTTTTACCTACGGTAATTTAATACCGCGGAAAGAATTAAATAACCTTGTAGCCCTTCTTTAAAACACAGAAATTATTTGCTCTATAGTTTTTCCATGGAATTACTTCATGAAAACTTTTCGAAGGGCATTGCTCCTATACAGTTCTGCTTTTACCGTTACAATCCGCCAGTCGTGATTGTGCAACATTCACACGGAGGCGGCCGCATGAATAGCCGCAAAAATAGCATTGAACAGCCGCGACTGCTCCGTGAGATGCATAAAGCTGGCAACGCTGCATTGAATGCTAACCGAACTGCCGGAATACCAATTAGGGCTGGTAAAAAAACATCGATATACCGATATGTTAGTTCTATTATATCGAAAAAAGCATATTGACATTTTCCGATGTTATCGCTGTACAAATTTTAAAATTTGTCTACAAAACCTTTAAAGACTAACCTCTTTAAAGAGGTTAGTCTTACTATTTCTTATTATTAGACTAACCTCTAAGGTTAGTCTTATTATTTTTCTTACCTCTTTAAAGAGGTTAGTAAAATTGAGGCTGTTTTCAGACGGTAAAAGTGTGTTCAGCACAATATTTAAAAAAATCTCTCCTGCAGTAAGATTTTGAAAAATCTTGAGTTTCATGGTGGCAAATCGTGTTTATGAAAGTAGTTGCATCTTAAATCCCTCTTTGAACTTGTGGATTTGTGTTCTTTTTCTCCAGAAATATAGTTTTTTTGGGATTTTCAGGCAGTTTCTGACAGTAAACATGTACACAGCATGATATTTTTCGTTTTGAAAGCAGATAAAACTCCCATAAACTTGGTAATATTTTTAAAATCTTGAGTTCCATGGTGGCAAAACCTGTTTATGAAAACAGTTCAATGCCTCTTTGAACTGTAAAATTGTGTTATGTTTCTCAAGAAATAAAATTTTTCTTCGATATATCGATATTTATCTCACGATATATCGGATGTTTCGATATTAAAGGTTCCGATACATCGAAAAAGCTATATATCGATATTAAACAAAAATCTTAATCCCTAGTCTGGTCCGTGAGATGCATAAACCTGGTAACACCGCATTGAATGCAAACCGAACTGCGGCGGAATACCAATGTAAAGGGAAGCAGGGCTGCCACCAATCACACCAGTGGTGCCAAACACTAGACTAAATTGCTCACGAAATTAGAATTACCTATAGTCTACAAATGACTGGGTCGCTCTCAAACTTTGGAAAAATTTCCCTTAAACCTTTTGAAAATTATATTCTCTCCTTTCTCAAAAAAACCCTCAAACACGGTCCAAAATTTCCCAAAAACTTTGTCAGAAAACCTTGCTAAAAATAGGAACGTTCATACTTTTTTCAATTTTGTTATCAATCCTCATTTAGATTACCCTTGGACTGAGTCTTAATTGTACCTTCATGTTGGTTGTGTTACCCTTTGTTACAACTACGAAGGTATGTTGCTTATTATGCATGATTATAAAAATAACTGTTATGCGCACAAAATAATTGTTTACCACATTAAATAAAATAATTATTTTTTTTGAAATTAATTTAAATATCTTTCTAAGATTAATAACGTGTCAATAGTGAAATATAAAATGTTGTGTAAATGTTAACAATCTTGAAAATGCTATTTGTGAAAGGTAAAGGTACAAAAGGGTGTGGTACAAAATGATATTAACACAAATAATTTGCGTTTCTAAAGAATATATGTCTGAACTAAAGACCGTATCTGAGCATATAGTTTTCTTTATCAATTTTCTATCTGGTTAACTTGTACCGCCGCCGTAAAAAAGGTGTCAAGAGAAACTTAGTTCCAGAGCTAAAGTTAAGTATCTGCAACAAAAATTACAGGGACGATAAGTGAAAACACAAACCTAAAGACACACAACTGCGGCAAATCTTTATTACAATAACATTAAAGGGTCAATCTATATTGTCGTGTAACTATCGGGTTCATGTTATGTGAAAAGTTATTCGCCCTACTGCATAATGTAGGGGTTTAATTGAATTTTACTGCTGAAACTGCACGCGTTAATCAAGAAAATGGGGCAACTGCAATCTGCAATCTGCAAAGTTGTTACTCATTCTCATGTGAAGTTTTTAATCAAATTAAGTTCTTTCTCTAATGCAGCGCTTCGAGTGTGACGGAATGGAGATTTTTTAAACAAGAGATTTAAGTGGATTAAGTAATTAGAAAAATGCATTTACCGTGGTCTTTTTTCTACATGACTTCACTATTTCAATTCTCAGAGAAAGGTGCAGTTTCCTTTGAGGTTTTCGGTCGACAAAATTTGACTGCTAACGTAATTATAAATTAATTATAGTTTCCAAGAACGTACATTACTTTCGTAATAGCCTGACTCTCTGTTGTTAGGTTTTTTAGTGCTTTAATGCAGCTTTAATTTTAACATGGATTAATATAATTGTTTTATTGCAGGTTGTCCGTTTTATCTTGAGCAATGGGAACCGTTTACACCTGAAGCAGTTGGAGTGGAGTGAATGTCATCAGAACATCTCATCTGATCCCTTAAAGGCGTACTAGAATTTTAAAATTAGCTGTCTTTTTATATCTTTATGGTAATTTTCAAAATAACGCAGTTGATGTTCGTTCAAATTAATTTTTGGATTGTATTGTCCCAGATCATTAGGAATAAAGAATGTTTGACAATTCCGGCAGCAGATTAGGCCATAGCTCAAGATAAAATGGACGAACTACACCTAATTTAATTAAATTGTAGCTTTTTCCTGAATAAATGAATTTAATTAAAAATAGTATTTTTATACTTCACCCTTATTTTTAAAATCAAAGAAAAAATTACATATTTTTCAAAAACTACCTAATGGCAATTAATAAATTGATTGGAATTAAACATTCAGCAAAGATATTTACTGTATTAAAAACAAGTAGGCAAAAGAGCTGTATAGTACAAAACAGAATACAATTTCATCTCACAGTTTTAACAGCAGTGCAACTAATAACGACAAACAGAAATTAACAGCCAGGTATTCGAGATGCACACCTGTGCTCGGATGTTGTATAGAGGATGAAATATCTGCCATATACCAAACAAGGTTCCTTGTATTGTACAATATGACGTTACAGCCGTCTTGCTCTATACTATAGTGCATTAGCGTGCGCCTTGTACTGTATTAATTGGCAAACTCCGGTTACGTGTACCTTGTAATATATTCGCCTCGATGACTCGCTATTTATGCATTATAACCTTCAATATATACACATGAAATGATGCCAGTTATGCAATAAACATATGTAAATTTGAAACAGGTAAAGGTTAAGTGCTGAGTTTAAATTAATACAATTTATGTTGAAGTCGAAATAGGCCTAATCATCTTTTTCTTAAGGTATAATTTTCAAACTCCGTCTCCAAATTAATTTTGGTCTGCAAAATTCGCTAAAGTCGGCGTCATAAAATTGCAACCATCGAAATTACTTAACTGCTTTATTTATTTAAACCCCTGTTTGTAACAAAGTCTTCTACTAAGTTTTCCAAAAGTTGCGGAAAATCGTTGCCATTTTTTACAAAATACGCGTCTTTTGTCCTCCACTAAATTTTGGTTTCCCTAGGAGTGAAGATAAGTATACAAAAATTTGACAAATTGAAGCTTTGCGCAGTCAATCTGCATCAGAAACTAGTGGAGAACTGTTCATGTGATTGTAACTGCCTAAACCTTCCGCGGCAGTTCTTTGTTAACAATTAATTATTTACTTCCTACTCTAAATTTGAGCAAAGTAACTTTTAGTTTTCTACAAAAATCGCTCACATTTTGCTTTGGTTCGACAAGAGCGCCTTTTAATTAACAAATTTTAGTTTTCCCTCAAACAATCTTTGTCAACTTTTCTTGTGAACTTTGGCATGAACAACTAAGATAAGAGGGGGCTCCAGTCTCGCGCGACTACCTGCTTCTCCCATAAGACTAATGTTAACTTTCAAATTCGGTATGGCCTCAACCGATCAACCAAAATCATTAATTTTTAGCTCATTTGAAAGAACAAAAGATTATCTAGCGACTTCAGTGAGCAGAATTTTGATGCAGGTTTTTGGTTAGTAGTAAAAAAAATAGATTTTCGGAATATTTTATTAATGTGATATCAAAGTTCTGCTCACTGAAGCTGCTAGATAATTTTTTTCTCTTTCAAATGAGCTAAAAATTAACGGTTTTGGTTGAGCGGTTGAGGCCGAATTTGAAAGTTAACATTAGCCTTATGGGAGGAGCAGGTAGAAACGCGATATTTTTTATAACTGGAGCGACCGCTATTCAAGTATTTCTAATCTCACAATTGATCGGGTGACGTTTAGTAAAGTACAGTCCGAATCAAATAACTTGGCCCAGTAATTTTCGCTTTCCGGACGGCCTGGGCCAAATAATCTGTCTCGTCCTATAACTCTGTCTGTGGGCCAACGATTCCCACAGCCCATCACAAGCCGCCCAAACTCTGGCAGGAGATTTACGTTCTCGTTACCCGCCTAAAGCCCGCCTCTGTTATCAGCCGCCATCTTGCACCCCGCCGCGCTTTTGGCGGGAGATAAGCTCGTTAGTTTTGGCGGCAATGCTGTTTGGTCCTCGGGCCCGGACGCGGCTGGGATCGGGAGAGGTCGACGACCGTGTTACGGCTGTGGTTTGGTTGGTTTGGTAACTTCGTACTACCTACGGTATTTTAGTTTGTATTCCGGCTTAATATTTTGATTTTGTTGGTTGAAACTTCAAGTGGAAAAAGCACAGAATGTTTACCTTCCCCTCGGCAATCTGTGGATTTAGACGTTATGTTTGGATTTGGTCTTTGTGGACATTTATTATTAATGATAAGTAAAATTACGTAAGTGACGTTTCGGGATCTGAAATCTGATCCAGTCTTCAGGTGGAAAGAACCTAGAACACAAATATTACACAGACAGGAGGATCTTGGAAAAAATAGTAAACCAGATATGTGTGTTTAGCTTCTACAGGGTGTCACAAAAATGCTTAGCGTACTATGCAGAACCAGATTCTACATACAAAAATTAGTCGAAAATGAAGAGTAACATTTTTTCGATTTTGCCTTAGTTTAGCCGTAATCCGCCATTTTGTATTTTTTTGAAAATTATTAATAATTCATCAACCCTTGGAGATATTTTCATGAAACTTGGTACAAACTTTAAGTCTTTTAACAATAAAAATTTTCCAAAAATATTTTTATCAAACTTATTAAATTTCAAAATGGCGGCCATTTTAAAAATTCAAAGTCAAATTTCATGAAAATTAGCAGGTCAAAAAAATTTACAATGTTTTAGTTGTTTTAGCAATGTTTTGCCCAGGATCTTCCTTGCTCTGTGTAGTATTTATGTTTAATATAAATTTATGTACAAATATATAAATCTAATATAGTCATATTCTGGGTTCCTTTCCACCGGGAGATGAGTTCATATTCCAGAACCCGAAACGTCATAAAACTCGTTTTCAATAATCAGTTATGTCAAATATCCGGCAAATTTAAAATTGAAACATTAACTCACCATCTCTAACAATAAATTTCAAACAAAACTTGATTTTCGAAGTATCGGCTAAAGGGAGCTAGCTTGAACTAGTAAGAGTGTAGAATAAGTGCAGAACGTCTAATATTTAACGGTTTTATGTTTTAACCATGTTTCAAGGTAGATTAAACTCTCAAGAAGGCTACAAGTGCTGGAGATGATGAACAGAATAAAAAATCTGATTTTGGATTTAGCATGAAGACGTAACACGACAAAATTAACTAAAATTAACGAAAATTAACGATACAAATGTTCAAACAATAACGATACCATTAACGAAGGATTTCTGCCTACGATACATTAGCTCATTAAAGCAAAAGAACACCGTACGTAATGCGCCATGCATTTCAAGCACATGTGTTTTAAACATGTCCTTCAGTTTTACCTCAAAACCGTTTCCCCACAGTTGCAAAACATGTATTTCGAAATACTTTACCACAGGTTCCGGCGAAGGTTTATTGTATACAAAGGTCCGGCCAAGTACAGGAACAGTGGATGGGACAATGGACGAGGACCGCTGGGAAGTGGACCAAGGGTGTTCCCAGTCCGTTTCCACTTTCCCTATCTATCAGGCGTTTTCGACGTTTTGCTGGGGGAAACAGGAAATACGGCTGATTGAGTATAGGTGATTGGTTACAGTGATTACTTAATCCGGATTTCACGATTTTTATTTGGCCTCATGGCCTGAATAAAGAAAACAAATTTATTTTTGCAAGTTTTTTATATGTTCTTTTAATTGAAATACTATAATCTTGGAAGAGCTATATTTGTTTTAATACTTGCTTACTTGTTTAATTATTTCGAAAACGAACCCAAGAATTTTCTTCAAATGGTAGAAACATTTTATTTACGGCTCAACGTATTCTGAACCGGTCCCAATGCCAGTAAAAAATCTAATTACGTGAAAAATGGTACTTTCAAGCTGTAACATTTTAACTTTAGTCTTATATTAAGGTTGCCATTATATTAAGGAAATAAATAACAAAATATAAACAAATTAACCATGACAGCTGTTGCAAACTTAGGTTCCCGTTAATAGTAAGTTCAAGTGTGTTGACTGAAGTTGCAAGGACTATTGAAAAGAAAATAATAAAGGTTTAAGTTAATAAAGTTTTAAAGTAATAAATCAGTGATCCAGAGACTATCCACAATGAAAAGAAAATGTATAAAGAGAAATATTCTCTGTTTTTTTCATATAATAATGGGATGAACTGATAAAAATGAATTTTTACCGAGCAACGCGCGGTCCACTGGTGATAATCACATAACGAAAACAGGTGTTACCATAATCAAAAAGTTATTAGCCTGCCTATTTCGACAAAAGTCTTTATATAAAGGCCAAAACGATTCATTTTACAACAGCAAAATTCGTCCAGCAATATTAATTTCGTTTAAAGGGGTCAAAACGCCAAAAGTCGAGTCAGTAGAGAGAAGAAGAAGAATAAAATGAAACAGTCCGTCCCGGACTGACGCGGGACGTACAAAGGCGTTCAAAGTGGTCATTCATTACCTGGGATTTCACTTTGGATGTCTTTGACTGTGCGATGAGAGATTTCATTCGCTTTTCCAAAGTTAAATAAAGATTTTACCGCTCGGGCAAGCAGAGCTACAGCACTGCAGCAATGTTCGGCGTTTGTGAAAAACTTTGGCGCTCTTTCTGACTTTTCTAATCGTAAAAAATTCGTTCGCCAGTAAAATATATTGTTGCTTTTGTAAAAAGTTTAGAATACTTGGGCTGAAATATTTCAAACATATGCTTCCTGCCTTTTATGTGTTTTATTTTCAATTTACAGTTTTTTACTTTTGTTTTTTAGTTGACCAATACTTATTACACGGGTTCGAATAAGGATTTGAAGAGATGATACATTTGTTGTAACATATTTTCATCCATTGATAAATCTAGGAGATATACTAATACATTAACATGTACTTTTTTCATAGAAATTTGATATCTACAAACAGTATAAAGCCCAAAATACACGTAACTTTTGAGCTTTTGAAATAAAAGCTGATTTTATTCTGACCGCCCCCATCAACCCTATACTTAAATAAAAGGTATAGATGAAAATATTCCAGGAAAATATAAAATATATTCCTGAGAGTACAAATATAAAAAAATCGCTGAACAGCTGATGCGTTTTTTTCAATTATTGTTCACTTTTTCAAGTGAAGCGGGACACGACCAACTTTTTTAGTTTCACTCAATATCGAAATAAATAAAAGTATCACTGTTCCTTCGGTATTAGAAATGCCTTATTACCAACGGCCGAAGAACGGGTGCCACCACTATAGTACTAATTAATTAACAGAAGTAAACGACTGATCAGAGAAAATAACGCAGACACTGAAAAACTATTTGCATTAGTATATCTTATGTAGCCAAAAGCCCACTCACACTCAAAAGTAATCCTTAACAATTTAAATACCCAAGTTTCTATACAGCCCGTATTAAAAATCAAAGTATTTAATTTCCCCGTTTCCTGCGGAGGGGGGACGGAAGCACGAGCGAGCGGCCGTCACCGCCGCTGCCCCCAGCTGCTTCCGGCGCGTGACGTAGCGTGACTTACGTCACGGTGGAGGCTCAGGGGGCTCAACTCGCACCTGCCGGTGACGATGAACCCGGAGCGATCTGCAGAGAGGTCAGGTATAGTCGAATACCATGCCGTTCATAAGCCCGATGCTAAAATTTACATTAGACTTAAGGACTACAGTCATTACATTAGTCTTATGTACGGTCCGTGAATGTACTTTGTCCAGTGCTGTATGTGCGGTTTTAATTACTTCGACAACCATGCTACGCTGCTGAGGATGGACTGTTATTAGTCCGAAACGCGTACAGCGTAAGGAAGCTATCTGACACCTCAAGGCAATTTACAGAAGGTAAATAACTTTGACTAACTGTTATTTGTTAGTAAAAAAATCGAAACGCGGCCCTTGTTTTAATTTTATTGGTCCTTCCGATGACGGATTTAAATATTCTTCTTCCAACAGTTTGAAGACTATAATTTTTTAATCGTAGGCCTACTTTCACATATATCAGTCCAAGTCCACTGCTTACTCTATGACCCTCACCCACATCCGTGTCCGGCGCCAATGTGAAAGTTCCCGCCAAGCCGCTCCAGTGGTCCAGTTCTGGCGGGAAAAATCTTAGAGAAGTTAACGCCACTTTCTCTCGTTTTAACTATGAATATTCGCGTTTATTTTACTCTCTACAAACGTTAGAGAGGCTGTGCCCGCTGTAAATTAAAGTAGAGGGTTCAAGGCTTTGAAAAGCCTTCGTAATATTTACAGTCTATAAAAAAATCATAAAAAAACTGTAGCTCAATCTTATTTTACACTAAAGAGAAGGCTGTGCAACATTTTTAAAAAGTTTAATTGTATTAGCCATCACTAGATTTGAACACATGATAGGCCTAATGAATAATGTTTTGGACTTTTGAGTCCAAAGTTCTTCCGGATGAATCAAGTCAACATCATCCGGACTTGATTCATCTGGATCCTTTAACGAGAACTTAACGGATCGTTAAAAGTTTAGAACTTTTTTTAACATAATGGTTTTATATAACCGATATTCGGCCAGATTAGAACTTAAGTTTTTGTTATTCCACTGAGGATAGTTATTTTACCACCATCATTCCTAACTTAATATTGGAGGCTTTTAGGATATATTTAAACACACAATCAAAAAATATTTAAAAAATAATTTAATGGGAACTTAGTTAATTTATTCTTTAAATACCTATTAAAACAATTTATTTAAATAGTTGTGTTAAAAAGATATAATATAAAACTAAGAACTGAGGTTTGTGAGGCAACAAAAAACACAACGTGGTCAGAATTTCGTCACAATAATCTCAAACCTGAAATTTCAAACCACAGTAGGAAAACAAACTAAAATCGGTTGATTGTTTGTGGTTAACTCACCAAAATGGCAATTGCTCCATAAAAATAGATGCCAAAATTTGATACTAAATCACTCTGTAAAACTAGAATCAACCAAACTGGTCGGTAGAAGGCTATCGGTCAAGATGACAAAATGATGTATAGCTCGAGTTGAATAATGTGGCCCAAAACCTTCTCATTAGACTAATGCTAATTTTGGGATGGGCTTGTAGACGGAGTGGGCCGAGTCATTTGAATCATCATATATATAACAAAGGATAGCGACCTATCACGGGTTAGTCCTTGTAAGATATACAGGGTGTCCAACTTAACTGTGCCACCATTGCTATCTCAGAAACTATTGGATTTAGAAAAAACTTTAAATGAGGGACTTCACCTACTTTTTAAAGATATTTAAAAATATGAATTCCGTTTTCTTCTAAATGGCCGCCATTTTCCAATATGGCGGACAACTTTAATTTTTCTTATGGAACACCCTGTATTTTATGGCGTTTTTGGATTCTACGTTTAATTTTAGGAACTTATTACTCTTTGACATTTTTTTCTAAACTCAATAGTTAAGTAGGTATAAGCCGATAAAGTTAGATTTTTCCCCATAAGAAAAGCATTGCGTAATACTCGGTACTCAGTATATCGATAATGGTTGGGTTAAATAAAAAATACCAAAGAACAAAAGTGCTAAAAAATGTGATTTTAGTTAAGATTCAATCATATAAGTAGTTTTTAGTCGAGATTCACTCATGGAAATGAATAATTCTGAATAGTTTTATACTCCATAAGGATTGCATGGGATGGCACAGTTAAAATGGACACAATGCATTTCAAATGAGGAAAAATCTAACTTTAACTGCTTCTATCTCCTTAACCATTGGGTTTAGGAAAAAATGTCAAAGAGTAAGAAGTTCTTAAAATTAAATGTAGAACTCAAATACGCCATAAAATATAGGGTGTTCCATAAGAAAAATTAAAGTTGTCCGCCATATCGGAAAATGGCGGCCATTTAGTATAAAATATTCATATTTTTAAATGTCTTAAAAAAGTAGGTGAAGTACCCCATTTAAAGTTTTCTCTAAAACCAATAGTTTCTGAGATCCAATGGTGGCACAGTTAAGTTGGACACCCTGTATATAAATCGTACAGCTTGAAAAGCTGCTCATTCGTTCCGAACTTATTCTGTTAGACTTATACCTACCGAAATTATTCGGTAGGTATAAGTCTAACAGAAACACGATTTCTGCATATAATAGGGCACAGCAAAATAGCTTTTTCTTTAGAACACAAAATACAGTACCTCCAGTATTTCAATTTACGTTTTGTCCAAACATTTTTAGTACTCGATACATAAAATCGTAATCACGTCGGTGTTGATGTTCTTATAACTGTTATTTTGAATCTGTACGCATGCAGTGCTATAAAATAACACGCAACTTATAATGAGACTCTTAACAGTCGGTATAAAAGTAGGCTAAGCCCAAAACTCTCATAAACACAATTTTTAACATTTTAGTCATAAAGAACTTTACGGTCATATAATGAAGGTCCATAATATTGGGAAAATGTCCTGCGTCCCTGGGACATTATGGGACAACCTGGGACGAGGGAAACGGTAAACATAGACGAACCGGGACACCACCTTGTATAGGAACGACCGAGACAGGCTTTAACACATAAGTAAACTGGGTAAATTGAAATTGATGGCAGTAACATTTTATTAGGTGTAGGCTATATTTTATGACGGACTTGTTAGGAGGGGAGTTTGAAGTTATGTTTTACAGTGTCTTAACTAATATTTTTATAGAAATAAAGACTGTGATTCTAAAACGTACAATAAAATTAACTGATCAACTTGTTTTTTTCAACCCCATCGTGTATTAGGTTTGTCTCTAAACCAATTATTGATAAATTACGAATCTGTACTAAAGAAATTACATCAATAAACCAAAACTTGTCCGAAAAAGGTGTGATTGACAAGATAGTGCCCAATAGAGTCAATCAATAGATCACTCGAACAGAAAAACAGAACTATAAACGACAAACTCCGAACTAAATCGATCAAAATTTACTTCTTGGATGAGGTTACGCCAACGTATTTTGAATGTACCTTGAATCGAGGCTGGACAGTTTCATTTTCAGTTAGAAATATTTTTAAAATTCCTTGCCATTAAGTACAAGAATTACACGGAATAAATTTTCAAATTTTTTTGTTAATTCAAGTATACCCTCAACGCCATTTTGTCACTTAAAACACTTTCCCATCAAAAGGTTTATAACATATTTTTGTTAACATTTTTCTTCTTTTTTGAGATCGTTACCAAATGGCACTCTAGACTGGGAGGGAGTCTAGAAACACCATAGGTCTAGCTTAACATCTTATGTGGTGCGCCCGGCATCTTACAGTATTTTCAATTTGTCTTTTCAATCTTTTCAAACGTGCCCCGCAGCTGCTGATCTTGGGTGAGGATTTTGACAATGCCCCAAAAGAACAGTGGGAGGTAAAATCGGGGTCGAGGCGGGTCTGGGCGTTTGAAAAAATGGAACGTAATCCTCTTAAGGAAACATATAAATCACCGGTAAAGCGGGGCTTTGGCGGGGGTCTTGTCATGGTAATCAGCTGACGCGCGAGTATAAACAGCTGGCTGGAATATGGATCAGCTGTTTAACCTCTATTTGTCATAATCATCCTTTATTCGGGGATATATCTGACTAGTAAAACCTCACTAACTCGACACTCGATATATCTACAGCCTTTTTTCAATAATCTTGACACTAAAACAGCTGAAAGGGAATATTCAATTAAGCATTTTTTCTGATAATTTAGTTTTGACAATGTATACCAACCCTCTAAAGACCACTTATCTAAACTTGGTTAACCCAAGGTTAAACCTCTTTTAGGTTAACCAAGTTTGGAGAAAGCGGCCCTAAGTAGGGACATCCAAAGTTTTTTTTTAATCCCGCCGCTAAAAAGCAAAGGAGCAATCGGCGCTGATGCATGGAATAAATAAAACTGGCTCCGTCGTCCGCGCTTGCCTTCACTATCCAAAATGTCAAAATGAGAATGTTTGTACAAAAGCAGATTGAACATTATGGTCAAAGATAAAACAACACAAAACAATAATATACAACGGTCAAACTATTAAAATCAGCTGCTCGACTTCGGAAAGTCAGATTGATCCGTAAACTGCTATAACAGTTCCAATCGGACTGAAAAACGAAAGTGGTTCCATATATTTTTCGGCGGAGAATTTGACTTATTCTTACACAAGGTGTCACTATAGTTCATCAATATCAATTGGTTTTAACTGTTGAGTATTTAACATATCTTAAGGATCGTTTACTCAATATTTAACCAATACTTATGTAAATAATAAATTTATATCTGAACCTCAAATCTGTTCTGTTTATGTATTAAAACCCATTAACAATGCCAATGTTCCGGGTAACAACCCCCAAACTTTACAACCTGTCCATAAAATAGTCGAGTTAGTAAGGTTTAACTATAGACGAAGCAGAGGGTGAGTATGAAGCTTTAAAATGATTAAAGGATAAGTATGTATTTAAATCTGCTTTTTGATATATTTTATCTACATCTTAGACATTTTATAAAGTTTCTTTTAAATATCCTTTATGGTAGGGCCTACTGAATCAGAATTATACTTAATACAGTAGGCAAGTAGCCACCCTTACAGAATTGCAACCGAGATTGCCTAAACCTTAGATAAAGGTAAAACACTTGGCTCTTGGTTAAAAAAAACCACATGTAACCTTCATTTTTTTACCAAAGAACTTCAAAAACACAATTTTGATGTTTCCACAAAAGATTTATTCTTTCAGTAGATTATTTTTTATTTCTTTATCGACCGTTGAAGGATTAAATTTTGCTTCTATAATTATTATTATTACATTATTGTCTGTAAAGATTTATCGATTAAAATTAACTTAATACTCACAAAACCAGTTAAGAGAATATAGAATCAATGTGCATACCTGAAACAAAGAAAACACAAAGTTAGATATAAGACATTTGACTTAGTTGCATTAAAACAGATCAAGTTTTTAAAATATTGAGCTCACCACCATTAATTTAAAAGACAAACATTACATTTTTTAGACAATTTTTTACTAGTAAATCGTAAGAAAAAACCAAGCAAACAGATAAAAATTTATTTACCTGCCGTGCACAACGGTCTTGTGATAAAAAAATAAAATATAAATCTAAAGAAAACCTGCTGGATAGAAATATTTTTAGGATGCTTAGTACTCTTGGGTACTTGTTACAGTACGTACCGGTAATGTTTTCGGTCAAGACATTAGAGATTGTCGGACTCGGGAGATCGTGACTCCAAATCCGCGCTTTCTGCCGCCAGAATCGCAGCCTCAGCTGACCGCTCCCGCCAAAACCACCGCCTGCTGGACACGTGATCGTGTTCGCCATTATAATATAATGTTATATAAATATTATTTCCGACCAAAATGAAGCTTGGTAGAGTTAGCCTGAATCGTTGGGAAATGTAATTATCGATTTCAAAATTAATCAAAATTATATGTGTAGTGTCTTAGTAGATTTGAGGTGATACTCGTACAGTTGACATGAGACAACCATAATTTATTCCATACTATTCGTAATTCGAGGAAATACTTTATATAGAGGAAAAATATATACGACAAGCTATGAAGAAAAAACCATCCAGATTTTTTATGAACGTGTAATTAATTATCTTACAATGTTGAGATATTCGTGGTCCTTTGCTTATCAAAATTCATTGTTTATTGTTTACTAAAATGATCACGAGTTTACCTATCTTTCAAACGAGCCATGTATAACCTTTCTTTGAGATAATCCATCAAAAGTAATAAGCGGTTTGTATATACATCAGTTTTAGTTTTTCCTTATGGCGTTACCAATGGGGTATCAGTTGAAGTGCTGCGCGCTTGGCCATAAATTTTATAGACTGGATCGCCCACTGAAAAATAAGAGCTAACCTTCTCCAACGGTGTTATAGATTAACTGACTGACAGAGGACGAAGGGAGCACATGTTCAAAAAGATATTAAAAAAGAAAATTTACAATTGAGCATTACACATCTACCGTAGGTACAGAATTTGCTGAAATCAAAGAAAATTCTTACAACTAAAATTTTTTGTTGACGTCTAACAATCCTGACTGACACAAAAATTGGCAGTGGTTTTCAGTGTGAATGAAACGTATACTTTTTATGTGATTTGTTATTCTGTTTAAGTAACTGCTGTCTTTTGTATTTCGATGACTATAAAGACGTTTGTTAATAAAAAACATTAAACAATTTTAAGTTTTGAATTATGGTACCTCACTCTCTAAAACCCAAAGTTAATGACTTCTAACAATCGGTAATCAGCAAAAACCATCATTTATGCAGAGTTGAAAATTAAAGGAGAAATTATCTCTCATAGCAACTAACTGGTCGGTGTCATGAAGTCATCAAAGAGTAATATTAAGATACCCGGATCCAGAAAGGAAAGCTTCTTACGATAAACGGTGGTTAAGATTAAGAAACACCCCCCCCCCCCCTCACCCTCATCACCCCTTGAGATGATTTCACCCCCCCCCCCCATCCCAACGCCTCCCCCCCACTAAATGGGATCCCGCTTCTCTAGAGTGTTAATGCTATTTTCCCGCCAAAATTGAAAGACGGCTTTTGATTGGCGAAGGCGTCTCCCCACTGATGGGCTGGGGAAATTGAATTTATGAATTTTAATTTTACGGAAACATATTCATACAAAACAAGTTCACCAGACTTAAATGGCTAAAAACTGTTTTGCAGGCTTCAATGTTTGCCAAAGTTTCAAAGCTTAGTTTATTGCAATTTGGTTATTACTAATGTGGCCAAATTTGGTTATTTCGATTGTCGAGTTTACACTGCTCGACTCGACTCAATGTTTTCAAAAATTCTCGAAGTTTGAGTCGAGTAGTTACTCCCACCGAGTTTTTATGGGTGATTTAGTTTTACGATCTTTTCTACACTAATTTTTACCCGCTATCGGTAAAAAATTCTGTTTTACTTTAATTAAGTTATTCATATCAATCGATTTATTCCACGTTACTCCTTTCTAGAGTTAGAAGTTGTTTTTGCACCTTCTCTTCGACCATCTAAGGATGAAAGGTAGGCTACTATTTTACCCACACATTAATTTAGGCTTTATGTGGGAATATATTTAAGTTGGCCTCAGGTTTAGTCATTTTATTTGAAAACACCGGAAAGCCAAATCAAGTTCAAGAGATTTAAACTAAACTAAGAGTTGTGTAAATTTAGTTGATATCAATTTGATATAGTTGCTCTTAACTCAAGAACACCTCTAATAAATAGCATTGCAGAATTAAATTGTATTTTAATAATTATAATTATTTTTGACATTCTAATAATCTTAAAAAAAACTCGACTCAAAAAAAGCTTGAAACTCAAGAGCGAGTAGGCTATTTAAAACTCGACTCGACTTCAAAATCACTTCTCACACCTCCTCTCGTTATTACATTTCATACGTAGTCTAGGAAATTGTTCCAACACCGGATATCGATCAAAAAGTTATAACATTTAGAACGTATACGGAGGAAACAAAAATAAGATAGGAATGTATACATGGTATAATGTTGTATTCATTTCCACTGCCATATTTATTTACACTCTTATTGACTGCTAGCACAAAACATGCAGAGGCCAAAGCACCAAGTTATATAGTGTAAAACAGATCTCTGAAATTCACTTTAAATTTTTAAACTTAACCTAATTAAACTTTTGAATGTGTACTAAACGTCGGCTGGCTATAATGTTCAATGGTTTGCGTAAACGAATGGCTGTGCTAGAAAACTGAATTCAGTCCAATTAACTGTTTTACTCAACATTTCTATTTATGTGTTAAACCTGATGACGAACTAAAACGAAACTTAAAAGGCGTCCATGGCTCTTCCCTAAAGTCTGATGTTTAAAAATTGTACTCTCTGCTTACTGGCAAAAATTGTATTGTTTGACCTTAAAAAAACTTCCAGGCCAAGCTTATTCCAACTATACCTGAATAATTAAAATCGATTCTAACTCGATGAGTTTCAATCACGAAATCCTTTAGTGCAATAAATAAGCAGTAAATTAACTTTTAAACGTATATAATTGACTTTTTTTAGCTTATCGTGACAAATGAAATAGCTCAGGCCGTTTAAAAGATAATTTATAAAAGTAACTGGTGGACCGAGCCTTGCTTGGTGTTATTTCATATTTACTAGTTCATCCAATTACTATAAAATATTTCAATTTCTCAAAATTGATAAATAGAAACCCTTTTAATTGCTCCGTGAACTCTTCATCCCAATCGCTGTATTTTTCCTTGATGCCTGTAGATTCCAAACAGCTGTTATTATTACTTTATTTGTGTACACTTTCCTTGTTTATTTCGTTGCTATCATGGCAACTCATAAGGCCAATAATAAATTTTACAAGTTAAAAATTCGTTTTAATGCGTTATTCGATTTTCTCTGGCCAATTAATCTGAATAAAACACGTTTTTGAGTCATAAATTACTTATTTCCAGATTTTGAAGGAAATCCTCGGAGTCGTTTTTGAGATAATTGCGCAACCAAACTTCCAAGCAAGCACGCACGTACGCAAGATAACATTGCTCATGTAAGAGTATAATTAACATTAGTTGTGAAGGCAGACTAAGCTCTGTCATGGATACAAAATATAGTACTATACAAGATGCTGTTTAATAATACTTATGCTGTAAAAAGAGTACATACAGATTTACAATAAATTAATTTACGAGCAAAGTCTTCCCATCGACTATTTTTGTAAAGAGAAAAAATAATAAAATAATCTTAACAAAAACAAGTCTAGTATAAGCTGATTTAACTTTCTCCGTGGACGCTACAAGAATCAGCCACAACACAAAGAAGAAAGAAGCATCGGGGCTACACGTCCGCACGACTAGCCTCGCGAAAGGTCAGAAGTAAAGAGCGCGCCGAGTGTAGATTGTAGCCTCCAGGCAGGGGCGGGGAACTGTCTGGAATAGGAACATCGGAGCCGGACCGATATGCCGATCACGCACAAGGAACAGGCGATTAGGATTGGAACGGTGGAACAGACGCACATGTACACACACACGCACACACGTGAACGCAATGCAGCACTGCAGCACTGAGCTTTTAACCCCACCCAATGCCCTAAACGATTCTTTCAATCGGCGTGTTACTGTGTGAGCCATCAATAATTCAGATAAATTGGTTTGAAAATGAATTTGTAAAAAGAAAATTGCAGGATGAAACACTTTGGTAGTTTCACTCTAGTAGGCGCATTTTTTTTTTGTATCCCGGAAACAGCCAAATGCTCTAGAACAAGCACATTTCTTTACTCCTAATCTCGTTCCTAAAAAATTGGATTGAATAGAGGAACATTCTTCAATTTTTTACGGTTAAGTGTTAACTTTACATTAAATACTGTACTTTCAACGGTAAAAGGTTATTTACTCAATTAACCCTCATGAAGGATACATTATAATAAACATATTAAAGTTTTAATAACACTGAGCTATGTACACTCGCAGAAAATGTAAACAAGGAAGAACCAACGACTGTTATAATGTGTGGGTGCGTTTAAACGTCAGTAAAAGAAATTTAAATAGGCCATTACAATAAAAACTGTCACCGCTTAGAGATGGTGTCGATAATATTAAAAACAAAACTAGACCGTAAAGGATTTCTCACACAAACGATTTTAGAGGTTAAAGAATCATTTACAAAAAATACTTTTTTAAACATTTACACAAAAATTCCCTAATTTTATATTCATTTTTTATTTTTATAACTACAATATTATAAAACAAACTAACAAAAAGGGACAAAACTGTTAATTTTATTTCCAATTGACATTTGTGCTACATCAAGCACTGTTTTCACGAGAGGACAATCATTTAAATGAGCCGCTCGAATAACAAACGGAGGAAATTAGTTTTTGAACACGTTTGCTAATTATTTCAGTAATCTCGTTGGATTCAGGACTTAATGAGATAATTACTCGCTTCATTACGTAGAGGCTTCAGGCTGCCAACTCTATCCCGCTGCACATATATGTGGGTGTTGATATATTACGTCACGCTTATTAGTCTTTTGAGCCCCCTTGGTTACGCTCTGTCACGGAGAGGAAGACTCCCTTCTCCCTTTGTCAACTTTCACCCTGTAGGCTGTTCAACTGTACTCTGCAACACATGTATGGGAGTGTTGATATGTGGACTTTGGTAAAAGTGCAAAACACGAGTATTGTACGCGTCGAATAACATGGCAAAGGTCTTCCATAAGCTCAATGCTAAAATTAACATTAATATTATGAGCGGAGTGGGCCACGGCATTTGATACTACCTATAATCCGCGTTACCTTCTCCAGCTGCAATGCTCATATAGAACATGAACTGGAGAAAGTGTATTATTGAGAATCAATATTTTAACGTATCAATAGTACTAAAATAAACCTCAAATCAAAGCTGACCCTTAAATTTAATCAGGAATCAGGAAAAAATCTATAAAATCTAAATCGTAAATCTAACAGGATTTTATGACTCCGCGAAACACCTCTCGAGTACCTGGTGTATCGAGCAAGGCTCGATACACCAGGTACTACTGTAGGCCTATTACTCCAATAGCTTAAATTATGATTAGAGTAAACTAGTTTTTATGGAACAGTGTCATGGGAAAGAAGAATTTTGAGCCAACGAATATTTATACTTGTTATTTTGAACTACATAAAATGTCGTCCAAGCTTCTACGTATTCGGTGTCCTAAAGTTTTATCTTTTGTGGTGATTCATTTTACATAGGTGACGATTCTTTTATCCCGAAAGGCATTGTTGAAAACGACTTATTGCAAGACGCGCAATAAAATTGTAAACATTTTCTTTACTCGCAGTGCAATTTTTGGAAATTTCTCTCAGTTATAACAGATATACTTATTTATGATCATGTGTTGTAAAATAACTTAGAGGTGAGGACAACAGATTCATTTAGCTGATGTAAAAAAACTGACTTTTACTATTAGGTTGTCGATTGTTTATCAGGATGCAATTAAAAGCACTCGATGGTTTTCCCAGTAAAGACTGCGATACAATTTTGGTTGTCGCTTGCATAAAAGTTGCCATTTCCAAAACAAGGCTACCACCTTTTTGGCAAGGTAATTTTCAGTCAGTTTTCCACAAAATAAACCTCCACCTCTTCGTGAATGGACCAGATCTTTCCACTACTTTGTTAACAAACAATTGGACAAGAAATACCGATCTATTACCTAATTGTTTTTTTCTGTCGGTTTTCCTATTTATAAACTACCTACCTACAAACAATTAAACTTCGGTCGAGTTGGTAAACAGTTATAATGAGTACAGAGTTCCATTTCGCAAGGTTGGCTGCACCGGGTACTGCAGACAGCTGACATCCGGGAGAGAAGAAGCAGAAGTAAAGCAGCAGACAGCTGTCGGTACATCCCGTTAGCGCAGGGCAGCCAATGCGACGACCCGCCAACTCGCGAGTCACTCGCACTATATGAAATACGATGACGCGGCGTCGACAACAATGGAAACTGCGGTGAGGTTTTTGTTCAAGTTCACACTTCGAAGAACGGTCTGGGTCGAGTCAAATGCCATGACCCAGTGGCTTTAGGATTGGGTTTGCTTGCGGACAACTTGGATCAAGTTATTTGATGCTACCTATAATTATCTCTATATTTCATTCAATGAGAGTGTAAAATAAAGCCCCACCTCCTGCACCAGCTGTAATGTTGACAGGCTGTGTAACATGAGTACCTGTTGTCATTGCTACAGAACTCCGAAGAGCTTAAATATAAATTAGAGATGAAACTGGTTGACTGCTGACAAAGCCAATTATGGTTATGTTTGTTTGCAGTGAACTTAAAATGCATTCCAGCTTTACTAAAAGTAAATAAATAGTTAAATAAATAGTTAAATAAATAGTTTGTATTTTTTCATTTCAAATCGCTAAGTGAAATGTCTGTGAACCATCCCTGGGAACATATGGACTACCTTTTTCCCTGATTGGTTCTATGGTTCTATCCTATACACGTTATATTAGTGGAGGTGGTTTACTTTACACACTCACTGAATAAATAAAGTATAGTTCTCTGAGAATGTGTTACGGATAACCACAAAGGTAACTAAGCAAAAACAATTTAAAAAAATACTTTTATCGAATAATATGTTGAGAGACAAGTTCTAAAACCTAGTTTACTCGTATGTCATACGTCAATCGTGGTTTATGAACCCAAGAAATTGCCTGAATAAATTTAATTCACGCACAGATAGAAGATCTTTGTTGAAGTGCTTCTCCTCCCATTTGGGAACTTTCAACAGCAGATAGTTGAGGACAAGGTTTGTATGAAATAAAATGTTCATTCCCACCTAAGGGCTCAATCTCACCGGTTTTCTAAATTACCACAGTCCTTTCCCGTCCCAACTGTACAATATTCAAACAATATTCTCTACATTTAAGAGTGATCAAAATCCTTCAAGAACATCGACTCCCACTTTAGCCTCCATAAACTCATCGCGCATTTTACGAATCTAGAGCAAATAAACCCCATCGCACTTTTTTATCCCCCCACATACTTCGTCGCCCCCCGCCCCATCTCCCAACCCTTACCCACACCCACAGGTGAAGATCTAAAGGGGCGTTTCCACTATGCCTCATATGTCGTGCAACATTGCATGCGGCGTTGCATGCATCTTGCCTCTTGCAACATGCGTGTTGCATCTTGCCATATAACCTTGCCCCTAATAGTTGAAACAGCCAACTAGTCTGCCACATGAGCGTTAATGTAAACAATGCCGGTTGTGCGTAATGTTGAAGCTGCTGGTGTAGCTGCAGCTTTATAATAATAAGTTTAAGTTGCTCATGAGTTGCTCAATAGCAACTTGCTCAATTGATTTGCTCAATTGATTTTTATTTGATTTCCTCAATTGCATGAGCCGCTCTCCACAATAATGGGCATTTTTGATATTCGTTGCAAATGTCAATCGTTTTTGCGGCACTCCACTCCATCACTATTATTAAAAAACACCTGTTTTGAAGTCAAAAAGCAAGACGTAAGTAGGTAGCGTGCACTGCTGTCTGGCAATGAGGCACGGATGGGGCAGAGTGCTCCCCGTCTCCGATGGGGAGCACGTGCGCCTACTTGCGTCGACACTTGCAACTATTTTGTAGCATGCGGCGACGCATGCAACACCGTGCGCCTAGGCGCATGAGGCAAGATGCAAGAAAATGGGGCATAGTGGAAACGCCCCTTAACTACCCCTTCTCTCTGTGGCAACCCCATTTCCGCAAAGTGCAAATTTATGTTTGATTAACCCCGTCGCCAGTTACTGCCATGTGTGAGTTTATTCAGCTCGTTGTATGTGTGTGTACCATGTCATCAATGTTTGTGGGGCCATGAGTGTGCATTTAGCCAGGCTGCGGGGCCATTCGAAATTGTGGGGTCGTACACAAGGCTCCACAAGGATTTTGTTATTCGTTTTGTGCTACAAGTCCTATTTTTAGGGTCCAAAAAGCCTAAAATGGCGAATTTAGTCTACATTAGAAGAGGTTAGGTTAAGTTAGGTGAGGTTAAGTTGTTATGTTTTTGTCGGGACCCACAATTTCGACTGGCCCCGCAGCATGGTTAAATGCACACACATTGCCCCACAATCAGGTGTGTGAACACAAAGCCCCACAAATAGTGGGCAAGACTTTGTGTGTGTATGTGTTAGAGAGAGAGAGAATTGATAAAAGCTCTCTGTATATATATGAATGTGTGCGTGTGAGAGAGTTAGTATTGCGCTGTGTTTCAAGGTTTGCGTGTGTAGAATTGATACTGCTATGAGTGTGAGTGTGTCATTGTGTTAGAATTAATACAGCACCGTATGTCTGTGCGTGTTATGTGTATGTGTGAGAGAGTGAGAGTTTATTTTGCACTGTGTGAAAGCTTATGTGTGTGTACGAGTTTAGTGTGGGTAGGGTAGGGGTTTCACGGGGTTGAACGTCGTTAGTATCGAGTTGAATTTCGCTCGCGTCTAATGGATTGGAAGAGCAAATGGACCGAGTTAACCTCAAATTGGGTTTATACCGAGAGGTGTTTCGCGGAGTCATAAAATCCTGTTGGATTTACGATTTAGATTTTATATATTTTTCATACTTCCTGATTAAATTTAGGGGTCAGTTTCAATTTGAGGTTTATTTTAGTATAATTGATACGTTGCGCTCTTGATTTTCAATAGTAAACTTTTTGTTGTTCATATTGGATGTGAGCATCGCTGCAGGATGTATCGCGGATTATAGGTCGTATCAAATGGCGTGGCCAAGATAGCTCATAATTTTAATGATAATTTTATCATTGAGCTTAAGGACGACTTGTGTTACATTATTTGAAGTGTGCAATGCAGGTGTTTTGTTCTTTTACCACAGTTCACACACTCAGCACTTCTGAGCCTCAATCATTCGATTCGGGAAATATTAACCTTATGTATAGTATAATTTTAATTATATATTGTAATATTGTATATTATATTTATTATATAATATTAATATAAACTTAGTATTAATTTTACATATTACAGTATTAATAAATATTAAATATAATTATATATTAAGACGGAGTTAATGGAAAAAACTAAAGTCTTTTGTGGACATCATTAATATAAACACATTGTTTTTCAATTTTCGGAATCCGCGAAAATTTTTAAATAATATAGTTCTGTTAGCATTTTCACTTGACATACAAAATTATCTGGCTATTGTTTTTTTTTGTACATCTATCTTCGATATCAACTTTGGTGTTTAGCAGTCGGCTGTCGGCTGCGAGGTATGGACCAGTGCAACACCGTTCTTTCCAGCACTTTACGACTTTCAGCCACCTTCACCAGTTTACCTTGGTACACTTTGACCCCTCACAACGGCGAGCGACAAACGCGGTTGGCCGTAAAGATAACATACGTAGACCAAATCAGCACTACAATCCACTTCATTCAAAATCACAGGATCATTACGGATGCCTATTATTCTCGAGTATGCATACAGAGAAGTATAAAATGTACAGCCTGACCGTAATAAATAATACAGTGTAAACTACTGTACATTTACATCTTCAAGACATAATTCCAATAGACCTTAAAGTGATAAGATTCTTACAGTATAACCCTTTTCCTACCTGTTTTGTTAACTGTTCAGCAAAAATACCTATTTTTGTGAATAAAGAGTAGTATAAAGGAAGTGCACATCAGCGGAGTCTGGTCATACACCGGAATTATTCTTATATCTAGCCATTTTATTATTTATTATTATTATTGTTACAATATTAGACGCCGACCACGAGGAAGGGGTATTTTAAGGAGAATAAGAATGAAGGATAACTGTAGGATTATTGTGGTGTGATCTTGCAGTCTTTATTACTGAATTAGGACGACATGTTTCTTAGATAGGACTGTTAATTAATAGCCCAACAGTCAATGGCAACTAAGGGACCTACATTTTAACGTGGGATACAAACCACAATTTCGGCTGGCTTAAAATTTACGAACTGGTCTAATTATGAGGACGGTCCTATGAACGTAGTACTTAATATTGCGGACGTTAATCCCCACTAAAGGTTAGCACCGCGTCAACAAGCCATCGCTCATAACTATCCAAAATTCGTGACCTCCAAGTAGTTGGATTACAGGACACGCCACCGTCAGACAAAGTCATAATACACCCCAAAAGACTGTAAGTGATAAGATTCTTACTATAACCATTCAACCTTGTCCCAATATCTGTTGACAGCAGCTCAGCAGAGAGATGAGGGCGAATTGAGAACAGTGAAGGGATTGCATTGGGTTGAGACATTCTTCTGGTCATAAAGGGAAATTCTTCTTACGTATCGCCATTTACAGTATAAAGTGACAGTCCACCCTAATAAAAAAAGTAGAGGTGTGCAAGTAGTAATTTTTAAGTCGAGTCGAGTTTTAAAAAATACCCACGAGTTTCGAGTTTTTTTTTTGGGTCGAGTATTTTAAATATTATAATTTAATTGACATCGCACTTAATATTGAACAAACAGTGTGATATTTTTTAGTTATTAAACTGGGAAGTGTTCATATGAGTTAAAAGCAAACCTGTTTCCAAAAGGAAACAAAACGATAATTAAGGCCATTTTTAACATAACTTTATATTTACTCAATATTACTCAATATTTTATTAATCTTTCAGCCCGGGGAGGAATAAACCAAGCTACATCTGCACTTCATTTTCTAAAAAAGAGTAGTCCTATTTGTTACATATTTTTAGAGGTTTGAAAATTCAAGTTAAATCAGTCTCATTGGGCCTAAGTAAGAAAATATTTTAAATCACAGAAAGGAAAAAAGACTACAATAAATTTATTGATATCAATAACATAAAAACCACTTTAATTCAAGTAAAATAAAAAAAAGTTTCATGAAGGCTGTTTATGACTGTGAAAAATGGCCGTACAATGCGACCGCGAGTACAAATTTTGAGTGGACGGCGGGAGTAACTCGACTCGAACTTCCGAGTATTTTTCAAAACTTCGAGTCGTGTCGAGTAGTGTAAACTCGGCTCGAAAAATCTCGATAATCGAGTACTCACACACCCCTAGTCCTACGTGATGAGATTTCCAATATAACTACTCGACCTTGTCCCAATTTATTGATGACAGCTGCGAAGCGGTGAGAGCTATGTAGGTGAGCGGAGAGCTGCTGTAAGAACAGGGCGTTTACTAGGTTTATAGACTTTCTTCTAGCTTCTAGCTCTACAGGGGGATTCTTCTTCATTATAGCCATTAAAGTTGCGGACATATCACTCATCGCACCCAAAGTAAGAATATTTCCACTATAACCACTCGATTATGTGTCAATACCTGGATGACAGCTGCAGCGGAGAGAGCTAATGTAGTAGCGATGACATTAACGATAATCCAGTTCAAAATAATCGACTTATCGATTAATATACTAAAATCGATCTATCCGATTCTTTTCATCGAGACTCAATAATTTTAAATTGTCTGCTTTCCTACTACCGCTTCTCCCGATTTTTCAGCGATTACTAAGAATAATTGCTTTATTTAACGAATAAACGTAATATATATCTCAGAAACATTTTACAATTTTTTTTACATAATCTCAGTGTTTCTGAAAACCAGGTTAAACCATGAAACGAACGATTAACATAGAGCGACGAAAACTAAACTGCAAAAGAATAGAGGGAATTGAGGTAAAAGAATCGATTAATTTAAGCGATTACTAAACTGATGCGTGAAATAATCGATACTTTTTCACTCGACTATCGCTCGCAGCTGCACAGCTAACATTATTATTATTTAATTATTCACCATATCAGACGCCGACCACCAGTAATGGGTATTTTAAGGCGAATATGAGTGAAGGATGACTGTAGGATGATTGTGGCGCGATCTTATAGTCTTGTTACTGACTAAGGACGACATGTTCCTCAGACAGGACTGTTAATTAGCCAAACAGCCAATGGCAACTAAGAAACCTACATTTTAACGTGGGATACAAACCACGATTTCGACTGGTTTACAATTTACGAACTGGTCTAACTATGAGGACGGTCCTATAAACGTAGTAGCCTACTTAATAGTGCGAACGTTAATCCCCACTAAGGATGAGCACCGCGTCCACAAGCCATCGCTCATAACTATCCAAAATTCGTGACCTCCAAGTAGTTGGATTACAGTACACGCCACCGTCCCAGACAAAGTCATAAAACCCCAAAAGACACATAATGAACTGGGAAGTGTTCATATGAGTTAAAAGCAAACCTGTTTCCAAAAGGAAATAAAACGATAATTCAGGCCATTTTTAACATAACTTTATAGTTACTTAACATTACTCACTATTTTATTAATCTTTCAGCCTAATACCAGTAATGAATGTGAGCGGGGAGCTGCTATGGCAGTGAAGGGCGGGCACTAGGTAGGTTTATGGACTTTCTTCTCTCTCGAGATGTTTGTGGGTTGCAGTGGAAACGGGCTAAACTTTCAGTCTCCACCGTTAAAATCGACGGTTAAAATCGATGTTCTTCGATATGATATAATTAATCGAATTCTTCAATAAACACATGTTTTACTCCGGTTATTATTGAATAACTTATGGTAAATAATTATGTAGGTATAATTAGGTGACGATTTAATCTCTATTTTAAATCGTCAACTCAGTTTTAACTATTCTATTCTAATTAAAGAAACTGACAACCCTATAGTATAATCAAGGATTGGAAAAATTTGAGTTGCTAGCCAATTCAGTTTCATATATGAGATATTGCGATGACTCTAGGAGTGAAAAGTGACAGTAGTGATGGATTAGTGGTGTAACCAACGTAGATGTTAAACGTCAAAATCACTGAGAAAAGGTTCATGGTTCGAAGATTCTAAAATGTCATGCATTGAGTAAAACTATAAATAATTATTAAATGTGGAGTCATCAATAATGATGACCAATAATGATCAATAATGATCAATAATAATGAGTATAAACTCGCAATTGCCGGTAGCGCGAATGCTTACAGTAAAGCACGACGCTGAAAACGACTGATAGTGAAACAAATGCAAGGTGGCAAGCAATGAGAAATCAATTAGTTTTAATTACATAATGTTAATTAAAACTATGGTTAGGTTATGATTTGTTGATAACGTTAGAATTTAACGTAATAGGTTTTACAGTACACCTCGGATTATCCGGACCCCACACTATCCGGATCCCGGATTATCCGGACCGGTCTATCCAAAAAAATAAAAAAAATAAAATCACGCAAAAACGAGATTTTAGCGAGTTTACGAGTGAAATGCGCCTTATAAACGTAAAATGCAAATGCAATATATAAACTGTACGCATTTGGATTCATAATAAATTGAAGGAGTCGCATTGCTTAAACATTACAACATTTTCGTGAATTTACTTTTCTGGTTTGCTACTTGGGGCGTTAGCAGTAATCAACAAAGGCGTAGTCTACAGCAATTTTGCGAGTTAGTTTATTGCTGTAACTTGATGTGTTTATAGTTGTAAACTCTTTGTATGAACCGATATTGAGTTTTCAAATTTGAAAGTCTACCATGTTTTACAGTCTTAATACGCCGGGTGCTTTTAACAGGGACTAAGGTACGCGATCGCTATTTAGGTGATATTGTTATGACCTCGGATTATCCGGATTTTTTCGCTATCCGGATCGGTGTTCCGCTACATTAGTCCGGATAATCCGAGGTGTACTGTATTTATAAAGTGTATCTGTTATTCACCACGTTATAGTTCAAAGAATAGTTCTGATGCTACGATATCGAAAACGATTTTACGATTGGCGTAATCGCGATTGTAAATATCGAAAAGATCGATTTTTACGCTGGAGACGGATTCTAAGGTGTTGCCTGAAAATGTTGTGCTTCCGGATGGCTTGGGGGCCAAATCACTTATTCCACACTAGAGTATGTAGTAGAAATAGCTGCTGGAATTGGAATCAGGTAGTGGCTACTAATTAAGGTCAAGAGATTCTGAAATTTTTCTTTTTCTGATACTTTTGCGGTGATAAATTATCTTCACGGCCAAAAACCGCTAAACACTATATTGATATAGCCTACATTTGACACAAACAACCGGTCATTAATTTTCTAAAACTGATGTCGTTTCCTAAGACCAATGTCAGCAATCACTAATGATGTAAAATCATAAGGCTTTATAAGAAAGAAACACATTCATAGCTATTTAAATTTGAGGAACTTTAATATACGAAAATAAAAATCATTTAATAAAACTGCAAACCGTTTTGATGGCTTTAGTGGTCAATAGTGTTTTATATAACAATGGAAAATATGACCATGAAGTAGTTGGGTATAATTATTGTCCTTTTCTAAAAATACTACAAAATAACGGTTTTTGAAACAAAAACAGAATCCGAATAACAATGAAGGCATTAATACATGAAAGTGGGTGTAGATAGAAAGGTTGTACAGCAAGTATGAGAAACTTTATTAACCAATAAAACGCTCTTACGGAGCTTGAAAAAGGTATATTGAAAACTTTATAAATCAATATAACCCTCTCTCCTTGCGCACGTAAATACCTGTGCGCAGGTAATACCGAGCACTAGAGCACTTTCATAAAGATACACGTCCGCATTAAACTTTATTAAATACATAAAACGCGTATTGCACGGTTTACGCGGCATTCTCCAATTTTCCTCGCCCCAGGGGTTTCGCTTCACGTCTTATAAACGCGCGCTTCAGACAAATACTCCGAACTATTACACGGAAACGCTCAAAAAGCTTCACGAACAAACACACGACAGTATATATAATAAGACGTAATATTGGCAATATATTACAAAAATTTCTGTATAATTAATGATAATTTTTTGTGATCCTTTTTTAGAGCCTGTTTGCAACGTAGCAAAAATCTAAGCAAACCGTTAGAAGAGCACTTTTCTGTGGATGTGCACAGACTAATTGTAATTAACTGTAGTTTTTACCACGCAAAATTATCATGGGCTTTACGAGTTGTCATGTTTGTTAAACAAAAACACAAACACGTTTTATTGGAACAGAGGAGAAACCATCACTGGCTGAACCCTAATATTTTTCGAATGAATTAATTACGACCAGTAGGTGAGCTCTATTTCTTATCATCCTGCAAGAAAAACAGACGTTTTTGTTCACAAAAATGTTCAGTTTACACTTTTAACTTCAAGTCCCAATAAATGATCTAAAAACACGTATTTTTCCTAGGTATTTTAAATTTGAGTTTTTTTTAGTACACACTAAATTCTGAATCTATATTTTACTTTTAAAACTGAAATAGGTAAATAAACCCAGCAAAACGCCGTCATACTCCAAATCAGTAAGTACAAATGACGTCACAAAAATAAACACCTGTTCAAACGAAGTTTTAAATGATATTTGTTCTAACAGCTGATCGGGAAAATAAACAGCTGATATGGGAATCAGCTGCTTCAAATGGGTCGCCATATGTTCAGTTCATTAAATGCCACGCGTCCCCAATACTAATACTGCACCGGCCACGTCCCCTTTACAACTTTGTCTGTTTATCCTCCCCTCTTTTTATTTACTAGTTGAAACGGGATTTTGCCAAATTCGATTTTTCTTTATTAAATTACTGTCATTGAATGAACTAGACTTTGAGTTCTAAAACCGTGCTGGATCGATAAAGGGTTTTAGATATCGCCCAAAGAAACCACAGGCGCGTCGCTCTGGTAGGGGTGAGGGGGTGCCTCCCCCAACTAGAATCTGAAATTTAAAAAATTTGGAATTTCCAGCCAGTCAGTTGAAAAATTGAAGTGAAATTGAATTTAAACTGCACAATTACATCCAGTTTAAACTAAAACTTTATTTGTATATTTTATAGTAACCAAATTTAAATGACTGTAAACTCTAATCCTACCTCAACAATAATCAAATGTCCCTACGACTCTTAGCTCTTGAATTCCCGACTATCTTTTTGGTAGATCAACCTACAGTACAACTGGTCTAAAAGTATATCACTTTAGCATAAATAAATGACATTCAAGTGCTGTAATATTGTGTCATTTATGTTATTAATTATAATTATAAAAAAATTTAAAAAAAATGAGTAAGTGTCCCACTACTCAATTTGTGGCTTAGCTTCAATTCCAAATTATGAAGATCATGCACAGACGCACATGAAACAAAAGCATCCAGCAATTACGCATGGCAATTTTGGAATACCAAATTTCCTAACTCAGGGTTTTTACAAAGTGTGATCGAAAATTATTTTTCCGATTAATGTGCGTATTTAAATTGAATGATTTCAGTTGGGAAGTTCAGATTCAAGAGTTGTGAAATTCAATATCAACAGTTGGGAAAATCAGGTGACCTACTTCCCATAGATTTTTTTTGGTGCGACGCCATTGTTGAACCCTCATACATTGAACTGATGGATGGTATACAAAAATGGAGCAAAAACGATATTTCAAGGAACAAACCATTACGTACCGTAACATGCAAAAATATCATACCACCTCAATATTAATACAAATTCTGAAAACACCCATTTGTCATTGTACTTGATATCGCATATGTTGTAGGATTGAGTATCCCATACTCTTATATTGGTAATGTTATCTTGCGTGCGTAAGTGCGTGCTTGCTTGCATGTTTGCACAACGATCTAAAAACGGCTCCGAGGTTTTCCTTCAAAGTCTGGAAAACGTCTTTTATGCAGATTACTTGGCCAGAGAAAATCCAATAACGCAATAAATCGAATTTTAAAGTTGTAAAATTTTAACATTGGCCTTATGAGTTGCTATGATAGCAACGTAAATAAACAAGGAAAGTGTAAACAAATGAAGTAATCATAACAGCTGCTTGAAAACTACAGCCATCAAGGAAAACTTCAGTGAGTGGGATGAAAATCGAGTCCATGGAGCAATAAAAAAGGTTTCTATTTATAAATTTTATGACATTGAAATATTTTATGGTAACTGGATGAACTGGTAAACATGAAATAACACCGAGCAAGGCTACTTATGTTACCAGGTACTTATGTACTATTGTAAAATTATTGTTCGTTGATAAATAATTAAATGAATAAATACAGCTAACTACAGATGGTTTATTCTCACTTATAGCACCCAACCTTCAACCTTGTTTTAAGAGCTCCAGACGGATACCAACAAAGATCTCACTGTAGTCTCCCTTTCTCCAGACCTTGAGACCGGCACGATTGTAGAGCCATCACGAATGAAGTTGCTTCAACTTCACGACCGACTGAAGCAACTTCAGACACTTCATTGTGAAGTTTCGACACCGGTCTCAGTCTCAAGTGTTCATCATGGATGTGTTTAGAGGTCTTTGAAGCGGTGGTGTTTGGGAACGTAATGGTCGTTTAGCGGTCTTTGTTTGTGAAGGAGTGTGGACGTATGATGAGAGTGTAAGTGTATTGGAAAGCTAGACATTTTAATGTATTTGTGATGTATTCGTCTTAGCGAATTCCCCTTATAGGGAAGAAGCTATTAGTAGGTCTCATGGTTAGACCTAAGCCCGGGACCGACCATTATAACTTTTCGTTTTGGGGGCCCCAGAAGCAAAAATCACAATTCGTTCAAATTTTTATATATATCTATTTGTGTCTGTCAGTTCGATAGAGGTACCGCAAAAATGGTTCAATCTCTATGAAATTTGGCACAGGCGAGTAAATAAGTGATTATACGGAAGAGTTCGAAAACCAGCATGATCGGACTATCAGAAAGGGAGTTAAGTGGGAGAACCCTCAAAAATGGGGTACATATTTGAATTTTTTAAAATAGAAAAACTAATTTTATCCAATTTTGGTTTACGTTATTGAATTAAGCTGGGAAAAACCAATAATTAGATATTTTAAATCGTTGCTCTATGTCCATTGGTTCCCGAGATGCCGAGAGTTGTACTGGGTAAACACAGTACGTTGTCTCAACGTTAACCTTGTGGGAAATAAGTAAGATTCTATATATAACGCTTATTTTTCAACATATCCTATACTCTTATATGAGCAATGTTATCGAGCGTGCGTGCTTGCTTGCTTGTATGTTTGCACAACGATCTCAAAAACGGCTCCGAGGATTTTCTTCAAAGTCTGGAAATAAGTAATTTATGACTCTAAAACGTATTTTATGCAGATTACTTGGCCAGAGAAAATCTAATAACGTAATAAATCGAATTTTAAAGTTGTAAAATTTTAACATTGGCCTTATGAGTTGTCATGATAGCAACGAAAATAAACAAGGAAAGTGTAAACAAATGAAGTATCAGCTGTTAATTGCAATCTACAGCCAACAAGGAAAAATACAGTGAGTGGGATGAAGAGTTCATGGAGCAATAAAAAAGGTTTCTATTTATAAATTTTATGACATTGAAATGTTTTGTAAACTGGATGAACTGAGAAACATGAAATAACACCGAGCAAGGCTCGGTCCACCAGGTACTCTTAATAAAACTTTGTTTGTGGCTTCATCTATATGAGATCTAATGAATAATAGTCTACAATCCCCGATATTTCCATTTTTGTGTCAGCAAATAATCCCTTATTGCTGCCACATACGTAATAAAAAATCCCTTACATTGCCTTTATATAAAATACAAACGGCGAGAAAAATAGGAAAACTAATTTTCGACCCATCACACTTACGCGGACGAAATGGAAACAGTTACTTTACCACCTGTATGAGAGATGGGTGCAATACAGGGGCAGAAGCTGAGGGATGATTCAATTAGCGGTAAGTGGCGGCTACTGGATGGTCTTTAAACCACCCCTCCCTCCTCTACCCCCACCAACCCCTCCCCCACCCCCTACAATCCCCTCCCCCCAACCGCTCTTAAAACCTCTCTTTCTTATATGAGGAGGAAAAAACATACTCGTGTTAAGTTCTTTCATTTCCTGTAGTTGCCAACTGGAAAAGAAACCATGACAAATTTGAGTCAGATGTGGAATTTTTAATTTAATATTAACATTTTTCTTCATCAAATAACGATGATAACTAAATTTGTAGATAAAAAGACACTGCTATATGAATTCCCGCACATTACGATCAATTTGTAAAATTTACGTACGATTCCCGCACTTCCCGGCGTTATGTAGGCCTAATTCCCGTACAATTTTTACAGTCGCCGGACACCCTTGTTCTGTAGATCCATGTAGATCCTTTCAATATATAATTTTTAATATTTTGCGTTATGTTATTAAAATTAATAGAATCGTGTTCAATTTAATTTGTTGGATATATATATGTATATATATTTTTTACAAAACGACAAATTACAGGATTTTTTTGAGGAATAAGTAATTTGTGATTTATAGATTTAGGCCTATATATTCCCTATACAATTAACACGTCTCTTCTGCGCATAAAGGTATTGAAATCAACTATGTGTAACTTTAATAGATTTCACAACTCATTTTGGTGTTTGCAAAGGAAAAATGCCAAGCGTAAGCCAAAGCCGATGTAAAATTTATCAAAAATACTAAAAAGATCTATTTCATATTTAGCATATAGAATAAGTAGCATATAACATGTTGTAAATTGGGGCAATCTAGGAAAATCAGGCTTTGTTCAAAAATATAAAAAACTTAACTGTAACAATATTAAACGCCCACTTTTATCGGTAATTTTAATCGAACTAAATATTCAAAATAGTCTTCAGTCTATCTCAGTCAATTGAGGGGGAAGACAAATGTCTCCAATAAAACATTACAACTGACCTGTTCCTCGTAATATATTTTACCCAGACATGTGTTCACGAATGCCAATTACAGCTGTTCTAACGATCAGCTGATTTATTGTTGGAATCAGCTGGGCCGCTGTCAAAGCCATGCTCGTTAATTGGAAATGTGGTTTCAACCGTTTGAACCCTCCCTTGTGTTTTATTATGGTGGATATTAAGCTTTATGTGTATAATTGAAACTGTACAGATTAATTTTAGCTATTTGAAATCAAATTAGTGTAATTAATGAGGCTCATAGTATTTTAATCTCCTGAAAACAACCTATAGATCCAATGTGAGTAACTTTTGCTCGCTCTTATTTTGTTAAAAGGAAATATATTTTTTCATATAAATTAACAATTAGACGTTGCAATTGAACAATTTCAATTGTTAATGATTTCCATTTGGCTCCATGAAACATTAAGTCGAATTTGGAAATTCTAAAATGTATTTATTTATGATTTAATTCTTGAATACAGGTGAATTGCTATTGAAGAAAGCATTCCTTCGATTTAAGTAATTTGGACACCAATTCAAAAATGTCAATTAGTTTTCAAGGTGATATAATTTGAATATCACAATCGACGTTCAAAAACTCTCTTCACAGAAGCAATCAAAATACTTCACAGGCGCGCTTAATGGAACTGATATTGTTGAAAATTTAATATTTAATAGATTAGGTTCAATAGATGAAAAAATCTACAAGAACGTGTGAACTCATGTTCTTAAAACACAGATTTATATTCTACAGCCTCAAGTATTTTAATATAATGCATTTTTAAATCAAATTTGGCGACTGTTTCAATAAAAGTACCTGGTGGACCGAGCCTTGCTTGGTGTTATTTTGTGTTTTTCAGTTCATCCAGATATAATAAAACATTTTTCATCAATCAATGATCTTCACCTACTGAAGTTTGCAACAGATGTCATGATTACTGATCACTTTATTTGTTTACGTTTTCGTTGTTTATTTCGTTTCTAGCATGACAACTCATAAGATCAAATCCTAAAATTTTCAACTTTAAAACGAATGTTATTAAGTTATTAGATTTTCTCTGGCTAATCAACCTGCATAGATCATGTTTTTAAGTCGAAAATTAGTTATTTCCAAAATTTGAAGGAAATTCTCGGAGCCGTTTTTCAGTTAATTGTGCAAACAAGCAATCTCGTACGCACGCGCGCAAGATAACATTGCTCATATAAAGTATAGGATATAAAATACAACCTTAAGAAACAGTTTTGTCAAATTCGCGAATGATTGCGATGGGCTCCATTCGAGGTACAGGTTTGGGTAATGGATTGGAACGTGCAATGAGCCGAGTACCATCAGAAATTGGAGATTGGACCTAGGAGGACGGGGATTGGCGGGTGACTGGGAGTTTTACTGGAGAATTTGTGTAAATTGCTTATTTTACTTCACAAGTAGGGATAACAGGTCTTTCTTTAGATATCGATATCGCGTATTCGATGTACCGGAACCCTTAGTGTAGTTGAAGGTATGTACCGTGCTACATATGTACCGCGTATGTAGTTTGTACGTACGATGCATCGGAAATTATCATCAATTTTTTCGATATAAAAAAATATAATGTACTTATGGAGACAAAGAAGAAAATTTTTCAGTTGAAAAAAAAGTTTTAACACAATTTTAACTTTTTTTTGTAAGGGTACATTACAGGCAAAATATTTCATTAAACACATTTATTTTCATCGACTAAATAAGTCACGATACCACCAAGTAAATTGATATAATCCGTGTTACACGTGATAAAAAACTTTCCAACCTTTTTTTTGAAAGGCCTTAAATCGGCCCGAAATCATCGGGACCATTAATATCGAAATCAAATTATCGAAAATTTTACTACATTGATATTGCCTTCCCTACTTAAGTAGTTGGAAGATGGAGCTTTGGTTAGAAGTAATATGTAGGATTGTTTATGGACATAAATAAGTTTTTCTGCTTCTCTCTAAAGACAATTTAAATTTATTATCTGAAAATATTGCCTTTGTTTAGTTTGCTTTATCGTCAGTTGTTTTTCTTTTTTCTGTTCCTTTTTGATAACTTTTACCTTAAAGGCATTGTTTGCAAATATCCATTGCGTGTGTAATGTTACTGGGTTTTAGCATGATGATGATGATGATGATGATGATGATGATGATGATGAGGAGGAGGAGGAGGAGGAGGAGGAGGAGGAGGAGGAGGAAACCGCATATTGATACTTAATTTCATTGGTATAAAAGCTAAGGAAATCAAGCTATATTCTACTGAGTGGCCAAATTCAGTAAACCGAGATTCGTCAATAATAATTTTTTTACACACAAATCTTTATTGAAAGAGTTATTGAATTGAAACCGCCATTCAATTCATAGTATCTTTTCATCAATGCCCAAGGTAGAATAATAAATCTCTTATTTTTCGAGAAGATCTTTACAAAACGTTTGCTATCACTAGCAGCTTTCATCTCTACTGGTCAACTGACAATGTATTGAAGGAAAGCGAGTTGAGTCAGTTGTGAAGTGACAACTGATAAACTGTCAAGATCAGACAGATCTGTCTGTCAGATGATTGTTGCCGCTGTGGCGAATTTCCCACTTTCTTTCTTCTCCAAAATATTTCGGCTCTCACTCAATACGGTATGGTTTCAGTCTCACGGATTCGTATAGGCTATTTATTTGACAGTCGTTGTGGGATCGCTTGTCGAAAGTAAACTAAGTATCGAAAGTAAATGTCTAATTCGATATGGTCGATTGTGAGTAGAGAGAACGCTTTAGTTGATTTTAAACTGACGTAAAATTGCTCGAAGTGTTCAAATATAGACGATAAAGAGTATATTTTTAATTATGGCTCGATAGATAGAGTTTCCCATAGAAGGTAAACAAGTAAATTACTAAAAATTATATTTGTGTGCCGTTACGTCAATAGATAAGAAGAGAAATTTAATAAATCATTTTACAATTAAACTGTTTAATAAAGATCTATAAGGCAATAGGTAATATGATATGTATGTATACCTAAAGAATATTGTTTAAATTATATTATTTTTTATTAGACATACAGAAAAAAACTTGAGAAAAATGAAACTTATGGGCTGTTTGTTGTTAGGAAAATAATAATACAATTTTGACAAAAGAACAAGAACTATTTATTTTCATTTACATTACAATACCTGTTTTCGTTTTTCGGTCGTTCAGGCGCAAGTATGCAAAATGAGTGCTGTTTTATTTTTGTATAACTCAGCCTTGCAGGCGTTGACTGGTGTTATATCAGTTTCATTAATGTAAATTGTCATAGATCCGTTTTTTCTCTTTTACGGCGTTGACGCAATCCTTGATATATTTGTAAAAAATCTTACACAAAATTATTGCAATATGTACATCGAATTGCGAGAAATACTAAAATGTTATAAACTACAGTGTAATACATACTACTCACGAATATATCTATAGTCACAGTAACCAATGCTCGTTTATTTACCTGAAACAAACATTTTTAAATTATAATCATGATTTAAGTGGAAGAACAAAACAAAATACTCATGCAAACATAATAATGATATATAAACTTAATTATGCAATACCGTGACGTGACATAGGTGAAGTGACAGGCTAAGCTTGATAGAAAACAAGTTAAAAAACGTAAAAAAGAACATACAAATCATTTTTCAGGACTAAAAATTCAGTTTGGAATGCCCCTTAACTGATATTATATAGATTTAATAAATATCTAAATAACCTTTTTAGGCAAAACAATGACCGAGACGATTTAAACACGGTATTTTGATAAAAGTGGAAAAAACTTACTCTAACTGATCAAGTTCACTAAGATATTTCCCCCACATTAGAGGAAGGATTCACCCCTCTCCCCCACCAGAGGAAAGGCATTACTAGGAACATAACTCAGATACTTATCACTGATAACAGCTAGCTACGCCCTGCAGATTTATCAAGGACAACGCCCTTAGGTAGGGCCATTGAGGTAATTGTCTCTTAGTAAGAAGTTCTTTCTACAAGGCAAGCTTAAACCTATGCCAACCGTAAAATAGATCTGTTAACACATTTTAAACACAAAAGTATTTTTAACAGCGTAAAAACTTACAGTTTAAGAAAGATTTTTTCAAATTACCGAAATGGGATGTATCACAAACATAACATATGTCACAGCCAAATTTATGGAACAGTAATTGTGTACAATGACCGGCTAAAATAGATAATGACTAAATTCGCTGGCTAAAGTGATAAATTAATCACTTTACCCAGTCATATTCATAATGGCTAGCATGTTTTGGCCAAAGTAATAAGTATATTAGAATATTAATCACTTTGACCAAACATTGTGAATAATAGCTATCCAGGGCTAGTTCCCTACACATTATTCTCTATAGATTGGTTCAGAAATATCGTACTGATCAACAGATTCGATATCTGAAAAAAGAAGAGGCATTTCGATATACCGAAAGACTTTCCATCTCTAGGAAAGGCAAAATAGTTTCGATGGATCGGATATATCTTTATTTTTACTCCGATGATATCGCGAAACTCATATGAAAGATATTTTTATTCCATCTCTAGTTACAGGATGGATGTACCCCCCCCCCCCCCAACATCCCCCCCTACAGAGGGAACGCATTAGTAGAGACATAAGTCAGATCCTTATCACTGATAAGAGCAGCTACGCCCTGCGATTCATCAGCGCCAACGCCCTTAGGTAGCGCCACCGTGGTAATTGTCTATTAGTCTGGAGTTCTGTCTGCAAGGCAAGCTTATAGGGTCGATGACGTTTATAAATGATTTTCTTTTTTTCTTATTTTTTGGTTAGAACTCTAATTTAACTCGAAAGTTGTGTGTTTTGTTTAATTTACTACACGTTTTTGAATTAAAAAAGTTTAACTGTTGTTAAGGGTTGTTTCTGGAGCCAGCTGCCATTGGTTGCTGGGCTATTAATTGACAATCCTGAATAAGGAACGTGCCAACCTTAGTCAGTAACAAGGCTAAAAGATCGCGCCACTATCATCACGATCATCACACTCATCCTTCACTCATATTCAGGGTAACGTCCTCCATGAGGTGCCTGTCTCAAAAAGAATGAATGAATGAATTAATTAATTAAGGTTGTTGTTCTTGAAAAACCATAAAAGCAGTGTCTCATTTAATCGACCAAATTAATGTATTTTTCATTATTGAAAACTACCAAACTTTACTTTTGATTCAACTCTAAGCTTATATCATCCGTCGTAAAGTAAATAAGATCTCAGTGAACTATTTTCCTATATAGTAGGGGCCTATGTTTTAAGGGAAGTTTTTTACCGTCATTTTATGTTTGGCGTTGAACGGATTAAACCAAGAATCTTGGTAAGATTTTTCCCTGATTAATCTATGGTTCTTATTTAATTTAGCTTATTTCGGTGACTCACAGTTGTTGAACCTATAGAAGGTTATGAGCTCTTATGTAACACCATTAACTACCGTAATTTTTAAGTATAATATAGCTTATATTATTAAGCATATTATAACTTATATTATAACATATTATAACTTATATTATAACTTATATTATTAAGCATATTATAACTTATAATATTATAACTACCGTAATGAAAGTATATTATAAGTAAAATATGAAAACATAGAATGATTATAAAACCAAGCATAACTCCAAAAACAAATTTCAACATAAATATTTTCCTTCATAAAATGACAGGAACTAAAACGAACCCTGACTCACTCCTATGTCTCAATTAATGAAACAGGAAGATAATATCGTAGACAAAGAAGTCATTTACTCAGATACAACAATATTGGCTCTGGAGACGTATGAGGGGAAGTAGTAAGGAGGGGGAGGGGGGGGGTAAACCGGAAGCGGAACTAGGTCAATCCACTGCACTCTGGTGTAACTTGCACGTACCAGAACAGCTCCGTAAACCGCTGATGAAACGTTACGAGTTTTAGCTCCGTACCGATTTTCGGAGAGAACATTGACATGGTTTCTGTGTTTTACTGCATACTACGATTACTGTATTTAATACAACAGCTTCGCTCTGTTTGCTAAAATATATATTGCAAAGCTCGATTGTGCTGCAGCCTCACTCAAGTTGACTGATAATTTCATGATAATTTGCTTTATAGGCCGATTCAAATCACAAGGCCCGGTCCGTCCGTAAGACTGATGTTAATTTTAGCATTGGGCTTATGGACGGCGTGGGCCTTATTGATATATTTGATTCGAACTATATTTCTCTCAAAAATCAGTCAATAAGTTGTTGATGTACTCTTCTTTTTTATTTTATTTTTTTAATAGGAGAATAATATTTAAGTCCGATGTATCTCTGCTAGATCATAGTTTGGTATTGATTAACTAGATAAAAACTTAAAGACTAGTTTGTAACTAAGCTTTTATCTACTATTAAACTAATTAATTTTTAGCAACGCATATTCATACTCTTCCAAGAAGAGTTCACCAGAACAAATTCCAGTATACATGAAACTCATAGAAGATGTTATAATTTACATCCATTCAACTATCTAGATGTTTTTTTAATAGATCAATTGTGTGTCCATGTTACCAATACGTCCCCATAGATGTTTACGCTGTTTCCTAAAGGTAAGGAAGAGATTATTATTTACATTACCTAACCAAGTAAATGATTTTTGTATGGTCAAATAACAAGCAATTTCAAAGCCGTAACCAGGACAATTTTTTTTTTTTTTTGGGGGGGGGGGTTTGGGCTCCTCGGTTACAGGAAGTGAAAAAATAACTTTCTAACCTTTCATTTAAACGCAATTTCACCATTTTCGGGGGAGGGGGGTTTGACCCCTTGACCCCCCCCCCATTAGCTACGGCTTTGAGCAATTTTAATAAAAATCAGTGTTTCTTCACCACGGGAATGTTTAACCGAGATATAGTCTGAATCACTTTACGTGGCTCAGCCTTCCGTAAGCCATGCTTAAATTATCATTGGTCTTAAGAATATATTAGACCAAGTGATTTCACTCGGACTATATTAGTTCTGCTCGTGTTTTCCCAGACACATGCAAGGAGTTGAGGTAGAGATGTGCCTGGGGTCCGCTCCTGAGTACATTAAAGCAGCAAGTTTCCCCATCCACGCCGTACATCGGCGGGAAGCCGTTTCATTACTCCGACGTGATCGCAAGTTTAAGTGCTTTCTGTCTTGAGTGTTGGAAATTATTTATCGACTGTTTAGTTGTATCATGCTGTTAATATTGATACATACGATTCTAGGGAGCGAAATATGGATATTTTTTATGTGTTGAAACCCCCGATATTTTTGAAAAAATAATACAATTTAAACAAATTCAAAGTGGATTTCAACTATTTTTTATAATGGGGTTTTGCAATCATAGAAGTCTAGATTTGTTGATAATTTAATAGGGAAGATTCATTTGCTTTTTAAACATAATAGCTATTTGTGAATTGAGAGCGCAAAGTACGTCACTACCGCTCGAGAATCGTAGATGGCCGCATGAAGCTTTAGCTGAGTGCGGCCAAACATTTCGAGAGCGGCAACGACTATTTGTGCTCGTAATACACACAATATTTTTCCTACCACCATTATTTAAACAGTTTTAACTTATTAACTAACCTGTACACAAAAGTTCATTGAGGTTATGTTTGCTTATTCTATTGGAACGAACCGGAAGTTAGTGTGTAGAAACGCCGACAGTGAAATCAGCTGATTTTGAGCAAGGCAGCTAGAATTTAGAATACGGCGAGTGACAAGGGAATTCTGACAAATATAAACAGTTCTATGGTGTTTGACGTCATAGTTATCTCTCTTGTGTGCCACCTTAACCTAATAAGTAACCCTGATTTAGCGAGTGAGAATGAAATGAAAGCGGAAATGAACAGTTTTGCGTACAGTTGACAGGTGTGGCAATGTGATTATTTCCATGCAGTGGTAGGAAAAATATCGTGATGGACACATTTTTACCGGAAATATAGTCCCAATAACACTGTGCTAACTTCTTTGAAATTTGAGTGCGAAAACCTGTTTTTAACAGCGATACGTCGAACCAAATGTGTCAATACACCGATAATATCGGATAAAAAATATCGAATCACCAATAATATTGTAAGGTAAATATCGAATTATCAATAATATCGAGGCATTAATATTGATACACCTATAATGTATTAAAATATATCGATGTTTTGCGATGTATTCGGAACTAAAATATCGATAAATACTTCAGATATATTGATGTTATTTTTCCATCCCTGTAGGTGTTGAGGGTACAAGATGTGCTTGAGGTGCGCTCCCAAGTACATTAAAGCGGCAAGTTTTCCCATTTACCCTCCACATCGGTGAAAATCGCTTCATTATTGCTACGTGATCGCAAGTTTAAGTGCTTTCTACCTTGAGGGTCGGAAATTGTTTATTGACCCTTTACTTGTAGCATACTATTAATATAGATGAATAAGATGAACAAAGTTGTAATTATGTTTTGAAGCTTTCTTAGTGCAAGTTTTTATTGGTATTCCAAATTTTTATCAACTCATACTTTTCAACTCACACTGAGTAAAAAACAACTCAGTTATTTCCTTGAAATTTGGTTGACTTATTGTTTGCTAAGTTATTTACAAATCACCGGTTTGTAACACTATCCAAATAGACATTATTAATTCAAGTAACCCTAAACGGGGAAAGTGGGCCTACATGAATAAATACAATGATAAATATAAACTAGTATTTAAACATGAAAATGTTTATGTTACATTTTACTTCTTGAACTTTGAAATTTTACTTGCCCTTTCATATTTCATATCTTTGGATTTTATTACTCCAAAATTTCTCCTGAGGCCAGAATAAAATTTAGCACTTAGGTTCTATTTTCAATGCTAACTCCCCCTTGATCCGAAATTATTCCCAGAATCTATCAATTCTCGATGTCCACCGCCAAAATATCGCTGCTCGCTATAGCCTATATCGATATTATTTTCCCGACCCTAATCAGGACAAACTTAGCAAATATCGATAATAGTTTTTTCTACTATCGGATTCTTCAACAGAGATTCATATGATGTACTGGGAATCGAACATCGTAACGAAAAGTCTTGTTCGCAACTGGTCTCAAAAGCCCCGTTTCGGGGCTCGATAAATTTTTTTCTGCGAATCGGATTTTTTAGTATAGATTCATACGACATATTGGACCCGATTATCTAGGTCGGATTTATGAAATAAATCTGAACCAAAATATCGACCATTCCGATAAATCGATCCCCTCTCCAACTCTCACTTTAGTTCTTACACCCTTTCCGTCACGGTGGTCAGTCGAACAGAGCCAAACCACAGAACCGCACCGCTACCTTCGCGGCCCGAAGAGAAAGGGAAGCATCTGCAGTCCTGGAGAGAGCAGATATGACGAGCGAAAGTTAGGATATCACTGCTATGATAGGTCAGTGGCTAGTCACTAGGTACATGGAGTTGAGAGACTCGATATTTTCACAAAATATCTAGGTTACTTTTCCAAGGGTGGGCGAAACTTTAGAATTTTCCACAGTTATCCATATTTTTCGATATATTTACAATCGCGATTATAGTACTCTAAACAACATTTCGGTATTATCAACGAAACGATAATTCAAAGCATAGATGTTTGTCTGAGTGCTTAGTCAATAAAAAATAATCCTAACAGGTTTGATCGAAATAAAACATCACAAAAACATAGTTACAATTACTGTGTAAGCGCATAAACTTTAGCTGCACCTTCAAAACATTGAGAAAATGCACTTTGCACGACACTTCGGTACTACGGACGCATAAAATTGCCTAGCTGCGAACCGAACACGCCTTCCTGTGTATTATATTGTAGAAAAAAAACTAGAATTGTTTAACCCGGCAACGCATGTTGCTGATGAAATTCTAGGTTCGTGATTCACCGGCAATTGAGTAAACTTATTATGGCTCCACATAAAATAAGTGTACTTCATGTTACTCGATGACATATTGGAATTTTCAAACCATTTACCTACATTCACGTTGGTTACACTGCCAAATATCTTTCTATCACGTTTTATTCCTTAAATCATCATAACACCACATGAAACTGAATTAGTTGACGAAGCAATTTTTTGTAATCCATGACTGAGTGTCTGACTCTAGGTTTGTCAGTTTCTCTAATTGTTATATATATGATATTAAAAGAACTAAAAACTGTAACCTACTCCTGACCTATTCATTACGTTACCTAACCTAACCTAAACCTATAACCTAAACCCACATCCAAACCAATCTAAGAGAAGATTTGAAGAAGCTTTTAACATAAATAAAAAATGACGGATTCCATGCCTCTGCGAGGTCAACGGAACGACGAGGAAGGTAAAAGGTAAAAGGTAACGACATTTTAATAAACAGTTAAAACAGTAACCTAAACTGTTCGTTAAAAAAAGTTTCACATTAATAACGATATGTTTTGAAAGGAAATCGATTATTTATATCAAATTGAAAAATATTTAGTCTTAGCTTCGATTTTAACGGTGGAGATGGATTCTAAAGTTTAGCCCCAGGGTGCCTACCACATCTAAGGCAGGGAAAATAAGGCTTTTGGAGGATCTTTGGAGGAGCCGATGACATTTCTTTGCGTGGAGTAATTTGTGAAAAATATCTTTGTAAATCAATAGAAATATCTAAAGCAATTGAGCCTGTTTTTCTTAAAAACCATCAGGAAAGTTTTTAAACATGTCGTTGAAAAAAATTCCATGGTTAAATTGTGGTTTCAAGCTGTAAGCATATTTTACTTGGAAGCATATTTTACTTATTTTACACATTTATTTTACACAATTAATGTTACATATTTTACTTGCTAAGCATATTTTACCTACATTATTTTACTTGGAAGATGAAGGATAACCGAAATTCTGAGAGTTGAAAGAGCATTAAAAATAATTAAGCAGCCATTATTTACAGAATATAAATAAAAGACGTCTTACAACACTTAAAGTTGTTCGTTAGAACTTCCGGCGACTAATACGATATAAGGAAGGCCGCCAACTTTATCCTGCAGGCTTCTCATTGGGCCTGATGATGATTGGTATGACCAATAGAAATCGATCGCCATTTTCCATCTTTTATGAATATTTGTGTACAGTATAAGTGTAAGTATATTTTATGTATTGTAAGACGACGTTTATTATATCCAGTATACAGAACAACACGTATCATGCTAATATTTCTAATCAAAAAGTTATTTAGCCATTATTTGAAAAAATTAACATAATTAATAAAAATTTTAGTTTATAAGCAGTCTATAAATTCTATAGTAAATAAAGAATTATCTTTTCCATGGAGAAAGCTGCACGGTTTAAAAAGCTACAACTGTTATCTTGCAGGCAGTTAGTAGAACGGAGACGTAGAATGATAAAATAAACCGTAAAAATATTCATGAGGTGAAACAGAACTGAGATAAACATGGGTAGGGTTCTACTTATGCGGTTTAACTTGTCATAAATCTTTCACTCAAAACTTTGTGGCATTTTGGTTAACTAATGGTTGAATGACTAAACGATTAAGAGCATTATTCAAACTAATGTTCCCAAAAGATTTGCAAAAAAATACCCCCGTTGTAGCAGACCTGCATACTCTGCCAATTTCAATGCAAAAAAATTTATATACAACATAGCATTATATGACATGTTTTGTAATCTCCATAAGAATAACAAGGGGAATGAGTATGCAGGTTGTTGAAACAGGTTGTTGAAATATTTACTTTAAATTAAAATATTTTTAATTCAACACACTCCTTGCTTTGTTGTATGGCATGCAAATGAATTCTTTTGGGATATTTTCCTGTTCATTTTTTTCTTTTTTTTTAATTTAGTAGACTAAAGTCTTTAACTGGATGAAGCCACATACCAAGTATTATCAATATATATTGTGAAATCATGAAGGTAGAGATTTTTTTTATTTCCCGTAAGATAACATGGGAATGAGTATGCAGGTTTGCTGCCACAAAAATGGAAATTTCGTGGATTTTAGACTAAAAAACATTACATCTCATCTAGATAAAGCCACAAACCAAATTTATTAAGATATGTTGAGAAATAAGCGAGTAAAGATTTGTACATATTCCCCATAAGGTTAACATAGGGACAACGTACTGTTTTTACCACTTTCAATATTTCGGAAACCAATCGACATAAAGCAATGATTAAACACACTAATTTTTTTGTTTTTTTCAATCTGAATTCAATGGTGCCAACCAGAATTGGATTACTTATATTTTTCTTTGCCAAAAACCCATTTGCCCCAAAACGAAAGTGATCATGGTCTTGGGCTTAGGTCTTACTATGAGACCTACGGTAATAACTTCTTCTCTATTGGGGAAATCCGCTTATTGTTTGATGAGGTTTATGATTTAGGATAAAACCACGAAACCTAAAAAGCTCGGTTTGACAATCCTTGTGATGTCCTTATGGAACAAATATATTGTTAGCTTTGAGTATGATAAAATCTACCTGATATCCTCTATGTAAAAATACCTATTCTAATACAGTAGACTCCCTCTTATCCGAAGACTCCTCTTATCAGTAGACTCCTCTTATCTTACCCCGGGACCGACACCTATCCGGATAACGGGTTTACCGGTTAAAGGGATCTTTCCAAAAACTCGTTAAATTATGAAATATAGCACACTGCATAAGCCAATAATACGAGTGATTATTTGGAAAAGGGAGAATATACGATAAGCACTATTTGAGGAATAATTACAGGGAATACAAAACTCCTTGAAATATGTCAGGCCTTGTATCTTTAACAAGCAAACAACCATTACAATTTCTGACAGGTGTCATATGTTATTTCTCAAGTCTTTCCCACGAGAATCGTCGATACAATTCAAATTCAAATACAATTTATCGCTTTTACAGCATTTTACAAAGTCGGAAGCAATCTCAATTTCTCAACAATTTTACAATATCGTCCATTTCCTGCCGACCAAATCCAATTGAACTCGTGTGTTGATAAAAATCGTCCGGCTAAAATGATGTTATTTCTGCGGAGTTCAACGGTTAAACTGATGTCCGGATAAAAGGTGTCCGGTTAAGAGGGAGTCTACTGTATTCACAATTTGAATAGCTATACACCTTTGTTAGTTGAGAGTACAAAGAAGTGTGTCCAGAGAGAGGGGCTAGCGTGTGACGAACACGGGGCAAATGAAAGGGAGTCCAACAGATACTAGATAACATTTGAGTTATGACTGTAGTAAACATTTTATTCCTTCCTCCATTAGGGCTGGCTTTTACCGTACTGTATTTAATGGTGGGTTGGGGGGGAGTGGAGTTGTGGCTTTTATTTTGTCGTAAAATAAATATCTTCATGCCCGCTGAAATGTTATTTTTCAAATAATTATGTGCTAATTATGAGTTTATAGAGGTTGTCAGTACAATATTTACAGGAATAAATCATGCAACTCATTCGTTATAGGTCTGGTATGCGAATAATAAACGCATGTTTATGTTTCCATGCCATGTTTCCTAAATGGCGTAATTACATAGTCATCAAAATTCTCCATATACGGTATATGTGAAATATTTATACATAAAATAAATTTGTTGAAAAAAATATATCAATCTTTACACGGCGAGTATTCAAAATTGAACCGTGAAAAATTATTTGACACAAGCTTTACTTTTTCAATCATAACTTACTTATAACTTACTTTAAAATTAAAATTTAACAAAAGCTATATATAAATTATAGTATTTCTGGAATAAATTATAGTGTAGCAGGCTAATATAGTGGCCTGTTTTATATATTACTTACAAGTTATATAAACTAGCTGATAATTTCCGCTTTACTGGGAAAAGGAAAAAAAATTGTACATAAACAAGTATTCAACAGCTGTTCAGCCCTTTCTTTTTGATTGTTCTCTTAGGGAAAAGTTCTCGAGAAAACTAATAGTTTCCTGAGATTTTGTTTTTTGAGACCTTTCATTCAAATATGGAGTTGACAGGTGTTATGATTTCCTCAAAAGTTACGGTTACTCTGAACATAAATCGCATTAGGCTTAACGCACAACACAGAAAAAAAATTAAACGAACACACTTGTTTATTAAAAATTTCCAACAAATAATTCAACACTAAAAACTACAAAATCAGTTCAAACTCCCCACGCCTTGCTGAAATACGACCCTGTATACATCTTAATGTACAAACTTGGGCGGTTAAGGCTCTCTTAATGCACTTGGAGATATGACACATCACCGCTTAAGATGAATAAGAGGATGCAGGGCTGCCAACGTTATCATCGTTAATCCAGGACTGCTAACGTGTTTATAATGTTGTTACCGTTAGGTTGGTGTTACTGGAATGATATTGTGTTTTCGTAGTCAATAGACAATAGACAACACAATAGTAAAATCTTTATCGTACATAACGTTTGTTATTTTAAAAATTTAAGCAAACAGGTACATTGTCAAATTGATATGAAAACTGCACTTTACTTTGGCACTAATAGTTGCTGAAGTTGCCAGTTAAATTAAGCCTAAAGTCAACAGTTAAGATTTTACCAGTAAAATATCTCTAATTGTGGATATAAATTTCGATTCGGGAAGATTTTTTAAATTTTTTGGTATTTTATTGAACATTTTCAAACCCATATACAGCGGACTCTTTTCAAATGTTGTCAAATTGTGAGTTGGGTATTGAAATGAATTCTTTTTCCTTGTGTTATAGGTATGTTTAAAAGAGTATTTTTCAAAATAATTTGGATCAAAATAATAATTTTAGGATCTCTAGGATAAAAATAGAGGGAAGAGTTAAAATTTTTAATTTTTGAAAAATAGGTTTTCAGCTGGGTTTACGTGGGCTCTGGTTAATAACTCTAATAATTTATTTCTGGCTTGTGAATACAATATTTTCTGCTTCTGTTCCCCATAACATAATACCATAACTCAATGATGAGTATATATAGGCAAAATATACATAACATTAATAACATACTCGTAGTTGAGTGATGTTATTTTGGTTTGGAGCGTTTAGAAATATTGTTAAATTGTTTTATGACAAATTTAATTAAGATAGAAGTCTTTATTTTTTAAGTTAATTCACCCTTTGTAGCCTAAAACTTTATTGTTGCATCACTGCTTTCTTAACTTAATTATTTATAAGATTTTTGCAATGTTTGGCGAACTTTTTTCGACTCTGCTTGCATGGTGTAAGGAAAAAAGAAAGGTGTGTGTACAACCTTTGGTATGACGTAGTTTGGTTCATGCAACTAGGGGGTCTTGCGGTATGAAAGCTGAACTATGACCGTACACATGAATATTTTTATTGAGTTGTATAAACTGGTTTGCACTGTAGTCGTCGAAAGCGCTAGTTGCGTGAGCCCGACTACGACACACCAGCTGACTGTGCACACATCTTTCTTTTTTTCTTACACTAAGTCTGTATGTTTTTTTTCAATGAAATAATTTACCCTGATAATTTATAATTAAATAGTACCGAGAACGAGAATGTGAAATTTATCGTCTTCTATATCATATACTTAATTGTTAAATTGAGTAAGAAATGAACGATTTTCGTTGTATTTGTAACTCAACTTCAAATCAGATTTACTATAAACTCAAAACAAATAGCAAAACTAAAACAATAACTGTTAAAAATTTCAACAAACATTTTATGAACCAAAAGCACTTAAACTCCCGGCGAAGTCGCTCCCTGAAATATGACACTGGTACATCTTAATGTGGGAACTTGGGTCCTTAATGCACTCCAAGAAATGAGACATCGCCATTTGAGATGACGAAGTGAATCCAGGGCTACCAACTTTATCATTGCACTGTTGCCAACGTCTTTATCAAGTCGTTACTATCGTGGTTGGCATAAATGGAATGATTTCATGTTTTTGTCTCTGTGTGCATTAGTGTGATGGAAGAGATTTTCAACTATTGCACACAAACAGTATGGACTTAAACACCAAGGAAGAGTAGGAATTGTGGAGTAAAATTTTTTCAAAATTATACAGAAATTTTAGCTATTTAGACTTTATACTGCAAATTTGACACTACTAAACCTACAAAGTCACAACTTAATTTAATGCCAACACAAATACAGAATGGAAGAATAAATCCAGCATAACTAATTTATTGACTGTAAAATTAAATACAGATTTTTCGTAAAACCGTATTGTTTTAACAACCATCAGTAGGCTCATGTAAGACTGAATTACTTACTTGAAATCCGTCAGACAGCTCAAAAATTAACATATACTGTTCGTTTTTAAAAATTTTTAAATGTATCCGTGTCCGTGTAAATGAATGACAGTTTTATGTTTGTGTTTTATAATTTATTGATGAAGCCAATTGGTGGATTATGAACTTCACTAACTCCCAGCTGAAGATGACACTATTGTGTCGAAACATGTCCTGAACAAGTATATGTTAATTTTTGAGCTGTCTGACGGATTTCAAGTAAGTAATTCAGTCTTACATTAATCACACAGCTCAGGAACTATAAGCATGGATAATAATCAGTAGGCTCATCTGTAACTGTTATTTACTTAAAGATTATTAGAACATATATTAATTGTTTTATGGTACCTGGTGGATCAAGCCACCTCGATATTGTTTCATGTTTACCAGTTTATCCAATAACTTTAAAACATTCAGTGACATAGTATTTATAAAACACTTTTACAGTACACCATGCAATCCTTATCACATACAATGTAATTTTCCTATATGGTTGGACTTTGTAATGTTGTTTTTTTCCTTTACACTTAATTGTTGACTCATTGCCATGTCATAAGACTTTATACAGCCAAGCAACCTGCATAGAACATGTTTTTTTGTCAGAAATGAGTTATTTCCTGACTTTTAAGGAAATCCTCGCAGCCGTTTTCGAAATAAAAGTGCTGACAAGCAACTAATCAAATTGAGTAAACAATGTTCATATAAAAATAGAGCTATAGGCCATAGGATGAATGGGAAATTGTATAGGCTAAGTGCGTTTAAAGGCTATGAGTGTTTTCGTTTTTATTTTTTTTTCTGAATGCTTCCTTTAAAAATTTTCCCTATGACATGAATATTTTCAGATATTTTAAAATAAAACACTTTATCCATATCCGCCCTAATCGAAAGAGTTAATAATTATAATTAGAACTCATCAAAGATAAAACATAAAGACTTGAAAACTCTCGTTGACGTTTACACCTCTCCGTGAGTTAAAGACAAGCTCGATCACCTGTCGGGTTTAACCTTTTAACCTTTAACCTTTGGTGGAACACCAATCCCGCTAATCACCTGTGAGTCGCTGCTCTCCCGAATGTGACGATCCTAGATCCTCTTTTGACGTTTAATTCCTTACGGAAATGTGTGGAAGATGCTGTTCAGTTCAGTGGTGAAATGAATAACATCACGAGTAATTCGAAACGTCACTTTCTTACAGATCTTTTGGAGTCTGATTCCTTAAGGAAATATGTAGAAAATCTTGTTCATTTCAGTACAGAGTTTCTTAACTGTACGAGTTCATTTTTGACTATCGGAAGGAGTGAAAATGTTCTATGAATGCTTAAATCGGTTGTCATATTCAAATATATAAAAAAAACTTATATCACTGTTTCAAAAATTAACATCAACACTTTTTACAAAATAAAGAAATATAAACGTTCAATTCCATTAACATGAGCTGTTATATGGAACACTTTCATACAATAAGGTTAAATTGAAACGTTATAATTATTTTGCTTTTTAAGAATGATGACGCGCGGCGCCTATTAAGCAAATTCAAAAAAATGTTATTGTAGTGGACTGTATTAATGAAGAAGCACGTGTTACTGTAAACACTGAAGTTTACTGAGGTGTTCGTATGTAAAACTGAATGCACATGATAATAACCTTTAAATGAAAATGTAACTGTAATCATTGATAATGAAACTGAATCGCCTGGACAATGTATTGTCCAGTGTGCTGTAGCAAAAAAACTCGACGGTCTCGGGCGAAGCGAGCGTTGCGACTGACCAAAGGGTTGTTTTTTAGACCCCCATCACTAGTCAACCAGTGGCGGGAAAGTCAACAATGTGACACCCCTTTGCCGCCGAAACAAAGAAGTATGAGTAAAATATTTTCTGTCTGTTTGATTCACCAATTTTTATGATGGTCATAAAAATGGTGAAGCAAATAAACTTACGCTAATATTCGTTTTATCTTAAAGGTTTATTTTATTTACATAGTTGGCATACAGTAACTGGGTTTATGTTGGCCAACTTTGCTCAGTGAATGTGGTAAAAGAAGGTAAAATTGATATGTTTCAATAAATTGTAGTAGCTTTGATTGGTTCGATTGGCTAACCTGGTACAGTGAATATGATGAAGTTGGTAACACTGATATAAGTTTATTTCAGTTTAGGATTTAGAGGGGGTAACCTGGCAAAGTAAGTATTGTAAAGTTGGCGATATTGATATAAATTTTTCGTTGTTTTTAACTGTAAGGTAAATTTTAGGAATCAGGTTGGCCAGTCTGGAGAAGTGAGTGATTAGGTTGGTACTGCTGAAGTGGGTTTACGTAACCTGACTAGTCTAGACTGGTGAAAGGTCAATCGGGCAAGCTGTGGTAAAACGTGTACCTATTGTATTTAGAACAGTATAGGGCGCTCTAAATAACGAGGCCCTAACCGTCCGTAGAGTTAGTCAGTGTTATGAGTCTGGGCCACGTCATTTGATTCTATCTATAATAGAAGTTTGTAGAAAAATGCTGGCCGACTTTTAACTTATCAATGGGAAAATTATGTGTATGTAAAAAATTAGGTAGTTGTTCTTCGTTATTAAAGTTTTTCTTTCAGTAAAATACATTTAGCTCGTTCTTAAATATGCAAATCTGAAGTCACTGATGTCGTAAAATAGTGGTGAATCCCACGGGATATATTTAATTTTGATAGAAGTATATTGAATGAACAAATCAATGTTAACATAGTTTAAACCCACATTCAATTTAAAACGGATGGGAACTACTTTTATGTTAAATGAATGGGAATATGGTGAACGAATGCGGGAGGGGGAGCAAAATTATAAAATCTTAAGAAAAATACTTCTGATTTTAGGCCTATACTACGAGAGTTTTGAAACTGACAAGAGTGCATGTTTAAGTACAAAAGATTTTCATAACAGTTAAATTGAAATGTGGGTTACTTTTGTTAGTGGGAGTTAAGTGAGAAGTTTATAAGGAGAATTATTTTTGTCGCTGGCAAATTGCGAATGACGTTGCTATTATGTTAATTAGCAAAACGCATAATCGTAGAACTTACCAATGTACTATATTAGTTTTACCTGATTATGGTTGAAAAATATCAACCACCCATTCACCACAAATAAAGATCATCATAAATCATTTTTATGAGGTTGGAACGGAAATTATGTTGTCTACTAAGATCAATTTTTCACCTGTGTACAATTATACAACATTTATGACGTTTAACTTCATTTTAATCTTATTTTGTATTATTTTTTCCTCAAGAAACAATCTAAAAAATAAACAATTCCGATAGAGAGTAACAAAGAGAAACATTGCAAGATTGGACAACAAAGTGCTACTGAAAACAAAGGGATAACTCACGTTAAAGCAACAACATTGTCGACTACTTGAAAGCTTTTTGACATTTAAGATGTTTTTATTATCTCCTATTTCAACTTTGTTTCCATTACTTTCATCATTTTAACTTCATCATTTTTGTACATCGATGCTTTACAATCAATTTACAATGCTTGTACATCGATATTACGACTGTAATGATATCTTTAAAGTTCGGTTTGTTGTTAAAATATTGTCGTTGGGCGAGGTTTTATTATTTTAAAATAAGAACTTCAACAATTAGATGGTCAGGTAAAATCACCTACCTCGTAATCAGTAGATCCCAGGTAAAAGTATCAAAGTTTATTCAGACTCAGCCTTCATTGTTTATAGAGATTTTTCAAATGATACCAATATAAAGAAAATAAAACACCGATTGGCAAAAACTCAAGTGTTGTTGCGTTAATTAATTTGTTATAAAGCATTGTAATTGGTCGTGCATGCAATATTGCATCTATGAAAAGCAGATTTTTTAATATTATAGACACTTATGACGGACTGGAGGGGTTTTTTACATATGATTAACAAAATTCCCTACCAAAATCCATACTTTAATGCTTTTCTGTAAGCTATATATTTGGAAGTGTGTTTGAATTTTGTTTTATTTGTTTAATTAATAGTAACGTCCATAAAGCACAGCATCATTAACTTAATTTCAACACACATATTAAACAACTTGAGATATCAATTTCAAACAGAGTACATAAGGTGACCTATAAGAAATCTTACGACAAATTCGTATACACAGTACATAAATAATTACATTAATTACTTCCTCTCACCAAAACAATCCGAATACATTAACTTATCCGTATCCTTTCATAAAAAGTGCAATGGAATTAGAAAGTTACAGGGCACATTCAATCCCCGAGATAATAAGTCAGTACACACTTCATTTTCGGAATCTTCGCTGCTAATCGGGAAGTTTACTTAACAACTCGCGAGCAGTTCGTCTGAGTTTGCCGTTCGTTAGTCCCACTTCGGAAGAACTTTCCGTTTGGATTTGTATCAAACCTTTTTTGTAGTTAATACGGAGTGTTGTATATTTTGATCTCGTGACGACTTGTGATTGTGGTTAACTATTTGATAACAACGTTTTATTTAATGTGTAATTGTTTTTAGACTCTTCGAGAAACATTGAGTACTGAACAACTGAGAAAGATCCTGAAATGAGGATCCTGAAATGCTCAAATTTTGTTTGTGTGGTGAGTTTTTCATATTATTTAGGCTTAATCTATCTTTAAAACTACGATAGAAGCCTAAATTTGAAACTGAATAGGCAATGTAACTAATGATGACTACGATGACTTATTTATGTACATAAGTCATCGTAGTCAATAATATTATAATATAATAAGTCTTATAATCAATAATATTATAGTATCAATAATATAATAGTTTTATAATCAATAATATTATAATTTCTTGTAAGACGCCACGTACTCGTACATTGCAATGCAAGCAACAAATCAATCAATTATTGCGTGATCAAAACAGCCATGTTTGTGTGTTAATAAATTAGTAGTCTATGTAACGCATCAAAATCTCCACCGATCGATTGAAATCAACATCACAAAATTTTAACTAATACTCTAAGCCGATTCAAAGTTGTGGCCATTTTTATTTTTAGGAGTTAAAAAGTTTTCGTACCTTAAACGTTATTAAAAAAATTAAAACCTCATGTTAATTTATTTTAGGAATCAAAGACCAATCTGGAAATTATAAACATATAAAGTATATAAAGTAGCCGACACTAAAGGAAAACATGACATTTTTACAGACTTTTTGAAATATAAAGACAATTAAAACCCAAAGTAAAAAGATTAACACCTCATCTCAAACAACGTCAGAACGGTTCAAAGTAACAAAGGATTTTTCACAATAACGAGGGAATAACATGGGAATAATAGAGTCATATCTTGGAAGCTTTTAGACAACTGAGTTCTTTTTATTACTTGTTTTTCTTTCTTTAACCAAAACAAACCCACATTGTTCACACAATCCGTTTAGTCATCTGTGCACGTTTCACTTTTAAGGAATTTTATTTAGTTTATTTCATTATTACTTTTTAAATTTACGTAATCTGTGATAAAAAGTGTCCTTATTTTATGACTTTCTACCACTGCTCAAGATCATTGTGTACAGTCTGAACAAGTTAAACACTTTAAAAAAAGAATAAAAATAAGTACAATATTTACTTCTACGTTTTCAGAGCCCAGAAAATATAGGAAATAACTGAAAAACTGAAGTCATCGTTCAGAGGATGTGTGGTATTTTAACAGCTTTACAATGTTTGAAGGTGAGAACTTATGATGTTAACGATCTATTGTTTGTAACAACAACAGACTGCAGTAACAATAGAATCGCCATTTATCGAGTTTGTAAACAATACAAAGGAAGCACCTATGGACGCGGTTTACTGTAAAATATCAATAATAAACACCTTCAAGCGAAAAATTGCCCAAGGCAATTGAAAGAAAACTTTGTTTTACAATGTAATTTATATTTATGTTAAACCCTCATCACACAAGTGTAAATTATAACGCTTTTAAATTTCTGTTTTAGGGCAACCTCACGCGTTTTTCCAAAAAAATAGAAAAAACAAAACTTTGTCCGGATCATTCTGGGTAGATTTTTTTTGTTAATTTAATTATTTATATAAACTAATCTAATATCAAACACATCATCACTGCAATGATAAATCATGTCTGGAACGTCATAAAAACCTTTCTTTACTTTTGTAGAGCTAGTTTCATGCAAAACTCGCTCGTTCTTTTCGCACTCCTAAGTGAACATTAAGGACGTACAAACATAAGCGGACGAAGTTGTGTTTAGATTATATGTCTTAATTATGTAAACATACACACACAAAAATTGAGCATTTCAGGATACTTAATAATAATAAATCCTAAAGGACCGAGTCTCGCTTGGTGTTATTTCATGGTTACCAGTTCATCCATTTACTATGCAGTAAAATGTTTCTATGTCATAAAATTGAAAAATAGAAACCCTTTTTATTGCTCCATGAACTCTTCATTCCTCTCGCTGTATTTTTCCTTGATGGCTGTAGATTCCAAATAGTGATTACTTCATTTGATTACACTTTCCTTGTTTATTTCGTTGCTATTATGGCAACTCATAAGGCCAATGTTAAAATTTTACAACTTTAAAATTCGTTTTATCACGTTATCAGTTTTTTCTAAGGCCAAGTAATCTGCATAAAACATGTTTTTGAGTCATAAATGACTTATTTCCAGACTTTGAAGGAAATACTCGGAGCCGTTTTTGACATAGTTGTGCAAACAAGTAAGCAAACACGCAAGATAATATTGCTCATATAAGAGTGTAGGATTGATCTCTTTATTTCCGCTAGAAGAATCAATTCACGAAGTTTGTTGAAAAATTCAGTAAACAATTCTACATTAAAGTAAAACTATTTCAGCGAACAGTTACCCGCAATTCCAAAGTCGTTACAATGTCAAAACCGACAACATTCCGCCATTCTGCACTAATTACAAATGTTTGATACAAACAAATCCAAACTGAAAGTTCTCCTGAAGTGGGACTAACGAACGACAAACTCAGACGAACTGTTAGCGAGTTGTAAAGTAAACTTCCCGATTACCGGCAAAGATCCTAAAAATTAAGTGTTTACTGACTTATTATCTTGGGGAAAATGTGAGTTTGTGTAACTTTAAATTGCATTGCGCTTTTTATAAAAGGATTCGGATAAGTTAGCTTATAGTGACTCAAATGACGTGACCCATGCTGTCGTAAGCTCAATGTTAAAATTAACATTAGTCTTATGGGCAGACTGAGCCTTGTTATTTGAATTGGTCTATACCCAGCCTTTTATACTGAGAGTAAAACAATTAATGTCACTATTTATATAAAGTGTACATAAATATGTCGTGATACTCATTATAGATTGCATTGTATACTCTGCAGATTTTAAATGTTTAAATAAATCGCTCAGTTTGGAGCCTCAAATCAAGGTTTTCGAGGTTTTTTGCATTTAATTCACTTAGATTAGGCCTATATAGTTGGCTTGGGTATTATTTCACATTCATTATGTCCATGTATAAGAAATATGTTTGTAATGGTGTGTGTCATGAATAAATAAATAAATAAATCAAGTAAAATCAACTTAAATGCTAAAATGAGCAAACAACAATTTTCTCCATATGGATAACATGGGAAGTGAGTATGCAGGTTTGCTGCCATAGAAATGTAGAATTTTAAGATTTTAGCGAATTTCCCCTATAGGGAAGAAGCTATTACCGTAGGTCTCATGGTAAGACCTAAGCCCCAGACCATGATAACTTTTCGTTTTGCAACCCCCAGAAGCAAAAAACACCATTCGTTCGAATTTTTAGATATATATCTATATATATATGTGTCTGTTAGCACGATAGCGGCCGTAAAAATGGTCCGATCTTGATGAAATTTGGTACAGACATGTAAAGTGGTAATCGATTGGACGAGTTCGTGAACCAGCCCGATCGGACCACCGGAAGGGGGGGTAAAGGGGGATAAAACCCCCCAAAAATGGGTTTTTTGATCTTTTTACATAGAAAAATAAAATTTATCAAATTTTTGTTGGCACCATTGAATTCAGCTCAAAAAAACAAACAATTTAGTACTTTGAATCACTGCTCTATGTCCATTGGTTACCGAGATATTGAAAGTGGTAAACACAGTACGTTGTCCCAATGTCAACCTTATGGGAAATAAGTAAAATTCTATATCTCGTTTATTTCTTAACATATCTTGATAAAACTTGGTAAATGGCTCCTTCTAGTTCAGATCTACTAAATATTGAATCAAAACCAACAAGTTTAATCATACCTGTAGCAGCAAACCTGCATACTCATTCCCCATGTTAATCTTATGGAGCTTACAAAAACATGTCAAATCTCGCTATGTTAGATTATAATATATTGTTTTGCATTTGAAATTCGCTGAGTATGCAGGTCTGCTGCAACGGGGGTATTTCGCAATAATCCAGTAGATATTAACTAGGTTACCCCATTTACCAAGTTTTATTCAGATATGTTCAGAAATAAGCGTGATAGGCCTAAAGAGTTTTAATTATTTCCCATTAGTTAACATTGGGACAACGTACTGTGCTTACCACTAGCGATATAGCGGTAACCAATGGACAAAGAGCAACAATCCAAATACTAAATTACTTGTTTTCTTAAGCTCAATTTAATGGTCCAAATCAAAATATATAATTTTTATTTTTCTATGTAAAAAATCCCAAAAGCCCTCATTTGGAGGGGTTTATCCCCCCTTATCCCCCCTTACAATGTGGTTCGATCAGGCTAGTTTTTGAAGTCGTCCGAATAATTTACTACTTTACATGACTGTGCCAGATTTCACCAGATTTAATAGCCATTGATTGTTGGGCTATTAATTAACAATCCTGTCTAAGGAACGTGCCAACCTTAGTCAGCAACAAGGCTACAAGATCGCGCCACTACGATCACGATCATCACACTCATCCTTCACTCATATTCAGGGTAACGTCCTCCATGAGGTACCTGTCTTAATAAAGTGATTAAGGGATTAAGTGATTAAGATCGGACCATTTTTACGCGAGTTTTCCTGCTTAAAGACACAGACATAAACGTAAATCCTTAAGAGAAAATAGGGGAAATTCGCTAAAACACATTTTTAGTGCCCCTATTTGTCCCACGTACCGTACTCGCACGGGGACCGGTTTCCCGTTTTCCGCCGTCAAGTTGGCAGCAGTGCGGTGACCCGGTTACAGTAACGGGACCGGCAGTGTTGCCAACACTACAACTTTCACTGACATAACCTAACCTAACCTGCCCTCACCTCGGACAGGCGATGGAGAAACTGTGTGCTGGGATATATATATGCTCAACGCCCACACGAGCTGTGAGTGTAAAGGTCGTGAGACGAGGGCTTCGCGCCAGGTTGTGGTTTTGGAGGGGAACGTGATCTATGATTGATAAGCAAAGTTTTGAATAGGAAGATAGATTGTCCTACACGACCCCCCGGGGAGAACGAAGGAACGGTGTACTCCGCTGTAGATAGGCGCCTCACCCACAAGAGCTAGGTCGTGAGGCTTCAGTGATAGAAATCTCGTCAAAAGGTGGTTTTGAAGAAAAGTGTGAGCTATGACTAATACAGGCATTTTCCGAAAAGAATATACTTTGACCTTCAGACACCTCAAAGTGAGCGGAACGCGGAAATAGCAGCCTGGTGATAGGCGGCGGCCTACACTTTGGGCAACCCGCCCCGCCTACGGTTGGAAAGGTCAGTCTACGACTTTTTGCCAAGAGGTGTTTTTGGAGCGAATCGTGGGTTAAAGCAGTTTCCTAGCATAAACTATAGGCCCGACTTCACAGACAGCCAAGGAGGGAGAAACCACGACCAAAACTATGAAAAGGCCCCGCGCACATTGTCAGAGGCTACAGCTTCTTGCTTAAGGAGGTGTTTTCGAGGAACTAGTGGACGCTGGCTGAAGTACAGGTTGTGTTTTTTAACCCAAAACCTTATTACCCCCAAAACTTTATCAGTGAAGGATTATTCCCCCCAAGATCCCCAGATTTGACCCCACTATGTAATTTTCTTTGGGGATACATAAATAGTAAGGCCTAAGAAAACAATTCATAGGATATTCAGCACCTCAAACAAACATGACAAATTTAATGCAAGAAATTCAAAGACGTACCTTGCAACAAGTGTTCTGGAATTTGATGGAGAGAGCAGAACTTTATATAAATGCCAATGGTAGGTTGTTTGAACAGATAACGTAAACTAAATTATATAGGCTTAAGACGTAGATTTACTTAATAGGTTGCATAACATTTAAATATTAACAAAATATAATAATTTCATATTTATAAGTGCAATATTCAATATTAAACAAGTGTTTTGCATTACAAAAAACACTCTGTACTTCACTGACGTAACACCCAGCCCACCTAAGGCAACGACGTCATAATGGAGAAACAACTGCCGACAGTGCCTACGCTGTACATTGTAAATATAACCTAAATTCACGTAAAGGTCAAGGAACCATAAATTCAGCTCCAAGAAGGATTTTGAGGGAATCTTAAGAAACGGGTGATGCAGCTACGGTCATCCTTCCTAGACTATATTTAGAGAGACCCACCCACCTTCACACAATGGAAAGACTAGACGCTAGTGCCCACACGCCGAATGGTGGTTTTAGTAAGAAGCCAAAACGATGGTTTATCTGGTCAAGTTCTGAGGTCAACTGAGAAAAGATTGGAGGATCGGTATGGGAAGCAAATGTACTGCATGGAGTTCTGAATCCCCTGCACCACGGTTAAGCGTCCCTGACTATTTGTTTTAGTGAACATCTTAAATCTTGAAACAAATACAGCTTCGTGTTCAGTGACAGACAGATAGGCCGGCCGTGCTAGAGGTGTCAGTGACCAAGGGAAAGTGCACCAAGACTCGCCATTGTGTGCGTTTTACTCAGATCAGACACACTCCAGACGTGAAAAGCTGGAAAGCAGTGTTGCCAGACAGGATTTGGCATTTTACCCGCCAGCTCCATTAAAAATCCCCGCTTTTACCCGGTTTTTCGGCAATAATCCCGCAAGTACCAAAAACCGCGTGATTAGCGGAAAAACCACCTTCTGATTTTCGAAACAACCAAAACCGGGTAGTTTCCTAATATTACTAGGTAAGGAGGGGAATATTATATAAAAAAACTGCACACTATATACCAAAATATGTCTATTAACTTACACTGTTGTTCTCAAAACCATGAAAGCAAATTATTTTTCCTCGTCTTACATGAACATCGGATACTTCCAAAGCAAATAATTATTTAAAAAAACCCCGGTTTTGATGTATTTAGTATGACGGGTAAATCCCCGCAGCTCAACTCTAAAATCCCCGGTTATACCCGATTTTTCTTAATCCTCTCAAAATCCCCGAACGGCCTACAAAATACCCGAAAACTGGGCAAATAACAGGTTATTGGCAACATTGAAACCTATAAAATCATACCGAATATATACTACCGTCTAAAATTATCTGGAGTATAAAAAGGTCCAAAACACCCGGTCTGGTAGCTCTTCCAAAACACCCGGTTTTACCAGATTTTTTTCCAGGTTGTCGGGTGAATCCCCGCAGCCCAATTCTAAAATCCCCGGTTTATACGGTTTTTTCTTAATCCCCACCAAAATATCTCATGACCTCCGAAATACCCGAAAACCGGGTAAATTCTCAGTTTTCGGCAACACTGCCTATGGGCCGCAAATCTGCCGGGCCAGAAGGATTATTTCTCCCCCAAGATCCCCAGATTTGACCCCACTATGTAATTTTCTTTGAGGATACATAAATAGTAAGGCCTAAGAAAACAATTCATAGGATATTCAGCAAGAGTATGTAATTGGTTCTCGATTTCCAGACAGGTCCGTTGTCTGTTGTTGTAGGTATGTCTACAACAGAGACATACCAGCCGCGCCGCGCTAGAGGTGTCAGTTCCAGGGGAAAGTGCGCCAAGACTCGCCATTGTGTGCGGTTTACACAGATCAGTCACACTCCAGACGTGAAAAGCTGGAAAGCAGTGTTGCCAGACAGGATTTGGCATTTTACCCGCCAACTCCATTAAAAATCCCCGCTTTTACCCGGTTTTTCGGCAATAATCCCCGCAAGTACCAAAAACCGCGTAGTTAGCTGAAAAACCACCCACGATTTTCGAAACACCCAAAACCGGTTAGTTTCCTAAAATTACTAGGTAAGGAGGGAAATCTTATATAAAAAACTGCACACTATATACCAAAATATGTCTATTAACTTACAGTATTGTTCTCAAAACCATGAAAGCAAATTATTTTTCTCATCTTACAAGAACATTGGAAGTTTATAAAGCGAATCATGATTCGAAAATCTCCGCAGGTCAACTCTAAAATCTCCGATTTCACCCGATTGTTCTTAATCCTCTCAAAATCCCCGAACGGCCTTCAAAATTCCCGAGCACCGGGCAAATACCCGATTTTTTGTAACATTGAAACCTATAAACATTTATTCTATTCTATTCTATAAAGCCATACCGAATATATATTACCATCTAAAAATATCTGGACTATAAAAAGATCTTTGTAGCTCTTCCAAAACACCCGGTTTTACCAGATTTTTTCCAGGTTGTCGGGTAAATCCCCGCAACCCAAGTCTAAAATTCCCGGTTTTACCCGGCTTCCCCGCCAAATGTCCGCACGACCTTCGAAATACCCGAGAACCGGGTAAATTCTCGGTTTTCGGCAACATCGTGCCTATATCTACAACAGAGAGATACCAGCCGCGCCGCGCTAGAGGTGTCAGTTCCAGGGAAAGTGCGCCAAGACTCGCCATTGTGTGCGGTTTACACGGATCCGTCACACTCCAGACGTGAAAAGCTGGAAAGCGAAAGCGCCGGGCGGGGAAATTTAGAAAATATGGTTCTGAAATGGAAAGACGTTCGGGAGTCTGGGTGCTGAGGGATATGGTTGTATAGGCCGAAACAAATGAGATGGCTCAAGCCGTTAGTATGAGCACAGAGCTGAAATTACGGGAGGGATAGACCACGACATATGACTTCATATTGTTGTATGTGAAGCGGTGGGAGAAATATAAAGATCGAGTGTTCCGGTATGGATGAATAACCAGGACTAGTAGCCTGGATTTTGGGAATAACTTCTCAGCATACTCTTTAAATTATTGAAAGACTGAATGTTATTTGTTAATCTAACAACAGACTGGCTAAATAGTTGTGTGTAAATGGGGATGAAAATTAAATTGCATTGAATTCTCTCTTTTTTGATTTCTGGACCGATTTAAACAGAACGGGTCTCGTTAAGAAGAGATCAGCTTGAATCTAAGAGTATTTTTGAAAGGGAAGAATAAATGACTGCCTTAAAGTTTCGTATTTTCCCATAGGATTTAACATAGGAACGATCGGAGCAAATGCAGTTCTAACAGCATGCGGATATTGTTACTCGAACTTAAATTAATGATTGACATACTCTAACGCAGACTTTCTTGGACTTTCTTTCCTTTTTTTTGGTTGCTAGTCTTCTAAACCGTGCAATAACTATTTAGGCCATTAGATGTTTAATGAACAAAGTTGTATTTTGAACAATTAATTTCGTATAAACATTTCCATAATTTACGGAGATAAATATGAATTTACATACGCTTATATACGTATATTTGAAATTTAAATTTATCCCGTTAAGGAAAATCACGAGTCCATGAAATACAAAAGAGTCCATGAAAAAATTAATACATGCAGTAATTTAGAGTACGCTTAGTCCTTTCAAATGTCTTTCTAGGAAGTATCTGAATTTTAAATACAATCGTTTCAGCTAGTCTTGAAATCAAAACAAAAATCCTACATAAAATAATTCCCATGAAAGAGTAAAATACAACCGTCGCAGCAGACCTGCGTACTCAGCGAATTTCCATTCGTCCAAAGATATAATATTTTTTTAAATTCTTTATATGGACACATAGGCCCTATTTATTGGAATTTATTTTAATGATGAATTTATGTGTGTTATTATTATTTTTTTATTTTACATATTTTTGTTTAATATTACAAATCTTACATATTAAAAAACTTTTGTAAAACTAATGACACTGACCCTGACCGTTACTGGACCAGTTTACATGTGGGTTGTACCAAAACAAAGGTTGTTGGTCTTATATGTGCAGTCTTTATTTGTATTTTGAAAGTATATATACTAATTGGGTCAAAAAAATAAACTTTTCTGATGGAGATTTAACATTGGGGAAGAAATGTTAAGTCTGTGACAGCAAGCCTGACCATACTACTGGACCGATTGAAACGCAGGTTGTATACCAAAACAAAAGTTATTAGTCCTATATGCACGGGTTTTATTTGTATTTTGAAAGTATATGTCAATTAGGTAAAAAATGGAAAATAAATTTTTCTTATGGAGATTTAACATGGGGGAAAACTATTAAAGTTTATGACAGCGAGCCTGGCCATCCTAATGGACTGATTCACATGCATGTTTTACGAAAATAAAGATTATTGATCCTTTATAACTTAAAGCGGTCCAGTATAATAAAGGTTATTTATTGGTCCTTGGCATTATTGTTGTTAACGTTTTATATGTATTTTGAAAATTTTATGTTAATTAAATATTAAAAAAAAACTTTTCTTAAGGAGATTTTAAGGGAACAAAATTTTAAAGCTTATGACAGCGAGCTTGCTGACCATATTAATGAACCGATTTAAAAATAGGTTGTACTAAAACAAAGGTTATCGGTCTTTTACGTGCAGGTTTCATTTGTATTTTGGAAGTATTTATGTTAATTGGGTCATAAATAGAAATACATTTTTTCTAATGGAGATTTAACATGGGGGAAGACTATTAAAGTTTATGACAGCGAGCCTGGCCATACTACTGGACTGATTCACATGCAGGTTGTACCAAAATAAAGATTGTTTGTCCTGTATGTGCAGGTTTTATTTGTATTTTGAAAATGTTATGTTAATTAAATAAAAATAAAAATAAAACTTTTCTTAAGGACTTTTAACATTGGGACAAAATTCTAAGCTTATGACAGAGAGCTTGATGACCATACTAATGGAACAATGGAACAATTTGAACGCAGGTTGCACCATAACAAAGGTTATCGGTCTTATATGTGCAGTATTTATTTGTATTTGGCCTGTAGTATTTTCACTGTAGTGTGGCCTTGGTTGGACCAGTAAAAAGGTTATCGGTCATATATGTACAAAAATTTCTTAGAGTTGATGCAAGTAGTCTGTCTTGGTAACATACTAGAATAAAACTCCCATCCAATAAATGATTAATATTTACAAAAAAGGCACAGCAAGCAAACTTCTTCTTCATAAAAATTTAATGATATAACTAAGCAATAATGTCAAAACTTTATTAACAATTTAACATTAATTCTACAATTTTACAGTTAATCTTATTAAAAGAATGATTTTGATTCGTTATAAGTCATTTTTCATTCACCATATTCCAAAATTTCAAACACAATTTGATATTTAATTGTACTATTTTTAAGCTATCCTTAAGCTATTAACTATTACACTTTGCAGTATAATATACAAATTGACGCTATACCAGCATTCATTGGTGAAATGAACACCAAACTGTATAACTTCCTTGGCTATGAACAAATTATTTACATTTCATTTCCCTTAATGTCTGTCTTTTCTTTATCAAGTCTGATGTCAGCTGAGCAGCTGTTCTATAGTTTCTATTTATGTTTGTGTTTGTATGTGTAGGTTAAGTTTTTGTGAGTCAATGCTGATAACCTGTTTAAACAGTCTAATAAAATTGAATTAAATAATTAACGTAAATGTTATTTAAAATATGTATACCCAGAAAAATGTAGCCTAATCAAATGAATAGATGAGATGTAATCATATAGAGGTTATGATTGAAGTGGGTGATTTCTAGATCTCTTAAATCTTTTTATGTTACATTAGCAAACTAAAGTAATAAGGTTTGTAAATTGTTATATTTTTGTAATAAAAACCTACTCAAATATGTTATTAGTAATGGTTTATATTTAGGTTTTTTGAGGATATCTTACATTAAGTTTAGGCTAATAAAATAGTAACTTAACATGTTCAGTCTGACAGAAGTCAAGCCATGACCCTGATGTGCGCCACCGGTGGCACACTACAAACTTTCCAAAACTCCAATGGTGAAGCACTGTTCCCATTTTATTCTTCAATGCATTTTCACAGCACTTTCGGAGCTTTGCTGGGTTATATTAGGCTATCAGGTGTGTTCGTATTTTAGGGTTGTATAGACACACCTTGGCCACTGATGGCGCTTGTAAAAACTTAAAAATAAATAAATAAATGTGATTAAGATGAAGATTAAGGTGATGTAATAACGACAAAAATGGTGGAAGGGCTCGTCAGAAGACCCAGTAAGTGGTTTACTCGTACGGAGGTTGCAATAACTAACAGTGAATCGTTTGCCACTTCACCATGTGCCGTGCAATCAGCGAATCATGCGTGTACCATCGCACGTAGGCCCATGGTGATTTCAGTATGCCCACGGACAACGTGTGCCACCGGTAATATACTATCAAAATTTATGAGTTTCTCTAAAATTAGCTACTTTAGGTAGTATTAAAAAAGGTAAAATCAACAGAAATTTTAAAGATTTTATTAAAATTATGACTTAAGTTCGTTTCGCCTTACTGTAGGCCTATATTGCAACGTACTTTTATTCAGTTCAAAAATTCTGACGTTTACCACCACGTCGGGCTGAACTTGTTCAATAAACTTAGTAGGCCCTATCACTTGATTGTAGGCCTATCAAGTTAAATTTTACTTTCCAGACATTACATGGATGTTATTCACCACAGGTAGGCCAAACTTAGTGGGTGAATTTTTCTTAAAATCAAGTGATAGATAAAAATCAGATTTTTAAATTTTAATAAATTAGGCTTCATTGCTTATTTATAACAATTTAAATATAACTACACAATGAGGAAATGTTTACCAATAATGTAAATCGCACAAGTACTTATATTTAAATGCATCCTTGCTCAATTCGATTACGGTATTTATTTCTAACTTAAAAACTTAAAACTTTTTAACAGAGTGAGACGAAATTGTCTTCGAAAACAAAATGTTTTTCATCTAACCGCTGCTACAAGAACTACACTTTTATATCATATTGTAAATTAAATATTGAATAAATATATTGATAAAAAAATAGATAGACCAGGTAATGTTAAATTTTCAATCCAAAACATTTGATCACATGTTACAAAAATTAGCACATTGTGGTAGCTGTAGAATTTTGTTAGGCCTCTCTCTTTTTCACTCCTAGTTTCGATGTTTTAACTCCTTCCCTATGTCACAAACAACCGGTTACTCGTGCCAGCCATTGCCCAGAGTGCAGCGGCTGTAATCAACGATCAGTCCCGGGTGCGTTTTGCGTATTTTGGCCAGTTGTAATGCGATCGCTATGAGTTTTATATCCCCGAGTTCATAATTTTTCAAAGAAAACAATCTTATTCTTAACTCTACATGAGTAACCAGTTACTCGTGCTGCTCTATAGTTATTTATGGAACATTAAATTTAGTTTTTTATTGTTATTATTCCATAACACGAAATATACACATTTTTTTAAATCCTTTTGTCATATAAATATGTTATTAGCATTCCTAGTATAATTTACTATTGAATTTGTAAATTTTTATAACCTGTACAATCAAATATGGTTATTAGTTTTTTTTTTATTTCTTCGTTGGGTCACTTCAGAAACGAATCCTGATCTGCAGAATGATAACAAGGTCGTCTTAGTTTCTGTGATGGTAACTAGAGTGCAAGAGCTTCACCCTCAGCTGATATATTGCATGGGAAATGTTGGCTTTGCCACATGTAATCTGTTACCATTGACAATACACCTGTAGTAGTCTGCTAGCCCAATGTACAAGAACAGACGCAAAGTTTAGACGTAGTTATGACAGTCCTCAGAAGATAGCGTCACCAGAAAACAATGTATTCAGCCAGGGTGTAGTTGAAATATAACAATAGGTACTGAGAATCAAAAATTTAACTGTACCATATCTAAGTTACTACCACGGTTTTTTAAAATAAACCACGTTTCCATCTTCTGTTTATAAATAGAAATAATTTAGATCAATCAAGCACATTATTTTTGGCGATAAGTGTATTATTTATTCTGTCTAATTCAACAATCACTCATTGGCGACAAGCTGCACAATACTGTTTACCGACCTCGATTTTCTGACCGCTCTCGCCAGGTAGCTCTAGCGTCTTTGCTCACATAAATCGCCATTAGGTTTTGCATCTATTTAGAATATATATAATCAATGCTGTTACTCTTGACGCACTGGAATAAAGATCAGGGTATAATTCTACCGCGGCGAAGTAGTTAAAAATATAATCCCTTTTGTAACCCTGTACCATATTTTAGCCTGATAAAAGCAAAAAATGGTTCATTTCAGGGATAAAAATATTTAGCGTGAAATCACATTCCTGGCGAAATCTCTAGTGACGAGTGCCAAACTAATTTCATGAGTGCTCAGTTTCTGGTTCTAAAACATCTGTATGAATGAGCAGTCTCCTTTTAGTATTAAAGTCAATGTTAAGAATAATTTTGAGGTACAGTTTTTGCATTACATCTGGCTACCTATGGCTGATTTAGCTGTTTGTAAGGCGAGGGGGAAGAGGGGTACTTTTCAGAAATCAATGTTCCAAAAAAAAACCTTTTTATAATAAACCTATCGTGCTGGTTTTCGAACTCAAAGTCATGAATGTCTCTTTACACGTTTGTTCAAAATTTCATCGCGATCGGGTCTTTTTTACTAAAGTTATCGCGCCTACGGACAGGTATATATATATATATGAAAATGAACGAACGGTGTTTTTGGGGTCTAGGGACCTCAAAATGAAAAAATAACATGGTCTCTGACTTACGTCTCACCGTGCCGCCTACGGTAATAGGTACTTCCCTATAGGGGAAATTCGCTAAAATCATGGAGACTACAATTTTTCTCCGAGTTGCATGTAGTTTGATTAAAACTAAAACAGCTCAAGTCATTTAGGACATTCTTGAATTAATTCGTCAAACAGAGGTGATTCGTGCTAAATTCAAGATCATAGTTCTATATCTAGATAGTCTACCGATAACTTAATTGAAATATTTGAGTTAACCTTTAGGCCTATAGATACAGAATAGTGATCTAGCCCAAGGCTGCACTAAAAAACAGTCCATGCTACAGCAGTCCCAGCGCTGCGACATCTCACATCAGTACCGTACGCTGGGAACTAACAACCTATGTTTATTTTATTCATATTGACTGTCAAATACTTTTTTTTTTTTCTTGTAACACTTTATTTAATTTACAATCTGTTCAGTTACAAATAGAACAATAAGCAAATATGATACATTTTTACAATCAGTAGTCAGTCTTCATCCTGCGATAAAGCCAACAAACAAACCTTGCATTTTTTACAACAAAGTGAGAAGTCTATATAAAACTAAAAACGATGACTCAAGTCCAAAACATGGCACCTTTTCAATCTATAAACACAGTTACTATTGTCCAATAAATTTAGTGCAAGATGGTTTGTTTATTTAAATTTTCATGTTTTGTTTGAGAGAAACTGATGAGCTGCACAGCTGTGATTTCTGAGCAAGACTCTCAGCTGGCCTCCTGTTTTGACATCAAGAATTCTGAAGCAAGGCAAGGCCCCACTGAAAAGACAGGCCATGCTACAGCGATCCAAGGCCCCACTAAAAATACAGGCCATGCTGCAGCGATCCCAGCGCTGCACCACGTCACACAAGTAGGCAGGGAACTAACATCTTATGTTTACATTTTATCGCTTAATGTCAAATATCCCTTGTTTGTTTACGTTTTTTCTGTTTACATTTCATCACTAAACGTCAAAATTACTTGTTTGTTTACGTTTTCTTGTTTTGATTTCAAAGGAATTGATGATCAGCACAGCTGTGAGTCCTGAGCCAGACTTTCAGACCCCTACTTGTTTGACGTAATAAATCATGCAGCATGGCCTGCATTTGTAGTGTATCCTTCAGCAAGGCCTGTTCTTTTAGTGAGGCCGTGCCTAAACCTAATGATTCACCAAAACATTGTAACCTGTACGCTCGGATATCGAATTGAAGAGGTCCATTGGGTAAACTTTGACATGTGAAGGTAGGGCCTAATACAAATTTAATTTGATTTAGCCTATAAACTGATCTCGTGTGATAGAGGTAATTTTAGGGTTGTTAAGTTTCTGAGATAATGTATAATCGGATGATAATTTAGGATTACATTAAACGAATTTAAATTAAATAGTTTTCATTAAAGTAATTTAGATTCCTATTTGATATAAATTATTACCTGAGGGAAATGGATGTATAAGCCTCACCTAGTTCGGCCGATTACTAGGGCTCGGTGCGATTCAGTGCGCTCGTTACTAGCGCTTAGGACGATTAAAAAACAAACCAGTTAATACAACTCAATCAAAATATTTTGTGTGGTCTTAGTTCTGCAGTCAAACCGCGAGATCCGCTAGTTTCTCGAGCCCAACTACATCATACGCTTGAACCAGCAACCTTCAGGCTATGAGGTGAGCAGTGAACAGTTTGTCCACTCAGCTCTCTAGTCAATTTGAGTTGTCAAGATTTTTTTTCTAGACGAGAACCAGGCTTCGAAGTTTTCATGGACATGCACTGCAGCTTAAATAGCTATGCACCCTCGAGGTTACGGCATTATCACATAGCAAATTGCCATTGGTGATTGGCGGGTTTTTAACACGGATCTTGGGAGCCGAAGTCCCATGTTCTACTTCTACGCCAGGCCGCTCCTGAGTTAGGACGAGCTGATTCCCAATTGTTGAGAACAGTCAAATCGCGCACCATTCGACTTGTTTATCTGTTTACTCTGGGAGAATTGACTGTTGTGTACTAACTTGCCTTCCTTCTAATACTTCTACTCTATAAACCTAAACCGATCATAAAATAATTCAAGAACCGATTTGGTGAGAGTTGATTGTGTAATTGAGGTTCATTTTCACCAAAATATTATTTTTAATAAAAAAGAATATTAATTGTTATATGTTTGTAAAGAAAATCCCAAGATGTTTAACAGAACAGCAGGGATGGGGTTATCTGTGCCATTTACAGCCAGCCGGCATTTTTTCCTTATATTTAAATCTTGGACTGGGCCACTGCAAGTCAAGTATAGTATCAAGGCAAAATGCAACATCCAAAGCTCAGGTTACATATATACAGTTCAAGTTCATGTGAATTGCCAATATTTTTTAAAATTTATTTAAAGTATTTCCGAGCAAAATCTTGTTATCATTTTTTGTAGCTGGTTTTAAACTATATAATAATATTATATCTACACCTATTCTTTTCATTTACTTTTAAATTAACTGAATTTTTAATATAGTATGTACATTCTGCAAAATCTTGATCAATGAACAATTCAAAATAAACACAAATGGAATATTCATCACCTGAAAATGTAATCATATGTTCAGAATTATATTTTTAAAATCTTTTAAATCAGGGAAGCTATACTTTTGGAGGGAAAATTAAAAATAATATTGGACAACGTACTGTGTTTAGCACATCCAATACTATCCAATTTCTAAGCAACGGATTGACGTAGAATAATAATTCAAAATGCTAAATTGTTTGTTTTTTTAAGCTGAATTCAATTTTAACAATTAAATTTAAATAAAATTAATAAAAAGGTGTTAAATCTTGAAAATAAATTTTATTTTGTGAAAAAAACCTTCTTAGAGTAAACCAATCTTGCTGGTTTTCGAACTCGAAGTCATGAATGACGCTTTACACGTTTGTTCCAAATTTCATCAAGATCGGATCTTTTTTACAAAAGTTATCGCGCCTACGGACAGGTATATATATATATATATACATATATATGAAAATGAACGAACGGTGTTTTTGGGGTCTAGGGACCTCAAAATGAAAAGTTACGGTGGTCCCGCGCTTAAGTCTCACCGTGCCGCCTACGGTAATAGCTACTTCCCTATAGGGGGAAATTCGCTAAAAACTTATACAATGAAATCAAACAAACTAAAAATTAACTATCTCACAAATACGTACTAATTTTAATCAAAATCGGTTAGTAGGTAATTAACGGAGATATAAATTTTAAATATTTTCCATAAGAATAACATTGAACAACATACTGCATTTACCGCCAAAATGAAAATTCAATTATCTCTACAACCAGTTGACGTAGACTAATTATTCTAGATACTGTATTATTAATTTTTTCTAGCCAAATTTAATGGTTGCAAGTATATTTTCCTCAGAAGTAACAGATTTTGTGAAATTTGAAAAATATGAGTTTTTGAACACTTAAACTCCCATATCTTTTGAACCAGGATTTTCACAGACATGCGAGTGGTGTCATTTTATTTTCATATTAAGCTCTAAAAACCATGAAATTTTTATCAAAATTGTTGGAGCCGTTTTTGAGGAATTTGGATTTTTGTCGTTTTTTATAGAGTAAATACCCTTAAAAATCAAAAATTCAAAAAATGAAAAAAATCATTTCAAAACGCCTAGAGAAAACATACATACACACACATGCCAAATTTCATGATAATCAGACCACTGGTGTGGTCTCTGGCTTTGTTCACGCACGCACGCACACGCGTACGCGCGCAGCGCGCGCGCGCACACACACACACACACACACACACACACACACACACACACACACCACAGATGGACAGACACCACTCCGAAAACCACTTTTTTGGGAGCACTAAAACGAATATTTCTACTAACAACTCAAATTCAAAAATTTTGACAACAACAATACTTTCTCCAAAAACACTATGTATAGGGGGGAAAAAGTAAAAATTATTGGGTATAAAACAGCATACTATACATAGTATCTGTAAATCATGGTAAAATATTTCAGTACATCAGTACGCTCTCGATTATCCGAGACTCCGGATTATCATATAAGAACATATAAGAATATGTTATTTTACATTCGGTCGAATCATAATAATTACGTGATTAGCATTGGTTTTTGCTAAAGTAAATAAAAATTACTTGTAATTTTTTAGTTAATCGTTTATTTAAGTTATGATTTAAATAAACATTCAAAGGTTTATTTTATGATAAGAATACCACCAATAACTTAAATTTATGTTTTGAATTAAAATTATTAGTACACCAACTGACCGAGTCATCTACTGGATGCAAGGCGGGAGTTCACTATCGTTGAATAATGGTGAATTTGACTTGCCCAAGTATTGGGCGAACTATTTGCTGCATGAGGCCTTATGAGAATGACAAGAAACGAGTACATCATTCCAGTTCAATCACCACATTCGTACTGGCCTAGATCCACCCTCCAATACTGAGCTTTCCAGTAGTGAACTCCCACCATAAACAAATGTACGTACGAATACAGACGTTATATGACGAATGACGATTTTCCTTGACGAAATTTATTTTGTTACTCATTGTTCTTTTTAAATATTGGTACCTCCTTGATTATTATTTTTGACCAGAAATTAAATTTGATGGTACTGGTTTAGATACGCTGAAACAAGTATTTTACCGGCAATAAACTTCCTACTGTGGTTTTGTAACTCTCAAACCTCAAAATATATTAAGCAACCTTCGTATTTTCCGAGATTCTCAGTATCTAAAGCAGCCTCGGTCCCGATGAACTCGGATAATCGGGAGTCTACTGTATATGATAGTAGAGGTAGATTAAGAAAAAAAGTTTATTTAAGCATACGCCATATAAAGTGCTTAGTTTTCCGTCTATTTGTGGTTTTTACATATTTAATTACATCTCACGAACCTCTCAACGTATAAACTTCAAACGTGGTTCATGGATGACGACTATCAAGAACTGTTTTTGTAAGAAGTCTCAAATTTCTACTTTGTACCATTCCAAAATGGCGATTAGTTTAATTTTTCTAAAATTTGTTGTTTTAAGATATATAGCATTGAAAACAAAAAAAACAATCGCAGGTTGCATTCAAGGATCAAATCTGCCTTAGCCCTTGTTACTATTCATGTTTATTAGGGCAAATGGTGCATCCTCACTCTAATGTCATTAAAATTGGCCAGCTTAATTTACAAATGACATTAGAGTGAGGATGCACCATTTGCCCTAATAAACATGAATAGTAACAAGGGCTAAGGCAGATTTGATCCTTGAATGCAACCTGCGATTTTACCTATGGTGAAGCATGAGGTTTGAGAAATGCAAGGAGAAGACTGCCAACATGTTGATCAACCTGATGATGTCTACCTGACCACAATAACCCTGACGATGACGAAACCTATGATGACAATAACACCGATAATGACACAGTTCAAACCCACGTCACTGCGAAGCCGCTGCCTGGATTGGGAGTAGGGCAGCGTGATCAAGATCTACAGCAAACAGGACCTACCAACCCCAGTGGACCACGTCCGGCAGCAGCTGGAAAATGACGAAGCGAGAAGAAAGATAAGACACAGATACCTAGTTAAGGGAATGAGTGAGAAGAAATTAGGGGAATGAGGAAAAGGAGTAGGATTAAGGAAAGGAAAGAGAGATGGTGGTCAAAATTGATTAGGAGGAGTGAGCGATAATAGATTGTAAGGCAGAAAGATAAGAATGTATTAAAGTAAAGCAATGAGGAGAAAAAAAGATGAAAATCAAAACCCTGGTGTACACTAGGAACAGGGTGAAGTACAGACAAATGAAAAAAAATTAATGTTCAGAATTATTGACTCAATACAAGCAAAAAACTTGGAAAAACGCCTACATAAGGGATTTTTAGAAGGCCATGGATCAATAATACTGTTGCCTAATTGGACAAATTATACTTACTTTAAACATGTTTCAAAGAGCTCTTTCCATTGGCAAAAGTTTTCTATGATTATCATGTCCAGCATAAAACCAAATTACGATTATTAACTAATTCTCTTGTGGAGTTTTACAAGTTAAACTTCAAGGTCATTGTGCGATTGGGAGATCTTACATGAGTTTTTAAAAATTCTACATGCTATTTTGCAAATTTGAGACCTATTACCATTAAAAATTCCAAAATTTTGTTTTTTCACCACACCCTAGTATTCCTGCAATAGTCGCTGCAAGTTAATGGGTGGTGCAGTGTTCTATTTGTTCTAATGTTCTATCAGCCTTTGTCTCTCAATCTAAAGTTCTTAATCTGTTTTTTCCAAAGGTTACATATGTTTTCCTTAATCTCCTCGATTCAAGGCTCTCTATGCCTTCTTTCATGGTTTAATTTACAATATTAAATATAAATTTTATAATATGTCAGTTGTATATCTTTACGATAAAGAATGGTTTACCTACCTTAACTAAGCGACAATCACCAAGTAAAGTTGCCCATTTAAGAATTAATTTTCACAAGCTGTATCAAATCTTGTTTTCATTACTCTACACACGAAAGTACACTTTCTAAACGTAAAATGAGCTAAGAAAATAGGTTATTCCCGCTACTGCAGGCAAAATTACATAACGTTAACTGTCTGTGCATATGTGGTGGACGGAAAGTAACCGTTATGGCATTTTGCAGTGCAGACCAATCAGCTGTTGCATTGCTGTACCTCGACATAAGCTCGGAAACTCAGCATTATGAGTTTGGTTTTTTTCTTGATACTAATTTTTTTTGTTATTGATAACTCTTTATTTATTGATAAAAATAAATTGTTGTATTGATACTAATAATATTTTGGTTGAATGAAGAAAAATATTCATGTTGTTTACAAGTTTTTCGATATCAGTTTCTCGCAAGCCTTTGACTCTATAAATCATTCTTTGCTGCTGGCTGTTATGAAGTTTTACAGGTTTGGCCCAAATGTTGTCTCTTGGTTTGGCTCCTACCTTGAGAACAGGACGCAAAGAACGAAGTTAGGGTCTGTGACATCATCTCTCCTGACAAAACATAACGGCGTGCCTCAGGGAAGTTGTCTGGGGCCTGTGCTGTTTATATTGTTCGCTGCCACTATGGGGGAAACTCTGAAACATTGCCAGCTGTATGCATATGCTGACGATGCTCAACTGAGGTTGACTTATGATGCGACCACACCACTGAATACTGTCACCCACCTCCTCAGTTCAGATTTGGACTCCATTAATGAGTGGTCTAAGAACCATGGCATCTGTCTGAACAGTGAGAAATGTTCGGTGATGACTTTTCATCCAAATAGATTCTTGCCAACCACTCCCATTGATGGCGTATCCCTTGATGGGAAACAGCTAGAAGTTGTTTATGTGTCCAAACTACTTGGGGTTATGCTTGACTCTGAGCTAACATTCTCAGATCATGTGAGCACAGTGTGTCAACGTGCTATGGTCCGGCTGAGAATGTTATTTAGGCACAGACATTTGTTTCCTCCTGAAACTAAACTACGTCTTGTTCAGGCCCTTGTACTCTCACTGATATAGACTACTGCTTACCTGTTTATGGTAACGCAGTATCCATGGGGGACATGGAGAAGTTGCAGAGGGTACAGAATATGTGTGTTAGGTATGTCTCTGGTTTGAGAAAGTTTGACCACATTTCTGAGACGAGGAAGTCATTAGGTTTATTGCCTATAAAACATGTTTGTACTCTTCGAACTTCCTGCCTCGTCCACAAAATCATTTTGCGTGGTCGTCCTGCTTACCTAAAAGCTAAGCTTAAAACCAGAGCTGAGGTGCGATCCCATTGCACTCGTCAGGACGCCGTGTTGGAAGTGCCTCGCGTGCGCCTTGAAGTTGACCGTAAGAGGTTTGCATACTTCGCCCCCTAGGTCTACAATGATCCGAAATCCGTGATGGGACATGGTCCGGCCGGTGTATATTCGTTCAAAAAACAAGCTGTTAATGTTTTATCCATGTAAAAAAGAGCATAGTTTTAATTATTTTTTACCTTATGTTTTTTTGGAAAGACTTGTATATACATGTATATTTTATCTGTAGAATTTGTATTGACCTGAGTTATTGTGAAAAACAGCATGCTGCTGACAAGCGCTTCAAATAAAGACGTTATTTATTTTTATTTATTTTATTTATCATAATGAAAAATAATGTTCAATACTCGTCTCAAAAGTGCTATTGCGGAGCTCGATAGCTTTTTCCTTATCTAAATGTAAATGCAATCTCCCCCCGCAATAGGCCACTTTCGAGACTAGTAATGAAAACTACTATTACAGTTGCAGACTATCTATTTTTGTTTACAATCTGACATGGGGTAGAATCCATCTGAAGGTAATCAGTCGATAAATTACCATCACACTTAAAACTGTTGTAGGCTAATTCAAGTTGGCTAGCACTGGAGTGTTGAAAGCGCCCTCTAAAAATAAATCGAAGGCCTTAAAATTAAAATAAATTACCTTTTATATCACCAGTCGCCGGTGCGCTGGGTCATAAAGCTTTAAAATATCCCTTTAAAATGGCATCTTAATCGTAAAAACTGGTTAAATAGGTCAGGTAAAAAAGGGATGCAACAGAGAAAACCCTTATTGTAATAAGTATACAGATTTATTAACACAAATGTTGTACTCTACATACTCTATATGTAAAAATTACACTTTTACACAATCATAAATTAAAGTTCTTAAAAAATCTGCTTGTATACTCTCAAGTGAAAAAATAAATCATAAACCTGGTGCTTTGGACTACAGGTATGTGTGATTTCTGACTTCCTAGAAAATAAATTTTGCAAATTAATTTACCGGGGACCATAAATAAAATTTCAAAGTTAAAACACACAATTTAGGTTGATTCTTCTTTAACAAACATTCATTCATCAAACAATTATTTAGCTCAACTTTACCCTTATTGGTTCTACGACTGAATTTTCCTCTTAAAGACAGGCAAAGATAAATACCAAAATTATTTTTGTTTTGATCCAGTATTAAGTTAAAGAAAATCCCAATAGTATGAAATAATTCCCTTCAAACCTGTTAATACGTTGACTACCGACCGTCACAGTGCCATGTACATGGTGCTGCTGCAGATGTGGTAGGGAACGTGTTAAAAAAAAGATGTGTCTTGTTGGTGTACAGTATAAGTTTAAAATATTTTACACAATGGAAAATATTTATGAGTGATTCTAATGTAAAAAAAAAAACAACTTAATGTAACCAAAACATTTCAAGATTAAAAATTCTATTTATAAATATATTTTATGGACTCTAGCTGTCTTTCAAGCTAGAATAACTTTCCCAGCTTGTGCGTTAATTTCATTGTTCTCAAGTTAATCCCACAAAATTCAAAAGTTTCTTACAGCTAAAACCTGTACATTCAAAAGTTTCTTACAGCTAAAACCTGTACATTTTTAATTTCAAAACTTTATTCAATTTTTTAAAAAATCCGAGTTTTAACATGTACACAATTCTTAGAAAGATTCTGGGTTCAAAACATTTAATTCAAATTTTTCTATAGTTCATCCAATACCATTCCATTAATAACAGTTTTAATAAATATTTCAAACAAATAACGCCCTATTCTCTGGCAGATGGACAGCCGCTAGATTTGGTGACCCTTCACCCACGGGTAAATTTCAGCTGGAGCACAACGGAGCGCAGCTCCAGTACTTTTCAGGATACTGGAGCAAACCGGGGTATATTTCCAAAATTCTCAGTTCACCTGGCTTTGGACCTTCTTTTCTTGCCACGTAATTTATTAATACTGTTTAGAAAATGATTTGGGAGAGTTGAATTTTCCTTTTAGGATTGAAATAATTTTTGGCTTCTTTCACCAACCACCTCTATATTTAAATAAGTTTTGGACTTTTATGGTTGTAAAAGAATAACAATATTGTTAACCAGGAAAGCAAATCTATTTTTTTCTCTTCTATGCTTTGGGGTTTCTCCCCAGGTAAAAATATCAGTGACAAAATATGTCAGTTATCAAAGATATCCCTTTTCCCAGAACTGTTTGACGAAAACCAGAAAGTTCTCAATATCTTTTCACATCTTTTTACCCGGGCATTAAAAGTTGGTTATCGAATCTAAACTTACAAAGTAGACTTTACTACATTGTCATAGGTTTTCAAACAAAGCTCACAGGGTTGAAACACATTCGCTGTGGGGGGCCAAATATCAAGCCATGCGCGGCGGGCCCTAGACGAGTGTGTCCCGATCCTGGGTATGAAATCAGCCGACACAAAAGCAGCTGTGCGGTGGCCAGTGAACCCCTAGGGGCATTGCTATTGGCTGTGCCCCCTCCATAGTAACTCCGCCCACCTGTCGCACCATTCATTTTGCGGTCCCGGCGCGCCTTATTTTTTTAGCTTGATTTTAATTTCACGCTTGTGTTGCCGACGAATTTTGAGGTTGATTTTGGGGTTTTTTTATTGACGTCCAGTATTGAATTCTTCTTTACTGTGATTGTTTGTATTATAATATGACAAGTGACCGTCCACCTAACAACATCCCTGCCAGCAACAATTGCGCCGAGGAATACACCATGGCGCTAGTTTCGCTTTTCTGCGCTCGTATGGCACTTTTACAACAACAGAATGAGTTGTGAAAGTGTCAATAAAACGCACCAAAAACCATGTTGCATGATTCATGAGTGTTCATACACCAATCACTAGATTACTTATGTCACAGATGATGTCATAGGCCAAGGGGATTTTTTGGACACTGTTACTACGCAACTACACAACCTCATAGATAAATGATTCAGTACGAAAAATTTCACAAAAAAAGTTTAACAATTTTTCCCCGCAGCAAATGTGTTATCAAGTTTTTTACAAAGTTTAACTACATCTACTCCTCATCAGAATGTGAAAGCTGCAATTCGTCAGTTCTTTTAAGTAGATAAAATATACATTCAAGAGAGCATTTGTTACTCAGTTTACACTCTTCTTTTGGTTCACCAACTGATCAACTTTTTTAACTTAAAACTATTTCGCAAATAAAAGATCCTCCTTTTAACCACGTTAAGTTAATTACACTTCTAAAGAGGGAAACTGGTCTTACTCCCAGAAGAAAAAAATAGAGGAAAAGTTAACAAAAACCTTTTTTATGGTCATGACTTGCTAAACTTTGACTATGAAATTGAATGAGTGAACCCTTCACAGGAAAAAATTCAAAATTGATCCCTGGTTATCAAAACTATAATTAACAATTTGGGATCCTTCACAACTTAATGTTTCTTCATTTAGATGCTGATGCTATAATTTAGGTTTGGGACCGATGCTTTATAAACTACAAAATGTGGATTCAAATCGTAGAACGGTAAGTTCAAATAACCGACTTAAGTTACTGTACTTGAGCCCGCCAGATAGTTAAGCTCACTGTCAATATCAGCTATTATTTAACATTTTTTACTAAGGTAAATGCACTGGTGCCTGACAGTTAAGAAACCGTGTGCACTTAGTAATCTGTTGATTCGTAGAAACAGGCATTTAACCCTTGTCATTAATTTTAGCCTCCGTGGTTATAAATTTACAGTTTGGTTTCCGAAATCATCGCAACAAAGGTCAGAGAGTAGTGATGGGTGATTCGCGAACAAATCGTTCAATTTGAACAACTCATCAAGTAAATCAAACAAATCATGATTCTTTTTCGAAAAGAATGTATTCGCGGCGTGAATTAAAAGCGTACAATCTCGTATTCTATCTTGAAATTCACGTAATAATAAAACTAGGTGCCAATGCCGGTTTGTTTCTGTTCAGTTGATAAAAAAACAAATTTATTATAAAGATTTTTTCTCATTGACCTTTGAAGCTTCAGGGTTCTCACATATTTTATTTAGAACAAGCAATTCAACCAAACCAATGAATTTTTATTATTTCTTTGTTTTAATTTTGAGTTTTGAGTTCAGAGTTGACATGCACAAAAAGTGTACAGTATTGAAATGGTATTCTGAGGTCTAAAATAAAATAAAACAAACCACTTTTTATTCAACATAAACAGATTGATTGTATAATTTTTATGTTTTACCACAAGGCATAGTAAATGAATCAAAGAATCAAATTAAATTTTGATTCTTTAAAATTGAGTGATTCATATGAATCGATTTACCGAGAAGAATCGAATTGCCCATCACTATCAGAGAGATGGTCTCTGGTATCCGTGTGGCACTGGAAAAATCTTTATACCTCTTCACTGAAATCTTCCGTCTGCACGCACTGATTCATACTTCGTAGGACACAGTTTTCGGATATCGCCATTTTCAACTACATCACTGCGATTGAAAATGGCGATTTCCGAAGCATGCGTCCTACGAGGAGTGAATCAGTGCGTGGAGGTGGAATATTTCAGTGAAGATGTTATAGATCATAATAAAGGGATTCAAGTATTTAATTTTTCAAATAGACTCAATTTTTGTCCATGTTCCAGTGCCTGACACCAATAATTTTTAAATGTTTTAAATCATAATTGTTAGTTTATAAAGATGTATTTTTATGAAAAATTGAACTTTTCATTTATTGTGAATATCCTTGAAATCATAAAAAAAAACTACCTCCTTAACGATCTTGATAAGGAGAACTCCAAAAGCAACGCTATCAAGTGTTGAGGACTTCAAAATACATTTTTTTAGCATGAGCTAAATGCAGGGCCCGAGCTGGAGATCCCGGGCAGAGTCCTAGATGAGGCTCTTTAGGTCTCGGCAAAAGCCTCAATGCTGAGTAAAATATTAAAAGGGAATCGCTTTACAATGAAATAAAACTGTCAAGCATTGGAGCAGTCGGCTACTGGTGCATTTACCTTAGTTCCGACTGCATTAGTTACTGGTTGCGGCAATAAATAGGTAATCAATCTAACTTAAATCATATACCTTTGGTGGGGGAGTATTATTTCACAAAGGCTTTGTTTTGTTTGTGCTTGACATTATCGGCTGCATAATAACTTGAAAAGTGTCAATGACGAATTTCGATATGCTTAACAATTTTTAGGACAGTTTTGAAGGGAGGTCGTTAATGAATCTTCTCTCTTATTACAATTAATTTGAATTAAATAACAAGGCCCTCGACGTCCTTAAGAGCAATGCTAAAATTTATATTAATCTTACAGACGGACTGGGCCTTGGTATTTGAATAATAATTCAAACTTTACATGTCCCCTTTACAACATTTTTGGACTATTGCTATATTCACACGAGCTGAATATTTCCCTCACCACTTCTGACAAAAGAATAAAATTTCCAATCCTACAATAAAAGTTTTGTTTGACTGAGTTGCCAAAATTAAATTGTGAAGGAATTTAAATCAGAAAATCTAAACAAGTTTTTTTAATATTCTTCCATCGGGTAGTTTCACATATGCTTCGGTTTAAAATACCATTTCCAAAGGTTACAAACATATACAAAAACTACACTAACCCTCTAAATATCATTGACTTATTTTTTTTCAATTTCAACAAATCAAAATTGTTTACAATAATCAAGAGTGAAAACATAATATAGTTTCAGTAATGGGTTACCATCCTTCCTACCTCTTCATTCTCTACTCCACTTACAAAAAAAAAAGAGACGAACAAGACAAAAGAGTAACCAAAACAAAAACAAAAAAACCGAAATCCTCAAACCGACAAAACAAAACAAAAACAGGAACACAGGTATCAAACTGAAATAAAACACACAATAAAGTAAAACATGTAATTAAAAAACTCACAAAAAGTAAAGCTTTCAGTATAAATGTAAAAAGAAAAAGCGGTATAAAATTTTGATCGGATCCGAACCCCTTCTCTCTTCCGAGGGTCTCTCATTCACTCGCACTGTACACGAACTTACAGTAAAAAATGGTAACCCTACGCGATTGTATCGCAGACGCGTGCGAAAACAAAAACGACCGACAGACAATAAAAACATATTTAAACTTTAATAAAAATAACAGATTGTTTTGCGGTCCGTACAGACTAAAATTTTTCCGATTCCGGGAGTTTGACCGTCCGCTCGCGCCACTCTGTCTCTGCACTCGGAGGGTTTCACCTGAACTCGTAGATCTGTGTGCTGTGTTCCGGCACGTGGCTGAGGGTGAGGGACTGGTACCTGCAACAGATGAGAAACCGTGTCAGGTAAGGCTGCCATACGTCCCAGTGTCCCAGCCGGTTTTTAAATTCCGTACTATGTTACAGGGCTTGTAACAGTTCTTGAGGTTGTAAAAAATAAATAACTAAAATAAGAAAAATATATCCAAAAAATAACCTTGTGTAAACATAAAATGTTGCTAAAAGTTAGAAAACCGGCGTTACAATGGGGATAATACATTCTTAACTTTGGTAAAAAAGAAAATCTCGACAGACTAATCACTAATCTGCCTAGATTTGATGTTGTTTTTCACGCAACGAGACTTGGTTTTCACGTAACGTAGACTGATGAGATTCGTCTGCCGCGATGCTGGTACGAGATCGTCTGACAGACAAATAGTGTGAACAGGGCTTGTAGCAGTTCTTGAGGTTGAAAAAAATAACCAAGAGAAAAAATAAATAAATAACCTATTACAAGCCCTGATGTTATTAAATAATGAACTAAACAGTGAGTTTAACAAGTTCGCTGCGGTGTTGTACACAGCGAGCGTTGCCGCTGCAAAGACGGAACACGCCGTGCCGCAAAGAACTATAATTCTGGAATAACACATGAAGCAACATTGTACGGCATTGTAATGCTTCAAAACAAAGTTCAACATAGTTCCTTAAATTAGCGATAGATAGCAGCACCGCTCAGATGGTGCAGGCCCTTAGATTTGCAAATTGGAGGGAAACCGTTTGACCAATAGGCTTTCAAGATACCTCCCTTGGCTGGGAAATTGAGGGAAATTTTTAGTACCAGCTTAAACTAATAAACACAGGATGATGTACACAAAATAGGTACAACATATTTCCCTCATGTATGTGTTTACAGTGTGAGTGTACGGTAAACAATAACCTTGCATGTTCATTTTTATAAAATACATTTGTATTTTCCATTGAATTAAAATTGATTGCAAGTTTTGTTCAATTCATTATCCTTGTTAAAAAGTTATTTTACAGCTCTAAATTTACCTTGGTAAAAATTACACTGTTACTATACAGGAAATAATTTTTTTTTCTAGAATCATTAAAACTCACAATTTTGCTTCAAAGCTTTTATCAATTTATAATTCAAGTTGAAAGAGTTTCCTAGTTGAGAATGATGCCAGTGGCATTGAAATATTCCAATTATCAATTTATAAGTTTGTTAAAAAGTAAATTTTACCTCATTATATTTACCTAAAACTTATCAGTTACACTCAATAATCTGGACACAGAATCAGTCTACTTGAAGTTAATTTTTACTGGTAAAAATTAATTAAAATTAACCATTTTGCTCCACAAATGTTCGGGGGAGGACCCTGGACCCCCCTCTTTTGGGAGATATCCCGCAACCCCAAAACCCCCGGTGAGTCTCCTCCTCCGAGAGCACAAACTGGACCAACCCTGGTTAGTTGTCCTGGTTTGACCCATTGAAAATACAGCAGGCCTAGTGTTACATACAAGCAATGAATACACAAATGTTAAGAAGGTCAGGTCCTATGTTCAAATTTCTAATAGGTTTTTTAATTACGCATCTGGAAATCAGACAGCGCTTGTGGTATGGAGAGAGAGAGGGCGAGATAAAGCCCTCTCTCTCCCACCCTCCCTTTCCATGTTGGAGTTATGGAACAGGTAAGGGAAACTGTTCTTTTTCATACAAAACCGCGACTAAGATACTTATTTATAACTTAAACTGTTAGTTTACCGATTACAGTTGCAACAGTTTCTTTTCACTATTATTAATCTTTAAGTCAGCTGTGCAACATTGTTATGGTTTGTTATTTAGATCATCTGATAACAGTTATAAAAGCAAACAACACTAGCTTTTTACGTACTATATGAAAGATTAATTTTGAGTTTATTTTTTCACATTTCAATAATTAATTTTACCGTTTATGGAGTGTGTGACTGCTGTATAAATCATTTTTGAAAAGTACTGGCTTACTATTTTGGGCTCGGAGAAGGGCGAGCGTGAATGTATCTTTCTCATCGGCCCTTCTCTCTGTTTTTGACTTGCCGGGTTCGTCACGGGCCCATTCCATAACTGTATTGGATACCTACTTCAAACTGAAAACCTCATATGAGTGTTATCACCTTTACCTGTAAAATTATCTGTAGGAATTAAACATAATTTTGTGGATTATAAATATTTGTCGTTAGCTTTTATCATGTTACCTCTTTACGATGGAAAGGGGAAAGGGCAGTGCCGTATTTTACAATAGGCCCAGTAGGCCTGGAATTAGAGACGCAAGCTGCCTGAGGGTACACTTTCAAGCAAAAAATAAAAATAAAAGAATACTGAGGCAAGAAGTTTTTTATGCTTAACCAAGGGCCGGCGCAAAACCTAATTAAAATCTGAGGAATTGATCACCAACAAGAAAAGGGCGCCGGTAAAGCTGGTGTGGTGTAACATCCGTAGCGACGCTTGTGGAGCCCTTTTAAATGGTTCAAAATGACAATCGTGTTTTTTGACGGAGTTTGCCAGCGTGCGGGGAGCCATTTACAAATTTTCAACGTGCAAATCATACGTTTAATGGCATTTGCCGGTGCTCGTAGAACCATTTTAAACGATTCAAAGTGGTTAACGTGTGTTTTGGCAGCTTTTACCCACGCTTGAAAAGCCTTTTGAAATGGTTCAAGTGTAAAATTGTCGATTTGGTAGCGGGCGTTTGCTGGCGCCAGTGTGGCCTTTTCAAATTGTTCAAAGTAAGGGCAAATAAGGTGTGCTGTCGGCGTCTGCGGCACCCGTGGATCGTTTTCAAAATGTTCACAGAGGAAAAAGTGTGCTTTGGTGGAGATTTTCCGGCGCCCGGGGATCTTTTAGAATTGTAAAAATTAGGTATAATTTGATTTCCTGACAAGCAACATATTATAACATTATTCTTTATGAAATATTTTCGGACTACCACACTCAAAACCTAAGGGCGGGGAAAATATTTGACCTAGCTAGAGGCGCCCACATGTTAAATTCGGCCATGGGAAAATAAAAATAAATATCCACTACTAGCACTAGTAGTGAAAGTCCTCTTCACCGCTTGTCACAAGTGAATAAACCTGTGTCAAACAAGACACGTTGAGGCGGGGGAGTAGGGATAAACAATATTCTCCTGTTGGCTGAACCTCTGCCCACTGCCATGTTCTTATTTCTTACTTTTAACTTTTAATATGTTCAAATTAACTATCGTAAAAAAACTATGGTCGATTATAAAAATGGACATTTTACAATAACTACAACATAACCTAGACACTAGCAGTATGACAGATCCAAGCACTGTTGCTCGCATTATTTTGCTAAAACAGCTGTGATTCATTTATCTGTTGTTGCATTCTCAGTCTCGCTGGACATGTTATTAATAACAGTTACAAAGTATTAGGTTTAAGGAATATCATAGCTCAGTAACATAAACAACAGCTGACTCAAAACTGTTAAATAAAAAAAAACCAACAAAATTGCCTCAGCAAATAGTGATCTCGCACAGCGCTGGTAGGGTCTGTGATTGGTTATTACCCTCCCCTCTCAACTATCTCCATCTCTTTCTCATAATAATTAACATTGACGAGCCATGCTCAGGAGAGGGACGGAACGAAAACACTGTTTGTCTATCTCTCTTTATTTCGTGACGGCAAGCGCTGTCTGATTTCCAGATGCGTAGTTAAAAAACCGATTAGAATTCGTCCATAAGACCTGACCTTCTTAACGTTTGTGTATTCATTGATACAAGATAATGAATCTCCTTTAATATCATTTTGGTGAAGTATGGGCTCTAGGCCTGAGGAATCAGCAGGCTTACCTGGTGGTTAAAACTGCTGAAGAGCACACAAAAACGTATAAAACACAAAAATAAAATTTTTAAAGCCGATAGCTCCTTCTTTGGATAGTAGGGAGTTAATTGTATACTAGGAAGGAAGAAGAGGAAGAATAGTTTCCTCCTTCTAGAATCCAAGAGCACAAAATTGTCTATTTTAATCTATATTTACACTACATTATATACACTCCTATGGACCCTGCTGATAGAATAGGGAGGGGAAAGTTGATAGACCTCAACTTCAGATAACTTTCCGCTCTGTGAATCTTCCCCCAGCTTCACCTAGTCGATATCTACTAGAGTACTGCCAAAAATCTCTAAATTTTACATTTCCATGGCAGCAAACCAGCATACTCATTTCCCATGTTATCCTTATGGAAAAGCTGTTGTGTGCTCGTTTTAGCATTTAAGTTGAATTTACTTGATTTGAGGCTCCAACTGAACGCCCAGAATGTGAAATTCGCTGAGTATGAGGTCTGCTGCAACGGAGGTATTATGGGTACCCACCATTCGGAGCTCCTGTGGTAGTAGTATCCCTCGATGGTCGCCGCCGACTTCTGGAAGCAGATGTAGTAGAACCCCGCGAAGCTGGCTCCGTTGATGTCTTTTATCGTGTGATCCGGCACCAGGAAATGCTCCTTCAATCAAATTGTCAAATCAAATCAAACTACAGTACATTCCTGATGAGGCGAAACTTTAGAATCCGTCTCCACCATTAAAATCAATGATTAAAATCCATGTTTTTCGATATATACAATCGCGATTAAGTTAATCAAAAAACATTTCGATATTATCATCCAAACAATAATTTAAAGCATAGATGTTTATCTGCTTGATAGTTTAGTAAATAAACAATAGTTCTAACAGATTTAATTGAAATAAAACATTAAAGATCACAAAAACATGTTACAATTATTGTGTAAGTACATAAACTTTAGCTTCAACTTCTAACCATTGAGAAAGTATTACTAGTACCAGAAACATGAATTTTGCCATTTTTTTTGTCGTTTTAAATAATAAATAGCCATTTCTTTAATTTTTTTAATAATACTTAGCCGCTACGCTACCAAAAATATCAGGCCCAAATTATTAAATAAACTACCAGGAAACATTAAATCAGTGAACTCCGAATCAAACTTCAAAGTAATACCTTTTTGAGCGTGCCAGTTACTCTGTGGACAAATTTTTTTCTACACTCTTAATCACTCACAGCGAAGAAATTGTGTTTGAACTCTTAATTACCCTATATGTTTATTATAATTATATATAGAAACAAATTTAGTTTTATTCTGACGTTTGTAATGCATTTTGTATTGTCTTACTACAATAAAAGATTTTGATTTTGATTTTGACAAGTATTTAGAAACAATGAAAAAAAGATTTGTTAAAAATTTTAATAAATAACGTTTGTGATTTTTTTTGAATGCTTACAATTTTGCTAAAAAAGCCCTTGCACTTTTAGCATGTAACAATGAAAAATGGTCTGGCACTTCTCAATCATATTTGTATTATTTGTTAGGCACTAAAAGGGTTAATTCAAAAACATAGAGACATAACACCGTCATATTCCTTAATGATAGAAGCCAATTTATAAGGGATATGGGAATGCATAAATGCAAAATATATCGATTTCATGGTAGTGATATCTAATACTGCTGAAAGTTTCCTCAGTGAAAAAAGCCCTGTTGATACTTTTTACACACCTGAGCTACTTGAGCATTCCAATTTAGATGGTAAGTAATATTCATTCTAGTATTAAAAATATCTTATATTAAATCAAAATGGTTTACGTTACCTGCTACTTTTGAGTGATCCTAGATTTGGTACGTTATTCCACTACCACAGGTTTCGGACCATTTGTAGGTCCATTATCAAGTGTAAAAACATCAAATGCCTTCTATGGGATGAGGTGGTCAGAAGTTTAACAAATTCACAAACGACACGTAAACGGACAACAATACACTAAAACACATAATTCTCAGACTCATCACCTGCCGGTTTCACACACGTGTAAAATTATACTGGCGAGTTTCGTTCGTTTATGTGTCGTTTCAAATTTTTTAAACTTCTGACCACGTCATCCCACAGAAGATGACCATTGGATTTTTTTACACTCGATAATGGACCTTTAACTGATCTACAACCAGTGGTAGTGGAATACCATACCGAATCTAGGATCACTCGACAGTAGCAGGTAACATAAACGGTTTTGTTTAAATTCAGTGATTCAGAGGCTTTACAATCATGAAATTAAATTAATAACGGTTAAAATAATAGGTTATTTTAAGAAACAGATACTGAAATAACAGTTATCTGACCTAATGTCGATGCACTCACCTTCCACCTCATGAATACGTAATCCGTCAGGTTGAGTCCGTCGTAGTCAAAACAGTCCGAGTTGAAGGTCTTGGCATACTGGTAGAACGACGAGAACTTGCTCTGCGGACATTTGCAAAACATGCTCAATTGACAAAGGAAATATTTTGATGTCTCTATTTTGCATCATTCATAAAAAATTTAGCATAGGTATGTTTTTTACCATTGCCATACTGAGAATGAAAAGTGAACAGAAAAACTCATTACATACTGAAAAAAACACATTTGAAATTTATTTGATAAAATTAATTTACACGTATTACTTGAATCATAACCTATTCAAATTTAAAGAAATCTGTTATTTTCTTCTGTTATGCAAAAGTTTTTGTTTCGTTATCACAAATTAAATGTGTGTTTACGTTTTTCGCCCATTTTAGGAAAAATTTGTCTCAAAGTAAATTTGTACACGTACAATTTACAATTACTCGCAGTGTTCACTCCCGAAAACCGTCCTAATACTAGACAGCAAAAAAACGCACACACGAAATCCCAGATCAAATCATACTGTATACAGTCGTTTTATATAAAAGATAACAACATCATTTGTTAGTTGAGGTCAAGTGTGTACATCAATTACAAGCTTGCCTGTAAACTAAACTGACATAAACAGTTTACTTCTACGGCCGGCAACTAAACATTCAGGATAAATCCTGTCGAAGGTAAATTTCCCGCAGTGCGGCGCAGGGCGGGGGGGAGTCACCCTCCTAGAACCGGCCGGACCATCCAGTGGCCGATCCTACTGAAGCCCTAGAGGGTGACTTCTGCTCGGCTTAGCCTCGCACGTGAAACTCTGTGTTCCTGTGATTGGCTCCGCCTAAAACATGTAACTTGAGTGCGCACCGGTAAATGCCACTTTCGGTAGGCCTACTAGTAATGAAATATACTATTCAAGGGATATTGGTGAGCAATGACTGTAAAATAGGCTATTGGAAACTTTAGGAAAGTAATGGAATACACAAAATTTGAACCAATGAGGAGAAAATGCATTGGATTCAGAGTCTGTTGTACTGGCCTCTATGCCAATGGCAGATGGATTCAGCCATACTGTCGGTCTTTTCTTTTTTATGCAGTTTAGGCCTATTACTTAATTTGAAAATTAAGTTAAGATTTACAATTCATAACAGTAAAATAAAATAAAATATTTTATTTTATACTTACGATAGCATTAAAATGTTCCCTGAAATAGATTAAAGACTAAAAAAAGTCAATTAATTAAAAAATTGATGAGTAAATCAAAACAATGATAAGGATATTTACAGAATTTTAACATTTGCATTTTTTTACTTACCTCGAATATCTCTGCACTAAAAAAATGGAAAATCTTAAAATGTGTAATTTAAAATTGAAAACAATTAATTTTTGTTTAGTTTTCACCAATCTATTCAATTTCAAACAACAATTTATGACATTAAAAAAATTTGCCATGAGTGCTCTTAAAGTTACTTCATAAAAATTTTATGTAAAAAATCACAATCTAAAAAAATGTTAGATGAATTCCCTCAACTTTTACCAATGGGTAACCCCAGACAGACCCTTGGCCAAGGAAAAAATCCATCTACCCTTTAAGATGACGTAGAAAATCGTTTGTCCGAACATTACCGGACTTAAACTTCGACTTGTACATCGTAAGAGAGGATCGGCTCTCACTGATATTTAACGTGGCAATAAAAAAGTAGTCCCGATTTATTTATTTACTCAGCTGTATAACAACTTCACTAAAACCATTCATTCAGAGAAAATGAAATAGCCTAAGCGAATTTCCAGAAAAGGAAAGTTCAAATGTGAAAAAAAGTTATTCTATCAAAAATAACTAGCTATAATGAACTTTGAACAATTAAAGAATCCCTTGAACTTCATATAGACAAACATTTACCTATAACCTCAACGACTGAACGTCTAGGATTAACTCGTACTAACAAACCGCAACAATAAAAAAGGATTATTTCTCGCATTACCACACACATAATCTTCAAAAATTGTTTAATACCATTTTGAGTAGAGGTGTACGAGTAGTGATTTTTGAAGTTGAGTCGAGTTTAAAAATGTTCTCATGAGTTTTCAGTTTATTTTCGAGTCGACTATTTTAAATACAAGACGTTAATAGTTATTATAATTATTATTGATCACATGAAATGTAATATTTTTAGATATTAAACTGGGAAGTTTTCCTGTGAGTTAATAGAAAACCTGTTTTCAAATTAAATTAAACGACAATTAATTCAGACCATCTTTGACATAACTTTACATCATTAATTACTCAATATTTTGTATTAAACTTTCAGACTTGGGAGGTAAAAACTAAGCTAAATGCGCTCTTGTTTCCTTAAAAAAGTTTTTGAAACATATTTTTATAGGTTTTAAAAATTAAAGTTAAAATAGTCTCATTGAGCATAAGAAAATAGTCTCAAATTATGGAAATTAAAAAATACTAAGTTAAATTTATTGATATTAATAACTCAAAAGCCACTTTAATTAATTAAGGTATAATAACAAAAGTTGTATGGTGGCTGTTCATGACTGGTGTCCACTGTGTTAGAAACGGCCATAAAATGCCATCCTGCAGTAGAGTCCCACAAACCGGGACTAATGTGGACCGGACGGAGTCCGGATTTGTGAAAATTCCGAGTTATGGAGAAATGAGTAAAAATAAGAATAGTTTCTGTTATTTCTATAAGAAATAATTTATTGAATAGTAAGAAATACAAAAATTACATTATCAGTAGGGGTGTGCGAATAGTGATTTTTTGGTTCGAATCGAATCGAATCGAATAGTTTATAACTATTCCGAATATCGAATATTTTCGAACCGAATATTTATGTCAATGGTTATTCGTTCAAATGAGATCAAATTTTAAATCACAGCATGTAAGTATAAATACCCTTTCACAGCAAACCTGTATACTCAGCAAATTACCAAGCATTTTTTAGCAACTATTCAATAATTAATATAATGTTATCAAAACAAAAGTGTTATTTCATTGTGTTTTCTTTACTCTTGTCCTTACTTTCTCCCTCCCCTCCCTGTATTTATCTTATTTAATTATTAATAGCATTATAACAAGTCAAAATAATATAGGTCAAATATCAATTACTAAGGTACACAAAGGTACAACTAATCAATTGTTAAGAATTTAGAAATTTATTAATTCCCCTTAAGCATAGGTAATATTCATTTGAATAAGCATCATTAGGCCTATAGTAGCAATTTCAGGATTTGGCTACTTAACAATTTCTTTTCTACTGCAACCTAAATTTGCTCACTTTTAGGCCTCTGCATCCCTTTGTTCCTTTTCCTTTTAATAAAACAATAAATTATTTGATCAGGGACTAGGCTTAAGGGATTAGACCAAAGAATTACATATAAAACTTGGTTCACCAACTACTTCATATTTGAAGAAAGCCTTACAATTTTATTTGTGCATTAATGCCTGAGAACAAAGATTTTGATTCTCCTAAAGTAATACTATATACTATAAAATAATAATAAGTCAGACCAGTAAACTTAACCTAAATTTTAAGATAATTTACAATTGCCATTTACTTACAATAAAGTTTATTTGTTTTACATTATAAACAGCAAGCAAACCCATTAATTAGGCTCACGTATTGAAAAAACACGCTCCGCCTGATTCGTCAGATTTCAACAAAATAAAACCAATTTTTGATCATTCAACGTTTCTATTTCTATGTAATTGTTTATTTGAAAAATAAAGAAATCTGAGTGATTGAAACAAACACGCGATAGACGTTCTCGAGTTAATAACAACAACTAAACTTCAAAAGCAAAAGCAGACGAAGTTAAGAACGACGTGACGACGAAATTCGAAAACGAAAAGACAAAATAATGAACATGTCCGCCAACTCTTTGCCAGCCCAAAATTATTGTACTTCATCGTATCAAAGTTGGAAGCGATGGTGATCCCGGATTCCGTTTAAGATATTTACGGCCTGAAAAAGTCGTACGAAACACCAACACGACTATTTATTTATGGGGTATTTACGGGATATTTCGTTTTGGCAACTGAATACGACTCTGGACACTGTCGGTCATCGGTGAACTCTGATTGGTCTTGATTGCAATTAATTCTCTCTTTTACCAACTCAACAACTCAACTGATGTTTCGTCGGTATCGGATACTGGTCGAGACAGAACTGATGAAGGATGGACTATTATTTGTTATATGATTTAAAGCTGTGATACTATAATTTATCTTACAAAAAAATTCGTTGTCGCGTCGGGTATTGTGCAGTATATTAACCTAAGAACTGACTGATCAACATGGCAGAGGGGATTTGGTGGCAAAACTGCGATGTCAGTATTATTTTACAGCAGCTATAATCTGTCGTCTGTCCACGTGAGGCCGCAACTGTTTCTGATGTAAAAAATGGATTCGTAGTTGTTTGCAACTAAAAAACGTACTTTTATTTTGAAAATGGGAACGTTTTCACCTACTTTTGATTTTTTGCCAGTCCTTTAAATATTCGATTCGGTCATATCGAACTTCTTTGCAATCTCGAATCGAATCGAATATCGTGATATTCGATTCGAAAAAGTTCGAAGTTCGAATATTCGCACACCCCTAATTATCAGTTACGGTACAAAAAAAGAAAAACTTAAAGAAAAACCAGCACTGTTTTATATGTGTCACACCGTGCTCTGGCCTTGAATCTTAGTAGACTTTATTGCTCTGGCAGGCTTTCCGAGTTATCCAGAATTCCGGGTTATCGAAGTCCGGGTTTGCGGGACTCTACTGTACCAATGTCGGGTGAACGGTGGGAGTAACCACTAGACTCAAACTTCCAAGTAATTTTAAAACTTTGAGTCGAGTCGAGTAGTGTAAACTCGGCTCGAAAAAGCTCAATAATCGAGTACTCGCACACCCCTAATTTTGAGGTCTAAATCAAACAACCAAGAAACGTACGGGCTGACGGACAAACTAATCCATTGAGGAGATCGAAATTTTATCTTTCACTGAATAAGAAAATGTTGCACAGTTTTTAGATGACTACAACTTAAGTTAAAATCCAGGAAAAACTGATCACATTTAATTTAAAATAGCTCAATCACGAGTTGCCGCTGAACTGATTGTTTTCATAAATTCAGAACCTATAGAATTAACTGACATGACAAAATTTTTAGGGCTTCGGTTTGACAATCGTTCAAGTTTGGATGAACATGTAAAAAAGATCCTTACAAAAATCAATTCTGGTTTATATACTTTGAGGAAGATGCTTGGTTTGTGTACTGAACGAATTCTAATTATGATTTATGATTCTTATATCCACTCCCATATTTCTTTTGGAATTAACCTTTATGGTTCGACAAAAATGAAAATTTAGTGCAAATTTAAATCTACTGAAAAATTAAGAATCTTCACTGTAATGAATCTGCGAGAAATTATTTTAAATCTTTAAATATTTTTATACCATAATATAGGGATTTAGATTTTAACCACTATGTTCTGAAATAAGGGGTTGCCTGTCAGTTGACCGAATTGATAGTTGCTCGCCACGACACTTACCCACTTTTAAAAAATAAAATAAAATAAATAAATAAAAGCCTGAATCCACTTGGTCGAATTGATAATTGGTCGTTGTGACAGTTGCCCAACTTTTTAAATATTACTATTAATAATTAAATAAAATACTAAAACCACTTGTTTGAATTGATAGTTGGTCGCTGTGACAGTTGTCCGACTTTATAAAAATATTATGTATTAAATAATTGAAAGTTGACTGAATTGATAGTTGCTCACCGTGAAACTTGCCCACTTTTAAAAATTAAATTCAAATAAATGAATAAGAGCCTGAATCCATGTGGTCGAATTGATAGTTGGTCGATGTGACAGTTGCCCGACTTTTTGAAATGAAATAATAATAATTTAGAATTTGTGTCAGTCGACCGAACTGATACTTGCTCGCAGTGACAGTTGGTAGAAGAGAGGAAGGGGGCAGCGCGGAGAGGGAGAGGGTGGGGCACAACACCCCTATTCTCTGCTATTGGAATAGAAGCTGGACGCCCATCCCACTCCCTCGCCTTGCTGCCTCCTCCACTCTTCTGCCAACTGTCACTGCGAGCAAGTATCAATTCGGTCAACTGACACAAATTCTAAATTATTATTATTTTATTTAATAAAGTCAAACAACTGTCACATCGACCAACTGTCACATCGACCAACTATCAATTCGACCAAGTGGATTCAGCCTTTTATTTATTTATTTATTTGAATTGAATTTTAAAAAGTGGGCAAGAGACACGACGAGCAACTGTGAATTAAGTTAGCTGTCAATTGCTGCCTAGTATTTTTATTAATTTAGGCAACTGTCACAGCAACCAACTATCAATTCGAACAAGTGGTTCCAGTATTGTATTTAATTATTAATATTTAAAAAGTTGGTCAACTGTCATAACGATCAACTATCAATTCGACTAAGTGGATTGAGACTGTTATTTATTTTATTTTATTTTCAAAAAGTGGGCAAGTGTCACGGCGAGCAAATATCAATTTGGTCAATTGGTGGCTCCCCGAAATAAGGACATTATGACACAATTTAACTGTACACCCTCATATATATATATATATATATATATATTTCTGAATAAAAATTGTTTGACTTTGTCTTAGACTTTGGCTATTCCAATAAAACCTTGCCACCGACAGCCGCGGCAGAGAATGATCCAGTCTTATAGTATACGATGGCTGCGACCTGATCGGTTACGTTCAACTCACTCGGTCACTGTGACGAATCCGAACCGTTTTGTCCGGGGTTTGCGGCCGGAGTCCCCGGGTTTCATCACGGTCAGTCGGGACGAAACGCCGCCTCGGACGGATCGATTCTTCGGACCTGAGGGTAAGCCTGAATGTGACAATCGTACGGTATCCGAACACTAAGCAGGGTGAAACGCAATGTACAGGTGTTAAAACAAAAATACACAACAAATCGTCAACTGGTTATTTAATCATATGAGGTTTGTCCAGAAAGTAATGGACGTTTAGTTACACATCTAGGCCTGTTGCCCCGACACCGTGACTGAGTGGGCGGTAAAGGTCCTCTCCTGGACTCAATTTGAGCCAAGACTCGTTGCCGACCGATCACGCATCTCATTCTTACAGCTTTTCAAAATGGTGGTATCAACTGAAAATTTTGCCGAATGCGAGTAATGTGATTTTAATAGTGTTTTGCGGCCTAAAAAGTTTATTCCTTTTAGAATTTAAGCCTAGAGGAGAAAAAATTAATCCTGAGTCTTGCGAGGCCCTACGATAGCTTGATATGCCATTCAAAACTTGCGACACGGATAATCCAATCGCTGGCGAGGGTGTTGCTGATCCATGCCAATGCAGCACTGCGGTAAATGTAAAATGTACGGTATGTAAAAACCTTGTAAATAAAAATTATAAAAATCCCTGAAATAAAATTTTGACAATCAGGTGTGAAAACTTGCATTTAGGACCTACGAAGAAGATGAAGCTGGTGAAAACACTAAAAGCTTATTAGAACTGTAATCTATTGCGGGAAATAGAGATAAAAACATCCTTTGCAAATGGCAAGGAACTGAAAGAAGCAACATTATTAGGTAACGTCAATTTGGGGTTTTCAAAGGACACCACTATTTTGAAACGATGTTAGAATAAAATGCGTTGTCGGTCGGCAACAAGACTTGGCTCAGACTGGGACCAGGAGTGGAGGTTTAGGCCACACTAACAGTCACGGAAATGATACCACTGAGCTAGATGTAGGGACAAAATGTCCTTTGCTTTCTGGTCGACCATCGTATGAATTGTGAAGTGAATGTGACAGTGCTCTCATTAGAAATGTTCTAGTGGAAACAAGTTACACCTTAGATTACAATTAGTTTAGCTATTTTGAATTTTTGAGTCTGATCATAAAATAAGAAAACCTATTTAATTTAACCTGTTTTTACGTAAAAATAAATTGGGTTTTTAAATCAACCTAATTGATAAATAGTCGTAGGCCTGTTAAAATTTGTGCCAAACTAACATCTACTTTGGCAGTTGCAGTTAATGTTAAACTCTTTATCGATCTTACAAACTCTTCAATCTGCATGGCTATGAATTATTGATACCTCACTGATGAAGAGGATTCTGTTTTTACGTCTTTGGGCTGCTAGTTAGATTGTTAGACTTTATGTAATAAATTATAATAAACTCTCTCATTTAGGCCTAAAGTTTAATTGAATAGGTCCTTCTTAGCATTTAGGATTGACTTTTTAAGTATGGTGTAGGTACCGGTGCCTTCAATCCAAAGTTTTATTTATGTAGACAGGTTTTTTTTCCTACATAAGTTTCGAAACTCTGATTTATCATCATGGGTGTTTACTGACCTCAGAAACATTTAACTATCAAATAATTGAAAATTCAAATCAAACGTACGATTTTTACAAAATTCTAACTGCACAGAGTGCAAAATTGTCACCATATGCTAAATTCTGAAAACCTTGTAGGCTTAATAAAAATTTTAAAATATCCCTAAAATAAACTTTTGACAATCGGGTGTGAAAACTTGCATTAAGATCCTACGATTATATGATGAAGATAAAGCTGGTGAAAATGAATAACCTTAAAACTAAAACGGCAATCTATCAATCAAGGTAAATAGACATACCATTATCAGAAAAACAGGATTTCATGGTTGGAAAAATTTGTGAAAGCATTAACCTATGTTCTTGGTTCTTGTTATCAAAAAACGTATCTGATGTAGGCCAATTAGGTTTTAGCTCAAATTTTTATTCGAATAAAGATGATGGGAATTTTATAAAGACCTAGGCCTATTCAAATTAGGCCTAAAGGTTTAAGATAGGCCTACCTAACTAAAATTGTTAAGTATCTAAAAAGTAACAAGAGAAATTAGGAATAAAATTAAAATAATTTCCTGAGAATTAATACTTAATACCCTTCTAGATGCTACTCGTTAAATGAACTCAGACCAAAACCTAAGACCTCGTTAGCTCACCCAATGTTTTTTGTCGACATCCTCATCTGCATCCCACTTTCTCGTAAGGAATGGATACTTTTTACTTATTATCTCTCCATCGAAGAATGTAGTTAACGTGGGAAACTCTTCCGTTAGACCTTTGATTTTAAGGTAACCACAGAGGTAGGAGTTTTCTTCATCCACATGCTGCAAATATTTTAACGTTAGTCATGGAAAAGATTGGGCCTACTAGGTTACACCAAGGTTTACTGATCAGAAAATTCAGGCATAATTAAGAAAAAAATAAGAGCCCAAATAATGCAATAGGCCAAGAAGACTTAAGTTATAGCTTTTAGTATTTAGACACTGAGAAACTTCTTTGTGTAGTAGGCCTAGTGAGGCCTAAGGGCTGGTGCAAAACATGAAGCAAAGATTCCAAAAAGGAAGACTTTACTGTGGGCCTTCAATAAATATACTATAAGGAATCAGTTGATGTGCTTAGGAACTCTTTTCTGGTTAAAGTTCCGAAGAAGGGTCACAACCAGTCTATTCTGAGGGACAGGATAGGAATCAGGGTTGTCAGGTGAGGAAGTAACTATCGATAAACGATGATCAAGTTAGTCTCATACATCGATAGTTTTATCGAATGGAGTTACTGATGTATTGCGTTGAACAGGTCGGTGTCAGACACGGTGACGGGTCTATTAACATAAACAACCCAATCGCCGGCAGGTTAAGGTAGGGTCACAGATGAATTTGATAATAAATATTTATCTTTATTAATACTTTAAATATCTATTTGATTGTTTCTCCTTAATTTATATGTGTTTTTCTTAAAGAGTAAATTGTATTTATTCTACGTGTTTTTCAACAATATGTAGTGTATGAGGACTCAGTGAAATGGTGGACTGGCATGTTAAAAAATTAATATATGTATAATAATGCTGCAATGTAATTGGGCGTGTGCCTGTATTGTAGTATTTGCAATTAAATAAATAAATAAATGTAATAAATTAACGAATAATCATCAAATAATTTATTTAAATTGCATTATTGATTCTCACTGCTCAATACTATTATAAATCTGAATGAATATGATGAAAAATAACTGTGTTTTGTTTTATTTAAACCTTATGCAACCATTTTCCCTCCTCTGCCCAACTCTGGCCTACATAACCTCAACTCCGGCTTTTGACTGCGCAATCCCGGCTGGCCAGTATTTGACCTTTATTTAAACCCATTTGACATATTTATAACCATTATGATCAAAAATAAACTTATAGCCTACCTTACTAATAATTTACCATGAACTAATCATTTAGTAAGGTATTATGAATACGTGCAAAAAAAAAATAGATGACTAACGACTAAATAAACACAACACAGGACATTCATTAGGCCCGTATTACGTTCCAATAACACGTCCGTTCAGTGTTAACGGATTCAAAAAAACCTATCACAGCACCAAAAAAGAAAATTATCGTAAATTTGCTGAAATTATCGTACTTTCCCAATAAATTTTGTAATTTTAACAAATAGGCCTAAGTTAAATGTAAAAATCGAGCAAAGGCATTCAATAAAACCTTGTATGACTGTAGGAAAATAATTTTTGATACTAAAAAATTATAGAATATCCTTAAAAAAGCAAATTTAAAGTATAAATTAGGCTTCAAAACATCAACTATCGTACCAGAGATAATTTGGATTGCACCACTCTCAAAACTATCGTTTAAGTACGATAATTATTGTACGTCTGGGAACACTGCCGTTCAGTATGAATTAGCCAGGCATTAGATGGCTCAAGTGCTCTTATGCTGAGTTCAATTTGCCCGAACGTTCGGCGAGGATCCTGAAGGACAAGTCCTAACGAGTGCAACGTAAAACGAAGCATGGTGAACACATTTTAATTTTCGCATTCACCCTGTCCCAGCGAGAGTGTACTTGAGCCGAGTCAAGGCACCATGCCGAGTATAGGCCTACATGGTGCGTCCGGCATTCCTCGCACTAAGTTGCTCTTGCAACAACAAAAGTTTTAATTCATTCGCCAACCACGTAACGTTTGTTTAAATTACGTTGTCTTAACTGGTGAAGTCAAAGCAGAGATGTTAAGTGAATACATTTTCTTCTGTTTTAAAAATGTATTAGGGCCTATGATTATTATCGAGAATTTTTATTATTAAATTCATAAACTACACTCTAACAATTGATTTTACAATCAAACCGGGGTTGAGACGTACTGATTTGACCCTCGGTGCAGTGCCAGTTTTGTCAGCCGGGCTTGCGGCGGCGGTCGTCTGCAGATACCCGTACGCCGGCCAACGTTTTGTTAACCCTCAAGCGGGCGCACGCAGAGTTTTCCTCCGCATGTGTTTTTCATGTTAAAATAATCGGACATAATGGGTGTCGGCGGTCGTGTCCTGCTCCGTACTTTACGCCCCTCATTCCAGGAATCTCCTAAAGCTATTTAAACCCCCACCCCCTTCCCTTGGTAGGGAATTCAGAGATGCCATCTCAGTTTACGGAGCACCCTCTCCCTTTACACAGACAGTGATACATATTTTTAAAATTCATGATGGCGAAGTATTTGTAATTATTACATTTTTTGGACTTTTCCTTTTGCTTTCGAAAAAAAGAACGGAAGGAAAAGTCCAAAAATGCAAATATAATTAATACATCTTTTATACTAGAAAATTACTTACTATGTATAATTGAAATATTACACCTATTAAGTTGAACAATTAATTGCATCGATGATGAAATATGATTCCTAATGAAGTTTGTCAACACTTAAATACAATATTTCGTTACAAAGTAAGTAAAATGGGTTAAATTTGTGCAATATAGTGTTGCGGAGTAAAACTCTGCATGCGCCCTGTAGCGTTTTGCCGGTGAAGCGCCCGCTCAAGGGTTAATATGTTTTATTGAATTTACCAATGAAACTCACATTAATATTGTGAAAAAATGTATTACTTTTGTATCACATTTTATTCTACAAAACCACAAAATCTTATATCATCTACCTATTTTCTTAAGAATTTCAACAGCAAAATCGGCCGAAGACAGGGAAAAACTGTATTAGACAACTTTCCAATGACCACAGGAAGTCACCAAATCGTAATTTACATCGTGTTTCTAGTGTTTGGTATCGATATCCGTATCGATATTTTGGTTCCAATATATTGATATTTTATATCGATATTAGACTTCCGATATTATCGGAATATAGATATTTTACTTCGATATATCATAGTAGGTTAAGATTAGCAAATTTTTAAGAATAATACATAAATAAAATACAGTTTAACCTTTCCTGCACTTTTTCAATTAAATATTATTTGATAAGTAAATATTAAAGATATCAATTTGAAAATATAATTATTTATTAACTAATTATATTGAACACACTATTATATATAGTGAAATATAAAGCAAAGTAAATAAACCCTCTTATTTATAAATTTTCTTTGCCCATGATTCATTCAGGCTATATTGGTATTTCATGTTTTTATTCTTGGTAATTTGTCCAGTTGGCCTTTCAGTGTCGGATGTCACCACAATGCAGGTAGGTAAGTGCTGAAAAGTGGAATTAAGGCCTACCGATGTGAGATATGATATGGTAAAGCGATATGCGATATGGGATTTATTGCTTTTATTTTTGGTAATTTGTCCAGTTGGCCTTTCAGTGATGGACATCACCACGATGCAGGTAGGTAGGTAGGTGTCGAGAACTGGAATTAAGGCCTACCGATGTGAATGAATGAAAACTAGATTTATTCCTCCAATAATACAGTGGATAAAGGATACATATAATATGCTATTTATATTCATATTCATACTTTATATGTAACTTAAACATAACAAAATATGGAAACAGCCCACATGGGCATCAAAGCCTGTGCGTGGGCTCTAAAAAAACATGTATATAAGATGGAAAGCAATTTGTATCTGAGGACTCGACTAAAATGATTAATTATTTATGGCCTAGTGAGATATGGGCCTATGGTAAGGCAGGGATACTTATCTGTTAATTAAATTTTGATTCAACATTTTAAAAATCTTACAGGCCTAAGCTGTAACAGATAACTTGCTACAGGAAAGGGTTTTTAGTTTAATTTTTTTAGTATTTGTTGTAAAGATATAGCTATCCACAACAATTTCAAAAATATATCTTAGCTATGTAGGCTATTTGAAACAAGAGTCTTCTGCAGGAGGCCTAAAATAATTAATTTTACAGTTTTGATCTAAAATTATACTTCAAAGAATAAATTGTGAACAGTTTTATGTCAAATGGACGTCACAAGTGTGCTGCTAACTGTTCTGATACATACTGTATGCATTCCATTAATTTTTAACAAAATTTTCTGATATAGGCTATCAATATTTTTCCGATATATCAATATTTGTGATCCGATATTATCGGAATATCTATATTGAGGGTCTGATATTATCGTTGATATAAATATCGATATTTTTCTTTCAATATCCAAACAATACGCATTTCACAGTTGGATAACCATTCTAGCAGCCATTAAGTGTTGCAAAACCAAGTTGTGTACCAAAGTCTTTTTATATTGAGTTAAATGAAAGGCGGCCGGCGTTTGGGGGGTGTCGGCGATTGGGTTGTTTACGTTATGCTTAGAGCGTTGGTGATGCCACCGTAAGCAGCAGAACGGGTCCAGTTGCCATTTGTCATTGGGCTATGAATTAATGATGCATCTAACAAAAGGTCACCATTAGATAGTAACAAGACCCGGGTTTGGACCGTTCCCGATCAAAATGTTAAATAAGGCGTTGAAGTACACAAAATAAAATAAAACCGTAACGGTGAATGAAACCAAATAATCCCCCGCCCAATAAATAGAAGATATTGAAGAAACAAACTGCGGCCTGTTGTTAGTCCCCGTTTAATAGGTGGTACCGTGCCAGGGGTACTGACGCCCTGAGTGGCGCTGGTGTCACCATGGCTGCAGCAGTGGCCATGATTATAGAGAAAGGAAACTTGTAGGCCTAGACTGGCCAAATTCCAATTAGCCTAAGGGAAGTTGTAGCCTGGCCAAATCCCGATGTCGGATAGAGAACAACCCTGGTTCCCAGCCAATCCTCCAGGTAGTAATGTGAAGTAGTTAAATCAGTGAAATAACTTATCGATTGTGAATATCGGTATAACTTTTATCAGGTTATACTTCCACAGAAGGGTTACACCTAATTGGCGAAGTCAGTGAGAACCCGTAATGTCTAGAGGGGAACTATTTTGAGTAGTAGGCCTAATCATTACCAAATTAGAAAATAAATTTGCCTTAAACATTAGTTAACTATGTTAAAGGGTTTTAATATAATAAACATCAATAAGACTACAAACCACATAGGCCTAGTCAGATAAGTTAGGCTATGTTAAGATGAATAGGAAGTTGATATTTCAGTTATAGTTTAGTTATTAATGATTTTAATGCAATATGCCTAATAGTTATATTTATTCAAGAATAATTCAAATTTAACTAAAACCTTAAAGTTAGCCTTTGTTACACATTTTTATAGGTTAGTAAAAGTGTATTTTCACATAAGTTTCTATGTCACAAATTATGTTTCTATGTTAAAGAGGCCGCCACCCTCTTAAAAAAATAAATAAATAAATAAATAAATATTGGGATGGTATCTCCTTAGACTAAGGTATTGGGAACAGACATTTTTGTATGCTTTGAATCAGCAATTAAGTTGGTAGGCTAAATACAATTTCTGACACATAATTTTTGCACTTTATGTTCTTTAACAATGTAAGAGCCAAAGTATTAAAACATAGGCTATATAAGATGACGAAAGAGACATGTAAAAAGCAAATGGTGTAACTCTTCTGCGGAAGTTGCACCACTTATCGTTCACATGAAGTGGTTGATATCAATTGTTCCCACTCAATAACACCGGTTCCCACTGAGTACCCTAGATGGTGAGGCGAAGTGTGAACCTTCTTTGGAACTATAGCCCTTTATCCATCTTGGACCATATGGTAGGCATAGGCTTGGCTCAAGTTGGTTGATAGCACTTAATTTGATGCAAAGCATCTCCGAGACTTGCATAGTTTGAGTAGAAGTGAAAATGAGAATCGTCATGCTTATACAACAATCAGTTAGCTTATAACACTCTAGATTTATAAAATGATAAGCTAACCTGCAATACAACTTCCACTTCATAGCTGTTTCCCTTGGATTTCTGGTGACCTTGGAACCTTGATCCGTTGTACAAAAGTGACCTTGTAACGCCTGGCTGTTTGGAATTTGCTGGTGGGGGAGGAACAATATCGACTTTGACTGGCATTTTACATTTGACAAATAGATAATCACGAACAACACCAGGACGTTTACAGAATAAAGAATGACAGCAGTGACAACTTCCAGAAGGAAAGATGGCGTCACACGCTAACTCGCTCCACAATCTGAAAACAATGAAACTGTCGTCGTCGTAATTCCAGCACTGGCCAATCGCCAATCATTATTTTCCGCTTTCACAAAAGTAGTACCAACATATGAAAATCAATCTAAACGAGAAGAATATGTTCATTAGTGTATATGTCGTAGCCACATGCTGTATAGTTGGGCGCTTCATGAAGTGTCCAGCGCTAACCGGACACTTCATACATGCATACACACTGTATGTGTATGTGTATAATTGGGTACTTCATGAAGTGTCCAGCGCTAACCGGACACGTCATGAAGTGCCCAGCACATAGTGTAATTGAACGGTTTCATTAAAAATTACAGTATGTGACCAATAAAACTGGGCACTTCTTGAAGTGCCCAACGCTCGCTGGACACATGCTGTAATTATTTCTTTTACACTATGTGTCCAGCTTAGATGCTGGGCACAATAACCATAGATAAAAACATCCAAACATCCATTTGGATGTTTTTATCTATGCAATTACTTATGAACACCTATGCGGTAAGTATCATAAACAATATGCATAGAGTAATAATGAACTTCGTAAAGAGTTGGCACTCCCATGTTAACTCGGTGGTAAGGGAACAGTAGCGCTGTCTGATAAAAGTGCTACGAACTAATAAGATCGATGCGATATATCGATGGTCGTCGATGCGACATATCGATCGTCGTCGTATGCTTTGTTTATATTTTCGTTTTCTTGTTTTGTTTGCTAGACTTTCAATTTTAATGACTTCACCGATTTGTTTAGATTATATTGATTAAATACGTTTGCCGCTAGTGCAAGTTGTTTCGCGAAATACCGTACTGAACTGAGTGATTCATATTGTGCTTAAAGCGATTGATAGAAAATAAATAAGTAGATGTTTACATAAAAGCACTTAATAAAAATGAATTTAGTTAATTTTTATCAAGTGCTTTTATGTAAACATCTACTATTTATTTTCTATCAATAGCTTTAAGCACAAATGAATCACGCAGTACAGTATTTCGCGAAACAACTTACACTAGTAGCAAACGTACTTTAGGTATTTTCCCACACTCAAATTATTAATTAATTCCAACTCGTTTTGGTTGTGTACACGTCGCATCGTGACACAAAATCAGGGGAAACGACAGAAAATCAGGGGAAACGGAATAGGAAGTTAGCAGATCTTTATCGTGGTTTTGATTGGCTGATTCAGTGAAGAAGAAGAAATCCATGTTTTTACAAAGACATCTAACTAAAGTGCTTCGAACTAACCTGCTCCAATAATTACCACTTGGCTCCATTTAAGTGTCAGACCGGTGCAATATGCGCGCAAGCGCAAGTGAATGTTCTGCTGGTCGGTGGTGCGCACCAGCGACGGGATTACTTTAACACTAATTATTGCGCCAAGTTCTTTTGCAACTCGACGCACCAGCAAGTCTCACTGCAAGCCAAATTAGTACCGACCACAGACAGCTGATTTATTATTATAACATGTTTCTTAAGCTTCTAACTCTCCTTTTATTTCAAGGTTAAATATTTATTTGTCAACAAATGAAGGCTATGTTTCATTCTAGTAATGAAAACTCTCAAGAGATTTGGCGTAGTTTCACGAGATTTGCACGTGAACTTGCTGAAACTTCTTCCAAGTGTTAGACTACCATGACGTCACATCTTTTTCTTACTCTCACCTGCGCAAGATATCTACCGTATAAAGATATTCTGAATACTGTGATGCTGGACACTTGATGTAAACACATAAAACCTTTTTTAAGAATTAAGATTATCTGCCACTAAACCAGAGAATTCTGGCCTGTATGATTTTATCATGGTTTCTTTTATGTTTTCTGAGTTTTTTTGGCTGCACATAATTATTAGGCTACGGTATATTATTATTATTGAAACAACAAACGTATATTAAAATTGTAAAAATTGTAAATTGTTTAAATAATAATATTAATGGTGAAGTGTAGCAAAAATAACTCAGAAAATATGAACTAGACAATTCTTAAATCTACTGGATGTAATTTAAATTTTATGCTTTAATAAAATACAGTACGTTTGACGATTTATAATAAGGTACATGTTTCATATACATGAAACATTTTACCTGATACATTTATATATAAAATAACATATAAACATTGACATTAACCTATTTTTATCTTTTAATTGATTAACTTCTTTCTTGGCCACTCTTAATAAAACGTATACCAAACCAAAATATTATTTACAGAGAGTGCCGTTGAAAATAAAAAAATTCTTTAGTTTCTTTTTTATATCAAAATTGACAGCAGTTAATTTTTATACAATTTTACTATTTCGTTCGTTCTTTTTACTTTCTCCTCCCTATACATAGTATATGGAGAATGTATTGTTTTCGTCAAAATTTTCGAATTTGAGTTGTTAGTGGATATTTTCGTTTTAGTGCTCCCTGAATCCAAAAAAGTGGTTTGTGGCGTGGTGTCTGTCTGTCTGTGTGTGTGGATGTATGTGTGTCTGTGTGGATGTAAACAAAGCTAGAGACTATAGACGACACCAGTGGTCCGATTTTCATGAAATTTGGCATGTAGGTATAAAGCCGTAGTAGGCTATGTCTAGGCGAATTTTTCATTTTTTTGAATTTTAGCGAATTTCCCCTATAGGGAAGAAGCTATTACCGTAGGTCTCATGGTAAGACCTAAGCCCGAGACCATGATAACTTTTCGTTTTGGGGCCCCCAGAAGCAAAAAACACCATTCGTTCAAATTTCTAGATATATATATGTCTGTAAGCACGATAGCACTCGCAAAAGTGGTCCAATCGGAATGAAATTTGGCACAGGCGTGTAAAGTAGTAATTATTCGGATGAGTTCGTGAACCAGCCCGATCGGACCATCGGAAGGGGGGGTAAAGGGGGATAAACCCCCTCAAAAATAGGTTTTTTGAGTTTTTTACATAGAAAAATAAAATTTTTATCGAATTTTTGTTGGCACCATTGAATTCAGCTAAAAAAAAACAAACAATTTAGTATTTTGAATCACTGCTCTATGTCCATTGGTTACCGAGATATTGAAAGTGGTAAACACAGTACGTTGTCCCAATGTTAACCTTATGGGAAATAAGTAAAATTCTATACCTTGGTTATTTCTCAACATATCTTGATAAAACTTGGTAAATAGCTTCTTCTAGTTCAGATCTACTAAATATTGAATCAAAACCATCCAGTTTTAATATACCTGTAGCAGCAGACCTGCATACTCATTCCCCATGTTATTCTTGTGGAGCTAACCAAAACATGTCAAATCTCGCTATGTTGGATTAAAATACGTTGTTTTGCATTTGAAATTCGCTGAGTATGCAGGTCTGCTGCAACGGGGGTATTTGATTTTAAAGGGCATTTACCCCATAAAACCCATAAAAAATGACAAAAATTCAAATTTCTCAAAAACGGCTCTAACGGTTTTGATAAAATTTCATGGTTTTTAGTGCTTAAGCTGACAAACAAAATGACACCATCCGCATGTCTGTAAAAATTCAGGTTCAGAAGTTATGGGGGTTTAAGTGTTAAAAAATTCATATTTTTCAAATTTCACAAAAATTGTAACTTTTAAAGAAAATATACATGCAACCATTAAATTTGGCTTGAAAAACTTAATGGTCTACGTCAACCGGTTGCAAAGATAATTGATATTTTAGTTCAGTGGTAAACGCAGTACGTTGTCTAATGTTATTCTTATGGCAAATATTTAAAAACCAATATCTCCGTTATTTACTAACCGATTTTGATAACATTTGGTATATATTTGTGAGATAATGAATTGTTAATTTGTTTTATTTTATTAAATATGTTTTCTGGTTTTAAATGACTTGAAGGGAGAAAGTATGTGTCAGTTTCCTGATACCGTTTATTTTATATCAAAATTGACAGCAGTTAATTTATATACAATTTTACTATTTCGTTTGTTCTTTTTACAATTTTATTACCATTAACGACAATTTAAATTTAATTTGTTCTTTTATGTCAGTATGAATAAATTAACATAACATCATTACATCAGACTTTTTCATTATAATTGTTTTTATTTGTTTATAGAATATTAAAAAATGTATGGAGTGTCCTGTTTACTTAACAGCCATTCAAAAATATGCTTTAACTCTTTTATTATATTCCTACAGACTTCAGTAGCTTAAAAATCTAAGTTTTTGTTATTAAGTCAAATATATAGAAATTTATACTAAACATTTTTTTAAAGGGATAACCTATGAATGTTAAACGTTATTCAAAAGTAAGCGGTCACTAGAAAATTCTAGCGTTTCGATTTTTAATTATCATTTATATTTTTTTAAATAGCGCATTACCTATAATTTTCTTCTATTGTTTGATTTTATAACATTTGAAAACCACAATATTTGTATTAAATTTTAAACCAATTATAAGTGTTTAAGTTTTATCCTAGATTAATTGGTTAATATTTCATTTAAAAAAAAACTACGTTATTGTTAACTGTTCATTTTATTCGTAACTCAACTTTGAGACCAAAAGATTTATCATTCAAATTTAACATAGACTAATTATATTTTCAAAATGTGTATGCAAATAAAACCAGTATTAACATTTTTAGATTTGAAAATTATTAAAAGGTTCAATAGCAAACAGTAACATTGGCTACTTTATCACAAACGTTGGGGTTTTATGTAAACATTGGGATCTACTTAAACACAGATTTAAAATCGACTGCCCAACATGCCTCGATAGTTACAGCATGTGTCCAAAGAGCGTTGGGCACTTCATGAAGTGTCCGGTCTGCGTTGGGCACTTCATGAAGTGCCCAATTACAGCAAGTGGCAACGACATATACATGTTTAATTCCTATTTTTACTCTGAGTGATTATCATCAATGATTTTACAGCACACTAGAATATTAAGAGTGAAGCATTGTCTGCAGTTTTAATGGTTTTTCTTAGTAGACGCTAATAAACGTGATACGTTCAGAGGAAAATATTCTAAGTTCTGATTAAAACTGTCGAATTCCATTCTTCTATGAGTTAGTGAATTATTGTTTTAGGTTGTTGTTGTGAAAACTCCCGGGCGACTGCGAAATACGATCGCGCGTATTTGCCGATCGTAAATTAACGAAATGCAACTAAGAAACTGGCGATCGGCCATAAAAAATTAACATTCGCGCGTACCTGCCGATCACAAATGAACAGATAATGCTATTTGTGAAACTAGCGAGTGGCCGCGATAAAAAATCTGTGGATTGCGGATAAACGGCAGATGTAGCTCAGTGTAACTCGCGATCGGCTGTAAAATTCGATCGCACACACGTCAATTAGATCGCCAGGTAAACGGCGGAGGTAACATATCAGGCGCGGCCCAACCCGATCTTGGCCCGAAATATTGTTTGCCCCGCCCGATGTCTCAGATCAGCTCTTGACCCGACCCTACCCGAAAAATTCGGGACCCGCAGACCCCTGGTTTCTAACTTTGAATTTGAAATTTCAAACTTTGATTTGAATGGTGGGGACAGATTCTAAGGATTTGCCTTCTTTGTACTTCTTACTTTTCAGCTCTAGCAAAATATAATACCCCCGTTGCAGCAGACCTGCATACTCAGCGAATTTCAAGTGCAAAACAACATATTTCAATCCAACATAGCGAGATTTGACATGTTTTTGTAAGCTCCATAAGAATAACATGGGAAATGAGTATGCAGGTTTGCTGCTACAGGTATGTTTAAACTGGTTGGTTTTAATTCAATATTTAGTAGAACCGAACTAGAAGAAGCCATTTACCAAGTTTTATCAAGATATGTTGAGAAATACGCGAGATATAGAATTTTACTTATTCCCATAAGGTTAACATTGGGACAACGTACTGTGTTTACCACTTTCAATATCTCGGTAACCAATGGACATAGAGCAATGATTCAAAACACTAAATTGTTTGTTTTTTTGAGCTGAATTCAATGGTGCCAACAAAGATTCGATAAATTTTATTTTTATATGTAAAAAACCCAAAAAAACCCATTTTTGGGGGTGTTTATCCCCCCTTAGGATCATATTTACGGCCGCTATCGTGCTGACAGACACACACACACACACACACACACACACACACACACACACACACACACACACACACACACACATATATATATATATATAGATAGATAGGCTAGATATATAAAAATTCGAACGAATGGTGTTTTTTTGCTTCTGGTGGCCCTAAAACGAAAAGTTATCATGGTCTCGGGCTTAGGTCTTACCATGAGGCCTACGGTAATAGCTTCTTCCCTATAGGGGAAATTCGCTAAAAAAGATAGTAGGGTTCAGTATATTGTGGTATTAATTATCTTATAAAGATTACCATAGTGTAATGTATAGAAATAGTCTTTATAAGATAAAAAGTAAATACTGTGCCTAATAAGTTACTCATAAATTTAATTTGCCGAATATTATCCTAATAGAGCGCATTCTGGAGGCGAACCATTGAACTATATGGAGTTATTGTACACCATATGGCCCCACTAGGGTCGCTAGGGTGGGGCTTGGTGCAACCCTAGTCACTGGCCCGGGCCTGGCCCTATTTCATTTTTTTTATTTATTGCAGAATATTTTACAGCAGATCGAGATCAAAATTTCAAATAAATAAAATGCTTATAAAGTTAGGTAAAATAATATTAATTCTAGATTTGAGGTTGGTTAATGTTTTTAATATGGTGCATACGTACCAGTTACTGTTGTTTATAGCCGGAGGTATGTGTGAACTGTAGTGTACAGCTGCGTGATCGGGCCCCACACAATGACAGCTCGGACCCCAATTAATTGAATTTTAATCTTGGTCGGTGAGAGAAATCAATCTCAAAATGAAAATATACTTCCAGTAAAATAAAAGTACATGAATGATTTATTTAAATTTACGTTTGCTATAATTTTGTAAAAAAATGTTTTTAGATTAAACTAATAGCCTCAATTATATTCATTGCTAGCAATTATCAGTTCAATTCAAATTTGTTAACCTCCTCGGACCCTGAGTGTCAAATATAATACAGTTACAAAATAATTTTTTCGACTTTACTGAGCATAACCTTGACTTAGAAATAGTTCTAGCGTTCACCACAAGGTGCCACCACATGTTACTCAGTTGCTGATTGACTAGTGTTTTCTCTAAAATAAAAAATATCGAAAATGACTGACAATCCATTCTTCAGTCCTCCTCGGACCTCTCAAAGTAAACAATTATTAGTTATATGAAAATGTTGAAGATGTTAATGAGTTGAAAAAATTTGGAAGCATTCTTGAATAGTTATACTATTGAATGTTGGTAATGAATGGTCTTCTAAGATATTTTTTATTTTCTGTCATCAACAGCTGTTTGAAAAAAATGTGTCAAATGTGACACACTGGGCCTAAGGGGTTTGCTAATTTTCTTATTTTTTCCACTGAATATCGTTAATCGTTATTATATTACCTTTTATTAAGTTAATCTTTTACATTCAAACATAAAAAGTTTTAGTTTTGAATTTAAGTTAAGATGCTGGTTCACGTTTTAGGGGTTCTAAAGGCTAAAGTTATTTCCTTTTTTCTGTTGTTCTGCAACAGTTTGGTGACCGAAAGAAATTTTCTAAAGTTTCTAACATCAAAGACCTCTTAGACGATGAAGGATTCGCCTAACCATTTATTTTAACTTTTCCAAGGATAAACGACCCGCCCCATGAGCCAGAACCAGGCACCTATGTAGGTTCCCGCAGGGTGCGCAACCACAAATACTCGATTTTTCTGTATTTCGTGCAAAGTCCGAAAGTCCATCTTTGTTTTTCTGGTTCCAGGAACTGTTACTTGCTGTTCCATAAAATTTTAGTGTTTCAATGTCACTTAAAACTTTTTATTTTAACGATTTTTAACACCTTAGGACCAGTTTGATACATAGTTTTTTTCAAAGTTAAAGCAATAAAAAAATTGTGGTGTTCTTTGATTTTTTTGCAACCTGGAAATCCCCAAAAAACCCGAAAAAATTTCAAATTTACGTGTGGGTCTAAGGAGGTTAAGGGTTATAAAATTCCCAAATAATTTTTTAAATGTAGCATAGCACACGGATAGGGGGGGCCGAGGCTGATACTGGTTACAAGACCCGCAGCCCGCAGTCTAATGTGGGGTCCATGTTGTACACTGAAAGAAATTGAAATTTTCAACCGGACCATGTTTCTATCTCAATTTGAAAGAAATGGAGTTAGACAGTTTGGCATCTGAACGCCTCATTTATTACAGGCTAGATTGCAGAGAGAGGAGGCAAAATAAGCTAAAAATACTTACCAGTATTACAAAATCTAATTGAGTTGACCAAAGAGTGTCGTTGAAGATCACAGTATTTCATTTACCACACAGTCTTGCAGTTTAATTAATCCCACTTTTTGGATCTACAGATTTCCACATATTATATAACATCTATTGTATATGCAGATTTAAGATTTTTTTGAGAATTGGAAATGGAGGAAATAAAAATTTGAACTAATGCACTAGGAATTTTTTAATTGATTTAGGGTCAGTTTTATATTGCCAAAGTCCGTTTTCATACACACTTTTCATTATTTCCAAGAGACCAAAATACAGAAAATACGTAAATAATATTCTTAGTACAGGAATATAAAAAGTAACATACTGTAAGATTTTTAAGAACGTAAATTAATGATTGTTGCCAAATTATGATATATAAATTTCTTTAATTGTGATTGAAAACGTAACTTCATCTAAAATATTTTAACTTTTATTTCACTCCAGTCACTTTTCCAACTAAATTGTGTTTCACATTTTAAAAGGTAAATTATTTCTAACCAATTGGTTATTGCAAGATGGTGGCTATATTTGATGTAGCTTGTTTATAATTTATTTTGACTGATCAAACTTCTGGAAACCAAGACCAGTTAATCTTCAAGTTGTACTCTTTCTTTGTAATATTTTTATTCAAGGAAAACTTACAAATCTTTTTATTCAGTTGGAGGACTTTAAGGTCAGAGGAGCTTTACGGGGGGGGGGGGGCGTTATTTTTCAGACATCTCCAAGATCTGGTAGATACACTGTAAACGTTTTCTAGGCATTAATTAATGAAACTCTCATGTCCTGAAGAAATGTCACTCAAAACTTACCTATCGTTGTCTTCATGTACAGAAAGAGACCTCCCATCCTTGTGGCCCAGCAGTATCTATTTTTGTTACTGTGGAACCTCTGCCCCTTGGGATTGAGAGTACGACGGTTAAGAGAATAGACAGATACAGCACACTCCCAATTATCCGAGGTCGTTGGGACCGAGGCTGCCTCGGATACCACAAATCTCGGATAATACAGAGGGTGCTTTTATTTTGAGGTTTGAGAGTTACAAGACAACAATAGGAAGTTTTGCCCGTAAAATACTTGTTTTAGAGTACCTAGGCCGGTAAAATAGAATTTCTGGTCAAAAAGTTTATTTAATACTGTCCCAATATTTAAAAACGAGTACCAAAATAAACTTCGTCAAGGAAAATCGTAATTCGTCATATAACGTCTGTATTCATATGCACGATTGTTTATGGTGGGATTTCTACTGGAAACCTCAATATTTGAGGGTGGATCTAGGCCACTTACTTACTTACCTACTTGATACTTGATTCTTCCGTCCGTGGCCTCTCCTCCCACGCAGGCGCTGGACAGGTCAACATTTGCCCCCAAAGGAGGTCAAAAAACAAAAAACTAAAACTAGGCAAAGAAAGCGTTTCTTAGAAAAATTTGTTTGTATTAGAAATACTATTGAAAATATAACTAATAAAACAAACATAAGCAACACCCAGACAATAAGAATGTCAATGGGAAACATTAAAGGTTTCCAAGTTAAAACTGGAACATTAAAGATTTCCAAGTTAAAACTAAGTTAAAAGTTTAAAAATTACAAATTCTTCCTCCTACGTTTTACAACTAATTTCCTTCTTGAACCTATACATAACTTGATGTTACAGTCCCTGAATAAGACTACCCCATTAAAGAAAGCTACAAACTAAGTTGAAAATAATTAAAATGTGAAAAAATTTATAACTACCAAGTTCGTTATGAGTTTGTTTTGCAAAGGGAAAAAATAAAATCCACTCTCACAGTCTTAATTGATACACTTTTAATAAAAAAACATGTTATAAACACAATTTTGAAACCATACAAAAAATATGTACAAGAATGAAACCAAGTAAAAAAAATACAATATTACTATGAAGGGCTAGAAACCACAGCTATGAAAATGGTTATTGAAATCGTTTGACTTAACTACCTCTGCAGTTTGAATGGAATGATTGTGCGAATATCGCAAATTTAATAATAGTGATCGGGTACTTTTAGAAAACCATTCGCAATTTAATACACAAACAGTAGTTATCGCAAATAAGAAATGAATCATTTTACAGATATAAACGTCCTCCATTCAGATTTCGGACTGAACTCTCAATCGTCTATTTTTTTTCAAAGGAATCGTTACAACGGCGGACGCACAAGATCGAGTCCGATCTTCGCTTTCGTCAGGCCGACTTTAGACTTTTAAACGCAAGTGGGAAACCAGGAATATCTAAACACGACTGCAAGTAACTCTTTTATTCAGAGAAAAAGTCTAGGGCAAACAACACTTTGCTCGTTACATAGTAAAAAATACAAAATCAAACATACAGTGATAAAACTGACAACCCGGGAGAAAACGACTCATAATTCCGAGCGCTGATGTGTCGGACAAACTACATTATTACACTATGGATAAAAGCGGTGCGGGCGCACCACATGGTTATGTCTTAGGATAAAACGTCGTTACGACGCAAGTCCGCTCTCCGGTTCCGTAACATCCGTCCGTATCGTCCCGTGATTGGTCGGACGCCGAGCCGGGGCCGGGACCGGAACGCCGCGTCGTGATTGGTTTAATATGGCGTGTACCGGCGCGGAGACGCACCTCGCAGGCCGATTCTACCACACAGAGACGCAGCATTACACACAACATGGTGACAAGCTAATCTGCTACTTTGTAACTGATACTTTTAAGTAACTGTTATTTTCAAGTAACTGTTACACCAGTTAAAACCTTTCCCCAAATAACTGTCATTCGATGAAAGTTTAGTAGGACATTGGACATTATTACATTTTATTCTGAATCGGTTCATTGATTGAAAGTGTGTATTCTATTGCCCAGGTTGTAATTTTAACTTATTAACACGAGAAAATAACTTCTAATAGCAAATTATTGGGCGATGCTATTTATCGGTGAAAATTAAAGTGTAATTGGGGATGCTTTTCGCAAAAAATTAACTATTACTAATAACAGTTTGATTGAAAGTAACAGCTACTGATGTAACAGTTAATAAAAAATAACGCTTACGCTCATCACTCGGTCCATCTAGCCGATGTGTACCTGGCACTAAGCTAAGGAATACTATTGTAACTGGTCCAAGGCTGGGTCCATCTGCAGATCGACTTTCTCACTGAATCGAATCAGTAAATTGAATTTACTATTAGAGCTAGAACTTTTTTTCAAGAGCCTTGCTTTGCTTTGGAAGGTCATTATAAGCCTAGCGGTAGAGGAATTACAAGTAGGAAAAATAAGCTTACCCGAAGTACAGTACACCTCGGATTACCCGAATTAATGTGGCGGAACACCGATCCGGATAATCCGAGGTAGTTACAATATCGTCTAAATAGCGATTGAGTACCTTAACCCCTTAGTAAATTGATAATGAAAACAGCGAGTCAAGACTGTACAAAATGTTAGTCTTTCAAAATTTACGGGGGTTTAATTTTGAAACAAATTTAAGAAATAAACTTTATCATTATTCATTTGAATATAATGTTAATTCTTACAGCATTTACGGTTTAGACTTAGAATAATACGCCAGGTTAAATATTTAATTTATTATTACAGTAACTCTTCTTAAGAAATAACGTGAGACGTCAAAAGACAGCAATAAACAAACCCACAAAATTGCCGTAGGCTTCGCCTTTGTTGAGTACTGCTAGCGCCCCAAGTAGCAATCCAGAAAACTACGTTCACGAAAATGCTGTATGTTCGTTCTGTTTATTAGGCAATGAAATTCCTTCAATAAATATTTTAATTCCAAACTCATACAGTAAACATTTGCATTTTACTTTTAGAAGGCTCATTTCTCCTGTAAACACGCAAAAATCATGTTTTTGCCGTGGTTTAATTTTTTTAATTTCTCGGATGGACCGGTCTGGATAATCCGGGATCCGGATAATGTGGGGTCCGGATAATCCGAGGTATACTGTATTATCATCTAAGTCATGACTTACTGACAGATCGACCCAGACCTTTAGATGTATTGTAAATGATGAGGAAAACTGTGCAAGAGGTACTGAAATTCTAACCAAATGCAAAGTACTCGATGGCAAAAAATTGTGAGCTTCTAAATTACTTAAAATAGCTGATTCTAAATAAGTACAGAATTGAATACAATTTTTTATTTTGCAAATGGGTTTTGACTAGTTAGGGGATGCACATTTGTAGTCCCTGTCCCTAACCAATAAGCAGGGGGAAGGAGAGGAGTCTGAAAGTAAAATTTTTATGTTTTTCCTAAATGTCTTGAGATCCATGAACTCAACACACACTTGTTTACCTTTTGATACACCCTGTCAAATTAAAAAATGAAAAAGTCAAATTTAATTTCCTATCAGAAAAGTACATAATATGTCTACTTCGGTCCACTCATTTACAAGATAATCAATAATTTCATAATATCCTAAAATTTATTCCTCCCTTGAAATACACGTTAATTTGAGTGTAAAGTAAATTCCCAATATAGCAAAGCTTCTTCACCTAAAAAGGAAAATAAACAAAATTCATGAAATCTTACAAAATTTCCAGTAATTTGACACCTCAATCATGATAGTTGGTCCAAATTCAGGGCTTTGGTGAGCTTATAAAATTAGTTATTCCTCAAGAAAGTATTACAAATATACGGTTAGTTACAACAACTTTTATTGTGTGCTCAGTGCTCACCAAAGCCTTTACTTTGGACTAATTTTTATGATTGAGGTATCAAATGACGAGAAATTTTATCCAGATTGCATGAATGTTGTTTATTTTCCTTTAGATGAGAAGTTGTTGTCCGATCGACATTTATTTTATACACAAATTAACATGTATTTTTCACGAAAGAAATATTTTTAAAGATAGTAATAAAATTTATCTTGTAAATGGTTATCTTGTTTATCTTATAAGTGGTTGGACTAAAACAAACACATTGTATACTTTTCATACAGGAAATTTAATTTTCTTTCATTTTCTAATTTCAAAGGGTATATTAAAAGTTGACAGTTTTCAAGATATTTAGGAAAAACCTATAACGGTACCTACAGACCCCCCACCCTTTCCCCGCTCAATGGCTATGGATGGGAACTTGTGATATGTTTACCTCCTAACAGTCCAAACAAAGTCAAAAGTTGTGTTCCAAAACTTTCCCCCTATACCTTTTCGTTGCCTGGACTATTATGTAGGCTATAATTAATTTAAGTAAATGGTCAGGTGTAATAACAATTTAGAAGCTCACAATTGCTTGCCACCGAGCGTGCGTCAGGATATTTTAATGAAAATACATGTCAACTATTAACAAAATACATTCCCTGACCGAACTAATTATTCTTTTTACAGCCTAGAATTGCACCAACAAACTCAGAATAGCAAATTTTACTGTGAGAAAAGGAAAGCTCAAAGATTTCAAAATTTTAAATTTTGACATTTTTGTTTTACATTTTTATATAACTTGTTTGGCCAAAACAAAAAAGTAGAAGCAAACTTTTAATGAATATTCTGACTAAATACACTTGCTCAAGGTATCCATGCTATCACATGCTGTAATGAAAAAAAATTCAACACCGGCACAGATGAAGAACTATACAGATTGGCAACCTAATGCACTTTTGCGTGCCCGTTTTTTCGCGCGGCGTCAAGTTTGTTAGGTCGTTTTGCCGCACATATTGCATTGGTATCAAAGTTATTAATGGCTATATTTGTTCTTTGGGACCTGAAGATTTGATATTGACAAAATTATACTTGATACCAATGAAAAATGTGCGACAAAACGACCTAACAAACTTGACGCCGCGCAAAAAACGGGGTGCGCAAAAGTGCATTGGGTTGCCAATCTGTATAGTTCTTCATCCGTGACACCGGCAAAATATGCTGTTTACTTTTTTAAACAACTATCTTTTATAAAATGCAAACTTTCAAATATACAACCCAGGTTATGACTTTTTGTTGGTGTAGTATTTGGCAATGATTTATCATTTTATAATGAAAGAATCAGAAAATAAAACTTGCTCAACTTGAGCACTGGAGATGTAAGCCTTTTAAGCAATCAAGACAAAAAAAACAGGGTATTATCAAAGGTCTTAACTTGATTTGGAACCGGCATGTATGAATGGTCTTAAATAACAAGCTCCTAAGCTTGGTATGACTTTGAGCAAATACATAAACAAAGATAATAGTCAAACAAACAAAAAACTTTACGACCATTAAGATTCCAACCTGAAAAGGAACACATGATTAACATACACACACAAGCTCTAACTTAAGAATCCCTCATGTACAACAATTTTAATGATTTCACACCTCAACATGGCAACATAATCATGCGACAATGTGGAAAATGAACTGCAGAAAAAAAGGTACAGTACATAACCTATATTTTCAAAATTTGAAAGAATTTCCTCAGGTGGATTTAACTGGGAAAAAGTCAAAAATATCCTACTGCTGAGAGAATTTGACGTTTACAACCCTTAGACTCAATTTATTTATGCTTTTTTCAATGTTTTGTGTCATGCATTCATATCACTCTGGTCACTAAATAAATAATGACCACATCTACTACATATGCTTCTCTTCTTACTGATACGAAATAGTGTATTACGTTAATAGGCAGGAAAGTACTGTTTTGCCGGACGAGCATGATAGTTCATGCAAGTACGGTAAAAGCATTAAACACACATTAACGCGTTCAGCCTGACGTGCGCCACCGGTGGTACATGACTGAATTTCGAACTTAATAAAAGGATGTTGCAATATTCGATAAACTAACCAAAAGACGAAACTAACCTAAGTCGTACTTTTAACTAAATCATAAAAATATATCCGTTGATTTTACCTTGTGTATACTTAAAATAATATTTTGAGGGAAATTAATCACTTTTAATTGTGTACCACCGGTGGCGCACGTCGTCCGGTGGGCATACTGATATCACCACGGGCCGATGTACCACCCAATGTGCGCCACCGGTGGCACACGCATGATTCGCCAATGGCGCGGCAGGCGGCGAAGTGGGGAACGAAACACTGTAAGTTATTGTAACCTCCGTACGAGTAAAGCACTTCCCAGGTCTTTTTTCGGCCCTTCCGCCATTTTTGGTGTTTTTACGTCATCTTGATCTTTACAACATTAATTTTTTTTATAAAAATGTTTACACGTTGCCACCGGTGACCACGGTGAGTCTACACAGCCCTAAAATACGAACACACTAATAACATAACCCAGAAAAGCTCCGAAAGCGCTGTGAACAAGCATTGAATCAAATAGGAACAGTGTGCCACCGGTGGTACACATCGGAGTTTAGGAAAGTTTGCACTGCGCCACTGGTGGCGCACGTCAGGATTATGGAAAGTACAAAAACTGACTGTTGACTACCGTCGGGTTGAACGTGTTAAACACACATCAAAATTCGGTTTGCTGTAAATCAGCTGGTTGCTTACTTCCATTTCCTGTAATAAGAACCTAAAAAAACTTAACGGCCTCGGCCGGAAAGTTTTTTTCCGGACTGGTATGGCAATGGGTACCTTTCAAGCCAGCAAAAAGGAACAGAAAATGTTTCTGTGATGAAACATTTGTTTTCTGTTCCTTTTTGTTGGCTCGAAAGTTACCCTTTGCCGAAACCAGTCCAGAAAACATTAGGACTACAATTACAGGAAACAGAAGTAAACAATCAGCTGATGGCAGCAACCCGGCATTCAATGCATGTTGTTTTTAGGTTACTTTAGAGCAAAGTATGGCAGAACTGGTAGCAGTAGCAAAAGATTGTTTATCATAGGGTAGGTTTAAAGAATTCAGAAATGTAGTGTTCCATGCAAGGAATAGGTTTCAATTTATGTTTTTTTTGTTCTGAGTAATATGATGAAAAGTATCACATCACATGGCCGGTAAGTTTGACTGAACTCGCCAGAAAATCCCTTGCGAGCTGGAGGCGAGTTTATCACGCTTGTCCCGTAAACAGTATTTTTCGGCTTAGTAATGTAATATACTAGTTCTTGAGTTTTCAAATGTAAAGTTGAATAATCAAAAGCAAGAGCCTTTTGAAAATGAATAGTTCAGGCAAGAAGTAAATAATAAACTTGAAAAAGCTGTAAAGCAATGAAGGAGAAGAAATCACTAATTAGAATAACAATTATAAGAAAGAATTACAAATAAAAATTTGTGATAATAAAAAGGAATTGCTAATAAACATTAACTACAAAATGGGTCAAACTAGTTTCATAATGGTTTTGAATATTAATATGGAATTTGATGCTCTAGTGGGGTTTCAAATCATATTGAAACTTAATTTTTAAAAAAATTACAAATCTAAAGAGAACTGATTTGAAAATAAAACATAATTGTATGATTGATGTTGTAAACATTTAAGAATTTTTGGGGTGATACTAACGTAGTCCAATAAATAAACTGGGGTAAAATTGAATTTTGCAACATTGAAATCATCTTCTAGCCATCAATAGATTGACATGCAATTAAACACAGCACGAACCGCATTGAACTATTCAGCATAAATGTGAGGAGAGAGTAATTTTTTATTTTTGGTTTCAAAATAAAAAGTTAAAAAATCAGTAATAGATAATTATTGAATTGATTTTGATAAATACAAAGTCTTTTGAATTGCCTGAACATATTTACTTTTTTAGTAATTTGTTTACAACTAGCGAACAATAGTCAAGAAAGGTTTTAAAACCTATTTAGTAAGTCGAACACGAAACCATTAAAATGTATTGAACTTCTAGTGAAGTAGGTTTAAAGATAGAAGATAACAACTGCCTAAAATATACACCACGGTTAGATAAACAAGCATTACTTAAATAATCAACATGAATGACAGTTAAAAACTTTAAATGGCATTTTTAAGGGGTGTAAAAGTAGAGGTTAATCTTGTTCTCCGACTACAACCACTACTTGCTAAAAGCATTAGTTTTGTTAAGGCTCAAAATTATCTCAAAATGAATATTTGTGTTTAACCAAATAGCAGTATTATATTGCACAAAATTGAACAAAATTGCTCCGACATTAAATAACAGAATTATGGGGCATACTGTCACAGACTAACTTCTCACTCATGAAAGACTAGCAATACAGAGGAAAAAACTAAAACAAAATTTTTTTGTGCATTTTTGCAGAGACAAGATCAAAATTGATTTTTAACCAAACAAAAAAATAATGGAAAAGGACCGAAATAATCAAATGGATTGGAACATTTGTAAGGGCATGATTATTAATTTGTGGCATATTTCTTACGGAATAGTGAGCTATTGTCATGACCCCAAGCAGTGGCATTATAGGAACGCCCCTGACTCTATTGTGGGTGGGAGTAAGGCCCAAAATCGGGATTTTCATGTCCAAATATGCAATTTAAGACTCTTGAAATTGGAAATAACTGCCTTACCCCATGAGCTTACTTGTTTTCTAATAAATTTTGATTTATCTGAGCCACCCAATCTCTTTGTGGATAAAATAATTACAACTGAGCGAGAAAATGCCCATCAAATTTCAGGCTGCTCAAGAAAGAGTCAATGTAAATTTTTAATGGAACTTCAAACACATTAATTTCTCACAGAAACTGCAAAGTTCATTGGGGAGGACAAGCAAAAAAAGGATGTTTATAAAGAAGAAATTTAAGTAAGTTAGTACCGCTAGCTGAGCCGACTCAGAACACATAAAATTAATTTTCTTGCTTTGCAGAAGATAAATCCAAGCATTAAATAAATCCAAGCTATTCAAGCAGTCAGTGACTAGAGAAAATATTTATCACCAAAACTTGAAAACATAATTTTTTCATTGTTGCAATCATCAATTAATGAATTAATTAGGATGTCTACAGAGGTGAAAACGAGGATGCTTGGAAGTCCTTGGGAGGATCTGTAGAGAATTTCAAAGGGTTCAGCGAGATTTCTTGGTAGCTTTTATCATCCCAGTTATTAATATCAACTAAATAATAAAAACAAGTGAATCAAGAACCTAAAATGATTCCCAATTTCATTTATGTAGCAATATATTGTTATAATTTTGATGGGATTCAAGAAGTAGGACGACTTCAGGTCCTTTTGAAGGACTTTTTTTAAAAGGAGGACAGGGAAGACCCTCAAGCACCCTGAAATTAATTTACGAGGGTCGTCCAGTAACTAGAGAACGTTTTGTTACTAAATCTGAGTGTGCGGGTCTTAAGGTCCACTCCTGGACTCAATTTGAGCCAAGTCTTTTGCCGACCGATCACGCATTTCATTTTTACAGCTTTTCAAAATGGCGGTGTCTACTGAAACTTCCGCTGAATGTGAGTGAGTGTTTTCAATAGTGTTTTGTGGTCTAACACGTTTATTCAGTGTTAAATTTGATCCTAGAGGAGAAAAAAGTTGTTGAGTCCATTGCGAGGCCCTGCAATAACTTCACATCGCGCCTGCCCCACGCAGCAGCAGCAGCAAATTCACAAAACTTTGCTGCCTCAAGTGAGATATTTTCGGTCAATCCCTGTAAAACCATTACAGTAGAGTCCCACAAACCCGGACTAATGTGGACCGAACGGTGTCTGGGTTTGTGAAAATTCCGAGTTATCGGGAAATGAGTAAAAATAAGAAAAAATAAGAAATAGTTTCTGTTATTTCTATAAGAAATCATTTATTTATTGCATAGTAAAAAATATAAATACTATATTAGTTACAAAAAAAAACTTAAAGAAAAACTAAATCTGTTTTAAATGTAAAAAACACCGTCCTCTGGCCTTGAATCTCAATGCACTTTATTGCTCTGGCAGGCTTTCCGAGTTATCAAGAATTCCGGGTTATCGAAGTCCGGGTTTGCGGGACTCTACTGTACCTAGCCTTATATGAACAAGCTTTTTCAAAGTTAAGGGAATTTTTCAGGGATCTGCGGGCCAGACTTTTTAAGTTCGGGTTGGGTTGGGTCAGGCCTTTAATTTTGGCTTTCAGGTCTCGGGCCAAAAATATTTAAATAATACCTTTCGCATGAAACTACAACCATAGCTAAATCAAGAAATTAAACAAAAGTTTAGTAGACAAAAATTATAACGCAAGAAATTAATATGAAAACTAATAGGTGAACAAAAATTCATCCACAAAACTAAGAGCGTCATAACAATGATAATTATCATTACAATGCCACACTTTATCACAACGGCCATAGCACCAACGGCATCAACTATGAATACAAATAAAAATTTGTAAGGTGCAAGGTCAGAGCTGGTAATAAGCGTAAGTTTTCAATTTCCGAATTCTTAGAGATGGTATTTCTAGATAACTGTCGAAATCCATTCTTCTATTAGTTAATGAAATATTGTTGAGGTTATTGATATGAAAAACTCGTGGACAGCTGTGAAAAACGATCCCGCATATCTGTCGGTCGCGGATAAACGGCAGATGTTTCGAAACTCGCTATCTGCCACGAAATACGATCGCGCGTATTTGCCGATCGCCGATAATGGGCAAATGTAGCCTTGCAAAAGTTGCAGTCGGCCGCAAAAAACGATCACGTGTACTTGCCGATCGTAAATAAACTAAATGCAACTTTGCAAAACTACAGTCGGCCATAAAAAACAGTCTCGCAAATTTGCTGACCACAAATGAACAGATAATGCCGCTTATTTGTGGAACTATCGAGCGGCCGCCATAAAGAATCTGTTGATTGCAGATAAACGGCAGATGTAGCTTAGCGTAACTTGCGATCGGCTGTAAAATTTAATCGCACACACATAAATTGCACGTAAATTCGATCGCTGGATAAACGGCGGGAGTAACTTATCAACCGCGGCCCGACCCAATCTTGGCCCGAAGTATTGTTTGCCCTGACCCGATGTCTCGGACCAGCTCTTGACCTGACCCGACCCGAAAAATTCGGGGACCCGCAGACCCCTAGAATTTTTTGGCTGGAACGTGTTTGAAAATGGTAAGGAACTGAAAGAAGCATCATTATTAGGTCAAATACGTTTCGCAGGATATTCAAAGGACGCCGCCAAAGAACGTCCTCTACTAAAAAAGGTTCTCTACTTTCTGGATGACCATTGTCTGGCACCCAAATTAGGTCAAGCCAAGACACAACCCCTTTAAATTTTGCACCATTACTTTTTAATCCCATTTTCCACAAGCATCCACCCCTGCAAGTCTGTGAACAATACAACCACTTCGACTCAGTGCTCCTACATCGTGACTAGTTAACGGGCAAACGCAACACCGAGAGCCGTACTTACCTCCGATCGTCATACGTGTCTCTCGCGTAGTAGTCATCCATTCCGCTGAAACAAAACATCCACAATCATACTCTTTCTCTACAAACCAGATTACAATGTCTAAAATTAATACCGTCTTTCAATATGATCGAGATTATAACGTCCACAATCACTAAAATCTTTCTTTACAATTGAGATCAAATACAGCGTCAGGAGTATTCAGTATTCAACAGTGAACTGTATCAGGGAGTCTACTGACATATGATTTTAAAATTCCAGTATCACTCGCTAACTAGTTATCTAAGGAATACCATTAATAAATTTTTTTAGTATGAATAACGTTTATTGATAAAATTAAATAACTGATTTACAGCACCGACAAATAAGATAAATCTATACCTATAAAAGGCAAAGCCCTCACTGACTGACTCACCCACTCATCACTAATTCTCCAACTTCCCAATAACCCAGAAGGCTGAAATTTGGTACACTGTTTCTTTAGGCATTAAATAGGAAAACTAAGTAGTTTTCATCCTGATCTGACCCTCGGACTCCGCCACAGACCCCCTCAAAGATCCCATATTATCCTTATGGCAGAATATAAATTGATGAAATGTTTATATTTAAACAGATGTGAAAAAAGCAAGAAATTTAGTTGAACGTCAAACCACTGTCAGGAGCAGAACATAAATCACTGACTAGAGATACTTATAAGACCTTTCTCCCCCGTAACAGCTGTTATTAAAAGAGCTAATTTAAACCATTCATTTTATATATACATAATTAGAAAAAATACTTTGCCTATGTCTTTTAGAGAATTTTATTCATGGAATTATTAGCATAGGTCTCACGGCAAGACCTAAGCCTGAGACCATGATAACTTTTACTTTGGAGCTCCCAGAAGCAAAAAACACTATTCAAACTATATTTAAAGCTGAAAACACAGTAAATTGTCCCTATAGAAAAATTATATATCTCTGTTATTACTCAACATACCTTGATAAAACTTGGTATGTGGCTTTTTTGGTTCAGATTCACCTGACATTGTTTTAAAACCAGCAAATTTTTGCATGACTGTTGCAGTAGACCTGAATACTCATTCCCCATGTTATTCTTGTGGAAGAAATAAATTAAAAGTCATGCACATAGTCTGGAGGTCTGCTGCAACGGGGTATTTTTATGTTCAAGATAGACCCTAAAAACCTTAGAATTTTTTTGACATTAAATCAAGGCAATTTCTACGTTTTACGTACATATGAAACAGAAAACTGCTTTACGATTCTCTAAGTAAGCAAGATCTGCTGCGACGGAGATGTTTATATTCCTGCTTAAGGGCCAATATATATCATGCATGTGAGCAGATTCAACGATATTGGGCATAAGCCTTCCCAGGGCAGTGGCACCCTTGAGGCCTTTTATCGGCGGGGCGCTGAATCTGCTCACATGTATAGTACAGGGAGGCCAAATAGAAATACCTCCTGTGGGGGGCAGCAATAGAATAACTCCAGTCGCAGCAGGTCTGCGGACTTTGAGGATTCCTGAAAACATCTTTCTGGTTTTTGAAAACATCATAGGTCAGTGGTATTTGTCCAATACCACTGACCTATCACTGCACAGCCCAAACTACTTGATTTAGAACCTTGGACCTTTGCATGGACGATATTAAGGGCGTAAGCATCTGCTAAGAACGGGTTTTTTTAATTCGAAGTAAGGGGGTTTTGGCGGGGTCGAATTTCCTACGCAAGTGGAATGGATGATCTTTTGTTTAGTTTTCAATGTTCATTCAACAAGCATGTGGTTCAGCTTCACATATGGATATGATTTTACAGCTGATATATAATTTGGTTACTTTCATAATGGTTTTATGGTGATGCATACTATATAAAAGTTAAATTTAGTTTAGTTAGTTAAATTAAAGTCGTCATTTGTTTTTTTACCTTATCTGTTTAATCATAAACTCAGCATGTGGCCCTATTTTCATTTAGACAGTGGGAGTTACAGTTTTTATCGTGAGCAAAGCCATAGAGGGAACTGCTAGTAATATAATAAAAACTCGTCAAAGAAAAACATATTTGTTTGATTTTTTTTATGAGGGCCTCCCCCTTTTAGCCACAGGCAGCGACACTTATTTCCCCCACCTACTAGGCTCCGTCTTGTACAGGCTTTGGTACTCTCTGTATTTGAATACTGTCTTCCGGTATATGGCAATGTCATATCACTGGGTGACATGGACAGAATGCAGAGAGTCCAAAATATGTGTGTCAGATACGTTTGCGGGCTGAGGAAATTCGACCATATTTCACTTGAGCGGAAATCCTTAGGCTTATTGCCTATGGCTGATTTGTGCACTCTCCGCACAGCTTGCCTTGCCCGTAAAGTTCTGGCACAGGGAAGACCGGAGTACCTGAGAGGGAGACTCAGGACCCGCTCTGAGGTGCGCTCCCGCTGCACTAGGCAGGACCGCATGCTGGAGATGCCTCGTGTGCGCCTTGAGTCCGCTAGGGGAGGATTTTCATATTTTGCCCCTAAGGTTTTAAATTCATTGGCGACCGAATACAGTCATGAGCTTGGTGGCCAGAGAGCCTTTAAAAAGAAATTGCACAATGCATTGTTGAGTGGAAAAATGACTAATTAAGTTATATTTTTTAAGAATTATTTTATTTTATGAATTTCAGTTGTTATTTTTAAAGAATTGTTTGACAAGAGTTATTTTGAAAAACATGTACACATGAAAAACGTTTGCTGGAAATAAAGACGATTTTATTTATTTATTTATTTAGTTCCTCTCACTTAGTTCTAATTTACTATGTCTTTATTCACAGGTCAATTTTGTTGTAAGGCATTTTATAAATAGTTCAAAGGCTAGCCAAACACATTTAAATATTTAATATTAAAAAGTAAACATAACCTACTTGGAAAGGCTTTCCATGATTAGGCCTTCTATTATTATTACTTCCTCCAAGAGAGAAGAAGAAGCTTGTTTCCTGTCAACTCAACACGTTTTTACTCAACAGCCTATTGCTTGGCGAGTAAAAATGGTTGGATTGGTGAGATACTCAATGTATATTATATCTAAATTAAAATTATGAATTTTTAAGAATAAATCCCTATTCAAATGATATACACAAATAGAGGTCTGCGGGTAGTGATTTTTCAAGCCAGGTCACCACTACCCAGTGGATTACCATAAATTTTCGGGTCGGGTCGAGTTCGGATATTATAAGTGGAATCCAAATTCGGGTCGGGTCGGGTATGTAAGTTGAAGAAAAAACTGGGTCGGGTACGGGTATTTTATATAAATTTTGGTTCGGCGTCGGGCATCATTTGTCAGCAAAATATTGACCTCATTAAATTTTGTTGGGCCTACCAAGCAGTATTATTACAAAGTAAAAATCTAACATAATATTCATCAACTTATTACTTAGATCTATACAGTCAATAGATATTCATATTCATGACCAAACATATTATTTCAGAATATATAAATGAAATAGTATTTATATTTTATAACAACAATAATCAACAATAATTTATTTTCATCATAAAATTAGTTCTATTCTAAAACTTCTGTGGAGAAAATAATAGTTGTTTTAATGTTTTAAGAGGCAGACGCCAGAAATTACCAGAGGAGAAGGAAGGAAGGAAAGAGAAGGGGAGAGAGAGAGAGAGAGTGAGAAAGAGCTAAAAAATAGCTGTCTCACTCTCCTTATCAGTGGGAAGGGGGGGAGTGGGGGAGTGGGGGAGTTTGTTTACTCTTCAATTAAGTCTGTCCGCCAGTCCGCTGTTATCTGCGTGCGTGCGTCCGACTGCCCGAGATAATTAGGAGATAAAGGTTCCTGACAATGAAATGCGAAAATCCAAACAACTTATCCAAAACAACATATGAGGGCTAATATTTTTTGTCTAATTTTTATAAATCAATTGAGACAAAAATGAAACTTCAGGGCTTGTAACAGTTCTTGAGGTTGAAAAAAATAAAAAAATAACTAAAATAAGAAAAAAATAACCAAAAAATAACCTTTTGTAAAAAAAAAATGTTGTTAAAAATTAGTAAACCGGCGTTATATTGGGGATAATACATTCTTAACCTTGGTAAAAAAGAAAATATCAACAGACTAATCACAAATCTGCCTAGATTTAACGGCGAGACTTGGTTTCCACGTAATGTAAGATGACGAGATTCGCCTGCCGCGATGCTGCTATGAGATCGTCTGACAAGACGAATAGTGTGAACAGGGCTTGTAGCAGTTCTTGATGTTGAAAAAAATAAATAAAAACCACAATTCCAAAAAAATAACAAAAATAACCGAATTCTAAAAAAAGTAAAAAAAAACCAAGAGCGAAAAAAATAACAGAAAAATAAAAAATAACCTGTTACAAGCCCTGACTTTTATCTCTTGCCGTTCAAGAAAAATCTATGATCAAACAATAGACTGATGTATATTTGTTAGCGACCACTCAGGTTCACGTAATTACCCGAAGCTACCTGAATTTTCGGGTACCTGCAGACCTCTATACACAAATATTGTGGGGCTGAATTCATAAAGTTAGTTTGGAATATTTTTATTTTTATCTGTGAATTAATTCATTTAATAAGCAGAAACAAATAACTTGAGGGATGAGTGACTCACTCGCCCCCCATCTCACTCATTTCAAAAATAGGGTCCCTGGCTGTCAGTAAAAATAACTTTTACTAAACAACAGTTTTGAATATTAGGTTATTTCAAGTAATAGTTACTGAAATGTATCACCACCGACAACTCACCCAAATTGGGCCGTGGGTGGGGACCACCAAATCTGGCCATGGGTAAAAAATAACTGTTGTAATATAATAGTTTCAAATACTAGGTTATTTCAAGTAATAGTTCCCGAAAAACATCGTCACAACCGACAACTCACCCGAATCGGGCCGTGGGCGGGGAACACCCAATCTGGACTGGGTAAAAATAACTGATTATAAATATCAGTTTCAAATACTAGGTTATTTCAAGTAACAGTTACCGAAAAGTATCGTCACAACCGACAACTCACCCGAATCGGGCCGTGGGCGGGGGGCTGCGGCGGCTGAACATGGACCGCTCGAAGGTGTCGCGCGGCGGCCCCCGCATGCCAAGCGGGGGCAGGGGCTCACGCGGGGGCAGCGGCGGGGGCAGGAAGTCCCGGCGCGGCCCCAAGTCCCGCGGGGGCAGGGGGGGCAGTCGCCGGTCGAAGGCGTCCCGTTCGTCGAACCTCGCCCTGTCATAGTACCGGTCGTAGTAGCTGTCCTGCAGGGCGGAATTACAACATTTATTTATTTATTCACAGTATGTCATTACATTATTACACTGGCAGGACATTTGTCAATATTATAATTCTTAAAATAATAGTGAATTTTTTGGATAAAATAAAAATACACAACTACTCAACCCAATTTCCATTAAAATATTCATCCAAGGACTTAGTCAACAACCCATCTTTAAGTTTACTTTTAAGTGTGTTGGGAACACCGATATTTTTTAAATTATTTGGAATTAGATTAAACAATTTTGGTCCAATATACTGTGGTAGGGTCTTATACAAAGTTAATCTATGGCTAGTGGGCTTAATTCTTATGTCTAGCAGGGTGTCTACCAAATTTCACATTTGAAATTCCCGACTTTTTTCCGTGACAATTAAAAAAAAATTCCCAACCATTAGAAACATGACCATTGCCTCCTATAACAAAGACTTGAGCACAATATTTGTAAATTAATATATTTTGATGGCTGCAATGCAAGCGAAAGATTGCTATAAGATGAGCAAGATGACCGCAATAAGTCCAAAAGATTTGCCAGCCGTAATGCGACAAAGATTTCCGGCTGAGGAAAGAATGAGCAATTTTCCGGCCGCGATATGACCAAGAGATTCTTTAGCCGTGGTATAAACGACCGACTTTGACAGCGACGATGCGACCGAATCACGTTATGGCTATGAAATAAGTAGGCGACACAACATGATCAAGAAACAATCGGCCACAAGTGAAAGAGCAAAAAGCAACTGAAAAGGAAGCTAATGATTTCCGGTTGCAATAAGACCAAAAATTTGTCAACCATGTTATAAATTACAGTATCTCTGGCCTCGGAAAAATTTGTGATTTTCTTGTTGCAATACGAACAAAAGATATGAAGGCCCTTAAAAGAGCAAGGAACTCGTCTGCCGCAAATCAACCGAAAAACGTTTCATTCCCAAAACGAGTGAGCGGTTTTCTGGCCACAATATGACCGATGTCTAATGGCCGCGAAATGAGTAAGGAACTCATGGGCCGCGATGCGACCAGATCTGCCAGCTGCAAAACAAGCGCAAGATTTCCCATCGCAACAGGACCGAAAATTCTGCTGGGCAAAATATAAATGACAGATATTCCGTCCACGAAAAGATCGAGCGATTTTCTTATCGCAATATGACAGAGATGTGACGGCCACGAATAGAGCAAAAAATTGTTCTACCACGAGGCGACCAAAATATGTTTTGGCCCCAAAACGAGTGAGCGATTTTCTGGCCGCAAGAGAAGTCATCGGCCAAGATGCGACGAAGAGATTTGCCGCTCACAAAACAAGTGAAAGATTTCCGGCCGAAATAAAAGTGAAAGATGTGATAACCGCGAAAATAGCGACAGATTTGACGGCCGCGAAGAGAGCGAGATATTTGACGGCCCCAATGTGACCAAGAGGTTTGCTGGCCCCGAAACAACCGAGGGATTTGCCGGCCAGGTTATAGATTTTCTGGCATTCATGTGGCCAATAGGTGTGATAGCCACATAAAGAGCGCACGATTTTAAGGTAGCAATACTAAGAGAGTTTTGTCGGCCGCGTAAAGAGCGAGAGACTTGACAGCCGTGTAAAGAGCGAGACTTGTCGGCCGCGTGAAGAGCGAGACTATTCGGCGCGAAACGAGCGAGCAATTTTACACCTGTAATAGGACCGAGGAACTTGCGGCAGCGGTATAAACGACAGATTTTCTGGTCGTGATATAGCTAAAAATTTGTCTGCCGCGATTCGTTCGAGAGATTTGCCAGCCGCGACGATGACAATAACGAAGAAAACGGCTATTTCGTTTTGTCTTTATAGCCAAATTAGAATTTCCCGACCAAAAGTTGAAATTCATTACTTTTTCCCGACCTTACAAAATCCCCGGCATTTTCCCAAATGTTCCCGAATTCCCGACTGGTAGACAACCTGTCTAGTGATATATCATTATTTATCTGACTCTCCCTGATAACAGACAAGTTGCTTTAAACCCCCAAAAAACTATTTCTAAAATATACTGATCATAAAAGGTTAAAATATTAAATTGTTGGAAAATAGTTTTACATGAAGTTCTCGAATGTACTTAATTGTTTTCTTTAAAAGCTGAAAGATCTTTTTGCTGTGACATGAATTTCCCCAGACAAGAATTCCATATGAAATTAAAGAATTTTTTTGCCTCGTCAGAATTTTCTGGTTTTAAATTATAAACACCCTGAAATTCAGCATTAAATTTCGAACAACTTGACTTAAAATTTTCAGTGATATAATTGTTGTCTGAGTTATTTGCATTTGAATTTTAATTAGTAAAAACGGGTATTTTAGGAAATCACAGTCCAAAACTTCAAAACGTTCATAGTATATTTATTATTAATATTTAAGAAATTAATTTGGTATCAAAATAAATTTGAAAACTAGATCTTTACATCCAAACTAAAATAGACGTGATGCACAAACAATTTTCACTGATTAAAAAGGTAAGAAATTGAGAAGTTTGAAAAGGGACCTCAAGTCAGAGGGCAGAATACCGAGCAATAAAAGAGAAGAAATACACTGTCAAGATGGTGATTTTTCGACTTAGACAATCGATAGTCTTATGTGACTGGCAGTTACTCCCGCTGGTTACCATGAGGCCTACCGACATTCTGATATCGGTTCTCCGTATTTATTGGGAAAGAACCGATGATACAACGAGAACCAACTTACGGTACCAACACACCCCTACTTTACACACTCAAATTGAATTAAATATGAATAAAGAATAATATTACACTCAAATCCAATACTCTTATATGAGTAATGTTATTGTGCTTGTTTGCACAATTATCTCAAAAACGGCTCCGAGGATTTCCTTCAAAGTCTGGAAATAAGTAATCTATGACTCAAAAACATCTTTTATGGAAATTGCTTGGCCAGAGAAAATCTAATAGCGTAATATAACGATTAATAGCGTAATAAAACGAATTTTAAAGATGTAAAATTTTAACATTGGCCTTATGAGTTGCCATGATAGCAACGAAAATAAACAAGGAACGTGTAAACAAATGAAGTAATCATAACAGCTGTTTGCAATCTACAGCCATAAAGGAAAAATACAGTGAGTGGGATAAAGAGTTCATGGAGTAATAAAAAGGTTTCTACTTATCAACTTTATGACATTGAAATATTGTATAGTAACTGGATGAACTGGTAAACATGAAATAAACAAGGCGCGGTCCACCAGGTACTTGAATAAAGTATGAATAAAGAATAGTAAAGTAAAATATAACAATGGTGGTCCACTGTACCTTGCCAAAGCCCCCAGTCAGCATGCGGTCCCGGAGGAAGGGAGGAGGAGGCGGCGGGGGGTAGGGGTCTCGTCCCGGTCCCAGCCGGCCCCGGAAGTAGCCTCGGTCCGGACCCATCCTGTAACACGACCGTTGGTCACTTGTGATCGAGGCTAAATAAAGCACATATCAATGGTCTATCTCTAACACCTTGTAAATTACAAATATGAAATATTAGGAGAGTCAAAAAACATGTACGGTACACCTCGGATTATACGGAACCCACATTATCCGGATCCCGGATTATCCGAACTGGTCCATCCGAGAAATTAAAAAACTGCAAAAACATGATTTTAGCGAGTTTACGGAGGAAATGCACCTTCTAAAAGTAAAATGCCAACATAATAGATTACTGTAAGCATTTGGAATCACAATAATTAAAGGAATCGCATTGCATAAACAGTACATAATAGCATTTTTGTGAATGTAGTTTTCTGGATTGCTACTTGGGGCGCTAGCAGTAATCAACAAAAGTGTAGCATTCGGCAATTTTGTGAATTTGATTATTGCTGTTATTTGATGTGTTACGTTATTTCTTAAGAAGAGTTACTGCAACAAGTTTTGAATTATGATTATTTAATCTTCATAAATTAAATATTTTAATCTGGCGTTTATTCTAAACCTAAACCGTAAGTACGATAAAAGTTAACATTATAATCGTATGATTAATAAGTTTAGTTCTTCAATATGCAAACACTGACTATATCATTTGATCAGTAAAATTATACTTGTCATGATTATTTATCTATAACATTTCCCACAGGAATTATCAAAATCATGCACACTATCTACTGACCTTTGCCAGTTGAGCTACCATAAAAATCGGCCTATGAAAACAATAAATTTACATGGTGTGTCGATCGGTTGGAGCACCTCCTCATTAAAAAGTAACCGGATAGGAAAGATTCTACTGTCAATACTTGAATTACCACGGATGTAATTACAAATGACTATGGTACTTTCAAAATGTTTTATTACAAAAGCATTATTCATGAAAAGTAATAAGTCGATATGATATTGTTAAAATAATAAGCAAGTCAAAGGCTCATAATAGGGTTTTCGAATAGACTTATTAACCTAAAGAAATTTCTAAATATAAAAAGTTTGAAATTTCGTGGTGTCCAAAAACTTTTAAAAACATTAAAGAATATAAGATTTTGCTGAAGATCTCTTACTAATACTGCATCAGAGCTGTGTAAATACCATGGATTAACTCCAATTTTATTAAATTAAACAACCAAAAATTCTTTTGGATCAATCATTTTGAAAAAAGAGCGTTTGGACCTTAAAACGCTAAATTACTTTTTGCTGTCTCTCTTACCCGTTAGAATCAAGCAAAACTAAAGAAAAATGAGTGCCACATACCGCTTTCAAAATAAAAAGAAAAAAGACCCAAAAATCGTGCAAGCAAAAAATGAAACCAATACTACCGTTCCGTGGATGTGTGTCATTGCGTCCACATGTCGTTGGGTCCAAAATTACAAACCTGTTCATTGCATCTAAAATAGTTGTACGAGAGTTGCATTGTGTCCAAGAATCGAGGTTGTGCTGTGTTTCAAAGTAAAGCAAAACTGAAAACCTAAAGTTAGTTATTAAATCTTTCTTGGATGCGACATTAGATTTTGTGAACAGACACTGTATTGAATGGTTTTAGAACAAATCTGTTCGGTTCAATGGGTCCAAAATATTTCAACCGTTTATAAGGTCCAAAGTATCAAAACACCCTTGTATTGTTGCGTCCTTAGAACTGGGCAGTGTCATTGGATCCAAAGGTATAGAGTATTTGCCTTACAATAGACCTCCAATTCGAGGGCGATTGCAATTACTGGAAACTTTACATAACCTAACCACTGACTTCAACATTTGTAATGCATTTGGCATACACAGTCCTGTTGTCTTAAAATAATATGGTAATAATATTGTTAAATCGGCAACTTGGAGGTCTATTGTAATGCATCGTTAATATTCTTTTGGACCCAATGACACAGCTTGACTTTGGATGTAACAATACTGGGTACAGTTGCGGACGTTGTCTGGATTGGAGGCAGTGTTGTACCTGTCTTTCAGTGAACAACTTAAGTTCCCCACCAGGGGAGGCTGGGCTTGATGGCAGGGTGGGCGGGGGTGTACTGGCAACCTAGGTGAGGGCCAATATGTTTCCCTTGGCCAATCTACTAAAGGCTGTGAGCTTAAGGGATAATCAAAGGGAAGCTTCCTTTCCTTTCTGGCAGCCGTGTGATAAGACGAAATAATGGCTGAAGTACCTTCACAGGATTTTCCTGTAGGGTGGGGAAAGCCAGACTACCAATTCCCTCCTACAAAAAAAAGAGTGTTTTAATACTTTGGACCCTAGAAACAAAGAAATGTTTTGGACCCGGTGAACAGATTTTAACATTTTTAAATACTAGGTCTCTTCACAAGGTTCAATGTCGTTACATCAGAGAAAAACGCAACAACTCTACTTCTACAGTTTTGCTTCACTTTTGAACCCGACAGCCTTGATTTCTTGGACCAAACACAACTCTATTATTTCTATTTCTGACACCTCAAACAGGATTTTTATTCTGGGCCTAATGACACTTGGACGCAATGAATCATGACCCCGTTCCGTGATGTGGGGAAAAAAACAAACCACAAGCGAACCAACAGAAAAGAACACATGGTTAGACGGAAGCGAAATGCGTGTTTCTTACCCGGTCTTGGGACACTCCTTTGACCAATGCCCGCCGCGACCGCACCTATCAAACACACCGCAACACTGTTAGTCATGGGTTTGTCACCGTCACCGGCTGTGTTGCCGGACAGGATTTGGCGTTTTACCCGCCAGCTAGAGACGTTCTGATACTTCCGAAACTAGTACGTATCGATATTTTTCTATCGATATTCACAGTATCAGTATCGTATCGAATCATTCGATATTATTGTGGTATCGAAAGAAAGTGTGGAGTATCGGATCAAAAGCACCGAATGAATATTAAACGCATCAGGGGAAACTAATAAGATAATCTGACCATAAATTACAGAAATTTAACTAATCTTCCACATTGTTTTATGCCCTTTTTTTTATTACTGCTCCTTAAACCGTACCGTACTCTGTACCTCCGTTGTTATTAATTTGTTTGTTTCATCCGCTAGGCCGGCCAGTGTCTGGATGTTTTGCTTCGTAACTTTGGTACGCAAGTTCGGTGTTTAGTGATTGATCAGATATTAAGCTTAGTTTACTGATTGTGAAAGGGCTCCCAGAACTAGAACACGTGAAATTTGGAATCATTTTAGAAAGAAGGACAAGGATGTCGCAACGTGTGAGCTGTGAATGAGACACGATAAGTTCTCAGGAAATACAACCAACTTCGTGAAATACATGAAAACAAACATACGGAAAAGAACATGAAAAATTCCTATTAACAGTTAAAAACCTTATTAATATGACCTTATTTAATATGAACGTTATGATTTTTTAGTTTTTCCTGGTTTCTTCTGATTCGATACCGATACTCACGGTATCGATACTTTGAATATGATAATATCGCGGTATCAATTCTTTTCTTTCAATACCGATTCGATACCAAATATTGGAATGAATTCGGTATCAGAACGTCCCTACCGCCAACTCCATTAATAATCCCCGCTTATACCCGATTTTTCGGCAATAATCCACACTAAATCCCCGCAAATACTAAAAATCAGGTAATTACCCGAAAAAACCACCTGACTTTTAAAATACCCAAAATCGGGTAGTTTCCTAAAATTACTTGGAAAGGGAAATCTTACACCAATAAACTACACATTATACCCTGATTATCGAAAGAAGGTGAACGGTGGAGCGAGCGCGCGGCAGTAAACACATTGTTATTCAAAACGCTGTAAAAATGTAAAAAACGCTGTTAACAATTTGCAATCCACTTTATTCCAATGACCAGTTAATTACGCTATCAGCACTGTTTTCAAATAATTTTTAACGTATATCATTTAGTTTATGCTGTTAGTTATATTACTAAAAACACAATTTACGAATTTAAAAAGTCGATTGTTTGTGTTTGATTTATGATAGCTCTGCTTAGAAGCATCGGGAAAAAATTCCTTTAGAGAACCTTTAGTCGACTTTCTTGGGAACAATGTAACAAACTTTGGGAGTCTTGTGATTAATATTTACGTCATTATTAATTCATTTCTATGTTATCTCAGCTATTAATCTACCTTGATGAATGGAATTCAGTTAACGATGTCTTTGAATGAAATATAAGTTAATTCCGTCGCAGTTTTATGTTTTTATTGGAATGGTTTGTCATAATAGATTAATATACAGGGTGTCCCGAAATTATGGTAAAATATTTTAGTATATGATAGTACAGGTAAAAATAAGAAAAAAAGTTCATATAAACATAGGTCCAAAAGTGCTTCGTTTTCCGTCTGTGTGTCTGTTTGTGATTTTTACATATTTAATCACATCTCATGAACCTCTTAACGTATAAACTTCAAACTTGGTACATGGATGACCACCATTAAGACCTATTTTTGTATGTAGTATCAAATTCCTACTTTGTTCCATTTCAAAATGGCGACCAATTTTTGTTTTCAAAGCTAAATATCTTAAAAACCCTAAATTTTAGAAAAATTATACAAGAGACAAAAAAGCTGTGAAATTTTATCCAATTAACGCTGATGTTAAGATTATGATGATCGGATAAATAATAACAGAGAAATTTTAATTTTTCCAAATAAAAACATGGAAATTTCTGACAGTTTGTTCTAAAGGACCATGTTTTTATTCAGAAAAGTTAATATTTCTCCGTTATTAGTAGTCCGATCATCATAATCTTAATATCAGCGTTAATTGGATTAAATTTCACAACTTTTTTGTCACTTTTATAATTTTTCTAAAGTTTACGGTTTTTAAGATATTTAGCTTTGAATACAAAAAACAGTCGCCATTTTTAAATGGTACAAAGTAGAAATTTGATACTATATACAAAAATAGGTCTTAATGGTGGTCATCCATGTACCAAGTTTGAAGTTTATACGTTAAGAGGTTCATGAGATATGATTAAATATGTAAAAATCACAAACAGACACACAGACGGAAAACGAAGCTCTTTTGGACCTATGTTTATATGAACTTTTTTTCTTATTTTTACCTGCACTACCATATACTAAAATATTTTACCATAATTTCGGGACACCCTGTATAATCGATTGTATCACTGCCAGGCAGAGCGCAACAATGACTGTTGAAGTACAGTCTGGACCTAATGGACCCATTTTTTTTGCGCGTCACTGCATGTCTCAGTTTTTCATTTATAAACAATTCCGGCTTCCAGATGTAGAATTAATTGTAAAAACAATGCTGATTTACCGACATTGAACAATAAGGAACCTATCTCTGAAAGACATGATAATTTTTGGTGAGGAGATTTTCAATTTGCTTTTTGTTGTTGTTGTTGTTGGGCTACACTCACCTAGTTGATTGGAGACCAGCAGTCGCTCTCCAATCAACTAGGTGAGTGTAGCCCGACAACAAAAAACAAATTGAAAATAAGGAACCTTTCAGTTCCTCCGAACTGCATGTGTTCTGTGTATTTTGGAAGCATGTACTCCATTGTTGTTGGCCAGTTGCTGTACCTTGTCTGAATCGCACTCACCCGAGCTAGGTTGGTAATTAATTTCAATTATCAACTGATTACGGATTTATCTAGTAGTATTGAAGTTATTTTTTAAGTGAATTTTGATTGTGGAAACTATCTGATGTCATTAAAGGAAAAATGAAATGAAAATCTTAATTAGTTAACGGTTCTTTAGAAATAAATTAATAACGACGTAAATAGAATTACAGGACTTCAAATTTTGATATACTCAGGGTTGCCAGCAAATGGTTTCCAAAAAATTCACGCATCTTTCCCGGTATTCCCGGTCAAAATAGTCAAAATTCAAGGCCTATACTTGTCATTTCTAAGGCCCGATTCACACAGAACGGACGTGTGGCGGAGTCGTGGCACGGACATATATGTCCTTTCGCTCTCGCTCCCATGAAACTTATCGCACAATAATTCATACACGATCGACGTGGCGTGGGCGGCCGCACTCACGCGCCACGTCCCGTCGCTCGTGTGTAAATTGGGCGATGGGAGCGACAGGGAAAGGAATAGTACCGTGCCGCGACTCCGCCACACGTCCGTTCTGTGTGAATTGGGCCTAGCCAACATCCACTGAAATTGTAATTTGTAATTTGTTGTAATTTAATACATCCCATTAAAATAGTGTGAGTATGAATTATGATTTAGATAATGCACCCCAGTGTATTGACGAATGAATTAATTAAACTTTGCTCGGATAAAATAACTTTTTATTTTATTTTTGGTTATTCATTTTATTTTGCGATTTTGGTTAAAAATGTCCCAGTCTTGAAACCAATCATCAAAAAATATAATTCAAAAACCCTTGCACGAAAAAATTGTTGCCCGTAAAAACAGCTTCATTTGGAGTATAAATGACTGGATTCCAAAACAAAATCCAAAGAGAGCACTTGATGTCACGGGTAACTTTAAAATAGAAACAACAAAGAAATATCATAGATGAAACATTTATTTGTTATTTCGAAACCGCCATTGCGGATATCAAGTGAGCCGTGTGTAGGCCTTCACAGCGCAGGACAAAGTAGTGACAGTAGTGACGCCCAGTGACGGGCTGACTGCAGCCCATGCAATTCGGATTCGTCGTCCGCAGTCTCTATCAATGAAACACTGCCATTGGTCACTGCGCATGCTAAGAACTTCGAATGCACAGTATGAAGGCGGGGAAATAGAATACGAGTGATTTTTGAAGCAAACAAATTACGATGGTAAATAACGCTACATACTGCTGATACACGTCTGAAGACATTGCTCTCCACCATGCTCCTACCCCTTGCACTGAACGATGGACTCATCCATTTTTTGTATATCGATGTTTTCCTTCAATCGGTAATCGATGTTTTCTCCGTTTGTTGTAGGAAAAACTTCACCCATATTCCGCCCAGTCATTAGCGCGATAAATACCCGATCACTTGTCTGTCAGCGGTAGGTAGCGCATTCGCACACTGAGAAGGGTTGGAGGAAGGATAGCGTTGGGTTCACAACGATAAGGTAGGTGTTCGGTTAAATATCGATCGTAGTACGAACTACTATCGAATATCGTAAATCGATTGGCTCCTTCAACATAGTCGTCTGAACATAAAACACGCCCGGCCCAACGGCCAACGTTCCAAATTATATAAGGATAAAATTTAGGCCAAGCATGGCCTGTAGGCCTACTGATGGCTGTTCAGTGCAACAGACGAGGATAAACTTTTTATAATAGCCAGTGAGTGTTAAAATCATGAAATAGGCCCTCTGCTCGGATGTTTACAAATAAATGTAAATATTTCTTTGCCAGTTTGTTTGCTTGCAATATCTAGCCCTGAGAAACGGTTTTTAGAGAAAAGTGTTATCCCAAAATCCCAAAGACAGCTCAATTTATAAGAATGTAGGATTAGGGCCTAAGTTATTTTTGAATTAGAAAGTTTGGCTAATCTATCCGACGATTACGTACGGTACTGGATGATTTTTAATTCCTCCGCAATTTATTATATAGTCATCATGCCGGTTATTAGCTTTCGGTACTGTTAGAGAAATCAACATCAACAATTTTTAACATGGGCAAATTGTCAGTAGTCAAAGTAAAATACAGTATTACTCATCGTCTAAGCCTTCATTGACATTACAGTACATTGTATAGAAAATATTACCCTGACCACTGCATTTTAATAATCTAATACAATTGCGTAATTGTTGGACAGTCATACAGTCATTTATTTATGTGTAAACTTGGAAGAGTCCCAAAGGAAGAATCTGTGGTACAGGTACAGATATGACGTATTAATTTGCACGGATTCACAATAATGACGAGTTAAAAACGACAGGCATTGAAGTTTGGAATGAAAACGAAAACAGAGGGATGACGACGACATGGAGCAGACAGCCGAGCCGAAACTAAAAAGTTGTTGTCGGTCATTCGGTAGATAATAAGGTCGATATAACCGAATGCCTACCTTGTCGTTGTGAACCCAACGCTATCCTTGGAGGGAATCATGGACACGTCAGTGTTGCCAGATTTTAAAAGCCACATTATCGTACCAGACCAGGAAAGTTATTTTGAATCTACCTAAATTATCGTACTCTTCCAATGAAACTCGTAAATTTGGTGAAATGTTACCAAGAAAAACCCTGTAATACTGCAAAAATCCATTTTTAATACTAAAACAGTATTAATTTTTTTTTAATAGTGAAATTAAAAAAATACAGGATTTAAAACATCATCAAACTATCGTACCAGACACAAATTGGATCGTACCACATACGAAATTATCGTTAAAGCACAATAGTACCGTACGTCTGGGATCACTGGTACGACCCCCGAATCAGCTGTGTATTCTCTTCGAATAGTACGTCACTGGTGTCTGCTTTGCAGTTTCGGAACGAGAACCGTTCCGACCATCCCGTATTGGCCGCGGAACATGTTCTTTAAATAGTTCCCGTTCCGACTGTAGTTACGATATTTCTTTGTGAAACGAACGCTCTCGCTCTGACATCGGCTCCACCAATAAGAGTGGTGACTCTTTTTAGGACAAAAACCCAATATAATTCCGTTCCATGGATAGTAGTACCTGTTCTTTCGTGCCATAATTCGTTGCGAAATGTACGACAACTACATCGAACAAGATCTCATTATGGAACGTATTAGCAGACAGTCGAAACAGTTCCCTGAACTAGAATGGAACAATATAACAGTTCCAGTTCCTTTGGCACACCTCTCTCTACGTTGGAATCACTTTGTCTTCGTGTTTTGTTCGAACGCAACTTATGCTTTGTCCAAAACATCCACGAAACTGGCCGATCTGATCGATAAATAACCCTATTATAGACCTACAGGCCAAACTATCGCTATTTTAGATTTCTCATGATTGTTAAAAAATTCAAGATCTTTCGAAAAATTCACGCATAATTCATAGGTTTTTTCCCGGAGTGTGAAATTCACCGCATAATTCCCGGTTTTCCCGAATTCCCGGCCTGCTGGCAACCCTGAAACTGTTCCCAAGAAAGTCGACAGGAATTTTTTCCCCCGATGCTTTCTAAGCAGAGTTATAATAAATCAAACACAAAGAATTGACTTTTTTAATTCGTAAATCGTGTTTTTAGTAATATAACTCAAGTATATATTAAACGATATACATTAAAATTTTTTTTGAAAACAGTGCTGATAACGTAATTAATTGGTCATTGGAATAAAGTGGACTGCAAATTTTTAACAGCGTTTTTTACGTTTTTACAGCGTTATGAATAAGAATGTTTTTACTGCCCGCGCGCTCGGCTTCCGCCGTTCACCTTCTTTCGATAATCAGGGTATATATACCAAAATGTCTTTTTACTTCCAGTATAGTTCCCAAAACCATGAAAATAAATTATTTTCTCATCTTACATGAACATTGGATATTTGCAAAGCAAATCATAGTTCAAAAATCCCCGGCTTTACCCATTTTTCATGTATTTAGGGAGCCGGGTAAATCCCCGCAGCTCAAGTCTAAAATCTCCAGTTTTACCCCATTTTCCTTATTCCCCGCAAATCCCCGAATGGCCTTCAAAATACCGAAAAACCAGGCAAATGCCCGGTTTTCTAGTTACACTGAATCCAATAAAATAATACCGAATACATATTATTATCAACTAAAAAAATCTAGAGATATAAAAATCTTTGTATCTCGTCCAGAATACCTAGTTTTACCAGTTTTTTAATACCCAGGTTGTTGGGTAAATCCCAGAAGCCCATGTCTATAATTCTCGGTTTTACCCGGTTTTTTCTTAATCCCCGCATAGCCTACAAAATACCCGAAAACCGGGTAAATACCTGGTTTCTAGCAACACTGGTCACCAGTAGGTTTGGGAGTACCTCAAGGCATCTAGGATGGGCGATTCATGAACGAATCGTTCGACTTAAACGACTCATCGAAAACGATCCAACTAATCACGATTCAATTTTTAAAAGAATCGATTTGTTGCATGCTTTGAATAGCTAATTTTAAATTCTATTCATCTCGTAATTTTTTTTGTGACAAACACCAACGATATATTTGGTTGAGTGGCGTACTCTTTGAAAGAAAAACTACCAAAGCAAAGTCCTAGATTCTTTGAAAGAACAGTCTTACTATTAGTACATTTTAAATTGTTGCTTTTTAACTAAGCTTCGGATTCGCAAAGCATTTATTGTTTCCAATTTTCACAGGATAGTGATGCATTTGTATTTGGGAAAGAAATAACATAGGGTCTATGCAGGTTATGGAAAACATATAGGTTTATACAGATTATGGAAAACATATATGCAAAGTTATTAAAGTTGCAATGTAAAAATAACACTTTATATTCAATAACGGCTGACTAATTCTTTTCTCTTTCATTTGACTGCTGTGACGGTTCACTTTCCATGGGAAATTTCCCATGAATCGATTCAAATTTTGATTTTTAGAAATAAATGGTACTCAGAAATCACGCAAAAAATTAATCTATTCACCCAAAGGAATCAAAGTGCACATCGATCAAGTGTTGCCTAAGTATAGAAAACAGGCAACATGTCTGCCTATTGCATGTACTGTAATGGCAAGTGTTGCCAACATTATCTACTGAATGGGTAACATACCTGCATCCGTTACCAGTTCAAGTACCTGCTTAAATATAGAAGCACAACTTACATCCACTCTTAACATGCTTATCCTGACATGGTGGTATACTTTGGAATTTTTGAAATTATTAAAAATACCACATAAAAAACTCTAATCTAACCAGAAAGACGAAATGGTTTTTTTTAAATCAAGAACCTGAGACAAAATCACCATCAGTGGTCAAGATTTGTTTTACAACTACCGTGACTTCAAAATCCAAAATTTGGTAGTAAAAAATTCCACTTGATCTAAAATGCCATTGGGGCAGGAAATCTTCCCCAATCCTGAGCAAAAAATAGGTAAAACTTTGCTAAAAACATGAACAGCCTTAAATTAGATTGCACTTAAAAGTGAGAGTAATTTAGTGGATCTCAATTGCATGTGTTAATTGACTGCAAGTATACAGACAAAATGTATAAACCACAGGTCGCAGGTAATGGTAGGAAAAACTTTGAAAAAAAAGTTTTACATTAACTTTACGTAATTACCAATTGCAGGAACAACTTTGTAAAATAAACAAATTAAAAGCCTTTTAGATTGATAACACGTGTTTACTGATCACTCATATTCAAGAGTGGCAGCAGATTTATAAATACAATCGCGCTTCTTAATCAACCGTTCTGTTTGGTTCCGTAACAGACAACTGGTTTTAAATTTGAGTAAATCATCACATTGAAGACACAACACGTATTGGTGCACCTGTAGCATTGCTTGGGGTTGACCATGCCATGCTGCTGGCGCACCCAAATATTATTTAAAAACAGTTTATACAGTGTGTAAAAAAATCCATCCCCCCTCTTTAATTTTATTGATTAATGCAACAAACAAATCACTATTTTGGAGCGAGACTAACTTAACCAAAAGTATCTTTTGACATTTTCAGAAATTTTGAGTGTCCCTCAAATTTCCGTTAACGACAAAAAAATAACTTACTTAGGGTGAAATTAGTAGTGATTCTTAAAGGTGAATTGTCTGTGTTGACGGAAAAAAATTAAAGTAGCTGCACAGACTTTTTCACACACTGTATTTTGGGTTATACTAAATAAGTTACTCTAATGTAACAATTGATGTTAATACTTACTTAAACTGTAAGTTACTGTTTCAGTTTGGCTTGGATAACAATATGTTTAACATATTACATTTACATTCAACATTTACATAACAGAAACTGGTTAACAGTAACCGACTCGAGCACATACGCACCTGTAGCACTGCTCCAAGTTGCCCATGCCTGATCGCTGGAGCACCTTGCTTGTGTAAGAAGGTACACTTGTGCTTTAATCGAATGGCCATCCACCATGATCCAATTCATGTTAAATATTTTATTACAAGACTAACTATTATGCGACTGTTTAGATATTAACAATTTTGAGTAACAGCTACTTTTAAAGCTGTTACATTTAAGTAACTGCTACTGATGTAACAAGTACTAGTAAGTAACAGTTACTATTGTAACAGGTACCAAAAAGTATCGCTCAACACAGCGGGTGGGGTGCGGGATGACGCACCTGTAACACTGCTCCGGGTTGCCCATGCCTGGTCCCTGACAGAGCTTGCTTGTGAATGAAGGCAAACTTATACTTTAATCGGCTGTCCGTCCACCATGATCCCAAATATGTTAAATATTTTATCATAAGATTAACTATTACACGACTGTTTAGACATTAATAATTTGGATTGACAGCTATTTTTGAAGCTGTTATGACTTAGCTACTGAAGTAACAGTTACTTTTAAGTAACAGTTTCCGAAAAGTATCACTCGAGCACATCACACACCTGTAGCTATGCTCCGGGTTGCCCATACCTGGTCGCTGGCACACATTGCTTGTGTAGGAAGGCACACTTGTAGTTTAATCGGCTGTCCGTCAACATGATCCAATTCATTATAACATTTTATTTTAAGATTGACTATTTCACGACTGTTTAGATATTAACACTTTGGAGTGACAGCTTCTTTTAAAGCTGTTACATCTAGGTAACAGCTACTGTTGTAACAGTTACCAAAAAGAATCGCTCAAGCACATCACGCACCTGTAGCACTGCTCCGGGTTGCCCATGCCTGGCCGCTGGCGCACCTTGCTCGTCGACACTTGCACCTTCATCGGCTGTCCGTCCACCATGATCCCGTTGAGCTCTTCCACCATCTTGTTGACGTCCGGGCAGTCTATGTGCTGCAACACAACACACTGGCGTATCAGCTGGTGACGGGCGATTTGCAACAACTCATCGAGTGAATCAAATGAATCATGATTCTTTTTGAAAATTTTTTTTATTTTAAAAAGAGGGTGGCGGCCTCTTTATACCTTGCATTTCCCCCCCCCCCCCATGGGCCTCAGGCCTGTGCGTGGAAGTTATCAAGCAAACCCAAGGAGTGAGCCGGTACAGTACAAGGATGAACAGTACTGCTAAAAGTATGCGGCATCATCGGGAATTGATTCTTCGCATTAAATCTGGATTTTTATTCCTTTAGTTCACAAAAAAAACATAACTAGGTGCAAATGCCAGTTTTTTTTCAGATTAGCTATTAAACCCCTTATCTGCTGCGCACGAGTTAGCTCGTGGTAGTATTCTGCACCTGTGACTGCTGCGCACGAGATATCTCGTGCAACACCCTCGCTTCGTCAACTGCGACGCCCAAGTTAACCCTTGAGCGGGCGCTTCACCGGCAAAACGCAAGCGCGCGCATGCGGAGTTTTACTCCGCAACACTAGACTGCACAAATTTAACCCATTTTACTTGTTTTATAATGAAATATTGTATTTAAATGTTGACAAACTTCATTAGGAATCACATTTCATCGTCGATTCAATTAATTTTTCAACTTAATAGGTATAAAATATTTCAATTAAACATAATACGCAATTTTCTGGTATAAAATATGTATTAATTATCTTTTACATTTTTGGACTTTTCCTTTCGCTTCTTTTTTTCGAAAGCAAAAGGAAAAGTCTAAAAAATTAATAATAATTACAAATCCATTGCTATTATGAATTTTAAAAATAGGAATCAGTTTCTGTGTAACGGGAGAGGGCGCTCCGCAAACTGAGACGGCACCTCTGAATTGCATATAACGAGGTACCAGGGGGGGTTAGGGGTATAAATAGCTTTAGGAAATTCCTGGAATGAGGGGCATAAAGTACGGAGCCGGAAACGACCCCCGACATCATTGTGTCTGTTTATTTTAACATAAAAAACACGTGCGGCGGAAAACTCCGCGTGCGCCCGCTCGAGGGTTAACTTGGATTTGACGTTATCAGCAGATTTATTTAGTTATTTTGTTGATACAGTTGAGCGCTGATTATCCGAACTAATTGGGGACAAAGGGTGATCGGATAACTGAATATTCGGATAATCAAACATGAAAAGACAAAATTTAAAAATTATATATGTAGCCTATTGTAATTTTTATTAGTAAAAAGGCTAAAAAAATGATCACACAAAAATTATTCATATAATTTTATTATGAAATCGATCAGAATACATGGTTATAAATTTTTAAAGAGCAATTTATCATAGATACAGTACACTGTATACTTTTTATTTGGAAAAAAGTCCAAAATTTGTGTTTGCTTTAGCACTGTCACTTTTTTTTGGTGCGCAAATTTGAATTGCTTGAGAATCATGTTCAAAATATGAATTTACGGCGTTCGGTTTACCGTAAATGAGGTTCGGATGACCGATGTTCAGATAATCGGCGCTCTACTGTACAACTGTTATGCTAGGTTTTTTTCATTCCACGACTGTACAGTTGACACTGACGAGTTGCAGACCATTTCTTCTGCACTCTGGTGGATTTTTCTGGAACTACGTCCACGCCACGAGTTCTGCAGTATCGCGTTTGTCACGTTGAGACGAAAACCCCGCAATGTGATATTGATAGTGTAATTAAACTGCGCACTACTGATCACCTAAAAAACCGCAGGGGGCAAATTACTCTGCAGTTAAGGGGTTAATAAAAAAGCAAATAACAAATGTTTTTGTTATTGACAGGCTTCTAGGTTGTCTGTTTCTTTTAGGGCGTATGCCACTATTGCAACTTTTTTCGCGAAACATTTCACTCGAAACACAAAATTGTCTGAAACATTTCGTGTGAAACAATGTATTTTAATGGGGCTAAAATTTCGCCTTACTTGCCGAAACATTTCGCGACATTTTTTATATAGATATACTTAACATGGTTTCGTGAATGTTTCGCGAAACGAAGTTGCACCTGGTTGCACTAATGGCATACGGCCTTTTTTAAAGTTTTTGTTTCATCAAGGCCAATGACATATTAACTAAAAAGAGTACGGTAACTTGATAATGAGGTAGGCCTAAACAGTCCACACAACTCAACTCTTTTAAACTACCAATATTGGTTCATCTATTTTTAATTCGATGGTTTGAGTTTAAGTTTACGTTCAATCCTTTTTTCTTGGATCAAATTTAAATAATACATTTTGGGATTGGAAGTAGCATGTACAATTTGATTCAGAGTTAAAAAGACTTTTCAAGACCGTTACGGAATTCAAGACTAATTCCGGTCATTGAAAATTTTCAGGTAGGGTGGGTTGGGGTAATTTTGAGACAAAAATCAAACTTTCCCTAGTTCTAAAAAATTTATGGTTTAAATTTATTGTAAATTTTATCACAGCACCTCATAGATAGTAGCATTATGTGGTAAGAGTTACATCCATATTAATCAATTAGTTGGACCAAAAACATAAAAAACGTGTCTCATCATTACCCCGGCCAATGGGGAAATTAAGAGACAGCCTGGGGGAATTTTGAGACACCCACTCTAACATTAGTTTAACATAAGGTAAAATACTCCTGACTGGGGCTAATTGTAGCCAGTACCTTAGACATCATTTTTGAGGGTTGGGTAATTTTGAGACAGCATCATTGGACAGTATAAAATTTGTATTTGCTACAAGTCAGCGTAAAATCTAAATTAGTATTTAATATAAATGATAATTTTTATAGCAAATATATGAAGAAAAATAATAGTCTTTGGTCTTGACAACAATGTACTAAAAAAGCGGACACTTGAAGTTAGTTTCATGTTCACTTTGGTTAATGTTAGTTTGTATTTAGTTTGAATTTAACCAATCAGTGTAAATAGGAACAATATAAGTCAACCTATGAAGATGAAATACTTAAGCATAGCCTCTACGTAAAGAATAAAAACAGCCTTTGTCAATCAACTTGTTGTCCTAATCTCATTAACACATTCGCTGCTAAAATATTATGTACAGCGCTAACCTATGACTAAAATTTTTTATTTAAAAAAAGCTTAGGATTTTATGTTATACAGCTAGGAATAATTGTCATAATCCATATTCAAGACTCTTAACATTGGTTTTGGAGCGTCAAAAGTCATCAGTCACCGGTGGATCCCCAGCACTACGCGCCAAAATCACATTGTACCGCCACCGGTACAATGTGATTTCGGCGCGGTACAATGTCAAAAATTATCTAAAATTGTCAAAAATGTCGGCGAAAACAAAAAACAAAAGAAAACTAAAATATACACAAAAAACACAACATATAGAATATAAACACTGAAATAAAGTTATAAACTTAGGGTCCACGGGTGGACCCCACCGCACCCGCCAAAACGCGAACGAACGACAATGCACGATTCACACAGGCTTGTACAACAATGCGGTAGCGTATCGACCTGCTTCTACGAGAGGCTGGGCCACGCTGGCCCGGCAAACAAAGGATTACGCACTCCCCCACCGGTGGACCACCAGCTCCTTGGGTACGGCCCACGGGGTCCACCAGTGGACCCGCCGCATCGAATGTGTTAAAAAGAACACATGACTTTAGAACTATATATCACTTTGTGTACCTATATCCTTTTTCAGGTGAAATTTCAGAAAAAATGTCATCTATGAATTTTTTTTAAGGTTGAACATCTCTGATTGATCTTATTATATAGCTAAGGATTGAACGTCAGAGTTTGGGTTAGAGTTCATTCGAACTATCGAAAATGAATGAGGGTTTTGCAATCCCAAACTCTTCCTTTACAGGCCACCAGAACTTCTCATCTCCAACCCATTTTAAGTACTTCATTTCTACATCTGTCAGGTTTCAGTCTCTTCTTCTGACATGTAAAAAAGTTGTTGAACTTGCCCAATGTAAAAGATTGATTCGGAATAAACTGCTTACATCTGCATTTCTGCTGTTTGAACTTCCTGGGGGTGTAATTTTTACTGCCTCATGTTTGATGGAATTTTGTGAAGAGGGGGGCCTTCTACATTGATTTCATCATCTAATGAACCTGACACTTAGATGAAAGAGTTATCATACATCTCTCGGCACAAATTTATATCATTGTCTAGGTCGTCGTCTAAAGAACTCTGAGTCTGAATCTTTTTAAGGTTTTTATTATGATTCCCTTTCTATTTTTTTCTAATGTCAACATTTACTTTTTTCTCTTTAAATTTTCTCTTTTTCCTTTCAACTTTTTGCTTTTTCTTATCTTTTTCGATTTTCTTTCCCTTAGCTTCTTGCTCAGCAATATTTGCTGCTTATGCGTCATCAGTATCAACTGCAGCTCCAACATAAATTTTAATTATCTTCTGTTTCTGCTTATATGTTTGTTTTGTTGTTAGTTTTTGGCATTGTTTTTGTTTGTTTTAGAAAAATTATGTTGGTTTATTAATGTTAATCATGTCTCAAAATTACCCCAGCGACCGTCTCAAAACTACCCCATGTTCGGAAGATAATACATAGTTGGAGAAAAAAATTTACAAATAAAAAATTTCTAAAGATATTAATGTATAACTTAGACAACTTGATCATGGGTTGTGTGCAGGTATAATAACATCTTTTTTAACTCCCTAAGTAGATTGGTTTTACATGTAAGTCGAAAGTTTAATCGGGAAGAAAGAAAGTTTTTTTCAAGATTTTTGCAGACATGTGGCGGAATTTTTTTTTTAAATCCAGTAGGCCTAAACATTTTTTTTGGCTTCTCAAATTTTGATATGGTATTTTTAGAGTATTAATTTAAAGTTTTTTAACTCATTACAGTTTCTAAAAATTTATTTTTAATAATTTTAAGGATGTCTGAAAATTACCCAGAAAATCCGTGTCTCAAAATTACCCCAACCCACCCTATTTAGGGAGCAGGCTAATCATTTTGAAGTTTCTTTTAACTGAATATCAAAAACAATTTCTTCATCAGAAAGATCATACTGTGGTCTTGGTTTTCTGCCTCCCAGGAGTCAGCGAACTTAAACAGCTTGGAAAATTCATTGGAAATGATGTGCTCTCCATTTTTACAGTAGGCTATACCTTAAAATAGTCTTTTTAGCTTTAGGCCAAAACAAAGCTACAGTTTAAATGCAGATTATAATTATTTTTTTCTTTTTGCACAGCGTCAGCGTTCATAACTACAGTCAATGTGGTACAAAGTTCAAAAAGTTCTGGTTTGAACTGTTGATAAACATAAAATTAGCCCAAAATGGGTTTAAAACTTAATTTGATGTTTCTAACAACCCAATAAAATAAACCTTTATTAGGGCTTTCCCAAAACATTATTTTAGGAGTTTGTACACTGATGTCATTTTCAATGGCAGGGAGGAGGGGGAGGGGGTCCGAAAGTTGCCAAAAAGCAACGACGTACTCTATGAACAGCCCCTAACCGCCGTGGCGTGTTGTGTAAGGGGGGCCTCCTTACAATACCAAAGCACAGATTTCCAAGACATGAGAAGCGAGAACTCACCACAAAGCCGTAGTTGCGGACGATGTCACACTCGACCACAGTTCCGTACTTGGTGAACAGTTGTCGCACCTGCGGGGCGCGCGTGTTGTCAGACAGGTTGCCCACGAAGATCTTGGTGGTGGGCGTGTTCGGGCCTGCGAGAGTAAAAATAACTTTGGAGTCAAATCAAATAAAATCAATATTTATTTTCCAGAAAAAACATTACAGCAAGTTACAAATATTTTAATTGGAAAAAACCACACATAGGCATATCTCGCCTGTGTGTGAGGAATGAGTCCCACCAGATCAGTTCATCAGCAGACACTGCAGCACTTAAAAAACTAAAACATCATTACTTTATTTACAAAACTAAAAACATAGGATATAATGTAGAAGAAGACCAAGAATAGCCTATTAAGTTACTAATATATAAAGGTTACTCATTAAGGTCGTAAGGTGGAGGTTATTAACCTTCCATATGATCCAAATCAAGTCCAGTCTTGATTTTTTTAGGGCAAAACGATATTCAACTCAAATGGTTTTATCGATTTTTAAAATCATTCTTCACTGTATTTTATTTTTTTATTTGAGTAAATTTATTGGATGTTACACAGATGCTTATAAAGTTAACTATATAGTTTAAGTTGAATATATAAATGGACTGGCCTCAATGCACTGCAACTATTATAATATCAAGTATGTGATATTTCTTGCCCCACACGTGTGGTTTGCACTTGGGGTTATTTTTATAAAAATTGTATTTACTTATCTTGAGAAATAAAGTATTTTGAATAAAAATAAATGACTTTATCTATAAGATAAATAGTGCCTATATAACATTATTAATAAGTTTTAAAACAACTTTGAGCCAACAAACATAAGGTTTAGTGTGATTTTTTATCATTATTTTTCCTTTGTATGAATCTACTGGATGAAGTATGTGCCCCAATTTGGGGTAGTTTCATAGAAAAAGCAGTTCTTTTATATATATGCAAAATTAAAATAAAATTTAAGCAAATTCTGTTTGCAAATAGAGAGCTAAAAGTAGGCCTGTAGGCCTACTTAAAGTTGAGCGATGTGATTTTGTAGGAACCTGCCCCTCTCTCCCCTACCGTCTGTCTGCTCATGATCAGATATGAAACTCGTACCAAATTCACCAAAAGACTTGTCCAATTCCATTAAAATTGTCGGGAGTCAACTGTACTTGTTACGTTACCTTTCCGGCTGGTGGCTGCCTCCACCTTGATGGCTGAGCCATGCACAATGTATCCGTTGAGGTTCTGTATCGCGTCTCGCCCCGCCTCCTCTGACTCCATGTGCACAAAGCCGTAGTCCTTCACGACATCACACTCTACGACCTTGCCGTACTTCTCGAACAAGGGCTTAATGTCTGCCGAAACTGTCTTCTCGGCTAGGTTGCCGACGAAGATCTTGAAGGTCCCAACGCTACTGAAGCCCGGCATTGTGGTCTTTCAATCCCCTGCAAAAACGAAAAAAAAAAGGATAGAACAAAGTTAACTTATCAACGAGCTAGATATAAGCTGAGACTTATTAGATTGACAGCTAAGACCTAGGCCCCCTAGGCTGCTGGGATCTCGCCAGCCCCACTGCAACGACTGAGCCCTTAAAAATCATCAGTCCAATGAGTAATTGATAGGCTTACCAGACGTCAGGGATTTCCCCGGACAGTCCAGGTTTCAGGCTTGCGTCCGGGAAATATCCGGGGTTGAATTTGTCCGGGGTTTAAGTCAGCTTGTGTGAAAAAGAGACGAAAACACCCTAAATAAATGAATTGGGAATGAGTTTTGAGCAGTTTTTAAGAATATACAAAAGAAATTTTAAACAAAATGAAGGGGTATTTTATGGTTTGACCAGGTATTACACTAAAAGAGTCTCAGCCTGCGACAGGCTAATTCGTTGCGCGACAACTGTGTCTTCTGCTTCGTCATGAGGCCTAAATAATTGTTTTTGAGCCAATCAATAAGATAGGTATTTAAGTAACGATAATGTCACGCAAGACGCCAATAAAGTACAGTAAACCCTCTCTTATCCGGATCTCCCATATCCGGACCCTACGATATCCAGACGAGATTTTGAAAAATTCAAAAACATTCTAGGAGGCCAATGTTTGTCGACCAAGTAGTCGCGATCAGTGTTTATAGGCCGGTTAGTAGGCGTCGGATTCGGAGAAAGTAGACGGGAGGGTTGTGCAATGTGCACGTCACAACCCTCACTGAGCAAGGTCACTGATTCGCGAAACAGTACAGAAATAGAATTCCCCCCATCTGTCCCTACCCACCCCAACACCCCCTCATCGTGCGTGGAGACAACGCATCACCTGCGTCAGTAGTCGGTAGTGATGTGTCGAGTCGAGTCATTTGATGACTCGAGTCAACTCGAGTTCGAGTCGAGTCGAGCACCAATGCTAATTCTTATGGGAGACAGCTCGGCTCGGGTCGGCAACCATCGGACTAGTTCGGGCCCTGACTCGAGTTGAGAAACGAGTCGGCAATCATCGGACAAGTTCGGGTTCTGAATCGAGTTGAGAAGCGAGTCGGCAATCCCCGGACGAGTTCGTTTCTGACTCGAATTGGACCAATAGGGTTGCAGTTTTCCACATTGTCGACTCGTTAGGATCCGAGTTCGTGTAAGTTCGGCAATCTCCGTACAAGTTCGTGTCCAACTCGAGTTACGAACAAATTGACTCGAATCGACTCTTGAGCTGTAGCCTAAAATTATATTACTCTATGTACTGTACTGCTCTGTACTGTATTACGTGATATTTATTGAGTTTTGATGTTAATGTATTAAAGTGTTATTAGACCAAAATACAGTTGTTTTATTTAATAAACGAACATTTCCGTATTTAAAGCTAACTAAAATTGAGTACCGTGGTTGTTGTACAGTATTAATCTGTTTTCTCATTTAAAAACATTTTTCTCTCATATCCGGATTTTTTGTTATCCGGATCGGCCGGCACCACATTAGTCCGGATATGAGAGGGTTTACTGTAGCCTGTCTGCTGGGACCCTTATAGAATTACACCGGACCAAACTTTACCAAACCATTCATTTAGATACATTAATAAAATATAATAAATTTCATTTAGGCTACCTTGTACCCCTCTTTCTTTAGGTGTCTGGGGTTGGCTATGAAAATTTATGGTAAGCCTAGCGATTGATGTAGGCTAGCCTGACTAGCTTGGCCTACACCAAGAAATAAACTCTATGTCTACATTAACTACAGATACTCTGCAACAAGCTTAACATTGTGAAGTATATTTCTTGAATGGATTCATTATATTTTACATCATGTGTAAATTAAACCTAAATTAGGCCTAGGCCTGAAAGCCAAACTATTGATTTGACTTTGTCGCGAATTTATACAAATTTCATACTTTAGGCCTTTTTATGATCCCTCAATAAAAAGTAATAGGATGCTAACCACTTGACATAGGTCTACATTATCAAGCTCATGCAAGCAGCTATGCTATTTGAAATATCACAGTTTAAGTTGAGGAGTTAACCATGAAATTAAGATATGAAAATACTAAGTCAATCATGATAGTGGGAAAGAGTTGATAATTCGATTGAAATTTGATAACTTAAACGAAATATTATCATAAGCAGCTTCTTACCTCAAGAGTTCAATAACGACGCTTCCCACAAAATGGCGACAAGAGAAAAATCCGTCTTCGTCGGCGTCGGCGTCAATGGAAAAGAGACAAGGCTGCAGGATGCAAGAAGAAGAATAACGAAAATAAGCCGGGAAGTGAAGTAATAAACAATATCCGGTACAAGAATTTGGTTCTATTAAAAATTAAAAGTTTCGATATACAATAAAATGCAAATAGAAAGTGAAATATTTTTTAATGTTTTAAATTGGGAATTAAAGTATCCGATGATTTACAGAAAAAATTATCATATCCGAACAATATCCAACTGTACCAAAACTTCCCGTTGGCTGCTCGCAATCAAAAACTGTCTGGTAAAGTTTGATAAGGAAGAGTGGGAAGTACTTTGAATTGATTGAAGAGCCCCCTTTGATATCCAATTAGCTATGTGACTTTCGACATGTCAAAATGCCAGTAGTATCTGTGACATCGTCCCGATGTGATAGTTAGTATTAAGGACCATTTATAAACGTCCAGGTTAGGTTTGGCAATCTGGACGTTTTAAAACGTACGTACCCGTGTCAGCGCAGTGACCAAAAATCATAATAATTAAATTGAAAATAAAATATGATGGTGAGGAGTTAGTGATTGGTAGCTCGGAGTGAAACAAATCAATAATGAGTTACATTTTACATCCCGCGACGTTCCGGTGACCGTAGAGCGGCGTGGAACTTGTCATAATTATTATTGCCCAAAGTGGGTGTCGGGCCGGACTTAACTTCCGAGAGGTCCCTGTCGATGAGTTGTCTGCACAACTCGGTTTCCAGAGCCTTGAATGCAGGAGACAGGTGCCGGATGCGGGTTTTCTCTTCAGTTGATCAACTACATCATCAACTCCCCCATATTGCTGGTGCGCATAAACGTCCATGTACCTTCCAGAACCAATAGACACCAGCGCCCCAGCGCCTTTTTGAGCTCGCTCATGCTAGGACCAATGTTACCTGAGATACAGTCCCAATTCTCGAATGATGCGCCTCTGGAATGGTATATGCTCTTCAGTTGACATCATTCATAGTCGATGGTTGACATCTTTGCTAAGTCTGTGGGGGGCGGTTCGGCGTCCTGCAGCAGGAGAGGAAGATCTCAACCATTCAAGCTCCATCGTAGAGTTCCAGGGCCTCATCGTACTATTATTTTCTATTATTTAGGTCTATTAATATTTATAGTAATTATTATTATCTTTTTCATTATTATATTAATTAATTGTTGTTGTTGTTGTTGTTGTTGTTGTTGTTGTTATCATTATCATTATTATCTGTGGAATTACTTATTCATGTCTGTTATTTGGTTATTGTTACATATCCTTATTATTACTTTTGAGTTACAGTATTGCTATTTATGTTTGCGCAATTATTGTTGTTGTTATAATCTCTATTTTATTATCACATAATATGTAAATTGTTACATTCTATTAATGTTTGCGCAATAATTGTTGTTGTTATAATCTCTACTTTATTATCACAAAATAGGCCTCTGTAAATTATTGTTACATTGTTTTTGCCATCTTTTTGTATTTGTCTTTGTGAAATGGTGAATGCCGTTGGTAAATAAATAAATAAATAACTAAATACTTTTATACTTTTAATTGAAATGACGACCTACCCTGGTAGGTATTTGAAGCCAAGTATGAATGAGAGGCGAGTGTAGAATGTAAAATAAAAGTGGATAGGGCAATCTTAGGCCTAGGTTGGGTTAGGTTGTGGCAAGGGATGACTTGGAATTAACATCCTGTTACAGAGGGTCTTTACCACACTCCAGGTAGCTGTGTACATCATAAAAACTATTCTGTATAAGAAAATTGTTTTACTTTACTTTTAAAGAGTATAGAACAATGTATTTTCTTGCCATCCTTAGATTTACAAACTTTGTTTATCGTTGTTTGTTTTCTATTGGTTACACAAGTGTAAATTTTGTATCATTGACTATTGACTATGAATGTATAAGTAGTTAGTAGTTAGCATGACTACTTATACATTCATAATCAATGTTTTATTTTTTTGTTTTGTTACATACTAGGATAGAATATTTATGTATTGTTATAGCCTTTTGTTGTTTTTTATATTGTTGCTTTAATCAACAATATAAAAAACATAGACTTCAACTAAACCTCATTAGCTATTTTATTTGAATAATATTTTATTGCTATTGTTATAAATGCTTATTGTTGCCGTCATTTTGTTTTTGTTAATGCTACATTGTTACTCATTGTTATTATTGATAATGTCACTCCTAAGGTTGTTATTCATTGATGATTGTCGTAGTAGTTTTTTATGCACTATGAACTTTGTAACTGTACACTAGCTAAACAACTATTTATAGATGAGTATATGTAACCATATAATGAGTTAAATCACTTTTTGTACTTTTTTTACTCAAATGTGTTATGATCATCTTTGTAAAAGGTTTTCCCGTTAAATAAATAAATAAATAAATAAATCAATAAAGAGTGAAATAATTTTCTGAATGGCTTTCAGGTCATGGCAGAGCTTGGTAGAGCTTCTTGCCAATATATTCGGGGTTTCTTTCAAAGATTGAGAGTTGTGAGATTCAGAAAAATGATTTAAATGGTGTTGTAACTATGACATTTTTCTTCCGGAAGGTTGTTTTCTTTCTTTATGTTCATCAACATTCAAAAATAAAAAGGCATGGAACAGTCAAAATGTTGGGTTGTTCGGAAAAATCCTGACAGTGAGCCTGAAGGGCTACCGCTCTGGCAGAGCAGTTTGGCTATTGCTCTGATAACCTTTTTTGCCATAAAAATATTTTATTCAAACTTCCTTTGGTAGAACCCCAAAGGATTATTTAATAGTTTATTGCCTATGTGTTTCAAAAAGTGAAGAATAAACAGTTCTAGCTAAGTGGTTGTTTTCAAATTTACTGACTTGCTTTAGAATTTAATAGGCCTTTAGCAAGTTTACCCTCAAATTTACCCACATTTTCACTCCAAATGATGCATTCGTGCAATCTCACCCCAATATGTTTAATAAATAAACATATTGAATCAGAATTCATTAGGATGCTTTTAAACTTACATTAATTATACAGTGACTTACAGTGATTATATTCCTGCCAACATCGGGAAATTAAAAAAATTAGAGTCCAGAATGCAGTGTTTTTTTGTAGAAAATGAGTCGAAATGTTAATTACTGTAAGGATGTATTAATAATGTAATTTGTATTCGTTATTAACCCCCTAGATAGGCCTACCCATGATGGTGTAAAGGTCTTGGGAATTTACCAGAAGTTGAAGAGCAACTACTCCACCACTCCGGTGAAGGGACGGAGTAAACTGCTCGGAGTTTACCACACCCTAACAAAATACAGTAGAAAAAGATAAGTTCCCCTATCAATCTATCTATCCATCTATCTATCTGAATTATTAGCTAGCTGACCCGACAGACGTTGTTCTGTCTTCTTTATGAATAATTTGTTTTAGCTTGATTAGATATCAAAATAGTCACATCAACAACATTGCTTTTATTATAAAGCTTTTTTAATATACAACATTGTTAGTTTTGTTTTCTGGCGCAAAAATTATTTTTTCAGTGTTCCGACACGGGAACAGGCGACATACAATTGGCCATGTGAAAATCATGGATTTTCAAGGTTGTTTCCACAAACATTCAACGACTGTCCATTTAATTCGGACATTGCCAAAATGCAAGCTGCTGGAAATTGTTGCCACTTAAAGTCAAAGGGCGTATCGTTTGGAATCATTTGGATGCGTGGAATAAAACCGTCTTCACCTTTGTGTTTTTTTTTTGCGAAATCGTTGCCTCAATAATTATGTTGTTCATTAATTTTTTCACCGTTAGCTGAAAAAATTAATTAATACAAAAGTTTAATAATTAAAAATTAATTAATTTTTTTGTTACCGTGCCATTACAAATACGTAGTGAGCTAATGCTCCGCAACACAATAATTACTGAACCGACTTTTAGCTGAATGGATATCCTTCATTACAGTATATTAGCTGATATCACATAATCCATTTCATTCGGTTTTATCCTCTCAACAAACCAAATAAGGATGTGTGCGTGTTGCAACCCACGTTTTTGCCATTCTATGAATACATCCCACAATACGTCTCGCCGAACATGCAATGCTTAACAATAAAATCCATGAGTAACTTTGATTTTCTTTTAAAAACTCTTATGGTAAAATGGCGATCGATGGGAGATTGGCCAGGAAATAATTCTTGTACAATTTCTGACCAATTTGAATTGCACGTGAACGTAATAAACAAATCTGGTGTACCATAATGACGTACATCAATCTTAGCATCCTGAGCGTACTCATGCGCATATGTCGCGGATTTCCGACGTATGTTGCTGGGAGAATAGTCACTCTGCCGTCATTAAATGCATTTCCAGCAGTATTGGTAGCATCCCGAAGATGTACGTATTTCACGGAACGGAGATTTGCCTGGTTCAACCTGATATGCCAATGGTGTCAATTAATTGTAGTTGGCCACTGGTGCAGTACATTACCGCGGCTTCATTTTTAAACCTAAAATCATTGCAACTGTTGACACACACAATGTTCATTGAGCCAATAGCATCTATTGGCAATAAACTGTAATCGATCGTTGCGTTATAATTAATTGAACGCAGCTTAATGGGGATTGAATGCAAGATCTCCTCGTTGATGGATTAGATTAAATAAAGCACATCCATCTTCATTTCGAGCCTCGTTTTGCTTGTAATTTTGACTTGCCCAAAAGTATACTACAATCACAGCACTGCGTTCTCTACGGCCCAGGTTGTTGCGTCGAGGGTAACGTGGCATTTCCAAGAATGATAATACTGAATCAATGTTATATTAAACTTGAAATATAGTCATGATTTTGGTGAACTGTGAACTCAAAACACTTCTTAACCTCTCTGGTCAAATAAAAAACTGCAGTTTTTTACATAATCACATAAGGCTTGCAATATTAATTTTTCCTAAACCAAACAAAACTATGAGGATTTATCTTAATTTCTGTACATCCTAAACGGTTAGTTAGATAAAAAGGTATATTCACGTGTCATGTAATCAGAATTCTTTAGATACAAAAAGTAACTTTTGATTAGACCTTTTAATTTCACAAAATCCTTTAACTACAAAAGTAAATAATCCAACTGTAAATAAATAAACACATACTTCAAATTCACATTTGTTTACGTGTCAACATATGGTTATGATTTGAATTAGTTCTCCAGTTACTCCAACAGAATGCATACATGGTCAAGTAACTTTGAGGGCCAGTAGGACAGAGCCCTATAAGGTAGAATTAAAAATTTTATTTCACACAAACCTTGTCATAAAATATACGAAGAAAACAAAAAAGAATTATACAGTTTGGTGCACAAATAAAAAAGTACTTGAGGTACAAAGAAATGGGATTGTTTTTATTTATTTAGGTAAGATTAACATTGGAACAACGTACTGTGTTTACCACTCATTGAATTGATTTTTATTTATATTGATTCTGTAAGCGACTTATTTTTAAAATCAAATTTGTGAGAGTTTGACAGCTCGCAGGATGATGGGAGATGACTCAAATGAAAGGTCTCGGTCCCAGGGGGTCGGGAAAAATAGCAGATTATGTCAAAATATACTAGAAAATGAGAAATAACGAAAAATATCTTCCATTTAAAATGCATTGGGATTGAAAAACGTCTGCTTTGTTAACATTAAACATGTGGTGATAATGCTTGATTAAAAGCCATATGGTAGATGATGACATGTGGGATTTTTTTTTCAAAATGCAGCTAACTATGCACGTTCAATGTACTATAACAAAAAAAAAATTTAAATTTAAGATTTTCTGATTTTATAATAATTAAGGGTTTGAGTTTTTTCATTATTTTAAAATTTTAAAAGTTAAGTACGTTTGTTTAGTTTATGTTATAACGATGCAGATTTTATACCAAATGATCTATATATATACAGAATTACGTAAGGAAAACTTTTGCACCGAAATTGTGGGCGTTTCGAAGGTCACAGGATGATGGGAGGGGGCTGAAATTGAAGGTCTCCTTCCCAGGGACTCAGGGAAAATACTTAAATAAAATTGCTTTTAAGCTTACTATAAAATGAGAAATAACGTAAAATAACTGTCATTTAAAAACCATTGGGATGTAAAAACCATTGGGATGTCTGCTTTGTTTACTTAAAACCAAAAGCTAGATATAATCATATTTTTTTTGATCCAAAAGCCTATTTTCTAAGAAGGTATTTTGTACTGTAGTAAAGAAGGATTATACTTAGGGGCTATTAGCCCCTTCAAGCCTCTAATTTCTATTGTTTCTCTTAACATAAAAACGGAAATAAGTATTGACGAAAATTTGAACAGTATTAATTAGACCATAGAATTTTACATTAAGAAAATTTGATTCCAAACGTCCAAGTTCAGAACGTCCAGGTACATCTGTAACTGTATGAGTAATAAGGCCAATGTTAACATTTAAACAAATTTTAAATTCATTTTATTAACTTATTGGATTTTGTCTGAACAAGAAATCTGCATAGAAACCGTTTTTGAGTCATAAATTACTTAACTTCTTTCAAGACTTTGGAGGAAATCACTGGACAATTTTAACGATTTGCCAACGTTGGGCAAACGGTTTTTATATTCGTTGGCCCAACAAAGTAAAACATTGTTGGGCCTTTGTTGTATTAAATATTAAATATAACAACTACTGTATATAGTAATTTTAAAATGTCCAACATGTTTTCCGGTTGGTGAAAGTGTTAACGATATGCCACCATTGGGCCAACGGTGTTTTATGCTCGTCGGCCCTACAAAGTACTAAAGTACTACATTGTTGGACCTTTGTTTTATTTAAGTGTTAAATGTAACAACTATGTTAAATTAAAATATCCAACTTGATTTCCGGTCTGTTGGAGAAAATGTTAACGATTTGCCAACGTTGGGCCACTTAATATTCAATGGTTGGGCCAACAGTGTCTTATGGTCGTCTGCCCAGCAAAGTAAGACATCGTTAGGCATTTAAGTGTTAAATATATTAACTATACAGCATTTTTAAATACCCATCGTGTTTTCCGGTTGGTGAAAATATTAACAATTTTCCAACGTTGGGCCAACGGTGTTTTATGGTCGTCCAATAAAAAAGGAAATACTTTCTCATCCATGAAGCAACTCGGCCGTGTGGGTTAAAGCGTGTGTATGGTAATGCGAGGGTCCCGGGTCCAAATCCCGATGAAAGCATATTTTTTCATGAAAACCTGATGTAAAACAAATATTGTTTGTTTACTTATCAGTTTATTAAATGTTTTTTAATAATTTTGACGGTTTACTCGCAAAAAATGTCAGTTGGCAAATGGTTGGGAAATTGTGGGTTGGCAAACCGTAAGACAGAGTGCCAATCCATACCGTTGTCCAACCGTGGATGGTAACGTTGAGCCAACGATTTGCAATCGGATTTTGCTACTGAAGGTTTGACCAATTGAAATCGATCACTATTTACCATTATTTTGGGATATTTACAATCTTGTATTTGAATACAGTATCAGTGTAAGTATATTTTTAAGTTTTGTAAGATGTTTATTATTTATACCCTGTATTATATACGAAAATCACATGCATGGAAAAACTAATGGAACACATTTATTCATCAAAAGGTATTACAATTATGTTATAACATTTAAACTTAAATTTGTTACAATGACATGACGAAAAATAAAAAAATAATGTTCTTAGTACTGGCGTGACCATAATTATAGTTTTATTTTTACTATAAAACTTTTTCCTAGATAAAATATACTATTTTCATACGAGGTAAAACAAATAGAAATCTACATGAAAAGCAGCATAGCATAACTAAGAAAATCTAAATTTAATCATTAATTATGTAACTCTCAACTGACAGTTTAATGGCTTCATCTGCACAGTTTAAATCCGCTCACTTCGCCGCTCCCCAGAATGAGATAACGCGTGATTCTTCAAACTTCGTAATTGATTAAAACCTTTCCCACAAATCGAACACTTGTATAGCTTTTCCCCGGTATGTCTCAACAAATGCATCTTCAGAGCCGTTATCGATGTAAATGATCTCTCACAACACATACAGTGATGTGGCCGCTCCCCGGTGTGACTCATCGTATGTTTCTTCAAATTCCCTTTTTCGGTAAAGGATTTATGACATACCAAACACGTGTATAGTCGATCTCCGGTATGTGTTAATAGATGCCTCTTCAAAACCCCTGATGTAGTATAGGAATTATTACAAATCTTGCAGGTGTATGGACTCTCTCCAGTATGCATCCGAATATGGTTATTTAAAGTTCGAATTTCGGTAAAGGACTTATCACATAATAAACATCTATGTGGCCGATCGCCAGCATGTGTATCGCCAGCATGTGTGACCATATGTCTCTTTAAACCTTTGGATAAAGAAAATGATTTATTACAATATTCACAGCTAAATGGTCTTTCACCACTGTGAGTCACAATATGTTTGTTCAACCTCCCTTTTTCGGTAAAAGCCTTGTCACACGGACATACATTTATATGGTCGCTCTCCAGTATGGGTGCGCATGTGGTTCACTAAACTCCCTGATGTGGTAAACAGTTTATCACATTGATCACATTTATATGGCTTTTCCCCAGTGTGAGTTAACGTATGAATCTTTAAATTCCCTAATTGGGCGAAGGACTTGTCACATAGTAAACACTTGTATGGCCTCTCCCCAGTATGTGTCAACATGTGAGTGTTTAAGTATGATGATTTAGTAAAAGTCTTCTCACAACATGAGCATTGATGTGGGTGCTTCTGTTCATATTCCATAATATTCTTGTGTTAAATATTTATTCCTGCGTAAAAGATGAATTGTAAGAGCAATGCTCACGAGGTTGTCCAATATAGTGAATCGCGAAATGTTATTTTTTTATTCCTTAATGTTTTTTGCACTTGGTTCGTTTTAGTGGAAGTTAGGTTTAGTAACGAGAAATAGTTTGTACTTTCCAGGAAATAAATATCACTACCTGAAACAAAAACATCTTTAAACTTAAAAAATTTTAACAGAGTATAAAAGTATTTATTTTATTTGAGCTGTAAATAGTACATGATGGCTGATTTATAACAAACAAAGTGTAAAACAAGTTCATGGAATCATTCTACCACAGTTCGTCTAATTCCAAATACCGATAGATTTATACGACTTAAGGGCTTATGTACGGTTACGTTGGTATAAAACTTACACATGATACCCATATTTAAAAACCTGTATTAAAACTAATAAATATTTTTATGAAAATCACTCTGAAATGCCTGGATGATATAGAATTTTAGTTATTTCCCATGCGGTAATTCTAGTAGACAACATTGCGCGCGCGAACTAGAGGGGAGAGAGGAAGCTACCCCTACTCCGCAGCGCCAGGGGACAACATCGCGAAGATTACAGCGGCTTTAGGCCGCCTTCACACTAGGTCACTGTGACCAGGAAGTGACCCAGGCGTGACCCATGTTGTTTCATCCATGGTCACCGCACCGGTCACTGTGACGGTCACTAAAAACTATAGCGCAAAAACGATAACATAGAATGTTTGTGATAATGACTATGACAACAGTTACGACTGGTTTATTTTTACATTAACGGATATTAAAACGGAATTTAAAAAGACTAATACATATTAACAAACATTGCAATACACAGTACGCCTCGGATTATCTGGATTAATGTGGCGGAACACCAATCCTGATAACTCTAATTACAGATAATCCGAGGTAATTACAATGTCGCCTAAATAGCAATCGCGTAACACAGCCCCTACTAAATTATGCTGCAAACGGCGTAACGAGACTGTACAACATGATAATCATAAAGGTGCTGCTAAACATACACGTCAAGTCACGTCACGTCGCGTCCCGTCCATTTTCGATGTGAATGAAACCTGTGTAATCAAATGGAACCGGTTATACATGCACGTCACGGCCCGACTCGAATGCTCTGAAGAGCATTCACGGCCGAATCGGCCGAATTGGGACGCGTCGCGACTTGACGTGACGTGTATGTGTAGCTTACACCGACGTCCAATCGGCCATTAGGCTCTTAGAAACTAGAATTCGCTACGAATCGATGCGAATATGTATAGCACCCCTTCCGGTATCGCGGAATTGGCCGTAAGTGGACGCGACGTGACGTGACGTGACGTGTATGTACAGCACCTTAAAAGCTTATTCCAAATACAATTAATTTTTCGAACTGCGCTCGATTCTTCTTCCAGGCTCGTATTGTACTTGACCGAACACCTAGTTCCTTAGCTAATATTTCACCTGGTTCTCCCGCGTTAGGTCTTTTTACAGCTTTCAGATTCTGTTCTAAAGTTAAAATCACTTTTTTCCTTTTACAATCAATCACTTTGATAATTAATATCTGTTCACACACAAATAGTTCAGAACTATAAACATAATATAGCCTAAAATAACAGTAATAAACTAACTCGGAAAATTGTCGTAGTCTACGAATTTGTTTATTACTGCTAACGCCCCAATAAGTAGCTAACGAAAGATCTACGTTTCTAGAAAATGCTTTAATGTACTGTTTAGGCAATGCGGCTCCTTCAATTAATTATTGGTGATTTCAAATGTGTAAAATGATTTACTGTGTTTACATTTTACTTTTAGAAGGCGCTTTACGCTCTTGAACTCGCTATAATCACGTTTTTGCCGTTTTGCGCATAAAGTGACCCTAGTCACAGTGTCCCAGTGTGAACTGCTCCGTTTGCACTAATGTATCGTGCCTGACGAGTCACACTAAAGTGACCCAGTCGGTGACCGAGCTGGGTCCAATCATGGGTCACTGTTTCCTTGCCAAGCAACAGTGACCTATAGTGTGAAGGGCTACATTTAACTCTATGATTTAAAAATTTTCCGGTCACAGTGACCTAGTGTGAAGGCGGCCTTAGACCCCAGTGATGACCAACTACCAGGTCGTTAGCTATTTTCACGAAAAAGTAACTCTGTTCGATCGAAATGGGAATGTATTTAGGTTCAAAGTAAAAAATACCAATGTAATAAGACAAATAATAATATAATCCACAATACGTCATTAAACTTAGGATGGGAAAAAAGGGAGATCTGATGTTTACTTGGAAGAAAACTAACCTTAAAAATCATGTTATTAAGGTTGGAAGGCTATTACGACGACTGAGACGGTTATATCTTTCCTGTACAAAATCAGTGGACTGTTTAAGATACTATTACCTATTAAAGTCACTTCACTGCATCCGAATATACAATATAGCTTTGCAATTATTTGTTAAGAAAACGCAACAACAAATTACTGAAACATTCCCATTCAACACCGGCATCTGTGGACCCATCTGTGACTACTGTGACTACTGCTACTGTTCAGTGTTGCCACTGTAATACACAATAAATTCTCTATAACAATTTGTTATGGAAAATACTTTTAAAATGCCCCTTTTAATAAAGACAGCAAAACCGGAGCCTGTTGCATATTAGAGTGCGCGTAGTTTGTACATGCTATATAATTTTAACTCATAAGTTTAACCAGTTAACTTAGTAAACTCATAAGTTTACTTTAAGTTTAACCAGCTAAAGATGATTAGGAACTGTCCATAACTTAAGCGGTGTTAGAAATGAAAATAACTCCCACGACAGGATACGATAATCCTATAGGGATCATCATTAAGATTGGGGCCTACACTATTTTTGTAACTCAAATTACAAAGATTTTACTCGGGATTTTAGCGAATTTCCCCTTTAGGGAAGAAGCTGTTACCGTAGGTCTCATGGTAAGACCTAAGCCCGAGACCATAACTTTTCGTTTTGGGGCCCCAAGAAGCAAAAAACACCGTTCGTTCGAACGGTTTATATATATGTATATGTCTGTAAGCACGATAGCGCTCGCAAAAATGATCCGATTGGAATGAAATTCGGTACAGACATGTAAAGTGGTAATCCCTCGGACGAGTTAGTAAACCAGCCCGATCGGACCACCGGGAGGGGGGTAAAGGGGGTTAAACCGCCTCAAAAATGGGTTTTTTGAGTTTTTCACATATAAAAATAAAATTTATCAAATTTTTGTTGGCACCGTTGAATTCAGCAAAAAAAACAAACAATTCAGTATCTTGAATCACTGCTCTATGGCCATTGGTTACCGAGATATTGAAAGTGGTAATCGCAGTACGTTATCCCAATGTTAACCTCATGGGAAATGAGTAAAATTCTATATCTCGGTTATGTCTCAGAATATCTTAATACCACTTCAAAAATAGCTTCTTCTAGTTCAGATCTACTAAATATTGAGTTAAAACTTCCCAGTTTTAATATACCTGAAGCAGCAAACCTGCATACTCATTCCCCATGTTATTCTTATGAAGGTTACCAAAATATAACAAATTTCGCTATGTTGCATTGAAATATGTTGTTTTGAATTTGAAATTCGCTGAGTATGCAGGTCAGCTGCAACGGGGGTATTATGAAAAACTTTAATGGTATGTAAACATAACCGGTCTCAAAATAAGTGGACAGTTAGAGTATAGTATCAACCTCTAGGTATTAGTCAAGGCTCAAAGCTCATGGTTATCAATTAAATTAGTTTGTTTCAGCTAACTAAAGAATCAATAATTTTCAGGTAATAATTTTCAATTAAATTAGTTTGTTTCAGATAATTGAATCAAGAAACTAATTCGATTATATTTCACCACACTACGTCGTAATCACCTGTTTTACAAACTTATGGAATATACGACGTTCAATAGGTTTTAATGACAAGCTAGATGCAATTATATGATTCTTATTGCTGTTTTTTCTTGGTAACCATATGACAAAGAAGTTCTTTCATCGCTAACAATTTCAAAGCTTTGTTTTCAAGTTTGTCACATCAATAATCAGAATTTTAATGTTCTGTAAGGTTTATTTCATTGTGTAATGTGGAAAAATTAGCGTCTGCACTTCGGCCGAAACGGGTTTGTAGGCCTAGCCTTCGGTTGTTTTTTCTTTGTCTAAAATTTGAAACAAGATCTTGAGCCCGCAAAACCTCATTTTCAGCCCTAGTTGCGAAATATACTATCAGCCTGCTTCCATAATTTATTAATATAAATGTAACCCATGAAAATTTATGTTCAGTTCAACAAAAATGACACAGACAGATTCGCGTATTATTAACTAGCTGAAGCTTTCTATTATTTGACTGTAGAAAATTACAATTTTAGTTTATACCAGTGGCGGCGGAACTGGGGGGAGGGGTCAGTTGATCCCCTGAAATTGTAGGAAGGGTCAGGGGGGTCGGGGGTCAGGGTGGTCAAGGGTTAGTGGTTAATAAAAAAGTTGAAGGATATAAAGTATTCTGATGTTCATTTTTTTGCCCACGAAGAAAGGTATAACTTACAGGTAACACTTAATTCCGCACTGATTCGTCAAGGTCAAAATCTGAATCTAAGTATGTACGCATCCCAAGTATGTCAGTGCCCCAGTGTACACACTTGCTTGGTTACTTGCTGCTTGAAGAAAAATGTGCTTCAGGTGGCTTAAAACTTGATTTAGGCTTTTATTTTCAAATAGTTTCCCGGGGGTGGGCCCCCGGACCCCCTTCCCCCTAGGGGGTAATCCATACCGCGCAGACTCCCCGGATGTAGACCTCCGCCATAGGTTTCTGACCCTCCTAACAAAAATCTCCTTCCGCCGCCCCTGGTTTATACAATACATAATCTTCGTTATTACTAAATCCTGATGATAAGTGTATGTGGACAATTCTATACTCATCACTTTATCATGTCAATAATTCACATGTGTAAATTTTATTCCTCATTGTGAACAAAAAATACAGTTTTCTTTCACCATTTATCATAATGCATTCAATTTTTTTATTCTCTTTAAATGAATTATATTTTGTATGAATTTACATACATTCTCGCAACAATATGTAAATCTAGACTGTGAGTGGTCAGAATTGGATTGAGACTCTGGATAACACGTACTACATCCGCCTCAGCAACAGGAGACAGAACCATGGAGTTCAGCGGGCTATTTAAAACCTGTGATAGAGCAATTAATTGGTATTTTAAAATTTTGATCTACCGCAGCTACTGAACTGAACAATTTATTGAACTCGTTTGCGACTTTGGCCGGATCTTTAACCAATTCACCCCCAATATTGAGATTTAAATCGGAATTTCTCTTTGATTTGACATCTGATTTTGAACAATTAATAATTTTCCAAGCTGACTTTGAGAAACCTTTTGACAGCCATCACGCGATTGGCATGAGTCAGCTGTAGGTGGAGAACCTTCTTCTTCTTCCCTGTACCTATACCTGATCTTGAGCCTTTTCTTACAAGCAGTCAACTGCCAGTCATATAATCACCTTAACTATCTGAAAACATTAGGATTACAGCAATACTAATGTCGTAGCAAGTTAAACAACACTGGATAATGCGTTAAACTATAATTATAACGAAACGGAGTTTACAAAGATTTTTCATTTTCAACCGAGAACCAACCCATATCGATTAACCTGCGCTGCGCCTGTCAGCTATCGAACAGTTTATAGTTTATGTTATGATTTATAATATTTTAGTAGTGAAAACATTTATTAAAAATGACCATAAATACTAAACATATTACGATTTCAACATTTGTAAATATTACGAGCAGCATACCGGCGGGAAGGTAACTATCTTCAATATTAATCTAAGATTATACGAGCAATTTAGTTTTACGAGCAATTTACTTTTACCTGCTTGTGAGAGCCTCTTTACATGTAGTGTGTGAGTGAAGATTTTTTATCGTGCCTTTTTAGGAAAAACATTTGCGAATTTTTTTTTCTTTTTTTCAAAACGTTTTGGATTTTTTTTATCGATTGACAATTGAAGATTCATAGATTAGCCAAGGTAACGCAAAATCTTGTGTGTATATTCAATGATACAGCATCTTTCATGAAAGAACACGAATTTTTGTCACTGACCGTAACCAACATAAAAATGAAGATTAAAAATATTTAATGTGGTTTGATAAATATGATTTGCTGTAAACAGATTTAGTTTTAGGGCAATATTGCAATTAACAGCTCGTTAAGCCTTTAGTAAATTTGGTATTTCTAAAAAAAATTCGAAAAACTAAAAAAAATCGAGAAAAAGCAAAAAAATCTCTTAAAGTTTGTCTAGCTCCAAGCAATCGTTTCTGTTATATGAAAAACCTTTATGTCCTCATAGGGGCGTCTGTTTTGTGTGTGATTATAGATTTACATGATGATATATCAATTTTTGTACTTTTATAACCCAAATCATGATAGATAAGGTCAGGGACAAGGGGTACGATCTGGAACAAACGAGAATCGCCGGTCGATTTACTCAATTTATTTAATGCCTTTGTTTTAAATTATCATTTTAAATTATCCTTGGCACTTTAATGGGCCAATACCCTGGTTATTTGGGAGTTGACTGTACTCTATTCCACAAAAAATTATAATAAAATATAAGCATTACCTTCAATATTTACAAATTTCAAAAACTACAATTTTACTTTTTCATAAATCCTTCAATTGTACTGTTATAAGATAAAATTGTCTTTCATTTCAACTGAATAGTGCAATTTACAACGAAATTTATAATGATTGTCACGACCGTACCCCCGTACAATCGATATGGTCGTGACAAAAATGGTTTCGGTCGTGACAAAAATGGTTTCGGTCGTGACAAATACGGTCAGTGACTTTACAATTATTCGTCCCTATTCTGGTGGTAGCCCTGCACCTCGTGTTTGAGAAGACAAAGTGGACTTCTAGGTTTCCGAAGCAATTAAAATATCATATCAACAAAAATTAACACCATGTCTACTGTAACAAACGACTAGTACGGTCTCGGACACAACAAAATTACCAAAAACACAAAATTACCTTTATCAACCTTGATAAGTTTAAAAACAACGAAAAATCTCTGGAGCAACGTAAAACACTCCCGTTCACCTCTGTCTCTTCAAACCAACTGACTCTATCGCCGCCAGGCTCACCACAGTCGTGTTCCAAAGTTCCAAATTTTGCCGTTACGGTCGGGACTTAAAATCGAGCGACAGACTTATTTTGTCGTAATACTCAGTTTGCAATAAATAAACAATTATTAAATACTCTTTTTGTAAGTTTAATAATTAGTGTTGATATAAAAAAATAGCATTATTTATTTAAGCACGCATAATTGTTCTAAAAATAGCACGATATTTGAAGAATGGACCCTTGGGACAAGTTGCGGTCGTGACATCCGTGACTTTGAAAATAAGGAAAAAATACCTAGAACCCATTAACAACCAAATAAACATTTGAAAAATGTTGCCCCCGTCCCAAAAAATATTAAAACACATAATATGATACTAAAAAAAACAGTATCTACGAAATAAGAGGCCAGGGACATTAAAGGGCACGATAAAAAATTTTCACGCGTGTAAACCTTTACTGCAATGCCATTTTTTAGTGAAGAAATTAATGCAACGACGCATTTCTAAACACCCGGCTATAAACACTATTGTAAACCTAGCTAAAACCTTAGACTAGGGAGAGATGTCCCTAGTCTAAGCTACAGGTGGTATTCGCTAACAATGTTGTGCTAAAAAGTTCTTAAAGTTCTGGTTTGCAGAGTTAACATCTAATTAGTCCTCAATGGGTTTAAAATTTTTATTTGATGGATTTAAAACCCAATAGAAGAGAGCTATAGTAGAAATTTCCTAAAAACAAGGATTATTTTAAGAGTTTTTACCCTATGACGTCATTTTCAGTGGTGGGGGGTCAGGCGGATTATGATGGTAAGATGATTGTGTGGAGGGGGGTCCAAAAATTTAATTAATTTAAATTAATTCGTTTTAATTTCATAACGAAAGTTTAAAACATTTTTTTAGTTTTATTAAAGTTGAGTTTTAACATTCAGTTCTAGTTATATCTTTTTATCATATTTAAGTTATTAGATATGGCCTACTGATGATTTGTTGTGTTTTCTTTTGTTCTTGATGCAATTGAATAATCTTCTTTTCGGTTATTTATGTATCGATTTTTCAGTTCGATATTTTCAATCTTTAAAATGTCGACCGCTTGCGGAACTGCAGCCATTAAAATGACTAAAGTTTTTTTAAGCTTTTCGTTAGCAATAAATTAAACATAAGCTAATGGTAAGGTAGGAGTTTATTAGTTTTTTTGTGTTGAGCCCAATTTTGGTTGAATTTGTAAACGTCGTAGGTTTTAGAGGAACTTTTAATCATCATAATGTTTAAGTATCTGAATTTTGGAATATAACTCATTAAAGATTTGCTTATAAACCTAGTCATGGTAAACAGTGCAAGAGAATTTATTTTTTTCCCAAAATAAACGTTCAGTGTAGTTGCAAGATAATGTTAAGGATAGTTTAGTATAGTTTCTGTATTTGTTTTTATCTACTAATACAGATACAAATCACCTCGTAAAAATTTACTATTTGTACTTTTAACTGGTATCCACACGCTTTCGACTTCTCGAATATGAAATCAGCTAAAGAACAAGCTAACCATTAGCCATGGGTTTTTTAGCATAACAACCTGTTATATTGACATGGCTGAAGCCTTTTGAAGCCTTATTGGCTTGGAGAGCTCACGAATCCATCTTACGCGAAGATGGTAAAAAAATCAACGATTTACGATTATAATCCCTATTAGGGTCGAAGGTACAGGCATTGACTTTGAATGTATAAGTCATTGACTTCTAAATTCATAGTCAATGGTACAAGTTCTCAACTAATAATAATAATAGACCTCCTCTTATCGAACATATTTTTAATATTCACCCACCCTTGTTTTTTTTTTAGGTTTCTCTTGCGCCTTGATCCAGGTAATGAATCTATAGATTATTTAACTTTATTGGGTGCGCACTACCACGAAATCCGGGTAGTGATAGTGCAATGACCGGACGGAAAATGTCTGCCGGCTGAACGCTCAAATGTGGCTTAGTATTAAAAAATCCATAAATTGTGTATATTTGATCTTTTTAAGCTTTTAAAAAGAATATAAAGGAGATGAAGAGTTTTTAATATTGTAAATGCGCTTCCGAAATCTAATGATTCAGATAAAAACTTTTAATATGTAAAACGTGTCATTTGTGGAATTAATATTTAAATTAAATAATAATTGGACCAGTTTGTAATTAATTGGCGTGATTGGAGTTTGGATCCCACGTTATGCTGTACGTTCCAAAGTTTCCATTGGCTATTAGGCTGTTAATTGACAGTCCTGCCAGTGGAACATGTCGGCCTAACACACCTCTGGATGTGGTCGGTTTTTCGCCTCTTCCCGCTCCCTATGGGCATTGGCCTCTGCCCGGAGCCTCCTCTTCTGCTTCTTGGAAAAGGCCTGAATTAAACCCTCCCCGTCAGCAGGTGCAGGAGGAGCTCCCACTCTGTTTTCCTCCAAAGGAACAGTCGGCGGAGTTTGGGCCTTGGTGTTTATTTATTTATTTCACCAACGGTATCCACCATTTCAATACAATATAATATTATAAAGTTACAAAAGACATGCGTAGTTATTAACACAAGTATTAACTCCATAAAGAAAAATTAGAGCTATAACTTAACTTACATAAATAATTCATGCATGGCATATAATATATCAAATAACTTGTGATAGATAACTTAAAGGAAACATGCAGCCTTAACAACGAGTAATAATATTATAACAATAACAATAATAATGATAATAATAATGATAACAGGTAATATAATAATGTTTATGATTTTACTACTAAGAGAATTTGAAAAAAATCAACAATATCATTAAAATGCTAACTACAATCTCATTAACAATTAATAAATAGTCTCATTAACAATTAATATATAGAAAAGTAACAGTTCATAAATAAATAACAACAATCGATCTAAAGCATTTTACAATATAATTTAGTCTGGTATATAATACTTTTAATACAATATAATTTCATTAACACACATCTGATGTTGTTGTAGAAATTTGAGGACACACCACTACAGATTATGGCCCTTTAAAGGCACCATCAAACACTAACATATTCTCACTGAAAGATCTTCAAACAAGGGAGTGGCCCTCTAAAGGCACCAAAAAAACAAAAGCAACACACTACACACCACAAGATCCACTCCATGCTCGAAGATCAGTGACCTGATGTTCGGGACTCGATCTCAGCAAGGTGCCTCATCAACCGTTTCTGGTTTGATTAGGATCCGGGCGTCAGGGCTCTTCTTGAGGTTGTTGAGAAGAAATCAACGGTAGATGCATCTCCACCAGCCCTCAGGAGCCTTGATATGCCATGATGATAGGTATAGCTGGTTGTATGATATCTCCTTGAGAATATCGATTTAGATCGTGTTCCTCTTGGGACAGTGAACAGGTGTTTCCTTTTGAGGCAGGTGTTCTGCCTCTTCTCCGTCGGATGCGCCGGAGGGCTGCTCGCCGGTCTCTTGGCACCAGCGCTAGGCGCTGAAGACTCCAAGGGTGGAAGTTGAGCCTGCTACTTCTCCTCAAGAAGCTTGAGCCGCCTTAGCGATGCCTTCCAGAGACCAAGCATCGAGTCGAAGACATCAAGTGGTGCGTCCAGGGAGATAATCCCATTCTTGATGCCCATCACGTTATTATGTCTCTCGGTTGCGGCGGACATGTCGAGGAGAGTGTTCCTCATCCTCTTCAGTTTCTCCTCAACCTTTTCTTGTGCCATTGCCACGTTCTTTTCGTCCGGTGAGGGTACCGGAACTGGCTGCGAGCTTGGCTTCGGAGTCTTCGGATCGGTTGGACCCGAGGAGTCCGGCGCGACCGCTGGAGAAGAGGTTTGACCCCTCGTTTTTGGCTCGGGGGACCTCATCACCTTGCTGCTCCTTTGGAACGGACTTTTAGTGGGGGCGGGAAACTCTGGAAATTGCCCGTCCCGCACGGCCTTGATGATGTTGATGATGTAATTGTGGGGAGTTTCAGAAGAATCTCCCCATGGTTTGATTTAACCAGCGCATCATGCGGCGAGGGTGAGCCCGGAATCGGCGAGACGAGGGTATACCCAGGCCCGAAAGATGGGAAGGAAACCCTTGGGTCTGGAAGAACTGCGAGAAGGAGAGTCTCGCAGCTTGGCTCGGGAACCCGGGGCCGCCAAAGAGACACCCGAACAGCCGAAAGCCAACTGCCCCTGGGGGAATATTTTATACTATTACTTGTGATACCTGTTTTGAAATTGGGTCCAGCTGTCAGATCTGTTTGAAAAACCGTTTCTGGTTTGATTAGGGTCCAGGCGACGACCTTCTAATCGTAGAAAATGCCGCAACGGTTGCGCATGCGCAGTAGCGTCATTGTCAAGTATCTGTTACATCCAAAGGAGCAGTTAAATTGATCCGAAGTTCCAGTTACTTGCTAGTAATAGGTCACAGTTGACTGACGCCGCGATTCTGATTATTTCGATCAGAGTGCCGCAATTTCTTTCTTTCCTTTCCTAATCTCTTGCGACACTTAAGTTAGAACGCTACAAAATGTTGTTTTGTTAAATTAATTAATTGTTAAGTTTATATTGTTGTTGTTTTGTTATGGTTTTCTATCGAAATGGTGCCGTGTTTTGATTAGCTAGAGGAACTCAACACATTATTATTACTAGTGTGTGAATAGTGTTTGATTATTTTGACAGTAATCTTGGTTTACCTTTAGATTAAACTAACATTGTATTTCAACACAGTCCATAATTGGATTACTGTATTAGGCCTAGGCCAACTGGCTTTACACTGGGCTAGTTTATGTAAGCTACTATTAAATATTTGTAGAAGTTTCCATTCCTTTAAAAAAATTTCCGTAATAATGAATTATTAAACAGGATTTAAAAAAATGAAAACTAATAATCCAGAGTTTGAATATTAGCATAGTTTAATACAAAACTTCCGATGGTAAAATTCTTTCTCCTTATACAGGAATCAGGGTAGGGAGAGATGAGATAGGTTCTTCCCTTCACCTTCAATCATTATACTTCAGAATTCAGTCTACAAAGTTAGCTTTGCATGGAACCGGAACGGAACGGCATCGGCATTCGGCAAGGACTAATACAGTTCCGCCTAGTCGGTGGAACGGTTACGTCAAAAATAACGCTAACTGCTCCTCGGCATTTTCTACGATTAGAAGGTCGTGTCCAGGCGTCAGGGCTCTTCTCGAGGTTATGTGTAATGAATTATTTGAGTGACACTGTATGTTTTGTGTGTATTTAGTTGTAAGAATGGTGCTTTATTTTCACAAAATTAATTTGATTTTGTTCTGGATTCTAAATAAATAAATGTATTACCCAGAACCAATTTGAGGATGACAGAGTGATGGAATGTCATAATTTCCAGTGAGTAACCTATTATCTAATATTACAATGTTTAATGAGTAATTACTTTAAATTATCTTTAGTTTTCTTGTAGGTTGTTGGTACAACTTCGCTTGTTTGTTTAGTCCATTTCAAAGTTAAAAGTGAAGGACAAACTAGGTTTTATTTTTGCTACACCTAGAGAATAACTGCATTTCGGAAATATCACACGCAAAATGAGCAGCAACTACAATTTTTTTACTCAAAACAGGTTAGGTTTGGATTTTAGGGGGTTGGAGAAGTGCGATCTAGGTACGTTATTGTGTGTGGCTTTTAATAGTATTTTTTACTCTTGGTAACTATGCATTTTCCGGTAGGCCTAGGCCTAAGTAGGCTGCTCTTATTGAATATTGTTTTTTTCCAAAATGTAGAAAATAATCCCCAAACCTAAACTTACATATCCATTCTTCATCCATCCTATTCTGCTCACACCATACAAATTAACAAAAATTATAATCAAACCAAAATTTTTTTCTAATTTTCCATTTTTTTGGTGCTTTAATTCCACTACCTTTTGGTAGATCATAACCATTCTTACATAGGATATTCTTGTTAAGCTGGCAATTTCTTTTAGTTTGAGTAGGCTACCCACATGAAATATTTTGGACAACATTTTTCTCTGACTTTTCCCGTCGTAACTACGGTACCTACAACGCTTTTCCGGTAGCTACCGTGGTTATGCTTTTCCACCTTTAACTACGGTATTATCCATAGACTCTATAAAATTGTTGCATACGGTGTTCTTATTCAGGCCACTCTTCCAGTTAATTTGACTACCCACATGACCCGTTAGCCTATAGAAAAAATTCCGACTTAAGAATTTTCCAAGGTTTTTCTCCCAAAGATTTTTTTTGAACTAGTGCAAAATTTCCAACAATTTGGAAAAAAATTTCGTTTTGGGAAGGGTACTGGAAAATACATAATTACCCCTACACTTGAATGCAAAACAGAAAGTCCCGGCGGGAGATAAAGTAAACCCACAAGAATAACATTTAAATAATTTATAAAAAAATCGAGTGCCGAATATACTATACTTCTTCTTTATAATTAATAGGACTAGCAGTTGTCCGTGGCTTCGCTCATGATAGATAGCTTGAAACAGCCGATCTTGCCAATGCTTTTAGAACTGTCAAATTATACCCACAGCTGTTTACACTTCTGTGTTTGAATGATTACATCCTATAAAAATGTATAAACATTGAAACTGAGGACGTTCACGGGTATTTTAAGGAAGTGAATAGGCCTATGTGTTTCCCAGACTCAAGATCTACCTCTGCGAGAAATTTAAACCCAGTCGGTTCAGTATTTTTCACGTTCACTAGCCACATCTAGACATAAATATAGAAACCACCCCTTCTTTATAATGGTATAGATAGATAGATACTTAAGTTATTTAATCTTTAAGCCTATCATAATTTTCATGAAAATTCTGACATATATGCTATCAGAATTATTAACCTTAGTTAGACTATAGTAAGCCTGCACAACAATTTGAACTTGAAAACAAGTATAGCCTGCATACAAACTTGAAAACTTCATGTCACAGGTGAAATACTTGAAATTATATTTAAGTTAAGCCTACAAAATGTTAGTCTATAATAAAGGCTTAGGCTTGTATCCTGATTCATTTATTGTTAATTAGTCAACGTGCGATTTATAAATAAGTGTGCCAGCAGTAATTTTCATTTTTCTCAGAAAGCAAACTTTCTTTACAGATTTTTCTTGTTTGTGCAAAGATACATTAAATTATTATATTAAAGATATTTGTCCAGGGATTTTTCTCAAATCGTCCAAATTACGTGACATGGAGGATAAGTAGGCCTAATATCTGACTCACACCATAATAATAACTTAATGGTATTATATTATGAGTAAAATGATAATTTGAGTCAGAAGTATTTACAACCTATTTAAAAATAAACATTAGGGATCTTAAAAAATATTTTAATTTTAATACTGTGATAAAAGCCTTAGGAGTGTAAAATTTGTTGAATAGATCTACTTAAAATAAACTATCCAATAATTTTTGTTTTTCATTGAAAACATGTTTACTACTATCATGTTTACTGTTTACCAATATATACGAACAAGTTTTATTATATAATAGATGGCCAAGTTTCCTTAATTTATAGGCTAGGTACGCTAAGTAAGGGAAGGCCTGATTGTTATTGGGTGAATGTGCACTCACTGTTGCCTATCACATGCTAAGCAATACAATCAGTTATGTCTAACGACATGTGGTTTAATTCGACGGTACATCATTAGACATCGATCACTACTCCCAAGATCACTAAACAACATGTAGTGATACGTAGTGGAAATTGGGCCAACTAGACATCACTACGTTACCTAGTGATCATTATACATCACTAATGATTTCACATCACTACGTATTGTAATGATGTCTAGTTGGCCCTATTTCCACTGCGCATCACTACGTATTTTTTTAGTGATTCTACAATGATTTTTTCACTAGGGAACCTTTTATTGTTGTTTTCACACATTTCACCTGTTTTGACATTCAACACATTTTAGGGTTTCGATGAAGAAGAGGGGTATATTCCGTTATCCCCCCAATTTTTAATAGGGAGGTAGTCCTTTACTTTTTATTGTTTTCGTTCGATTATAACGGACGCAAATTTAATTAAGTATGCGCCGCTACTCGGTATGCCTATATTTTTTGAAAACTTTCCTGTAATAATTGTTTGCCTTACACATAACTTAAATAAATTAAATCTAGCGAAAAATGTATTGAAAGTCCGAGTGTATGTTAAGATACACATAAATATCTTAAAGCTAGCGACAAAATGTATTGAAAGTCCAAGTGTATGTTAAGGTACAAGAATAATAATATTTATTTCGCCATGCACTTATTATGTTTTGGCCTAATTTCAGTAAACTGGTATTTAAAATAATTGTTTTTAATTTTAATTTTGATGTATATTTTTAAATAGTACGAGCACCCCTTAAATAACAAGAATAAATAGGTTTTTAAAGAAAAACTTCCTATTTTTCAAAAAAAAAAAAACTTAATTGGTGTGGTGGAATTTTTATAAAAAACGATAGCTGTTCTACCTTTGGTCGTCTAGTGATTAATAAAAAAGACTACACGTCAATCAATGGAGAATTTTATTTTTATATTTTTAGATGGAAGTTTTAGTTTGGTCACAATTTAAATCCGATGCAGTGCCATGGTGTAAAGAAAAAAGAAAGGTGTGTGCACAGTCAGCTGGTATGACGTCATTGGGCTCATGAACGTAGCGGTATTACAGCAGAACTGAGACCGTACACAATAATATTTTGATTGAGTTGCATTAACTAATTTATATTGTAGTCGTCGTAAGCACTAGTTGTGAGAGCCCAACTACGTCACACCAGCTGACTCTGCACACACCTTTCTTTTTTCTTTACACCATGATGCAGTGCGTGTCGAGTTCGCCCAATCTCTTCCATGTTTTTTCGTATGTCGTTGACCCCAATATCACGTCATCACAACAGCTGTCCTGATAATCAGCTGACACTGGATGCGCAGTAGTACACAGAGGTTATCGATAATTGTTTAGTATGATATGTAACTTTAACTAAAACTAACATATTATTTTACTTATAATCAAAAGATTAACTAGTGGTAAGGCAGGAATTGCAATTTAATAATTTACTCCACCGTTGAACCTCGTTTTGGGTGTATTTGTAAACGTCATAGGTTTTAGAAGAACGTTTAGTTATACAGGTCAGTTATCTGCAGTTTTGGAGTATAACCCACACTAACTATTTACTTAATTACTTATAGTAATGGTTAACAGTGCATGAAAAATTCTTAATCCACAATAAACGTTCAAACGGTGTAGTTGCAAAATAATGTTGAGGTTAGTTTCATACCGTTTGGCCAGCTTAGTACAGTTTCAATATACGTTTTAAACTACCAATATAGATACATAAGATCACCTAGTAACACAGTTTTCTATTCATACTTTTTATTTATATCCACACTTTTCGACATTTATAATATGAGTATGAAATTAGCTAACAAATAACGATCGCCTGCCCGACTCCTCCTGGGTCTGTTGGTGACCAACTGCGAAGGTTGATGTTTGGTAGAGCGTTTTTCCTAGAAGAGGTTCCCGGGATTCGCAGGAGGGAAGACCACATTAAAAATAAGAGCCCCATTGTTAATCACATCACGAAAGTAGAATTTGGAACATAAAGAGAGTAAAGCTTTTGTGATTAGAAATTTGTGTTGTTTTGTGACTATATATTTATTTACTGTAATATTTACTCCAAAAAACGCTATTTTGTAAACAACTAGTACTTCTAAAATATTAGTGAATAATATACACATGTGTTAATGTGCTTCCGAAATCTAATGATTCAGATAAACACCTATAACGTGTACAAAAGTGTTTTTTGTGAAATTAATATTTAAATTAAATGATAATTGGACCAGTTTGTAATTGATTGGCGGGATTGGGGTTTGGTTCCCACGTTAAAGTGTAGGTTTCAATGTTTCCATTGGCTATTGGGCTGTTAATTAGGAGACCTGCCTGTCGAACATGTCGGCCTAAGTCGGTAACTAGACCACGCGACCGCACCTCGATAACCCCAAACTCATACTCGGCTTTAAAAAACCTTCCTGGGTAGGTTGCCTATTAGAAAAACAAGTTCACAAAAAGTACCATGTAAGTTAAACAGTACAAAGCTTGAATTGAAATTAAAAGATGTGAATTCTGGAAGTAAAATATAGTTCAAAGCTTGAACGGAAATTTAAAAATGTTTTTTCTGTCCAAGAAAATATTTAAAACTGTATCACGTTACTTTGATTCTTTAGCTTTTTTCCAAGCGTGTTCGAAAATTCAGCCGCTGTTTAACGTCTTACTAGGGAGTTTTTTTACACAAATGGTAAAACGATACAATGGTCAAGATAAGTTTTATCAAATTCTCTTCATGGTTTGGAAGCGTTGAACGATTTTTTTACATCGCACTTAATGTAGAAAATCGGCTGATTATTTTACCGTATTGGTATTTATTTCCATACAATTTTGCTCTTTGTTATGTTTTATTTAACCCAACCGTTTTCAACAGAGTCCTAAAAATTCCCAATTAATTCCTAATAGGGAAAATCAGACACTAACTTCTTATTACGATTTATAACAACGTGTAAAAATGACAATCTGCAGATCGTACACTGTATTCTAAACGTTCGTGTTTTTAAGCTTTTCCGACACTATTGAAGAAACATGGTAGTAGAATTAAAGTAAAATCCAATTTTTTGTTGGTTTGTGGCCAAGATCGAAAGTCCAGCTGCTTATAATTGATTTTCATCGATTTTTAAAAACCAAATTATCATCTGTGTATTTTTCGGGAATTTTGAAATTTTTGTATATTTCTATGCAAGTGGCATTTTATTACGTTTTGATTGTTTACTGCATCCGACCCCCGCCCGTGATTTACATTCTTTTCAATGTCGATTGTCAGGAAAACCATCACGCCTATCGAGTCGGGCGAGGAAGGCAACTTTAGTAAGATTGGGATTCTTATTATTTTTAAAGAAAATATAGGAAAGTCAGTGTAATTTATACTAATCATATATTATAGAATACTCACAGTACACTATGAAAACAACTATTTCCGGCGGCGCAGCGCAGCGTCAGGCAACGAGCGTCACCGAACATCCCGGGAGCCAACGACAATACTTATTGTAATGTATTTAATTACTGATTTAAATAATTATAATTTCTAATTTAATAATTTTTTATAAATTAAGTCAGATTTGTGAAAAATTTTAAAACCTCCAGAAATCAACTTAGTACTGTATCACGCCATAAATCAGGCCACATATCGTACGATATGACGTCATGTGTATCATGCAATTTTAATAAAATCCTATTGGCTGCCGAGATCACCAATAGACAATGGTAAAGCTTTTGGAACATGTCTGAGAAATTTGATTTGGTTTGATTTGGTGGTGTTGTGCGATTAGTTGGCCTGTGCAGACCTCATCCCTTCCTCCGACCACCAGTCAGTCCATCATGAACCTCCGAACACCCCGGTCCGTCAGCCGTAGGCTCAAAAGTATAAAGACTTTGGGAGAGTGACTCCGGTGGAAGGTCATTACTTGGCATTTATTTGTATTGAGTTTAATTTTGTTCTCTTCACACCAGCGGTCAATGGCACACAGATCTTCCTGGATCCGTAGGCAGTCCTCTTCAGTAGCTACAGCGGAAAACAGTTTCACGTCGTCAGCAAAGAGAAGTGAATCACACTGGAGGGCTTCAGTAGGTCGTTGGTAAAGAGTGAGAAGAGATAGGGCCCTAACAGGTATCCTTGGGGAACTTCAGAGCACGGGATAAATTCAGAGGTAGCCGAAGCAAACTTGATATATGATCGCCGGGTTGAGAGGTAGCTTGTCAACCATTTAATTTCCTTGTTTCCAAATCCTTGAACACATCTGGAACTAGCATTTTCTTTTAAAGTAGTGTGTGGTCTACCAAATCGAATATAATAGAAATTTGATTTGGTTTGATTTGGTGTTTTGATTTGTATTTGATTTGGTGTGTTCTCTTATCTAATATAAAAGATTAGAAATAGTAAATTACTAAACCAACGCGGCACGTCAGGCACCGAGCGTCACCGAACATCTCAGTAGCTCAACGACAACGATACTTTTATATCTCTTTTTCCCAATCAACCAACTTGGGCTGCCCGACTCCTCTCGAGTCCGTTGGCGACCAACTGCGAACTTTGCTCTTTGGTAAGAGCGTTTTTTGCTAGAAGCGGATTCCGGAATTTGCAGTTGAGAAAAGCGCGTTGAAAATAAGAGCCCCTGTGTTGATCACATCACGAATTTAAGTAGAATTTGGAACTTAAAGAGAGTAAAGCTTTTATTGTGTGATAAGTAATAAGTGTTGTTTCGTGATTATTTATTTACTGCAATATGTACTCCAATAAACGCGATTTTGAAAACACCTAGTACTTTTAAAATACTAGTGTTAATAACACATATAACTACTACTACTTATACTAGCGTATGTAATATACACGTATTAAAAATCAGTTGGATAAAAAAATTTAAATGAAAAAAATCTTAATTTAGTTTACAATTACCTTGTATTTGCCTATGTTCTTGCAAGGATGAATGTAGATCTCCGATGCATTTCGCCACAATTGTGGCATCGTCGGGGAGAAAAAAACACTACTACACTAATCACATTTTCACTATTTACATGTCACTTTTCACTATTTACAGTTCTAGTATACTTGTTCATTGTTGGGTTGGCCAACACGACGACCGCCCGAAGGCATCGCGTTCGCGGGCACGGGTGCGGGCGCGCGTCCAAACTGTTGTCGCACTTGGTTCGTTGTCATTCACTGTACTGTGAGGGATGGTCGGTGTCGGCGTCTGCCGGAGGCTGGGGTTTTCCGGGTTTTGTTGGGGCGGGGATGTTTTATAACCACTATGTTGCCAGTTTTGTCTAGAGTTTGCAATGTTGCCAATTTGCCTTAGATTTTCAATGTCATGTATAGTTTTAGCGAATTTCCCCTATAGGGAAGAAGCTATTACCGTAGGTCTCATGGTAAGACCTAAGCTCGGGACCACTATAACTTTTCGTTTTGGGGCCCCCAGAAGCAAAAAACACTATTCGTTCGAATTTTTATATATATATATATATCTATATATATATATATATATCTATATATATATATATATATCTATGTGTCTGTTAGCACGATAGCGGCCGCAAAAATGGTCCGATCTTCATGAAATTTGGTACGGACATGTAAAGTGGTAATCAATTGGACGAGTTCGTGAACCAGCCCGATCGGACCACCGGAAGGGGGGGTAAAGGGGGATAAACCCCCCCAAAAATGGGTTTTTTGAGTTTTTTACATAGAAAAATAAAATTTATCTAATTTTTGTGGGCACCATTGAATTCAGCTCAAAAAAACAAACAATTTAGTATTTTGAAACACTGCTCTATGTCCATTGGTTACCGAGATATTGAAAGTGGTAAACACAGTACGTTGTCCCAATGTTAACCTTATGGGAAATAACTAAAATTCTATATCTCGCTTATTTCTCAACATATCTCAATAAAACTTGATAAATAGCTTCTTCTAGTTCAGATTTACTAAATATTGAATTAAAACCACCCAGTTTTAATATACCTTTAGCAGCACACCTGCATACTCATTCCCCATGTTATTCTTATGGAGCTTACAAAAACATGTCAAATCTCGCTATGTAGGATTGAAATATGTTGTTTTGCATTTGAAATTCGCTGAGTATGCAGGTCTGCTGCAACGGGGGTATTGAATATTACTGAATTGTTGTAGTCTTCTTTGATGTTTAATAAGTTGTCTGGTCCTTCGTTATTGATGTGTTTGTAAATTTGGTAGCTCTCTTGAACTTTGGCTATTGATTTTGATTGTGTGAGGTTTAGGATAGTAAGAGAATCGGGAAATGAAATGGCGTGGGATGGGTTTTGTTTCAGGTGTTTGGCTACTATTGAGGTCGGATTACTGTGGTGGCTGGAATTATGTTCTTTGAATCGTTGCTTAAAGGTAAACTTGGGGCTTTTCTCTAGTATTTTTGTTTCTTGGTCGTTCAGGGTAATGTTCGTTAGGTTGATAACCTTAGGGTAGAATTTGTGGTCGGTATTTTGCTGGCAAGGAACTGATTGTTGTGCTAAAAGTCTATCTATTTTTTTTTGTGTTTGTATGGATAGTTTTGCATTTCTTTCCTTTTTTACTTTATCCTTGATAAGGGTTACAGCATTGGTATATTCTATTTGACATAACGTTGTGTACAATTTGGATTTCAATTCCTTAATAACAGTGTGTAATATTGTTTTCTTTTTATATAGTGATTTTATTTCGTTGTTTATCCAAAGGCATTTGGCTTGTTTAACGCGATGCCTTCGGGCGGTCGTCGTGTTGGCCAACCCAACAATGAACAAGTATACTAGAACTGTAAATAGTGAAAAGTGACATGTAAATAGTGAAAATGTGATTAGTGTAGTAGTGTTTTTTTCTCCCCGACGATGCCACAATTGTGGCGAAATGCATCGGAGATCTACATTCATCCTTGCAAGAACATAGGCAAATACAAGGTAATTGTAAACTAAATTATGATTTAAAGTTCTTGCCACTGGGTAAATAATAAGTAGAAAAAAATCTATTTTAGCGTGTAAAGAATTAAGGTCAAATGAACAGTTTTTTTTACAAATACATCCACATGCAATGTTTAGCATAAAATTAATAATTGGTTTCTACCAAAGTATAAGTCAGTGATAGAAAATCTGGCAAAACCGTAAATAAACTTACAACTAACTAATGTAAATAAAATTGATCTTTAGAAAGCTACAATCTAGGAGAACAAAACACTACACATAGAGGTAAACTACACATAAGGACAACAGAGATATTTGATTTTAGAAGAAGTAGCTGCCAAAAAAACTTAAAAAAGTGAATATGAATAAATGATGAGATTAGAACGAATTATACTAACGGTCTCTTACATAAAAAAATCCAGCCAATAGTGGCCATTGAATGTTGGGCTGTTAGTTGCAGTCCTGTCTAGGAGCATGTCTGCCTTGGTCAGTAACGAGACTACAAGATCGCGCCACAATCATCCCACACTCATCCTTCACACATATTCGCCTTAAAATACCCCTTACTAGTGGTCGGAGTGTAATATTGTAGTATGGTAACAGTAATAAATATTATTGTCATATTTAATACTTAATTTTTTGTTTTAACAACCCTTAAAAAAGTTTAAAGTGAATTTTTATTAAAATATGAATAATTATACTACATTTCTATTATAAAGTTTTTTATGCTGGTCCTAAGAGATTTGAAAATCTCATTTGCTGCTGAAGTTCTTTTAGTAAGGATATAGTCAGATTTTAATTTAGGTTCATTTGTGGTATAGGCGATTTTATTTGAATTTACTAAAAATGTTTTCCTCATAATAAGAGTCCTATAATACGAATGACATAAGTAATTCTGGAACAAATCGAACCCGTGAGCACGCACTTGTTTAAGGAATAATCAAAGGATCTCCATTATTGGGGGTATAAAGTAAACGCTGATTTCGCTTTTAAATAATTGAGAGAAAACAGTCAAATATGTTATTTTTTATTTTTCAATCACTTCATACTCTGTCAGTAGTTTATTTTCGAGGTATCTAAAGTGAAATCATGTTCCATCGAGAAAGATTAATTTCGTTAAAAGACAACAGGCTTTATAAGTAGGTAGCCCTTTAAACTTTAATTTAGTGTTCATATAACATTCGCTACATGTATAATTTTTTTCTATATAAATTACAACATTGTTTACTTTTTTTTTTGTTTCAGAGAGGCAATTAATGTAAGAAGAGAATGAGTTTGGTTGAAAGGATTAAATTCTGAATACCAAGAATCAATCTTTATTCATACAAGAAATCACCATGTGATGTGGATCTTTCCCTTGAATCAGTACCTTTAAGTAAATTATTGTGACTTACTAAAAGGGGAGAAACCCTACAAATGCTTAACTTGCAACAAATCATTCCTACAATTAATTAAGCCACTTGAAGGTACATATAAAATCACACACTGGAGACAGACCGTTTAAATGCAAATTTTGCAACAAATCGTTTTCAAACTTAAGATTTGAAGACACATATATTGACGCACACTGGTGAACGACCGTTTAAATGCTCAACTTGCCACAAATCATTTACACAATCAGGTAATTTAACGCAGCATATTAGGACACACACGGGAGAACGTTCTTACAAATGCTTAAAATGTGAGAAATCATTCTCGCTGATGTCTCATCTCAAAGTACATATGATAATGCACTCAGGGAAGCGTGATTACAAATGTCCCGTATGCAGCAAAACATTTCCTTACAGAACTAGCATAAAGAATCATGTGTTAACTCATACAGGAGAGCGTCCGTTCAAATGCACAGCCTGCAACAAATCATTTATAAAGTCAAGTAATCTGAAGATTCATATGACGGTTCATACTGGCGAGCGCCCTCATAAATGCCAATATTGCGATAAATCGTTTTCGCTCCTGAGAAACTTAAAGGCACATGTAACAACACACACTGGGGAGGGTTCCCATAAATGTCCGCAATGCGAGAAATCATTCCCACTATTGGGTAGATTAAAAAGACATATTTTGAGTCACACAGGAGAGCGTCCTTACAAACGTCCAAAATGTAAGAAATCATTCTCAATATCAAGTAGCTTAAAGAGACATATATTAAGTCATACAGGAGAGCGCCCTTACAAATGCACAATTTGCGACAATTCATTCACACAATCGAATACCTTGAAGAACCATATATTAACGCATACTAAAGAGCGTCCTTACAATTGTTCAACGTGCGACAGATCATTCTCTCAATTAGGAAATCTTAAGAGTCATGTATTAAAACACACTGGAGAGCGTCCAAAGAAATGCCCAATATGCGAGAAATCATTCTCAATATCTAGTAACTTAAAGAGACATATACTAATTCACAAAGAAGAGGCCTCCTACATGTGCACAGTTTGCAACAAATCTTTTGAAACATCATGTGATCTCAAGAGACACGCATCTATCCATACTGTAGGGGGCCCTTACAATTGCCTTAAATGTAAGAAATGTTTTCCACTAAAAACGAGTTTGAAGAGGCATGAGTTAATGCACCGTAAGCAACCGTCATCTCTAATGAATATTTCTAATGATGATATTGTTACACATACTGAGGAGGGGCAACACAAATGTAACAAATGCAACAAACCTCTTTCTGCAGTAACAGTGAGTCACCACAGTGGCGAGTGTCAGGCCTGTCGGAACATTGTACCGTGTTATGTTCTTCTTGATAATATTGTTACACATACTGAGGAGGGGCAACACAAATGTAACAAATGCAACAAACCTCTTTCTACAGTGAGTCACCACAGTGGCGAGTGTCAGGCATGTTGGGACATTGTACCGTGTTATGTTCTTCTGAAAGGCATAACTCACACTGTTACGTGATACCACTGAACTTCAAAACTAAATATAAGTTTTAGCGAATTTCCTTAGCGGTATTTCTTGCAGCATATAAAATAAAAGAGTTGATAGCACCTGAGTAACCGGAAGCAGTAGGTGGCCTCAACGCAGCAGCCATGGGACGCAGCAGTTAGGAACATCAACCGTAGCTGGCGGTGAGGTTAGGTTGGTTCGGTCCGGGTAGCTACGAGCCATAGGTGAAGTCCCCGTGGATGACAGCCACTGAAGTTGGACGAGGCTTCACATCTTAAGTCGGTCAGTCAGGAGGTCAGGAAACCAGGAAGACAGGAACACAGGAACCCTTTAAACAAGGCACAGAACTTCTAAAAATATGTTCCAACAAATTTATAATATAACAAAGCTTGTTTTTGGAAACACCTAACCTCTCTGATAATTTAATTTTCTGTTAAAGGCTGGGGATTTCAGTTACTGCTCACTTCTCAAAATGACATTTTACTAGCCTACTGAGAGCACAAAATGTTTAAAATGTTTGCAGTAGGAACTCAGTCCTAGTTGACAGCAATTGCCATTACTGCTAGCCTTTACACAATCATATGATTTGGCATCTAAACCGACTTTATGTCATCAAAATACACAATAGCCTATAAATACATAAAATGAAATATAGTTCTTTGATTTTACTTTTTTGGAACGGATATGTAATGCCATACTCAGAAGTCAGGCTAGACCTAGTCCGTGGATTTCTGAAATTACTCAATACTACCATGAAATCATTTAAAAGGACAACAAACTACTAAACAGTGAATAAATACTCAGTAAATAACTCTTAAAACCTAACCTAAATACTTAGAGCACATGTGTTCCTGGCGGTGACATGACATGAAACATTCATGTCCCGACACAAAACTAGCAAGCATGATTTTACACTTACGTACATAAAAATAAATAACTGGAAAGATACAAATTAACACTTAACACACTCGAGAAATTACAAATTTACATTTAATTTACATTCAAACGAAATTCACAAGAAATATAGATTTATCGATCTAAATCTGGTCTGCTGGAAGACGCCAAGCAGGCTGTGCAACGAGGGAGCTCCTACAGCGAAACAAAATTATTGTATTTTTTCCCTACATTAGAAAATTTACCTGGCATTTGGTGTCTTAATAATTTAATGCTCCATGACGCTGGTGTTGTCTTCTCTCTTCAAAAATTCACGAACTTGCACCAACATTGCTTCTTGGACGACAACACAAACAGGCACAGCGAAAGGAGACAGAGGCTTCGGCGGCAGACGTTTATATACCCGCCGGAAAGTTCTGGACGATTCCACAAACGAGACAGTAGTACAGTGCAACTATACAGGCGGCCAACTGTCGTCTAAGCCGTGAGCAAAAATACTCACACGGCTCACCTTTCAGTCCTAGAGGCCCCAGTGCATGAGTCATCTACCTGCCGGGCGAGGCGGGGCGAAACGGACGGGGGGGGGTAGCTGCGTTTGTGTGTCTGTGTGTGTAAGGGTCTCCTAATCCCTTACACGCCATGCCAAATGGAAAAACCTATATGCTTATATCGACCTATGCTTACATTTAAGATTATGTGCCGACTCCTTGTGGGCCGCCCCCCAACGGAGGCCAAAAGTCGGTAAGTACCTCAGAAAGAAGTATTTTTACATAAGAGTGAATGTGTAAAGTTTTATTTCTCAAACCAATTCTGTTCAGAAAATATTTAGCCGTTCCGGGACTTTTTTTACACACTGTATAGACCCATGATTTGTTTTATTAGATATTATTTTATACGGAAATTTTTTATCTTGTTTATAATTTCAAATGTATTTTAAGTGTTTTACAATGCTGTGAATTAAACATCTGTATTTTTCAGCAAAGAAATAAGAGTTATGATATTTAAACCCTTGTACTAAACTACAACAGCAAGCCCTTTATTAGCATCTACTATCCTACAGTTTTTATGGTAAATTGAAATATAAATAAGCTTAATGCAATCATTTAGGATGTGTGTGATTTTTAAAATTATGTTTGATATACTTATTATTTAGGCCTTAATAAGTATTTTGGGTTTTTGTTTGTTTCAGATAGTATAAAAACATTGGATGTATTTATACTGACAAAGAGGCAATGGGCGCATTTCTTACTGTAGTTCTTAATAGGTGAATCCACCGAATCTTGACGGTCAACTATGTCCGTTTGGTAACCGGACGGGCCATAAAAATGTTTTGGGGTATGAACAACAATACATGGTAAGCCCAATTGATAGTAAATCCACATCTTAACAATGGTAAGCTAAATTACTCACCTGTAAATGCGGCTGAACATGGGTCACATTCCATGTCAAACCAACAAGGCACTCAACCTGACCATTTCAGATTTGGTTCAAACTTTGTTTATTTATATTTTTTGACATCCTGAACACAAATATAATTTTTTTAATCCATCTCTCATAGTTTTTGAGTTATGAATTTTCAAAAATCACAAAATGCCGTAATTTTTACGTGCGCCAAAATCTAAAATATGACATAACTATGGTTCTATTAGCACTAGAGAGCTGAGAGATGGCTCATTTTAAAGAGGGTATCATGGGTTTTCATTTGATACTCAACTTGAACACTTTGGGTAAAAAATTCTTTTTTGGTAAACTCAAAAAATAGTTTTGAAAAATTTTAGAGTTATGTTTTTAAAATTTGTATATGTTTTAAGGCATTATTTTTGTGAGTACACCATAAAAATTTCAGAGTGGGACCATGATAGGATCAGGAGATATGTTAAAAATACATCAATGGGGTCAATATTTTTTTTGCCTTATTGGTATAGCATTCTGTTTTTTTAATTATTAATCTTAGATTGAGATTAATAATTATAAGTTGGTAAATTTGTGTTTTTCCACTTTCATTATTAATTTTTTTGCATCGTCCCATGGAAAGAACGCTTGTGATGGAGTAGGAGAGGCAAAATGACTCAGAATTTCCTTCAAATGCTAGGAATAACCTATTTAGGTGTATGGCTCAAAAATATGTTTCATACCAATCCCATTGACAATAAAAATCTCATTTAATTAAAAAATTTAATTCAAAGCTATAAAATTTTATGATTAACATAGGTCTATGAGTTGTCATGATAGCAACTGAAAATAACAAAAATATAAACAAAGTAGGCATAACCATTACAGCTGTTGCAAACTCAGTTATATATAAATATCAATGTTGATTTGCTTTGTTGAATGAAGATCGTATGTATCATTATTAAAAAGAATGTGTACATAGAAAATAATACTGATTTTTTATAAAGTAATTGGATGTTTTGGTAAAATGAAATAGATACTTTTATGAATGAACTGGGTGGTTTTAATTCAAAATTTAGTAGATTTGAACTAAAAGAAGTTATACAGCATACCAAGTTTTAACTGAAACACTAAGGTGGTGGGAAGGGGTAGTAAATATGTGTAAATAGATGGTTACATTTAGCCTACTTTGCTATAAGTAAAACAATAATAAATACTTTTTATGTTTCTTATCCTCCTTCTTACTGGGATTATATTGGGTGTGTTATATTCACTCGATAACCTCTGAGTGCTCATCATACACATTTGCAGACCAGAAATGAGGCTGTAAAAATCTGGTAAAATTGATCTTTTTTACAAAAAGAACATTTTTCCTGTCTGAATACTTCAAAAGAGTAGTGATTATGTGTAAAAAATGTTAAGCACTGAGGGTACCCAACAGCCCTTATTTCAGCAGTTAATGTGTTGAGTAAAATCCACATTTTTTTATGAGTCATAGCTTTCATAATGTTCATAATGGTAAGAATGAAACTAAGTTTTTATGATATGATTGCCAATTTTCAAAAACTATATAAACTACCTTAGTCCAGGAGCAAACTGCACATATCCAACTTCCGTGGGATTTTTTATGAAGGAAGGGTGTGACTATGTGGAATCTCTTTAGTATATGTCACATAATGGTGTAGTACCGGGTGTTTACCTTCAAATCGCGGTGTTTACCTTCAAATCCAAGATGGCCACCATGTGTGACACCTAATCATTTAATTAATAATAACTCTTTCCAGAGTAAAATAATCGAATTTTAGTTTCCATCATTGAATTCAGCTCGAAAAAACAAACAATTTGGTGTTTTGGATCATTGCTCTATGTCCATTGGTTACCGAGATATTGAAAGTGGTAAACACAGAACATTGTCCCCATGCTATCCTTATGGGAAATAAATAAAATTTTATATCTCGCTTATTTCTCAACATATCTTAATAAAAATTGGTATGTGGCTTCATCTAGTTGAGATATACTTGATTATGGCCTAAAATCCCCCATTTTGAGATTTCCGTAGCAGCAAACCTGCATACTCACTTCCCATGTTATTCTTATGGACAATATTTTTGCATGCTTGATGACAAATCTCAGTGAGAGGCACCATTTTAATTATTTATTAAAGCATTTGAAATTCGCTGAGTATGCAGATCTGCTGCAGTGGGGGTATTTTAGTTATAAACAAATCTCACAAATTATAGGTGGAAAATAAAATAAAATGCCGTTTTTTGTGAAATTTGTAAGGTTTTTTAAAAATTGATGTTCTGAAAAAAGTACTTGACGGATTTTGATATTTTTTATGTTTTTTTTTAAGACAATTGCCTAAACTTCATTTATTTAGGTAGATTCATTATAATATCTCTGATACCTTTCTGCGGTTACATTTTTTAATCTTTTTTTATAAAAATGAAATATTATACAACATTATTTTTCAGCCCCTAATAAACTTATAGACCTAAATCTACCTAAATATTTGCATAATGTTGTCTAGAATAAGTAGTAAAATTTTCAATAATGTAGCTCAATTGGTTCTCAAGATATAGGCCCTATCAAACCTTCCCTGAAAAAACATGAAATTCCAAAGTTGCGGAAAACAGCGTTTGAATGAGAGCGTGTACAGTAACCATTTACACGCGTGTACAGCGTGTACAGTTAAGGAAAATTAACTGATGAATATAGCTAAAAAGTTTGTTATTTATATATTAGCTTATTTACACACCAAATTAGTAAATATTCATCAGGCCTAGAAGTTTTTGAAGCGGATTATTTATTTATTATAAAAAAGCATTATTTAACGGGATTACATTATTCAATTTAAAACAATTTATCATCTTCATCTATGTCCTCCCATGAGTCTTCGTTGTTTGTATAGTCACCATGGTTATCACACATCTCCTCCACACAAACATAGTTCAGTGCATTTTAGATTGTGGGAATAACACTTACATGGTGGAGCGCACTTTCTTTTAACACAAGAGCACCTGATTAGCTGAAGAACTGTCTCCGGAGCACGTGGTAGTACACACATAACAGGAGCATATTGGTTGCTATTGCTATACATTTATTACACCACATTGGAGCTAAAATTACTATTACTTTTTAGCTATATTCATCAGTTTATTTCCATGGTTACTGTACACGCTCTCATTCAAACGCTGTTTTCCGCAAATTTGAAATTTCATGTTTTTCAGGGAAAATTTGATAGGGCCTATATCTTGAGAACTGATTGAGCTACATTATTGAAAATTTTACTAATTATTCTAGACAACATTATGCAAATATTTAGGTAGATTTAGGTCTATAAGTTTATTAGGGGCTGAAAAATAATGTTGTATAATATTTTATTTTTATAAAAAAAGATTAAAAAATGTAACCGCACAAAACGTATTAGAGATATTATAATGAATCTACCTAAATAAATGAGGTTTATGCAATTGTCTTAAAAAAAACATAAAAATATCAAAATCCGTCAAGTACTTTTTTCAGAATATCAATTTTTAAAAAACCTTACAAATTTCACAAAAAACGGCATTTTATTTTATTTTCCACCTATAATTTGTGAGATTTGTTTATAACTAAAATACCCCCACTGCAGCAGATCTGCATACTCAGCGAATTTCAAATGATTTAATAAATCATTAAAATGGTGCCTCTCACTGAGATTTGTCATCAAGCATGCAAAAATATTGTCCATAAGAATAACATGGGAAGTGAGTATGCAGGTTTGCTGCTACGGAAATCTCAAAATGGGGGATTTTAAGCCATAATCAAGTATATCTCAACTAGATGAAGCCACATACCAATTTTTATTAAGATTAATGTTGAGAAATAAGTGAGATATAAAATTTTATTTATTTCCCATAAGGATAACGTGGGGACAATGTTCTCTGTTTACCGCTTTCAATATCTCGGTAACCAATGGACATAGAGCAATGATACAAAATACCAAATTGTTTGTTTTTTCGAGCTGAATTCAATGATGGAAACTAAAATTCGATTATTTTACTCTGGAAAGAGGTATTGTTAACTTAACGATTAGGTGTCACACATGGCGGCCATCTTGGATTTGAAGGTAAACACCGCAATTTGAAGGTAAACACCCGGTACTACACCATTATGTGACATATAATAAAGAGATTCCACACAGTCACACCTTCCCTTCGGAAAAGTCCACGGAATACAGTTTGCCCCCCGACAACATCTTTAAATGAACAACTTTAAAGATCAGAGGCTGTCATACAGGTAGGCTGTTCGGCAATCAGAGATTGCAATAAGTTGGTCTTTTTTCTAATCCTGACACACATCAATTGGTAGACTACACTTTTTACAAAGGTAATGAAAAGTCTCCTCTTTATTGTCAATGATAAAAGCTGGTAGTCCTTGGAAATTAAAATTGTTGCACTCTGCGGTTAACCTTTAAAACTAACTACTCCAAGCCATGTCCAATTGTTTAGTTGTACTCAAAATTAATTAGGTTTGACTAGCTGTTGATGTATAAGACCACTACTCTGAAAATTCAGCCATTGTGTAAACAAGTGGTGCTCTTTCTTTAAATTCTGAGATGTATTGGCAAATTTTCATAAAAATATCCCTTAAACATTAGAATTGACTCAGCTGTCATCAATTTATGAATCTAAATAAATAAAACCCTTTGTTTAAAGATATAGACAATATAAAAATACCCACTTTCCAGCAGACCTGCATACTCAGCGAATTTCAAATGCTTAAATAAATCGTTTAGATGAGCCTCAAATCAAGTAAAATCAACTTAAATGAGCATACAACCTTTTCTCCATAAGAACAACATGGGAAATGAGTATGCAAGTTTGCTGCCATGGAAGTGTGAAATTTAAATATTTTTTGCAATAATCCAGTAAATGTAAACGAGATGAAGCCATGAACCTCGCTTATTCTCGCATTGAGTAATAAGCGAGATATAGAATTTTATGTATTTCCCATAAGGTTAGTATTGGGACAACGTACTGTGTTTACCAATAGCGATATCTCGGGAACCAATGGACATAGAGCAACGATTCAAGATACTAAATTATTTGTTTTTAAGCTAAATTCAATGGTCCAAAAAATAATTTTATATTTTTTGTTTTTCTACGTAAAAAATCCCAAAAACCCATTTTTGGAGGGGTTTACCCCCCTAAACTCCCCTTTCAATGGTTCAATCACGCTGGTTTTCGAAGTCGTCCGAATAATTACTATTTCACATCTCTGTGCCAAATTTCATTCAGATCAGACCATTTTTACGCAAGTTATCGTGCTTAAAGACACATACGTCCCGGTTTAATCGGGACAGTCCTGGTGTCCCGGCCGGTTTTCCTGATGTCCCGGTCAGTTTTTAAATTGTGTATTATGTTATTAAATAATTAACTATACCGGTAGTTTAACAAGTGCTCTACGGCGGTGAATGGCTTACAAAAAGCAGATAGTCTACTGCAAGTTAACTATTGTATCTCTTGCTCATAATTTTATGAAAAAGAACAAAGATATTTAAAAAAAGTTCATACCAGTGCGAAATATGAATGGTTTGGGAGCAGCAGTGAAAATTATTTAATCACAACAAAATTAAGGAAAAATAATTATAATATATGTATTTTTGTGTTCATGTTGTGTTCTGTTTGCATGAAATGCTTTTGTATTTTTCATTTAACTAAAATTGATTTTAAGTATTGTTTAATTTAATGAATTATTATTATCCTTGTTAAAAATGTATTTATAGTTCTAAATTTATAATGATAAAATTACACTGTCACTATACAAAAAGTAAAATTATTTTTATATCATTAAAACTTACAATTTTTTTAAACTTTTATAAATGTTTACCAAATTTCAAGTTTGTTCAAAAAGTACATTTTAACTCATAATAGATTTACCTAAAAATTATTAGTTTGACTCAATAATCTGGACACAGAATAGGTCTGCTTGAAGTTGATTTTCACTTTAAAAAACTTTTCAAAAATTCCGGAGGGGGGCCACTGGACCCCTGTCTTCTTTGTGGCATCCCATATCCCCCCAACCCCCCCGCTGTGTCTCCTCCTCGTCTGAGAGCATGTCCCGGTTTGACCCTTTGAAAATATGGCAGGCCTATATATATATGAAAATGAATGAATGGTGTAATTTGGCATCTGGGGATCTCAAAACAAAAAGTTATGATGGTCTCGGGCTTAGGTCTTACCATGAGATCTATGGTAACAGCTTCTTACCTATAAGGGAAATTTGCTAAAAGTGTATTACAGTTTTAAAAATGCTTTAGTTAACTATCTGCCACTTAAGATTATTTTTGTTTCAAGGTAAGAAGAAACTATTCAGCTTATTTTTGGAGACTGTGGTTTATGTCAGTTTTTAAAATATCTGTAGGTCTAAATATGTAATGTTTGTTTTATGCTTTTTTACATTTTCCACATATTTACTATTTATAATTCTCTTAAATTTTGAATGAAGTGTATAAATCTATAAACATTTTAAATCATGCTTAAAAGTCATTTAAGACGTCATATAGCTACATTAAATATTTGAATATAATGTATTTCATTCATTGTAGTTTTTTTATATATATAATTAATAAATTAGTTATATGGAGTCTTAATGATTTGTTTCCTTTGAAATAACAGTAAAATGTTTTTGTTATCTTAAGTGTGTGTGCTTGCTTGCACAATTATCTCAAAAACAGCTCTGAGGATTTCCTTAAAAGTCTAGAAATAAGTTTTTTTTGCCAAAAAAGGTGTTCTATGCAGAGTACTTGGCCAGTGAAAATCTAATAACTTAATAAAGATAATATAAAAGTTGTAAAATTTTAATATTGTTCCGATGAGTTGTCATGATAGCAACGAAATAAACAAGGAACATTATTTTGTTCTCCTATGATGGGGGGCAAAGCCACCGCTAAACCTTTTGGAAAAAAAATTGTTAGCCGCTCATAGTTTTGTAGAGCAACGTTTACTTTACCAGAAGTCAAAAAAGCTTTGAACCATCATGGTTTTTTAACTGTATACTGCATATGTAGATCAAAATCAGGTTAAATTGAAGCAAACGTATAATTCACTAAAAGCGAATCCTACCAAACCTTTTTTTCAAACATAAATTTTTGATGGCTATTATTTTTTCAGAGACTATGCTTTAGTCATAAAGGGAGCGCTCAGTAAACAAATCAAACATAAAGTACAATATATTATGTGTTAAAATACAAAGAAATATTTAAAATGTAGGCTAATAAAGAGCGCTAGACTTTTTATTTTAACAATTTTTTTCATAAGTGTAAATTCATTGAAAGTGCACGTTAAGTTCGTTAAGTGCACGTGTGTGTGTAAGTTCATTGGGGGATGTAGGGGGGCAAAGCCCCCCCCATGTCTTTTGGCGATCATGTAAGTTGCTCACAGTGTTGTAGAGTAAGGTACACTTTACTAAATGTCAAAAAAACTTTATACCATCATGGTTATGTAAACTACACACTGCATATGTAGTTCAAATCGGTTAAATTGAAGCAAACGTATAATTTGTTTTAAGCAATGCCCACTAAACATTTTTCCAAATCTATGTTTTTGGAGACCATGCTTTATTCATAAAGGGAGTGGTCAGTGAAAAATTAAACATAAAGTACAGTATATTAAGAGTAAAAATTACAAAACATATTTTTAATGTAGGGACAATAATGTTATATTTCCCTCATAAGTGTAAATTCATTGGAAGTGCTAAGGGGGGGTGTGGGGGGCAAAGCCCCTCATGTCTTTTGACAATCATGTAAGTCGCTCACGGTTACTTATATGTGATATATATATATATATATATATATATATATATATATATATATACTTTACAATTTTTAATACATATATAAACTACAGTAAATTATGAGATAAAATACAAAAAGATATTTTTAGTGTAATAAAGAGACAATAACAGTATTGTTTCTTTCTCGTAAGTGTAAATTCATGTGCAGTGCTATGGGGGGGGGGGGTGTGGGGGGCCAAGCCCCCCATGTCTTTTGGCAGTCATATAAGTGGCTCACGGTTTTGTAGATCAAGGTACAGTACACTCCCGGTTATCCGAGGTCTTCGGGACCGAGGCTACCTCGGATACCACGAACCTCGGATAATACGGAATTTACGTGTATTTAGAGGTTGAACTGTAATAAGACCACTTAAAAATGTTTTATTAGGTATAGCATTTACCAATAAATACTACAATGAAAGTCCTTTCGAGTTTCAAATTCTAAAATTTTAAATGAAGACACTTGTTTCACGCATCATTATAACGCTTAGTAAGAAAATAAAAACGTATATTTAAGCTTAGAGTTGCTTCAGATAACCCGGAATCTCGGATAACGGGGGCTGGGATAATGGAGAGTGTACTGTATATCATACCAAGGCAAAAAAAAGCTTTGAACCATGTTTCATATCATGTTTTTTCATATCCATGAAATCGTGTTTTTTTATCTATATACTGCATATGCTGTTCAAAATCAGGTTAAGTTGAAGCAAACTTTTATATTTTATGTAGCCTAATAAAGATCACGTGATAATTTATTTTAAGGATATTTTTTCCCATAAGTGTAAATTCGTTGGGAGTGATAAGGAAGGGTGTGTGGCGGGGGCAAAGACCCCATTTTGCTCAGTGTGTTGCTGATGTAAGTTGCTCACGGTGTTGTAGAGCAAGGTACACTTTACCAAATGTAAATAAAGTAGTTAACATAAATGCAGTATGTAGTTAACATACCATCATGGTTATGTTAATTACATACTGCGTATGTAGTTCAAAATCAGGTTAAACTGAAGCAAACGTATAATTTGTTTTAAGCAATGCCCACTAAACTTTTTTTCAAATCTATATTATTGGAGACCATGCTTTATTCATAAAAAAATGTAAAAACTACAAAAATATATTTTTAATGTAGTTAAGAGACAATAATGTTATATTTCTCTCATAAGGGGGGGGGTGTGGGGGGGCAAAGCCCCCCATGTCTTTTGGCAATCATGTAAGTCGCCCACGGTTACTTATAAGTGATATATATAGATATATATATACAAACTACTGTAAATTATGAGATAAAATACAAAAATATATTTCAATGTGGTAAGAGACAATAACAGTATTGTTTCTTTCTCATAAGTATAAATTCATTTGCAGTGCTATGGAGGATGTGAGGGGCGAAGCCCCCCCCAAGTCTTTTGCCAATCATGTAAGTCGCACACGTTTTGTAGATCAAGGTGTACTATACAAAAACTCAAAATACCCCTGTTGCAGCAGACCTGCATACTCAGCGAACTTCAAATGCAAAAGAACATATTTGAAATTGAGTATGCAGGTTTGCTGCAACAGGTTCAAGAAAACTGGATGGTTTTAATTCAATATTTAGTAGATCTGAACTAGAAGAAACCATACATGCACCAAGTTTTACCAAGCTATGTCAAGAAATAACGAAGATATAGCATTTATTTGATTTCCCATAAGGATAACATGGGGAATGAGTGTGCAGGTTTGCTGCCACAAAATTTAAAATTTTGGGGATTTTAGGCTAAAATACATTAGATCTTAGTTACATGAAGCCACAAACCAAGTTTTATTAAGATAAGTTGAGAAATAAGCGAGATGTAGAATTTTACTTATTCCCCATAAGGCTAACATTGGGACAACGTACTTTGTTTACCATTTTCAATACCTTGGACCAATGGACATAGAGCAATGATTCAAACTACTAAATTGTTTTTTTTCGAGCTAAATTCAATGGTGCTAGCCAAAATTTGATTATTTTTTTATGTGAAAAACTTAAAAACTTAATTTTTTGGGGGGTTTACCCCCCTTTACCCCCCTCCCGGTGGTCCGATCGGACTGGTTTACGAACTCGTTCAATTGATTACCACATTACATGTCTGTACCAGATTTCATTAAGATCGGACCATATTTACGGCCGCTATCGTGCTCCCAGACACACACACACACACACACACACACACACACACACACACACACACACACACATATATATATATATATATATATATATATATATATATATATATATATATATATATATATATATATATAGAGAGAGAGAGAGAGAGAGAGAGTGAGAGAGTGAGAGGGGGGGGGAGAGAGAGATAGATAAATAAATATATAAATATATAAAACATTCGAACAAGCTGTGTGCTTCTGGTGGCTTCAAAACGAAAATTTATCATTGTCTCGGGCTTAGGTCTTCCCATGAGACCTAATAGCTTCTTCCCCATAGGGGAAATTCGCTAATAACCTTTGAACCATCATGTTTTAGCGAATTTCCCCTATAGGCAAGTAGCTATTACCGTAGGCGGCACGGTGAGACTTAAGCCCAGGACCATGTTATTATTTCATTTTGAGATCCCTGGACCCCAAAAACACCGTTCGTTCATTTTCATATATATATATAATTAACTTACCGAGCCGTAGCCGAGCTGATTGCCTCGGGTATCATTTGGTATAATCTTTCTTGTAATTTCATGGGGATTTCAAATATGTTATGATCGTTAGATGAAATTTATGTAAAATAAAGGCAATTACTCACTTAGGACCCTAGTGCATGAGTCATCTATTTGCCGGTTAGAGGCAATGTATATAGAACCCTCTAAGTAGGGACATCCAATGTTAACTTTTTTAGTTCCGCCGCCGAAAAGTGGAGGTGAAATTAGCGATGATACATAGAATAGTTCAAGCTGGCTCCGTCGTCCGCGCTTCTACTCACTATCCAAAATGTCTAAATGTTTGTAAACAAAAACAGATAAACATCACGGTGAAAGATACAATACAGAACAATAAAATACAACTGTCAAAATATTACAACCAGCTGCTTGACTTCAGAAAGTCAGATTGATCCGCAAACTCTAAAACGATTCCAATCGGACTGAAAAATGAAAGTGGTGCCATCTCTTTTTCGGCGGCGGGAACTATTCATTTTTCTATAAGGTGTCCCTACTTTGAGGGCTCTGTATGCATTGTCAGAGATAGTGGAACAGGCCGCTCCGCGTTGGTGAGTGCATGTGCGAGAGCAAGGTTCTCCTTAATCCTTTAGACGCCATGGCCGATGGAAAGCCGTATAGAGACCACATCTGTTTAGACCACAAATAACGCGCGACGCACACTGTTACTTTTACTGTTGTAGTGTTTACTCGCGGTAACTTCTAGTTACCGTTGTTGCATTGGCTTTTGCAGTTTGTAACACAAATGACTTTGTCAAAAACAGATGGAAGTGTCGCTGGGGCTTCGAACGCGAACATGCATGCTGTGTTTACCACTTTCAATATCTCAGTAACCAATGGTCAAGAACAGTAATTCATAGTACTACAATTTATTTTTTTATGAATTCAATAGTGCTAACAACAATTGGAATAAATTTCTATGTGAAAAACTCCAAACATCCATTTTTTTGGGGGTGGGTTTCCCTACAAGTGTACTATGCTAGTGAAACATTGAAACTCGCTTCCATGGGAGTTTTCTCGTGACAAACTGGACTAACCAAATTTTGCATCATGGATTCTGAAGGTATCTCTGGCTTGTTCCGAGCAGATAAGTTTAAACTATTTGAAGAAATTCCAAAATACTGGTACTTTCAGGAACCTGTGTAATATAAAGGAATTATAAGAAAAGAGCCAATTAAAGATTTATCTCACAAACAGTTTAATAGTTAAGGAATTTCATACGTGAAGACAGAGCAAAGAGAAATAAAAATAATAATGGTTGCTTTTTGATTAAAAAAAACACAAACAACTCACAAAAAATATCAAATTTTTTTCAAGGATATATTCTTAAATGTCTTCTTTGAATAAGGCGCGATCACCACTTCCAAAAACAGTCCCTGAGAGAAAAAAGAATAATTAAGAGATAATTTTTTATGTTATATAATCCTGCATATACATGAATTCTTTTCCATAATCATATACGTGTTTAATTTAATATAAGAGATAAGTAAAGTACTATTAATTAAACGGCAGTATTACTAGCCTTATGAATATATGAGTCCTATTTATTTGCCTAAAAATAAAAAAAACAACTAATGATATTTAAAAACTCTACATTGCTAGCCTTAAGATATGTTTTTGGAATATGTGGTATTGAGGTCAATAGGAAAACAATGGATATATTTATGAAATAAATTATTTTCCAAATCAGTTTGACTTTCCTACCCGAACGATTTCATAAACGCATTAATATTACGTCAAGCATCAACACACATTTGATTGTCTAAAGCTGAACGCCTTCTACGGAGCAAAACTTCCTTCCTAGATTTCAAGCTCGCATCATTGCCCTATGATTTATTTCATACAATTTTCGGTTTGAATCAAGGCAAAAACTTAGTTTTGGTCTTAAAAAAACTATAGGTTTTCATGTGATATGTCAATAATTTAAATCATACAATTGTTAAGCGAGTCATGGGATTGAGATCTACATCTAAATGATCAACATCCCAAGTTCTAACTGCAATACACACATATTTGGCCTAAGGACCTTTGATGAAATACCGGCTTTCATTCAAGCTTAAAATCATCTGACGAAGCTTAAAACGAATGCATTTCATCTTTGTATTCCCTAATAAAGATCATATTTGCTTCGTATTTTTTTTCTTAGAAAAAACTATTTATGACTGATTTTAATGATTTGTTAGAAGCAGTGACAAAAAGAGTGTATAAATATGCCATTAAAATATAAATATTTCACTTTTCGAACCATTGTCTTAGAACTGAGAATTTAAAACTAAAACTCTGTTACTCAATGTAAAGCGGAAGCCCTTGTAATTTTTACCTACATTACTGACTTTTCTTGCAATGTTTTTACCATAAAGCAATATATTCGTTTTTCTGGAGCCTTTAACCTTAAATGGAAAACCAATAACAACATTAAAAACTTAAAGTTCTAAAATCGCATGATTTGCAATTTCTATTTTACTCATGTACAATTCAAAGGTAACACTTCACAATAGGTCAACTATTTAATCATTTCATTATTAATTAGCAAAGAAATATAATCAGTAAAGTTATCTTTTCAGGCCCTGTAGTGCTTGAAATATAAAATTTTCTTTCTTCTCCTACCTGTAATCTAATTAATCACAAAACGAATAAAGAAATAAAATAAAAATCATACAATATCTACACAAAATATCTTAAATTATTACTATAAATTGTAAGAGATATTAAAAGTAAATTGTGTTTGAAACTTACGTCCATTTTCTCCAGAAGCTGCGCAGAAAAAAAGTAATTAGTAAAGTTGTGACTAGGAATTTGTAGTTATTGGTTATAAGTTATTAGTAGTTTAATAAGTACTAATACGTGATGCGTTGTGGTCTCTTCCTACCAACCTCGTAGGCGTATATTATAGTGTAGCTCAACGGTTCTTTATTACTTTGTGGGACCAAGAAAACCCTTCACGAAGTTTCCAACGCTCATTGGGGATTTTTTTATTTTTAACAATTCTTTTACTTTTTTTTAAATGGCGTGTCCTTATGTTGGGTTCCTACAGGGTGATTTTAGTCCGCCATTTTAGTGTTTTGAGATAAATATAATTAACTGTAGGAATGTAGTGTGGAAACAAGATTAACAAAAACTTCAAGCTGAACAAAAATGGTGATTGTTGTCCAAAAATAAAATAAAAGCCAGAAGTTAAATAACATCCACCAAAAGTACAATGTCATTTATGAATAGAAAGCTTAGAAGGGTCTACAATGTCGTTTTTCGAGATAAAAGGAATAATGATAATAATACAATGAAATCATTAGGAATGTATCTGAGCAACACTTTTATTTTCAACCAAGCGATGTATTTCTTTTTTCAATGATTATTTTATTTTATCAAAATGAATACTTAAAACAATCATATGTGAATCAGTGTATAGTTTATTTTTGTTGATAAATGGACGTATGTCGTAGTCACTTGCTGTAATTGGGCACTTCATGAAGTGCCCAACGCACTTAGGTACATAGTAAAAATCGATTATTTAAATCATAATTAAAGCATGAAACTGCTCAACGAAACTGGAAGCTTCATGAAGTGCTCAACGCTCATTCGACACATGCTATGACTTTTGGTACATGTGGGCAGCACAGACCATTTTTTTCTTGGTCTGTGGTGGGCAGTCACTATAAAATTTGTGTAAGTAAATCCAACTGTCTTTGTTAAAGTAACTAGCAGTACCAACATTTTAAACATGTTACAAATAAAAAATGTGAATTGGTTTAAGTGCTATGTTAAATATAAAGATGAAATATTTAATGATTATCAATTATTTAAACATAAAATTTTAATCGAGTAAACAGTCTGGTTTAGTATTAGAAAATCTTATTGTCCACGCTCTACAATATTCTTCAAAAATGTTCTTATTTTGAGTAATTAATAAAAGGTAACAGGGAACTAACACATACTTTATACCTTAAAACCAGTAAAAAAAAGGAAAAACAGAACTAAAATATAACAAATTTACAATCATCCCTCAAATACATACCAAGTTTTATATCCATCGATATGTAAATAAGGGATTCGTCGGTTTTAAAATATCTTTCATAAAAATAACATTAGACAACGTACTGTGTTTGCCACAAAACATAAATATCAATGTGCTCCGCAACCGGTTAACGTAGACAAATAATTCATAATACTAGATTATTTATTTCTTCAAGTCAATCACAATGGTGGCAAGAAAATGTTCTTCAAAAGTTAAAATCATTACACCTTTTGAAAAAAAAATTACACTCAAATTGATTTAGCCCCAGAACTTGAACTTGAACAAAATGACATCACATGCGGGTGGTTTCATTTTGATTGGCATCTTAAGCACTGCAAACCATGAATTTTTTTCAAAATTATTGGAGCCGTTTTTGAAAAATTTGGATATTTGTCATTTTGTATGGGGTTTTCATGGGGTAAATACCCTTAAAAATCAAAGATTCAATAAAACTTAAAAAACCTGGACGTTTCACGGGTTCATAACTACGTGACGAATTTCATGGAAATCAGACCACTGGAGTCGTTTCAGTTCTGTTTTCATACACACATCCACTCACACGGTCGGACTTACACCACTCTGGAAACCACTTTTTTATTTGGGGATCACTAAAACGAATATATCTTATAGCCTAACAACTCAAATTCGAAAATTGTTACGAAAACAATAATTTCCCCATATAATATGATAGGTAGGAGAAATTAAAAGATAATACATGTGATAATACCAAAGGTAAAGCAACAAATGCCCAGCATCTCAGCTGGACACATGGTGTGAGATGAATAAATACAGCAAGTTCCCAACGAGCGTTGGGAACTTCTTGAAGTGCCCACATAGAATATTCATTGAACTACACATAGAATATTCATTTGAATGGTTCAATCATAGTACATGTTGCCATTTATTACTAAGAGAACTAATAACAGAAACTTTAAGAATTGAACTATTGTTAAACGGTTAGGTAGGAAATGTTCATATGTGAGTCTACGATATATTAGAAAAATTACAGTTATTTGAATTTCACGAATGTTGTATATAAAATTTTATCTTAATTTATAATAAGTTATATATACTATTGGCTTGTACGGGCAAAACCCCCTTAAAATAAAATATCAATGCTGAATATTTAATGTAAGGTGTTTAATAATCTATAGTATTTATTAAACGTTTGATGCGTAATGTTAAAGGTATATTGGCATTTTGATATTACGTTTCAGACTTTTGAGAAAGGACAAAACTTCAGTCTATACTGAAGTTCTTACAGATAGAACCTCTTTTCCATTGGGATTCAGCCCTTTACTATTAAAGAACTGAATCCCTGACCGTCGACCTCAAAACAAACCCAGTTCGCTTTATTTCCAATTAAAGATATGAAAATTGTTTGAAGAACTTCTAAAGATTAACCACAGACTGTAGCACTTAATTTATATACCCAGGGAAGTCATGAGATATAACACAAAAATGCAAGCAAATGTGACATCATCAAGCTTGTATGTAGCCTCTAGCTGTTCAAAAGTATATATTGGACGGTTAGAGGGTCCTTGTTATGGAAACTTCTAATTGAAGCTACATGTTTTTACCCAATAGGAGGTAAGGGTGAAATCAGGAAATGGTCTCTCATTTGACGATTCCACGCTCCACGTTAGAGCCTCTGGCTCCACCCTTACGGGAGTTAGGTTTGGAGACCACCAGCTTATTGAATAGCTAATATTGATGATTTCACCTTACGTCCCACACGTTTTTATGGTTGCCCGGAGTAAATGCTGCTTTGTATTTGTAGATTCAAGATTCAGTGTACTTTTATTGGCACAATTTGAAGTTGATGTTGCAGTCAACCGCTGTTACTGCAGCACACTCTTGTTTTTCGGCCAAAAGTATGACCATTTCCGACCTCACATAAAACTGGCAGAGGTAAAGGTCTTAAAAATGCTAAGTTTTCTCTATACCTATAGTCTGTGCTTATCGATTGTATTAATCATTTGGCTGTTAATCAGCATCTACTACGACTAATCTAAACAAAACAGACGTATGTAATTCTTAATGTCCTTAAAATGGTGAGTATCATAAAGCCCCTAAATTATAAAATTTGAAAATTTAAAAGTAAAAGACAGTTGTTGTTTCTTATAGTAGGTTCTCAATCTACATTTAAACCTAAATTTTAAATAAACCATATTATATACAACATCTATCATGTGGTTTTAAACTAAGTATCAGAAACACATGTATTAACGCAAACAAAGCAGGCGTTTTTAGATTCTAATGCTTTTTAAATGGCAGATATTTTATTTTATATCTGATGTTTTTGGTTAATTTCAAGCAATTTTAGAATTTTTCCCGCCATCACGGAATTGAGACCTTTAATTTTGAGCCATCTCCCATCTTTCTACGACTTGCCTGACGCCCACAATTTTGATGTAAAGAATTGTCTTACGAAATTAAATACATGATTTTAACTTAACTCATAATATGTGATCGAAAATTTGATTCCGTTACAACTTTAAGAGAAATAATTACATTAGTTGGATGTATATAAAAAATCTGGTCCATTTATTGTATGTCCAACCATCCTTACAGAAGCTTTGTCTTTAGTCAATCTTTAGTCAGTCAATCTTTAGTCAATCATATTGATCTTTAGTCAATCTTTAGTCTTTAGTCAGTCTTTAGTCAATCATATTGATATTTCAAGCTTCTAAAATAAAATAATTCCAAACAGTTGTTCATTCTTTTACACTGTATTTAATACATAAAATTGTTTAAGTTAAATGTTGTTTAGGAAATCTAAGCTTACCTTTTTTTTGGAGGGGGATTTTTCTGTAAAAAAAACACTTTAGTTGGCACATGTGTAACAAATTATGACATACCTTAGAATGACGGGCACGTTCGCCTGTGAAGAAAGCTGGAAGCATTTACGGTAACAATTATGACTGAACACTAAGTAATACTTAGGAGAAAGGAGAAAAACTGATTAATGTTGATCTGAAGAAAATACATAATATTGAGATTTTTATGATAACCTCGGAAGGACAGCTTGGTAGAGTAATTGTTTAGGGTATCGCAGGCCGAGAGATTCAGAGGTTCGCCAGGTTATCGTGGCCCCAGGGCAGTTACAGGCTACCAAAACGTATTTATTATTTGTTTACGTAAGTAGTTCTTGGCATTTCCGATTCCTTATGCACATATTAAATATAATTTATTAAAAGCGATGAGGCTAATCTATTATAGGTGTTATAAAATATTTCTTGTATTTGTAAAAAATTACTGCAACTTGATATTATACCTGCAATGATATAGGAAATCATGTAGGTTGCAAGAACTATTAGGTTTTGATTTGTAACACAGTCTACGCTATTTAAAATATACAGCTTTATTAAAAGGTAACAAAAACCTTCTTAATTGTAAGGTTAAGATATAATTTTATACTTACACGTTTCTCCTCCTCCTCGCGCCTCTGGAAGAAATCCAAATATTTCAAGCTAAGTTAAATTGACATATTTATAGCTTTATAATCTAATTATATTAGTTTTTTTGAAAATATGCTTAAGAAACCAAATTTTATAACTTTCGGAAAAATATATCAAAATGGATTGAAGTTTGAATTAACGGATATTGGCTAATATCAATGAATACAGAAAGTGTAAGAAGAGCTATCCTTGTGTAGAAAAGTCAGCCGATTTTATTCGCGCCAAAACGAGCTTCGTGTGAGCTGTTGCTGTGAACGAATCATATGTGGTTTGTGTGATTTTATTAAAAAGGCTTGGAATTTACTTTTGTGCAAAGCCAGTTAATTAATAGGAAGCATAAGTGGGAATTGAGGATTTTGAAGGGTTGTGGTAATGTATAATTTGTGACTTGTTTCATTAGATTTTGTTAAAATGTTGTGATCATTTTAAAAATTTCCTTATTGTCATGCCGCCTAGTGGTAGGCTACTGCGTTGCTGGGAATCAAATTAGAACTCAAAGGATTTGTTTTAATTTCCACTTTATTCCAACTAATTAAAGCGTCCAAATAAATCAATACAATAAAGCAAATTTAGTTCCCCAGTACACAGTGAATGTGAGTTGAGGGTTCGGGGGATATCCAGCAACCCATTCTGTTAAGCGGATTCGATTTAAAATGAAAAATATTTAAAAGGACAGACCCATGTATCAGAGAGCTACTTACAAACCCGTGGGGTGTGGATGTCGCCTCGTCAAGTCTAGGAATGAATAGAAAATTTGGAACAAAGTTTGGAGTTCGCACATCCCCCACTATGCCAATTTCTTTATCTGGTTTACCATATTTGGATGGTCCTTGGAATTCTGCTCTACTATTGGTTGTGACAATTCGGGGACACTCGCTGGTCCACAAGATGTGAGATATCAACAAGTCGGCGCGTGGCAGCTGATAATAAGATTCATCGCTCTTTTTATTTAAAATAATAAAAGAAAATAAAAGTCATAGTAAACTACAAATTTATTACAATAAACCCGATTATTAAATATTGATAAGTTTGATTAGAAAGGTAAGTTAAAGTTAAAAGTTAAAAGTAAACAACCCAAAGGCGACATCATCACATTATGTGGTCCTAGGTTGTTTTTAAGGTCATAATAAT